>CM060935.1:443961886-445211886 GCA_030765085.1 Allium cepa | reverse complement strand
AACTATTAACCCGAAGCAACCCTACTGTGCTTCGAGTCCAATCCCCACTGCCCCGAGTACAACTACCCTATACTTCGAATCTCACATTTTCACCCAAATTTATCCAAGATCAAAGCGGTTACAGTACAATAATTTAAAATAAAAATTTATTAAAGTACTCACCATCGATGCGTGATACCAGAATGTCAACAAAACTGTTGTGACCCTCCTCCACGAGTTCGAGTTGAGCTCGTATGCCACAGATTCCAACTCGCGAACCCCAGATTCCAATTCAAGAAGTCTCGTTAATTTCTTCATGCTCGCTACCCTCGCGAGCCGCCACTTCACCTCCTAGATGTTACCGCCGCCCTCACGAATCACAAATTCTTCAGATCGTAGCCGAGCATTCACCATTCCTCCATTCAAAATAGCTCGCGAGCCTCGAGCTCCCTTGGCTCTTTGATTACTGGTTTGATTTGAGACGAAGAGATCGAAAGGAAGAAGGACGCGATTTTATTTAGTAGCCATTTCTATTTTTATTTTTTTTAAAGATGAAGCTGAGATTCGAAGGTGAAAGAGGGCTTGGCTGGGTTCGAACGGCAAAAAGAAAGAGGGGAAATCGATCTTGAACAACCATTCTTTGTTTTCTGTTTATAAGGGTTTAAGTTCGAATTCAGCTGTGGGATTAGAGAGAGGATGACGGAGTTAAAATATCGATAGGGAAGCTTCACCAGTACGCGTTTGCGTTGGATAAAAAAAATATCTCTGACTGTTTGTACTTGAAATTTTATTATATTATAAAATTTTCAAAACGCCCCGTTAAATTGCTACTAAAATTTCAAATTCCAGTTAAGAAATGCTGCTAGAAGATTACAAAATTTTACCCGCGTTCCGAACACAATGGAACCGGTTTCGTTGAATTCCGAGATTGTGCCTCGGAAGACTATTTTTAAATTCCAATTTAAACACTACATTATTAAAACCGAACAAATTATCTTTAAATTAGATTCAAACCATTCTATTATCTCCAGTATTATCATTATAAATTTATAAGCTGTCAAATTATTTTTAATAGGCTTAAAATTCCATATTCAACATCTTACCCAGTTTCAAATTATATATTTCAATACTTTAATTATCTAGTAAATATCAATATTTGGAATTCAAGCTAAAATTAACCTTTCAAATGTTTAAAATCAATTTATTATTCCATTTTAAATCGTTTAAATTTTCGGGTCGTCACATTCCTCCTCCCTTAAAAGAATTTCGTCCCCGAAATTACTAGTCAGGAAGAATGGTTCAATACCCGTTTACTTGTTCCCAAAACTCACAATCACTATCCTATCAACTATCTTTTATCAATGACCCACTATCATCTTAACTAACCTCCAAAAATCTTTTATAGTTCAAATACTACCCTTTTTTTCAATCATTTAAATTTAAATTCGACCAACTTTCGAATTATCAAAATTTTCTCAAAATTTTCCTAACTCTCTAAATTTTCGAAATTTTTTGCCAGCGTCTCCTTTGCGCGGCTAGCTCGATACAACTACAAAAGGCCTCTACGGGCTCCCAAATTCCAAAAAGAAAACAAAAGCCAAGTGGCTACATCAAAAACCCAATCCAATTTCATACAGAATTTGAAATACATACCTTTTTGTCGGGCAATTCAAATTTATCTTTTGGAATTAAATCCGATTCCTTTTCCCCCTTTAATACGTGCATATCTTACTTAGCCATAATATCCAACCGGAACCTTTCAAATCATTTATGCATTTCCTTACATAGGTTTCATATCTATTTCAAATTAGTCTTTCCCATTCCCATATGGATTCAATTCATCTTAAATTTGAGCACTGAATTTTAACTTTCATTTATAACTGGTTCATAGTAGTTTCATCTACTAATTTATTTTAATTTTCAATTTGAAATTGTTTGTCGTTAACAAAATTTTCCCAAAATTTTCAAAAATTTTCTAACTCCCAAATTTTCAGAAAATTTTGGCAGAGTCCCCTTTGTACGGAGGAGCTTTTGCAATTTGACAAGAGATATAAATATATATACATCGACCCACCCGGTCGGAAAAAGCAGAAATAGTTCATATTTCCTATTTTTATTGCGTAGGCGTACCTTATTTAGCATTTTAAGCAAGCAGCTTATTTATTTTAGCAATTAGTGCAATCCAAACCAGCCGAACGGCCAGGTACCTGTACTTACTCAATTTAAATAGGTAAGTGCCATATATAGCGAATCTATTAACATTTCACTTACTTTTCATAGTTAAACACATGCACTACATAAATAACAAGCATCAAACGCTTCTCATAAGCACTTTATATGATTTAAGGCTAATTTCAGTTGCTTCCAATCAATCCACAAGCCATTGCATTCAATTTTAATGATTTGCACTCAATTTCTTACATACAATTGATTTTTAATTCAAACGAGCTCATATTCACTTCAAATGATTCAAAATCAATTTTATTTAATCTCTATCAACTCATAGTATTTTAATTACTTTTATTTACGCCAAACAACAATTATTGTTAGATTATAACTATTTTAAATTTGTATCAACTCATTCTGCATTTAACTCCATTTCTTTTCTAAAATATTTACGAACCATTCATTGCATTTCATTTCATTTTCGCAATTGTTTCATTCAAAACAATTTATTAAACTTGGCACATCCAATACTTATAAATTCATAAACATTTCCCAAATTAATTCAATCCAAGTTTTTATTGAATGGCTTTCACTCTTATCCGAAGCAAAGCTTCCATAAAATTTAAACTTAAGTGGATTTACTTAATTTATTCCAACATCAAACCTAAGTCTACTTCTATTTGATTCTCATTTAATCAAATTCCATTGAATTTAGCCTGATAATCCAATTCCAATAACATCTTTGATTTAGTTTTTATCCAATCAGGCTTAATCTATTTATTATTTAACTCAATTAACCAATTTTAAATTTTAAATTTGCCTACTCAATTCGTTATCGAAATTATTTTATTAATACAAAGTCATTCTCTATTTATTTCTATTCACTTGGATTTTGCTTTGCAACTCAAACTATTTCTATTATAATCACTTCTCTTATATCCAATCTACTTGCAAATCTCATTAAATATTATTCAAATCGCCCTTGAATTTTATTTATAATTCAAACCATCACATTTTTTCTTCTTCAATCCAACCCTATTTTATTTTTACAACATCTCTTCTAATTTATTTCATTATTAAATCCAAGTCGAGTTCTATTTACAATTTGAATTCATTTCCAAACTTCATTATTAATTTACAATCCATTTATTTACCAAAGTTAAATTTTATTAACATACTCAATCTCACAATTATTTAACAAATTAGCTTATTTCCAGTTTCTAAATCAATATTCGATTTTAATTACAAATCACTTCATTGAAATTCTAGTTTGGATTTCCTTTTTATTTTCCCAAAATTCCGACACCTTTATTTAAAATTTTAGAAATGCTTTTAAATTCACATCATACTTAATAAAATAGCTCTTTATAAAAATACTTTTATAACTCGATGTCTCAACTAGTCCATCCTTGTTCTCACAGAAATTCAATCATACGTTGATCAGGCGTAGGACTGAAAATCTATAAGTACTTGGTAAACCTGTTTTCAACACCCAGTAAAATTGAAAATATAGGAATCGGGTTTTTGAAAATAGAGGAAATATCTTTGGTGAGAATGCTCTGGAAATCATCACCCCCATCCATGGTCGCAGTTAACCCGATGGTTACGTTGTCGTCCCGACAAAATCCACAGATAACCGTAGGCCTCCGCGCCCCTCGATTACACCATGGAACCCACGACAGATCGCAACTACAACTGGGGTTACGTAGCTATCACAGCAAAAACCCATATAACTGTAGGCATCAGCGCATCGAATTTCGCTGCCAAAATGAAACTTCTCCACTCCACTTGACCATAGATCGCAGTCTACCGATGTTGCGTTGCCTTCCCGGCAAAATCAAGTGTAGACCGTTGACACTCATCCTCCACACGATTTTGCTATGGTCACCACAGTAGATCGCAGCGACATCGAGTTACATTGTCGTCACAGCATAACCCAAATGCCTCCGTAGGCATCAGCGCCATCGACTTACGCTACCCAATAATCCTCAGGAACTAGTTTTGTCCGGACTCCTCACAGGATCAACTTTAGAACCCCCCTTGGGCTCAAGGCAGCACCATCCGGTGGCACTCCTGAGAAGTTCATTTCAAGGGAGCGCCTTTTTCCCCAGAGCCATCATCAAAACACTTTATACTATACATATAGTATCTTCAAATCATACATCTAGTATGATATCATACAAAGCTCCTTTACACAAAATCGATTATCCCAAAATCGATAATTCTCAAACTAGGCTTTCCAAATCCAAAGGTTCCCAAAACCTTTTCCAAAATCCTCTTAAGATCTTTATATATATATTCAGATATATAAATATTTAAAACTTTGGATCATTTCCACTTGTATAAAATTCTTTTATACTTCAAACGCTTTCAAAAAAATCCATCAAAGTGAGATACACTCACTTATTCCCATTTTCCCTTAATCCCCATTTGGGTTATCACTTCAATTCTTATCTCAGTTGGGTATTAAATCAGTAACAGTTTGAACTCCGACCAATTATAAAATAGCTTGAAAAAATTTAAAAATAGATAAGTAGGTGAAAAATAATTATTAGTTTGCAAATTAGCTATAAAATAGGTAACTAACTGTAAAATAGTTAAGAAATAGTCGAATAGTTTCAAAAATTGTAGATAATTGCAAAACAGTTGAAAAATAGAAATTAGTTTGTGAAATAGTTGAAAAATAGGAATTAGTTTAGAAAACAGTTGAAAAATGGTTAAATAACTCCAAACCATAAAATAATTTGGCTTTAAGAAAGAAAGGTTGTATATATTTAATAGCTTAGAAAAATAAATTTATATCAAAACAATTTATATTGAAAATAGTCAAGAGCCAACTGTTCACTTCCTCAATAATTCAATTTAAATCTCCATTTAAATTGACGCAATTCCAATTCAAATAACTCCAAATTCCATTGGACTTGATTAATTCTCAATTCAAGTTGAATCAATCTTGATTCCTTACCCAATTCAAATCAAATTCTAGTTGATTTTAATCCTGTTCAATTTTAAATTTGAATTATTATCAATTTAATTTCAGAATCCAAATCACTTCAATTTAATTCAATCCAGTTTCCCATTTAAAAATTTTAAACTTAGGCATCTTCAATCACCAATCCAATTACTTCAAACCAAATTCAATTTAATCTTGAATTTAAACTATCTCGAATTATAGAAATTCGAGTTAAATTCTCAAAGGTTGGTTTAACTCTTTAAACCAAATTAACCTTTAAATCAAAGTGTTTAATCATTTTAATTTCTGAGCCCAATTTCTAAAAATTCTCATTGTAAATTATTTTTACTTATGTATTTCAAGATTCAATACAATTTTATTTTAAAATTTTAATTTATTATTCAACCTAATTTTCCAGTTTGAAGCCAGTTCTTAACAAGTTTATTTTACAATTCAATTATTCAAAGTTATTTTATTTATACAATTCCATTCTCAATTTAAAGATTTTTATTAACAATAGGATGATAACATCCAATTTATTTGAAAACGTCCCTCCATTTTCAATTTTTAAATCTCAAACCGTTTGAGATCACACACATTCCCAATTCCAATCAACCATTTACCTTTCCAAATTAAATTCCAATTTCATCTTAAAATCTTCAATCCAAGTTGTTCATTCAAACTTATTTAACTTCTTCCAAGTTAAATTCAATTTACTTAGTCCAGTCAACCTCATTCTCACATTGAATTTCCCACTTCAACTTCAAATTCTTTCCCTTTTATAAGTTTAAAACTTATATCACTTTGGGTTTTAATATCACATTTCCGGGAAAAATCAAAACTCAACCTCTTAGAGTTTATTTCAAATTATCTTTGATATCATGTATACCCATACATACATATTTATTTCTTGGCCCTTCCAGCCATGTTTTAAAATTTTAAACCACCTTCGGTTTTAAATTCAAATCAATTTCAAACAACCCATTGTTTCAACAAATCCCGGTTATCCAAATAATACTTATTTATTATTTTCATTACTTTGAAACCAAAATTTCAAATTCTGGAATTATATTTAGAATTTCAGTTTCAATCACTTAAATTTTAATTTAGTTGTATTTTTGTTCCTACTTAATTTAATTCCAATTCTAAACTTCAGTTTCAGTTTGAATCCATTTCAAACTTATCTTTATTAAATTTCAGTTTGGTTGTATTATATTATTTCTTAATTTTAATTTCAATAATTTAACAACCAATCGCCTTAATATTTATTAGAATGAAATATTCCTTTACATATCAAAATATATTTTTATATAAAATCATTAAAAACCTTTATATAAGAAAATATCAAGTACGCGCTCATTTATATATACTCAACTCATTCTAGAGTACCACTGACTCTATTTAATGAGAAATCCCCACCAGAGCCAAGGTTCTCGCTTAACCTTCAGCTCTGATACCAAATGTAACGACCCGAAATTTTCACTCCCGAAAATTCCATATAGTCATGAAAAAGAAGAAAGAGATAGAAGAAGAAGAACAAAATCAACAACATCTCACATTCGCAGCGGATAAAATATAATAATAAATAATAACTGTTTACAAAAGAATACTATTTCTTTCGATTACATTTTATATACATCAAAGTTTCACATACCTTCAGTCACTGAATATATATAATTATCAAGTCTCAGATTAATAATAATACAAATACAGCAGAATACTCTATACGATATTGCCATCCAGCTCGCCTCCTGAGCTCCAGAACATACCTACCTAAAAATCTGTAGTACTCGGTCTGACCCGAGCATTACACCAAAGTAACACCCGGGTCAGGCTGGAAACCAGCGTGAGTAAATCCAACTAACATAGAATACAAAGCATACAACTCAAATAAAACTCGGGTAACTTTTATAAATTTTCAAAGTCACATTTTATTTTAGACAACACTTATTTCACATATAAGTTTCTAAATACCAAAGATTTAGATTTTAAAATAGTCCAATTCCTCAAATTCACTTATTCCAGCATATAGATTTTCCCTATCAATCTATAAACGTTCGAAGGGGTTTCCGGGTATTCACCCAATACTCGACCCCGGTCTCTTCGAAATCTCATATTATCCTATCCCAAGTTATCCGATTAAATTCACAACATTTTATATCGGAGTTACCAACTCTTTTAAATCATACAGTACCATCCAATTATTCATAAACAAATTTGATCACTCCCAAAATAATTCAATCAATTCTAATTGAATTTCTAATCTCAATTCTTCGGTTACTTCCTTTAACATTAATTAATTCCAAATAAATTAACTAGCAACCCTTCATCATCCATCTTTAATTAACTACCCTGGATTAATTATTTTTAATTACATTCAAGTAATTACCTTACATTAACTTCATAATATTAGTTAGTCTCAACAAAGATCGTTAAGTAATCTTAATTACTTCATGAATCAATTAATTATTTAATCGTATTAATCCTTAATTACTTAAAATAATTAACTCCCATGAGTCGCTTATTCTAATTAATTCATCATAATTAATCGATTCTTCACTCACATCGTTAATTGTATTAATTTATTATTTCCAATTATATTTTAATTTGTTCCAATCTAAATTAATTACTTTAATTCAACCACAATATTAATCACTTCCGATTAATCTCAACCTGTAATTGACTATTCCCTTTATTTAATAAATTAATTACTCCTTTATTTAACTATCTTGATTTCTTCCCTGATTAATTTCACAAAGTAACTATATTTTATTAATTTTATTAGGTAATTTCCTATCAACCACCAATTGATTATTTTAAATTAATTAAGCTAAATAAATTAACTTAACCCTCAATTATTTGGTTCAAACTCTTAATTTCTAAATTTATCAACTCAAATCGTCAATTAACTAACTTAATTAGTTATCCATTTACATTACCCTACAAATTTATTGAATCATAAATCATAAGCCCTTAATAGTTTATCTTATTTAATCCTTACTTTAAATAATTTCAAGTAGTTAATTCTCAAGTACTTCCATTAAGTACTTTATCATTTAAGTACTGATTAAGTTCTAATTGTGGGCTTAGTTTTCTGGAATGCTAAGATTTTATAACAAGCTGGAATACAAACAGGTTTCATTCAACCTGAACAACTATTAACCCGAAGCAACCCTACTGTGCTTCGAGTCCAAGCCCCACCGCCCCGAGTACAACTACCCTATACTTCGAATCTCACAGTTTCACCCAAATTTATCCAAGATCAAAGCGGTTACAGTACAATAATTTAAAATAAAAATTTATTAAAGTACTCACCATCGATGTGTGGTACCAGAATGTCAACAAAACTGCCGTGACCCTCCTCCACGAGTTCGAGTCGAGCTCGTATGCCACAGATTCCAACTCGCGGCCACAGATTCCAACTCGTGGACCCCAGATTCCAATTCGCGAACCCCCTACCACTCGACCCGCCACCACGCCTCACGCTACCCTCGCGAGCCGCCACTTCACCTCCTAGATGTTACCGTCGCCCTCACGAATCACGAATTCTTCAGATCGTAGCCGAGCATTCACCATTCCTCCATTCAAAATAGCTCGCGAGCCTCGAGCTCCCTTGGCTCTTTGATTACTGGTTTGATTTGAGACGAAGAGATCGAAAGGAAGAAGGACGCGATTTTATTTAGTAGCCATTTTTATTTTTATTTTTTTTAAAGATGAAGCTGAGATTCGAAGGTGAAAGAGGGCTTGGCTGGGTTCGAACGGCAAAAAGAAAGAGGGGAAATCGATCTTGAACAACCATTCTTTGTTTTCTGTTTATAAGGGTTTAAGTTCGAATTCAGCTGTGGGATTAGAGAGAGGATGACGGAGTTAAAATATCGATAGGGAAGCTTCACCAGTACGCGTTTGCGTTGGATAAAAAAAATATCTCTGACTGTTTGTACTTGAAATTTTATTATATTATAAAATTTTCAAAACGCCCCGTTAAATTGCTACTAAAATTTCAAATTCCAGTTAAGAAATGCTGCTAGAAGATTATAAAATTTTACCCGCGTTCCGAACACAATGGAACCGGTTTCGTTGAATTCCGAGATTGTGCCTCGGAAGACTATTTTTAAATTCCAATTTAAACACTACATTATTAAAACCGAACAAATTATCTTTAAATTAGATTCAAACCATTCTATTATCTCCAGTATTATCATTATAAATTTATAAGCTGTCAAATTATTTTTAATAGGCTTAAAATTCCATATTCAACATCTTACGCAGTTTCAAATTATATAATTCAATACTTTAATTATCTAGTAAATATCAATATTTGGAATTCAAGCTAAAATTAACCTTTCAAATGTTTAAAATCAATTTATTATTCCATTTTAAATCGTTAAAATTTTCGGGTCGTCACACAAACATATCAATGTTTATATTCAAACAAGTTGTAAACATCGTTTTGAACTCAATGAAAGTGGTCTCGAGTCCGGATTCGACTGTTTACAAAAAGTCATGTTTCAGACTTTGAATTCAACTAACGATGCTATATTTAAATAAAACATTTAAGTATAAAATCGTAAGATATGCGGGTTGTTACATACTCTCCTCCTTAAAGAAATTGCGTTCTTATAATATTTAAGAAGGTAACAAAAAGTAACAACCATTTTGTGACATAACAACACAATAGGAAAAATTGAAATGAGAAGTTCACCTTAAGGAGTACGAGATAGTAAATCAGGATGTGTTCGCTCGATGAATTCTCTGCATTACCAAGAACAATCCTTAGGATTTGCGGACCATTGAATTTTCATAAGCGGAACATCTTCATTACGAATGCAATTAACCTTCATGGCAGTGATACGAATTGGATGCTGCTCATAAGTCAAATTAGGTGAAACCTTAATTTCTTCAATAACACTAGGCTCAAGAATAGAGTCAGAATCTCTAAGGCATTTCCGTAGTTGAGAAACGTGAAATACATCATAAATAGTGGAAAATTGAGCGAGTAACGAAAGACAATAAGCCATGGAACCAATGCGTTCGGTGATGGGAAATAGGCTAATTTATCGAGGTGATAGTTTTCCCGATCGACTGAAGCGCACAACACCCTTCATAGGTGAAACATGCGTGAATACCAATTCTCCCATAGATAATTCCTATTTTATTCTTTAGTTATCGACATAGAACTTTTGTCTACTTTGAGCTTCTTTCATCCTATGATGAATAAGGTCAGTCTTTTCTATTGTATCATGAATTAAATCTGGACCTAAAACCAGCTTCTCACCGGTTCCAAGCCAACACGAAGGAGATCGGCATGGCCTTCCATAGAATGTCTTGAAAGATGTCATACCAATACTAGATTGAAAGCTATTATTGTAAGAAAACTCAACAAGGAAAATATGATCTGCCCAACTTCCACCAAAATCAAGAACACATGCACAAAGGAGACCTTCAAGAGTTTGATTCACACGCTCAGTTTGTTCATCTGACTGAGGAGGATAAGCGATGCTAAAATTAAGCTTCGTTCCCAAAGATTTTTGAAGACCCTTCCAAAATTCACTAGTAAATAATGGACCATGATCGTTAGCAATAAAAGTAGGAACTCCATGCAATTTAACAATTTCTTTAACATAGAGTTTAGCCAAAAGAAGTACAATCCAACTGGACCGAATGGGAAGAAAATAGGCAGATTTGGTAAGTCTATATACAATCACCCATAAACTGTCAAGACCCGAACGACAACGGGGAAGACCGTCAATAAAGTTCATGGAAACTTGATCCCACTTCCAAACAAGAATGTCCAAAAGTTGCAATAATCCACCGGCCTTTGATACTCGGCCTTTATGAGTTGGCAAGTCATGCAACACCTAATAAAGTTAGCAATATCAGATTTCATTCCATTCCAATAATAAAGTCATTTCATGTCCGTATACAGTTTACTACTACCGGGATGAATGGTAAATTTAGAACGATGAGAATCTTCTAAAATGTCTTTACGAAGATCACTGATATTTGACACGATCGGTCTATCAAATTTTTGAATGCTACCACAAGCATCGATTTCAAAGTCTTTCAGGCCATCAATATTATTTTATCCCTATAACTTTGGCTAAGATGAGCCAATTCGTGATCGGCTTTTGAGCTTCAAGAATGCGGTCTAAAAGAGATGGATGAGCCTCGGCACTACATAAAACAAGAGATGAACACGAATTGGACTCACGATCTCGAATCTCATAATTAGACAAAGTATCGAGATCGTTCCATTCAGATATCATCATGAAAACAATCACTTGTTGCTTACGACTAAGGGCATCGGCAACATGGTTTCTCTTTTTGGGAGTATAAAGAATATCAAGATCATAAGATGCAAGGAATTTGAGCCAACATTGTTGATGCAAATTAAGTTCCTTTTAAGATAATAAATACTTTAAAGATTTATGATCTGTGTAGTGAACAAATTTATCTCCTAATAGATAATGACGCCAAATTCTAAGGGCAAAAACAATGGCCGCGAGCTCTAAATCATGAGTGCCATATCTAGTCTCGACAAGATTTAATTGCATAGAAGCATAAGCGATAACACATTACTTTTGCATGAGAATGGCTCCTAAACCAATATGACTAGCATCGATTTAAATAGTGAAGTCTTGGTTCCCTTCGGTAATCACAAGAATAGGAGCATCAGAAAGGAGTTCTTTAACTTTTGAAAAGCAGCTTTTATGCTAAATCATTTATTTCATGATATTCTTTTCCGAAAAGATAACACGTTCAAAATTATAATTAACTTTATGTAATCATCTTTTTTTTTAAAATTACTTATTACAAGTCAGTTTACTGTGTCTGACTATCTCATCATAGCGTTGAGGAGACTCCTATTGATAACGTTAATCAGACTCATCAACTAGAATTTTTAAAGCACTCAATGGACAATCCAACACAAAATCATCTTTTATATGATAAACATGCCTCTTATAAAATTTACAAATATTATTTTCTTGTGTTAATAACAGAATCTAATTATATTTGCAAATACATTATTAGAAATATTTGCAATTTTAAATTGTAGTTTTCACCCATCATCAATGAATACAAGGACGGACTCAACGAGATATTCCCAGAATACTTTATTCATAAGATTGATGAAATAAGCTGGAGGGTTCGTCAAACCGAATGACATAATAAGCCACTCGTAAGAATCATAACCAGTGCAGAATGTGGTAAGGGGAACGCTATCCTCCACAACTCGTAGCTGATAAAAACCGGTGGCAAGGTCGAGCTGAGAAAAGACCTTAGCACCACTTAATTAATCGAATATATCATCGATCCTGGGTAATGCATACTTATTTTTAATGGTCAACTCGTTAAGCTTGCGGTAATTGATGCAAAGCCAAAGAGTACCATCAGATTTCTTTACAAAGATAGCTGAAGCTCCCTAAGGAAATGAACTAGAATAAATAAACTGTTTTGCTCCCAATTTGGATAATTGTTTACGAATCTCCACATTTTCCTTATTGGACATACGATAAGGAGGACAAGTGATAGGTAGAGCTCCAAGGATTAGATTAATTCTGAACTCAATTGCTCGCTTAGGGGATAATCCTAAAACGCGCTCAAATATATCTAGAAATTCATGAACAACGTGAATGAGGAATTGACATCTTTCTCATCATCATTATCGTCATCATGTGGATTAAGAGAATATAAGGATGCTTCCTAATTGAAATCCGAATCTTTAATAACAATAGAAATCTGCTTAACAAATTGGGGATGTCGAAGATGGATAGCCCTCTCGGGATATAGGATGTGGGCTTCATAACGATTAAGCCAATCTATTCCTAAATTCATTCTGAAACCGAAGTAACGCATAACATGCAAATCGGCATGGAAATCATAATCACATAAAATAATTTCAACATCCTTACAAAATAAACTGAGTGTTGCGGATCAGCCAACTGAATTTACAATCCTTAATGAAGTCATCAAGCCCATAGCATTTAAATAAATAAGTTCTTTTGATATAAAAGAGTGAGATACATCCATATCAAGAAGAACTCAAATAGGATGATCACGAAACATAATACTGCCATCAAGGACAGAATGAGAAATACCTTGACCAAGAGAAGGTTTATTAGGGGCTTGCACAACATTTAGTTTTTTCTCTTTCTTGCTTTGAAGTTTGGGACATGAAGATATAGAATTACTCGGACTTTTGCAATGGCGGCAAGCAACGGACCTTAGACACTTATTTGCATAGTGGTCCTAAGATCCCCAATTGTAGCATTCTCCAGGATTAGGGGTAGGAGTCTTTACTACCGAAGTTTCTTACTTTCCTTTCTTGTTAGGATTATGTTTAAACTTATTATCGAGATACCTCTTCTTGTTGTTATTGAAGTTCTTTTTCGCACCCCCAACATCACCATCATTTTCTTTAGCGGCCTCTTCAAGTCGAAGAGCGATATCTACAAGCTGATCGTTAGGCACTTCTAGTTCAAAAGTAAAGCCTTTTTGAGGTTCTTATTCAAATAATAGATAAA
The DNA here is from genome assembly GCA_030765085.1 of Allium cepa. NCBI lineage: Eukaryota > Viridiplantae > Streptophyta > Magnoliopsida > Asparagales > Amaryllidaceae > Allium > Allium cepa. The sequence continues at coordinate 445,198,263 of CM060935.1, read as the reverse complement.
CCTTTGATTCTTCTCCATATGGGTATTAATATACAAGATCCCATATTTAGAGAGGGATTCAAAAGATGCGACATAATATGTCGTAGAAGATTCACCTTGAATAAGGTTAATAAAGCGTCGAGCTAAAGTTACTTTTTCTGCTTTGGGCACAAACTTTAACTCGAACCTTTTTCGAAATTGCTCCCAATTAAGATCCACTTCGACAATCTCCGAAATCAAAAGCTCGTACCAATCTAATGCTCTCTCATGGAGCACTCTAGAAGCCACTTGGACTTGATGTAGATCCACAAGATTCATGCGAGAAAAGATGCGGTCGCATGTTCTAAGCTAAGTTTGGACTTCTATAATGCTTTCGGACCCTTTGAATGGATTTCCACCTAAATTGGTATAATCATTGCACAAGCGTGCAAACCCAAATTTAGGATGAGTAGGCTCAGGAATGGGTCCAGCAACTTAGGCATTCTTTACAAGATCCAAAAGTTGTTGAGCAGGCATAAATACGCCATCCTAAGGAGGACAATTGGATTGACCAGAGCTAGGACGGCCAGGTCTAACTATTTCTCTTCTTTAAGAAAGAAAGAAAGAAAGAAAGAAGAGGAAAAAGGTTATTCTCAGAATGAATATCAAACAAACTTGATGGATAAAACAAGGCATCTTAAAAAAAATAGGATAGAGAAAATCCTAAGACTCGAATTAAATCCTAAGGCACGATTCCTAAGGGAGAATTAGGACAATGATCCTTGATAGATATTCTACACTGCTTCGAAGTTTGACTCTGATACCAAGTTGTGACGCTCCACCTTTATACTCACACTAGCCAAGGGCACTATGGAGTAATGTTATTGACTAGCACAAAGATTAAGGCTGTTGAGGAGCGACCATCTGTGTAATTGGTTTGAGCGAGAACCGATACGTTAGATAGTATATCATGCATTTCATTTCAAGAGGAAATTCGACATATCCGATCCAAACTCAAATCTACTACACAATGGCTAAGCGACCTCCAGAATCAAGATAAAATAAACATGACATAAAATCAATCACAGATATTAATATCACTGAGGCGGAAACATATATGAATACAACACATAGAAGTGAACATCATAGTATTGGTCATACAAGATCCACTACATGCCAAAAGAATAGGTACATGTATTACCCAAAAGAATAAGTATATATCAAAGAGTCTCTATCTCGTATACATGAAAGACAAAAACTAATAAGCTAAAGTAGTTAGCCAATAGTCAAAAGATAGTCCCTGCAAAGAAGTCAAGTGGAAGCATCTGTAACATCTCGGTCTGACCCAGTATTATTTAAGAAGAAAAATAATAAATGGATTAGTCTAGCTATAATTATCATATAAGATCAAATAGGATAAGGGATGTGTCTAAAACATATGATAACAATAATGCCATCGGTGACAATAATATATTTGATAACAACAAAAATCATATAATATCTCAAACTTTCTCAAAGCACCAAAAAGAATGTCATATTCTTTATTCTTATTCACCAAATCACAAATATTGATAGAGCTTATCAATGCAAATCACAAAAATTAGTGAAACACAAATTCTAGAAATTAATATTTATAAATCTAGAAAAAAACACAAAGGGGGGAGACCTATCACAAACGGGAGCATAATAACTCACAACACGTGTATCGCAAACGGGACGTTATCCCATGGGTCGCTAACCCATAAAAAATGAGTCGAAGGTCCACAGAACGGTGTACAGTCGCCCATGTGAACAAATGAGCCGAAGATCCACAAATGGCCCAAAGATCATGGGTCGCTACCCCCACCAAATTGAGCCAAAGCTCCACAGAATGGGGTATAGTCCCCACGCGGACAAAGAGACATCGCATATCGCTAATATAAAGCACAAAATGATCATAATTGACCGATAAGTGTAAATTACACTAATATAGTAAATAAATGAGTTAGGCTTCATGTCCCATTACCACTGGCTTAACTTAAATATTTACGAACAAATTGTAGACTTCCACTCGAAAATTGTCATGAGATTTCAATCGAACAAGTCCAAGAATTAACCGACGAAGTAAACGCAGGCGTTTCATACCACTTGTTTTGCTAAGTTGTTTAATTGGATTTCTCATACAAATGAGGTAAAGGTTTATATATACTAATAGATTGGAAAATAATTGTAAAAACAGGCTTTGAATTAAAAGTAATGCTGAAATCATTTTTGTGAAAGAGTTTGAGTATTTACTGCTAGTATAGAAACCATTGTATTTTGAAGTGACAAATCATAAAAATGGTTGTAAAAACAATCTATTACCAAAAATCCACATTTCAATAATGTGATTCAAAACCATGGAAATCGATGTCAAATCCATCAAATGGAAACACAAAAATCCAGAAAAGAAGTCGTCAAAGTCGGTATTGATTGACAGTAGCTATTCGGATCGTCAAAGATGGATAAAAATTGAAAATCCACTCAAAAGTAGGAAAATAGGAAAAAAATTAACAGGACCAAACGTCTGGTGGGTTTAACCAGACATCTGACTCTAGGCGTTGGAATTTTATTTTATTTTTCTTTTTTTGTATTTTTTTTCCAGAAGCCCCTACCAAACGTCTGGTAAGTTCAACTGGGCAGAAATTTGCCTAGACCGTCGATGGTCAAATCAACTCGAAAGAGATCGAACGAGCGATGGAGGCTAGGGATTTATGCCAAGCGACAACCCAGTTCTATAGGTTCTTCGATACACCCCAAATAACATGTCCAAATGTAACGACCCATAATATTACGACTTTCAAAATGGAACATTCAACTTATTTAAATATTCAAGTATAGAATTTTTAAACTTAAATAATCATTTTTTATATGATAAATAAGAATGGTGAAGTTATTTTTAGAATTGAATAAAGATTTTGAAGTTCGGCGTAAAATCAACAAAATAAGGTTTTGATAAAATTTGACATATAGTAAAATAGTTGTTTTAAAGGATAAATAAATTATTTTTAATATATAATCCATTTTAAATTCATTTGATAATAATAGTAATTTAACTTATAATGGTTTGATAAATATATAAACTTGTTTTACAAAAATTGATAAAAAAATTCATATATCAACAAATCAATGTCATATTTTTATAATTGGATTTGGATATTGTTTTATATTGTTTTATAAGTCAAATACTCTTGTTTTAATTATTTAAAAATGATAGAAAACTTATTGTCAAGTTTTGTTTATACACATAAATAGTTTGATTTAAAACTGAAAATGTGACCGGGATTCGGCTTTCGGATTTTTGACCTTTCGTCAAACAGAATTTGTTTCGGATCATTGCAATATTATTTGATACACATACACACATGTATATACATACCTATAACATACAATAAACCATATATACATTTAGCATAAAAGATAAAGAGAGCTTACTTTTGAAAACTTATAAAGTAAGTAAAATCTTTTGATTTGATTTTTATTTTTTAATAAAGATACTTTAGTAAAAGAAACATCGCATCTCATTAAATGTTAGTACTTAAGAGTCTAATCTTGCATTGGAAAGGAGGACTTAATGTGTGGTTAGAAATGAATTTGAAGGTAAGGTTAGTAATGTATTTTATTTGTAAACTTAATGTATAAATAGCCATGCACATTCTCTCATTTCTTTACACTTCTTCTTCCTCTTTTTTCAAGCTTCTTCACCTTCTTTCTCTCCTCTTTAATGGCTTCCATGCCATATAAAAAAATTATAAAAAAATAACGTAAAAATATATACAAAATATTCAAATAAAATCGATATTCATTGTCTTCAAAATCAAACTCTTCTTTTTCCATATTTTACATCGTCTTCTCACTGCGATAACTTTCTCAAACTAATCCAAATCGAAAAATTCTTTTTTTAAACTCAATAGAATTGAGTTGGAAACAAATTTAGTCTACATCATTTCTTCAGAATGTAAGAGTCAGTATGGAAAATTTTCAATTTTTTCAAAACCATTTTCGGCCTAGATTTTATGGCTGGAAATACCTCTGTTTCTTATTATCATAACTTCCACAAAAATGACCAAAATAAAGAAATTCTTTTTTTGAATCATAAAAAATTCCAGTGGCTACAGCTTTTTATTGAGCATTTATTCCAGTTTTGAACTTAGCTATATCAAAATTTCGATTCTTTACGGTGCATTTTTGGGCTTCATTTTTTGTCAACTCGAGAATACCTTTTCTTCTTTTGATCATAACTTCTTCATAACTAATCGAAATCTAGTTTTTCCTTTTTTTTCAAATTCAAGAGAAAAGAAATCGAAACGGCTTTATAGCAAACCACTTTTTCAAATTTCGTGAGTAAGAGAGTCAAAAACTAGAAAGAAAATGTCCTATTTTTCGGATCTAATTTTGAGAATACAAGGTCAAGGCTCCACCACTTCTTCTCTATACTTTCGGCCAACCTCCATCTCAAGCCTTGGCCAAGCACTAAGAAGGAGAAAATCAAGCTTATTTTGATTTGGTTTCCAAGCATGGTAGGAAGTATGGGTTAGATCTTAATTTCCTTTCCTTAAAGTTTGACGGAGTGGAATCCAAAGTGAGTTATTTCTTCCTTTAAGTTCGTTAAAATCATTGCTACGTTGAAGGAACTTTAAGTGTTAAGTGTTATTTGAAAACCATTGTTGAATGCTTGTTTACTTTATTTGCTAAAAAATGATTTTATTTCCTTTTTTGACTATTTGGATGGTTAATTAATTATTTTAAAATTTAAAAGTTAAATATTTAATGGGTATGTGAAACGACTAGTACATGTGTTTCGTCTATGAGATCCAAGGAGACTTGGACGAGGGATGGAACATGTCGAAGGGAAAGCCCGAATGCTTCAACATAAATATCAAATCATTTTAACTCAAGATAAAATAAAACATGTTATAAATATTTGATAGAATGAAGCTTTGATTTATCATTTATTGTTGTGTTTATTTTGTTGATTATTTGTTTGGATCGCGCTCGACCAGCTTATGAGCACTGATTACTATTTATTGATTGTTGACTTTTCTCAACCAGTTTATGAGCAATTAATTATTCATATGCATGGGCTGGGTAGAAAATAATTGTAGGCTAAGACCTTGTGATTTATTTCACGATTGGACAATAAGATGTTTAGCGGTAATATTTGGTTCGCTTCAATTTAATGAATTGTTTTGAAAATTGGTTTTCAGATGGAAATGTTATGAAATTTTTTCCCTCTAAAAGAAATAGAAATGTTTGGTAATGAATATTTTGAAGTTATATTATATAAAAGTGATTTATATAAGAATGATATTATAAAAATGTTTTATAAAATGGAAAGAATTTCGAGGACTAAACCCAATGGTTTTAAGATGATTTTTGAACGGATTTGAAAAATGAAAATTATTATAGATTTGAAAGTACTTGTGAATATTAGTGTGAAATGATTTATCTCTTCGGGATATAAAATGATTTGTTATGTTACCGATGATTCAGGTAACTCGTAACAAAAAGTGGGCATATATTTTTGGTATCGTCTGCTCTTGAAATAGAGAGATGTACTTATTTATCGATTGTATGAAGGCTGTGAGCCAATTGCCTTGTTATTGGAAGAAACCTCCCGATCTGGTTGCATACGGTTTGATAGGCTTTTATTACAGTATTTGGGATTTCCAAATAAACTTTTCAAAAGTGATTTGATTTAAGATCACGAAGTAAAGTATAATTTGAATATAAAAGATATATATACATATATATTAAAAGTTTTGAAATAAGAATTCGAGAATAAAGTCCAAAGAGATAATTTCTGTAAAGGTAATTAGATTTAAAAATCTAAAATTGAAGATTAAGCCTAAGTGGGCAGTTTTGAGAATTGCATATTGTTTGTTGCATCGTAAGCTCCATGAGTCCTATTTGCAATAGGAGAACTAGGCTTGATCATGTTATCTAATTGGGTATCCATTAGATAGGGGTATATAGGCAGTCACAAGTGGTAGTGATGCAACCCCAATAATAACATAACATTTTTTGTTTATTGTTTGCTATATATCGTGTATTGATGCATTTTTCCTGCTTACTATTTTATTCCACATTTACATTGTTTATTAAGTTTGTAGGAACAACTATTTCTGTCTCTCTCATTAGAGTTGTGCAGAGGTAGATTTATTTGTATTGGTATTTGGTATGTATTAAAGTATACCTAGTAGATTAAATTGATTGCTTCGATGACTTGTAAAATTTAAATTGTATCCTATACAATTTATATTGTTGAATATTTATCAAATATTGTTATTAAGTTGGTAGTTTTCAGTCGTATATTTAGAATGGACGGGTTTTTCGACGATTTTGACTGGTCTGTAAACCTGGGTCGTCACACCAAACATCCACAGTAGGATTTTCATAAATTTTGACTTCAAAACCAAAATTGAAAATTTTACCAAACCAGTTCAGATCAAAAGCAATTGAACATGAAATAGATGTTAAGAATTCATACCTAACAATAATGAAAACTATAGACGTAGATGTGAGTTTAAGAACCCACCTTTAAACCCAAAATAGAAAAGACAAGCTCTAAAACAAGCTAGGATTGATTTCTCTTCAACTACACATCAAAGATCTTCAACCTATTACTACATGCAAAGATTTTCCTAAGTTAGGTTATAGGAAAAATCAAGAATTGAAGAGAAATTTCGATGGAGAAGATGAAGAAGATGCGTACCTAAGCTTCTTTTTATTTTAGAACTTGAATTTGAATTTCCTAAGAATCTAGAGCTTAAGAATTTTGATTTCCCCTCTTTTTTCTCATTTTTCCTTTAGCTTGAGTGTTAGAAAATTATGAGTGGAATAATTTAAGGGGAGAGAAGTTAGGGTATTTGGTAGAAGAGTTTGGGTTACCTTGTTATATTAGTGGGCTAGAAAACAACCCAAGGCCCAAATGGGAATACCAAAATCCTAGTCAACTCCAAACATATCAATATTTATACTCAAACAAGTTTTAAACGTCGTTTTGAACTCAATGAAAGTTATCTTGGGTCCGAATTCGACTGTTTATAAAAAAGTCACGTTTCGGACTTTAAATTCAACTAACGATGCTATATTTAAATAAAACATTTAAGTATATAATCGTAAAATATGCGGGTTGTAACACTCTTACTCAATTTTCTTCCAGTATGTTCTTAGAGTCTTCCTTTTGTTCTATATCTCATCGTGTTCAAGTCTTTTGAAAGTTTATGTCCTTGAAATATGATTTTGACATAAAAATAGCATTTTACAATTAATTGTCAATATCAGAATACCAAAATGTGAGGTTCTAGCATTGGTTGCATATGTCACTTGTCACATACGTGGGTTGCATTTGAAAGTTATTACTTTAACATGATTTGCACATTTGTTGTAGTGTTATTCATCAAAAGAGAAATGATACACATGCAATATGACATATATACGATATCTTTGGTAAAAAAAGAAAATATACACATGCGGTGACATTTACCTAAGTAATTTCGATAACTCCATGATGGCTTGAGTTATATAAGGTGTATCTAACCTACACAACATTATTATGATTAATAAGATTCAGTTTAAATTAAGTAAATTCTTCTCCATAAAAAAGTGTCATTAAAAAATTGAAGAAAGCGAACAAATTATAATAATGTAAGTTCATAGTTGTCTTCCGTTCTATGAGGAGATATAAATCAGCTCCACAAAAAACGTTGGTGTATATGATTTACGTATTCATGTTTAAGGTAATGATAATCACTAATTGTTTAATGTAATGATAATCGTAGTATAAAGATTGGAAAAATTCATTATCTCTTATGTGCATCGTACGCAAGTTTCGAAGAAAACAAAATATGTAAATGACATGGGAGAGAAGAAGATGGAAAATTTTAGTTATTAACGGAAGAAGAGGAATGAAGAAGATAGTTGTTTATATTTCTGGAGATGCAGAAACAATAAAACAAGATAGACATTTTTATGAAAAGATCTGGACCGTCTACACTAAGTGGATCCACACTACAAACACACGTTCCCAGATTTATTATGTACTGCAAAACACGCTACAATAAGTACACCGTTTGAATAAGCAACAAACCACCGGCTACTAAACAAATACATAAACCTCACTCTAAGTCTAAGATTTAATTTTGGGCGGTCTATACATCTCAATTACTCTATCACTTAGTAGCTGTTTCGGCCTGGCATTCATCTCTGATTCCTGCAATCCACAATTTTTTAAATATTAACAATCAATTCCCAAATTTATCAACACTATCAACTCTGTTACAAAGAAACAAAAAGTTATATGCAAATGAAACTCACATCATGCACTGCCTCTCTCAACATGTGCAACTGCTCCTTTGACACTGTCCTCACCTGCATTATTGATTCAATTTTTTTGGTACCAATCTAATTAAAAACTTCCTTGAATTGTATAACACTAGTTATAATCACAGCACTTGTACATTTCATCCAGTTGATATTCTTTAATTTTATTGTACTATAAGATACCGTGTTTAATAATGATGAAGTTTCTGATATACCCTCTTAAAATATGGTTTAGATTTATTAGCCTTGAATGACGATTCTATCCAAATTTTTGAATAATCGAAAAATCTCGTTACCATAGACTGCATTTTGCAACAGTTTAGATAGATATTGTACATGTGTGCAGCCTCATATAAGGTCACAAATGGTTGTACAGTGAAATTTTAACTGGATTGCTTATTCTACCATCTCATTGAAAACTCTGAAGTAAATTTGAAAGAAAAAAGTTACCTTTTTGATAATGTGCCAGACAACGCCTTCAGTGCAAGGAGGAGTTGTAAGAGATCCCAAGTATCTATAATACTTCCGGCTACCCCACTTCACTTCTCTTGGATTTATCATGCCCAACTTCTCCTCACCATCCTTAATATCCTTTAGTTCTTTTATGTATCCTTCCATCTATAGCACAATATATATTTAGCGTATACGCATTTCAATAATTCATAAATGGTCTTAGTTTAATATCAAAGAATTGATGTACTACATATAAAACTAACCCGTTTTAGTAGTGGGTCGGGGCGACCAATTTTGTATACGATGCCAATAACTGCAATCTTGTCGTCAGTGCTCTGATGAACCATATGCAACTCCATGTCATATCTGTGCATGTATATAACCATTAACATATATGACATTGTTATCGCTTTGTTTCTTACTTTCCTTGCTTGATAAGATTCTGAAAATTGAAGTCTAAATTGCTATATGTTGTTGTAGTCCTGTTGGATACTGGCTCAGTATATCAATTCAGTTAATTTTATCATCTAAAATTGCAAAATCTGGAGAATTAAATTCAACAATCAAAATTGGATTTGTTCTCCGTTTCATTGGATTAAAAAATTCAACAATCAAAACCAAAATGGTACTTTTTACCTCAAAATTTGGATTATATGAGCTACAATACACCATATCCATGTGATCAATAATAGTTTTTGATTCAACAAATCAAGATAGTTGATTGATTCTTTTTTATGTTACAAAAGGATTGGATCTTATAAATCAGAACAGTGTTTTCCTTCATCAATTTCATAATCAAAACACTTAAAAATGGTGTTATGTACATATAACAGCTGGTTTTATGACTTTACTAATTAAGGCTGTGTAATTTTGCCCTCAGAAGTTAAATTAGCATTATGTACACTATAAATGCATGTGAACGTAACTTTGTCAACTGACTTAATTTGCTTCAACAACAATGAACTCTATAACCAAAATATCAAAAGGTTGAGTATTCATCATGGTTTTTCACATGATAAAATTTTGAGCATCAAAAAAGAGAGATCTGCAAATTAACCTTTTTCCATGGATAGAATGTTCGGTAGGGGAATGCCAATGCAATTGCTTTATCAAATACTCAGTTCCGTTCAAGAATACACCACCTGCATCCTCATCCCATTTGAGCTGCAAACACAATAAATTAGATTTGTACATCTCATCACAAACAATATTGTACTCAAGAATATTACCATAACATCATGACCTCTATTTTTCATTACTGCATTAGCAGGTTTGTAAGTTCTTCTAATACGACCCAAATGATGAACAATTCGAACTCTTTCATGTGATAAATCAATAGGAGATTGCATTGTCCCGTTGTCACAAACTGCCCATTCTTTATGAATTTCTCCCCAGTGTTTTGGCCCGTGTTCATCATCCAAATTGTAACTGAACTCATGTTCATCCTCTATATAATATAAAGATCTTTAAGACGTGAGCAATTACAATAATATAGATCAAAATATAAATTACTGTGAGACAAGAAGATTCACTTACCGACTTCTTGAGACTTTACTATGGCAGAGATCGAGAGAATAATAGCTAGAATAAGAAAGCTGTGGAATTTCATGGTGAGAAATATTTCAGAAATATACGAATAGAAGTTGAGAACAGTGTGAAGATTAAATAGTTTAGATGTTTGACACGGTTTTTTGACTTTTCCTTTTCTTAGGCACTTGGAATTTAAAGAGGAAGTATCTTATGTACTTACGGAGAAGGTAGATGTACCAGCATTGACAATTAAACATAGGTTCGGTATCTTGAATAGTTTAATAATACTTGAGATTCATTTGACGGTTTCACAAATTGAAAGTTATTTGGAGTTTGAGTCTTTGGTTTATGAGCATACGTTCCTTCAATTTTTAAGCAGCTTATGCCTGGTTGCCTATCTTTTGGGGAGTATTTAAAAGTTTATGTAATAAACATTGCCTTATTTTGGAATCGCATACTTCTTCTATACTAAAAACATAAAGAAATTATTATCATATATACAATTTGAAATAAAAAAAAGATCATTAGATCTGACGATTCAAATGAATACGGTATTTTTTGCGTAAGTTTTAATTTAGGAGTAAATAACATCATGTTGATCTAAGTATCTAACTGCAAACTTGAAACACAACACATAAAACATCAGGTAAATCCTCAAGAAAAATTCAGTCTGATAAAACATCAAGATAAAATTTAATAGCCGCAAGGTTGAATCTTACTGTAACAACAAACCATCTTGCTAATAATCATAGTATGGAAGGAGACAAATAAATTCTTCTAGAAGTTTTATGGGTTGTGTTATAATAAAAATAAGTTAAAACTCCCCAATAGCTGTTTTAATACCTTTATTAATTACTATGGTCAATGGCTCAAAGAAATGTGCACATATAATTATATCCATTCACACCCACCAAACTGATACTTGCCCTTACATCAGTAGCTGCTAGAAGCAGTTTCCTATTTGATAACCTTTTATACTTAGCAAGACAGTATTTGATAGAATGGGGCATCAAACAACTTTTCTGATGCTACACATTGTCTAAGTTCTTTGCTAACATTTATCAGATTTGCACTATATCAGACTTCATAAGCGGCAACTATGTGAATGTTAATTAGAACGTGTGGGTCCGCGGGTGCAGCGCAGTGGAAATGAGGTTTGGGTTCTGCTAAAAAGACTCAAGTTCTCCTATATAAATTTATCCGGGGGTATTAGGGCTTGAATCAGCGGACGGCTTTAATGTATCCTAATCGAAAGTTTACCAGCCTGCCGGGTTATCCTGAGTTTTTTCAAAAATAATAATAATTAGAACGTGTGGAAATTAGTATAATAACATACTAAACATGGATTAGACTATGTTGATTTAGTATAAAATATCAAACATCATCAACCGATGTATTCAAGTCTGAAATTAATTTAGATTGTATAAATATGTACTAAAGGTCAAAAAAGATGTATCGTGCGGTGACACAAATTTGGATTAAGTCAAACAGTGACATGAATAACTTCCTACATATAATCACTTGTAGGAGTTCGTCTAGTAGTGGTTACGAGATGACAGTGATCTCGTGCTTAATCCCTAGGTATGTGCAGTTAATTTAAACCAGGGTCAAAAATTACAGCAGATTAGTAGCCATTAATATATTCTCGTAATGCATTCATCAGTAAATAAAAGTACAGCATGTGCAAATTGACCTTTGTATCAAATGTTTTTCATATACTTTTCAGATGGTAGTACATGAAGATAGGCATTGTACTTCCACACATGAACCTTGATGTTTGATTGATATACTTTTCCAATCTAGAAAATGGGTTAACATTAATAAATGTTTCCTAGTGATAGAACTATAAATTAATTAGATTCAAAATCAGATGAAAGCATTGCAATCATTTACAAAAACAGGACAGTGAATGCAGGATGTACGAATGAGAGGACAAATTTTCGTTTAAAACCTAAAAAATAAAATCTTATTTCAAGTTTATAGCTCGTCTGAAACTTATTATGAAAATATGACATTTTTTTCATAATTCAATATTTTTGTACATGCACATCCATAAATGAGTATGTAATTTTTTTTAATTTGTACCTGTGCAAATTCAAAATGCGCAAGTATATTTATAAAAAACACAAAATTTGTACATGCTCATTTATTTTTTTTGAAATTGTGTACATGCTCATTTATAGAATGCGCACCTACAAACATGATAAATAATGAAAAAAATGCATATTTTCATGATATGTTTCAAACGAGACCTAAACTTAAAAAAGGGTTTTTGGGAAGGTCTAAAGTAAAAATTTATACTATATGAGATTAACAGATTCATGAATCAGGCTATTATTTGAATTTAGATTGCTGGTTTAAATCTTCAATTTGACCTTTTCATTGTATAAATAAAATTATGCTTCACATGTTGCCATTTGTTCATGATAGGCTGCTATATGTTATGAATGATAAACTGGCTAGAAATGCAAGATTGACAAAGTAATTTGAAGACACTTGAGCATTGTGTTAAGGTTAAGATACGCATGCAAGCATTAACTCATTCTGATGGTTAGTTTTGACTGAATATGAGAAACAGACATACTTATTTTTGTACGTTGATCATCATGTTATACACAAGGTTCAAAATTCCGGCGGAATTCCGGTTATTCCGGTAATTCCGTTCCGGTTCCGGTCATAACCGGAACAGAATCCGGTCAAAATTCCGGTTTCGGTCTAAATTCCGGATTTGATTTTCAAATATTGAAAAAATTTTATAAAAAAATAAAAAAATACAACAAACATATAGCAATTAAAAAAGAAAAGCAAATTAAATAGGACAATAAATAAATTGACAAAAAATCATGTGTATGGATAAAAAAAGTTGTTATATTTTTGTTAATTTACATCGAATCATAATAAAAATTTCAAAAATTGACCAAAATTTTATATTCTTAAATGAACAATACAGACTTTTTAAACAATGATTTTTTAATCAAAGTGTATTTTATATGTAATTTAGAAAATGTACTATAAATTTATGATAGTATTGAATATTTATTAGCGAAATAGCAAATTAAAGTAAAAAACGTACCGGAATTAGAAAACCGGAATTAAAACGGAACTTCCGAAATTTCCGGAACGGAACCGAAATTTTAAAATTACCAATGATCGGAACGGAAACGGAAAACGGAATTTCGAACCTTGGTTATACATAAATCAAATTAGGGTCCATACTCCAGAGAATAAGAAATTTTCTCCACTTTGTCTCACTCTCATTGTTCATTGCTAAATAACTAGTATGTGGTCTCCAATTATTTATATCTGTTGTACTATCTTTTAATCAAATATTTCGTTTTTCATCATTTCCATGGTTGGGGAAGCTTAAATTAAGTTCAATTCTGTGAAGTGTAAGAAATAACATAGTATCTTGTGTTCATTTACGATATTCGTGAAAAGAAGCATCAGCGCAATATTATCAAGACCTTCAAAGAGGACGACGTTAACTTAACTGTACAATGTTACTGGTGAAGTTTAGGAGGTAGGTGAGTCCCATTTTCAAACATTGTCAGCTATTCAGTGTCACCCTTCTTTGGACCATTTCCAAGTCCCCATCTTCACCCAGCTACCTCCAACCAACAAAAATACACTACTGTTATGGAACAGAACTCCTCTTTAACCAGTCTTAATAAAGCCAATTAAAGCGGATCACACGAATTGCAATCCATGTTCACGCGATTGCAATCCGCGTGTATAAAATATTTGATTTCCACTTTGACTGGCTATTATAAAGCCAGTAAAACTTAGTCAGCTCTATTAAAGCCAGCTAACTTGCAACCCCCGAACAAAGCAAACCCAGCCCGTTGAGGGGATGGGAATGCTTTTACAATGTTAACTGTACAGTGTTATTGGTGAAGTTTAGGAGGTAGGACAAAGTTAACCTAAATTGTGATGTTGTAATGAATTAATCTCAAAACATGTCAGCTATTTCCCAATGAAGCCAGTGTCACCCTTCTTTACATATTATGGTTAATAGTACCTGAGAAATTACTTGTATGTAGATGAAAACACATGTTAGTAGATCACATTGCATTGGTTTTAGCCAACGGCTATAATAACTGAGAGTAACAAAGAGATTCACAAGTAAGCACATTAAGAAAGAGAGAGTGAAATGTATGCCTAGCAAAAGTTTGATTGCCTGATGTCCTCTATGTTGATCCATATTTGCATTCAACTCTTGCTTCAGTAACTTCCTCTGAGTAATTTTGTCGAACGAAAGGCGAGCCAAGCTCTTCTCCGCAAAGAAGCGTGTTTCTTGTTGTGTGTGTGTGCGCGCGCGCGCGCACACACATATATATATCCCGAAAAGGGACTAGGAACAAAAAAAACGTTGCAAGGATAAAAAATGTTGATTTGATTAGAATGTACAAATGATTTTCTTACAAGATAAAAACACGAAACAAATCTACTGATCTACCATTTTATCTGCGTATTTGCGCAATTGTAGTAGGCTAAAGAATTCAATTGTTAATTAACTAGCCCAGCAAGGACCCAATTCTCCGATCTCACAGATGGGTGGGTGAGCAATCATTGGTTGCAATCATTGGTTAAACCAGATAAATCGATCAAATCAATTCGTTTAGGTCGATTTGATTTAATTTTAAAATAAGATTGGTTTATAATAGATCCGTAGAAATTTTTTGGTCTATTTGGTTTCATTTTAAATTTTGTGCTTTACGTTTTTAAAATTCATTTCAAAATATGGAAATGTGGAGGAAAATATTTTAATTTCAAGTCATTACGACGACGATAGATAGACGATGAAGGGAATGGAGGGACGACGGAGGGATGTATGTCTTTCATGTTTTTATTATTTCTCAACGCGTGGAAAGCAAAAAAAAAATTGTTTTCATTTTGTATGTTAATTTCATTTTTCAAATTGGTTTTTTTCTAAAAATATACATGCATAGTACGTCTCTTTGTGCGGACGAAAATCGAAAACGAAAAATGACAAATCAATCGGAACCTTAATTTGATTATCGGTTTAATCAAGTTAACCGAATTTTTATTATATTTTTAGAATTACTAATATTATAATAATTATATTGGATAGTTTGATAATCTAAACAAATTTTATCTATCATGTATGTATCAAAATTGTCATTAGAAAGTATAAGAATGCTAAATAAGAATATTTTAATCATATATTAGATTTTATTTCAAATTATAATGAATATTCTAAACATACAATGTGAACCATTTTTAGTTTGGTTAAACCAGATAAGTAACCAAACCAACCAAATTTAATTTTGTTGGTTTGGCTTGATTTTCATTTTTATTGGTTTTAGATCGGTTTAATAATTTTCATTATCGGATAAATCAAACCAATCAAACACTCATTCCTAATCGGAGGTCATAAAAATAGTTTAGAACCGTTTGTCTTTGCCTTTTTGGTTCCGTCCAAACAAAAATGGTTAGCACATTAGGCTGCGGTTGGTTTAACCTTTTTAATTTTGGATTTTCGTCCATACATAATGCACAAAACGCGTATATATTGTGAAAAACGACCAATTTAGAAAATGAAGTTAACATACAAAATTGAAAACAACTTTTTTTAATTTTTCATGTTTTGAAAAATACATTCTTCCATCGTTTCTCCATCCCTTCTGTCATCCACTTCATCTTCTTTCCATCCCCTGTGTCGTCCTTCCACACTTCTTGTATTTTGTAATTAATGTTTAAATTTTAAAAATGGTTTAAATGTATTTATAAACCTTCTCAAAAGTTGGAAAATGGTTATTTAGTAAATGGACTTATAAGAGAACTCTCAAAACGAAAATTGGGAAATGTAAGGAATTTTTCAAAGAAGTTGGATAAAAGTGAACTTCGAAAATGAAAATATAATTCATAAAGAAGTACAAAGGAAATGAGTTTATAAGCAAGTATACTTGGTTTTGAAATTGCTAAGGGAATTAATTGAGAAATTCCGAAATTCATAGAATTCATGTCAAACGAGTTGGAAAATTTACATACAAAATTGTATATGATTTTTAAAAAAAGAGAAATAGGAAATAAAAGGAGTATTTTTTCTAAGCGTTGAATATAAAACGAAGTGGAGAAAATATTCTAAGTATTGGGAAGGGTGGAAATATTCCGTTGAAGCTATAAGGATTTAAAAGCTGTTTTCAAATGTGGAAGAACTGAAAGTAGTATCTTATAGAGATATTTTTGAAAATAAATTATGCGAAAAAATTTGATAAGGCCCGATGATTGCCTATGGATGTGTATTAATAGTTAAATAACGGACTATCAATTTTGGTCAATTTTCGTTAATCGTTTCGAAGAGACGGAGATTGAGTTTAACTATCTAAAACCACTTCGATCCGGTTTGAACGTTACGAATGAATACCGTGAAGATGATGAAGAGGGTGATTCGGTTTGTCCAGATCCGGGGCAACTTGTATGAACGAATGCTATCAGAACATCGTCACTGGAGGACAATGAACATTCTAAGAGAAATCGCTCCTTGAAGGGTAACACTTATCCTCGAGCCTCATCAATCGGGAATGACTAAAACAGAGAAGATGCAGCAAGGCTAAGTGGGTCACACCCAAGTAGGTAATGTTATCACCTTACTAGATGTTCGTGGAAACCTATTATTTATGGATATGGTTGTGCATGGAAGGAGCGCTCGACGGTAAGGGTGGAAACACCCCAGGTGATAACATATTCAGTCTATCTAGGTCAGGAGTAGGCCGGTCTTGTGTACCAGGGGATCCCGACGTGGTCTTTGGTACATGGTTCTAGAAGTGTACTGTGATGAACGGTACCCCAGTGGCCCAGTTATTCTGTAACAACCCATAATTTTGTAAATATTTTAATTAAAATTTTATTTGAAAACTTTGATTTTAAATCATTTAAAATTGAATTTTCAGAATTTTCCATTGTAACTTTGGATTTTGTTTGTTATTTATCTTCAAATTACAATAAAATAAATATTTTCTGAAAATTTTATATTTTGGTCAACTGAAAGTCAAAGTTGACCACAGTTGAATTTTTTTTTTCGTTTGAATTTTTAAATTTTAATCTTTTTCTTTGGAGCAGAATATAATTCTGATATTCCTCTGCTTTTCGTTTCATCAAATTCTGTTTTATACTTTTTGTAATTTGATAAATACAATGTTTTACATGCAATTATTTTCTTTATTTTATTTTTATTTTCTATGTCTGTTTTTCTATTTTATTTTGTTTAGACTTTGATTTTTAATTATTGAATTTTGATTTGTTTATTTTGATTTTGGGCTTAGGAAATTCCAAAAGTCTTAAGTTACTTGTTTTATTTTGTTGCCACTTCATTTGCCTAGCTCTTTAATTCCTTAGTCGTACAATTGCATCTTTAGCCGTTCATTTTTTTGTAACCCTAGTCGCCACCTTTTGTTTTATTTCACGTGAAAAGTTTCTCACCTCCTTAAATTCATTTGCGTGAAAAAAATTACAGCAAGATCTAGTCCATGGCTTCTCCTTCCTCTTCTTCTTTTTTCTATTTTCCTTTTTCTCTTTTGCTTTGCAAGCTATGCTCGGCCTCTCTATCACCCCAACCCCTTGTCGACCATGTCCCCCTCCACCACCACCATCTGAAGGCCAGCAACCCTTCACCATCATCACTAACCCAGGCCGTGACCTCCTTGACCAAATACCACCACAAAACTTCAACAAAACCCTAACCTACCTTCACATATGCAATCACCATCTCTCCCCTAGCCTCGACCACCACCTATGCCACCATCTACAGCTATGACATGACCGGACCTGACCCTTAGCCGTGACCGGACCAGGCTGAACCAAGCAAGGACCCTGACCGAGCCCACTTGAAGACATGGCCGAACCAAATACGTCTCAAACCCTTGCCTTTTTGCCTTCCAACATATGTAACTTGCATCTTTTCTTATTCCATAACCTCTAGCCGTGTGTGTGCATGCTTAGGCCGAGCATACATGATGGTGGTCAAGCCATTGTGACATGGTCGAGCCACTTGTATATGAAAGAGGCTGTGTGGTAGGATCGTATAATATTGAATAGTGGATGGTATAGGTAAATAACAATAAGCAATAAGTAAAGTAGACACCAGGATTTTATACTGGTTCGGACCTCTAGTCCTAGTCCAGTCCCTAAGCTTCACTTAGAAATTCTACTAACTAAACCCTCTCTTAACCCGGAGGAATAGGTTTACAACTTAACCGAACAACCGAACGGGATTTCTTCCCTCAACTACTGAAGAGGACTTCAACTCAATTACTAAAAACAATTATCCGGCTTGTTGTGTTCTTGTCAACACTAATGAGTCAATAGTAGTACAATATTCCTATAATCTTATCCTCGAGAGTATGCAATGTGTTTGTGAAGATTTAGGAAATATGAATTGCTATGAATCAAACAAATGTTATAAACAAAGCAGAGATTCAAGCAATAGATTGGTGATTGCTTTGATAACTTTTAGAGAATGTAAAATATGTTCAAGAAAGTAGTGAGATTAAAGCATAAAAATTGGTAAATTGAAGATGTTAGAACCATGTATTTATATGTGTAGAAGAGATGCATTTGTTGGTTAGAGATGCAGACAAGAGAAGCTTCTATTTCCATTGGAGAGTGGTTGCAACTCTTGGGAGGAAGAAGGTGTTCTTTCAGAAAAAATTCGCAGGTTTAAATTCAGTCGACTGAGCAGGTACTTCAGTTGACTGAAAATGTAAAGTAAAATTTTCAGGAACAAATTCAGTCGACTGAGCAGGGTGTTTCAGTCGACTGAAACTATGCATGTTTGTGTATGTGTAACAGGTTCAGTCGACTGGGCATACCTGTTCAGTCGACTGGACTTTTGATTTTTGCACAGTGAATTTTTATTCTAGGAAATGAAGTTTATAAAACGTGTTCTAGTGTTTGTGTAAACCTCTTGAGGATAGATTTTAACAATAAATCTAAACTATGACCTATAAAGAAATCATACTTATGTTTATCCTTGGTCTTTATCGTTTTCCCTTTAGCTTTGCACATATCTTTTCTCTTTTTGTTGAAGCACATTGCCATTGATCAAAATATAGCGTATCAACATTCTCCCCCTTTTTGATTGATCACAATACTGAAAAGTGTAGAGATGTAATTATTTCCTCCCCCTGAATATATGCACTTTCTTTCCGTAATTGCTCACATCTCCTTTGCCAATGATATAACCTTTTGAATTGTCTCCGAAGGTAACCGAGCCACCATCAAAGTATGTAATGTTTGTAAGCATATCTTTGTCGCCGGTCATGTGTTTTGAGCAACCACTGTCTAGTATCCATTTCTTCTTTTGAGTGGGACCTGAAAATAAATATGAAATTATTGGTACCCACCTTTTAATAGGGTCCTAAAAGTTAGAGCTTTGGAAACCAAACCCAATTCGGTTCAGTATCCTTTTTATAAATATAGTTTTTATTATTATGAACACTATCCATAAATGTTTTAATATATTTATTTCTAATTAAAATATTGTTAGTTTTTGGAACCCAAATTTTGACTATCTTGGTTTCTACTTTTGTTTTAATAGGTTCTTTTAATAACATTTGTTGTTTTGAATCAATATTCCTCTTAAAATTTGTATTTTTCTTTTTAAGGATTTTTGACTCCTTTTTATATCCTAACCCATGTTTATTTGAAGAGAATTGAGAATTTTCTAAAATCTTAGATAAATTTTCTCTTCCTTTGTTAAAGTTAGAAACATTTTTAGTGATGTTATCTAATCTAGCTTGAAGACTATTATTTTCTAACTCAACTTGTCTAATCTTAGTTTTTAACTCATGATTTTCAAAAACAATTATATCATTCTTTGTCTTTTGAGTTTCAATTTCTTGACTTAAAAGTGATAATTGAGATTCCGAATTTGAATGAGATTCTTGAACTTTTTCAAGTTCTTCTTCTAGAATTTTCTTTTCATCTCTTAACATATCCCTTTCAAATTCAGCTTTGTTTTTATTTTCACGAGTTTCCTTGAGTTTCTTTTTAAGACTTTTTATTGTGCTCAAAAGTTCAATATTTACTTCAATTAAATCATCGAAAGTTAAATTACTAACCTCATATTCTTAAGCCATAAAGCATACATTCGCCTGTTCGTTGTCGCTATCATTTTCACTTTCAGATGAAGAAGAATCTGAATCGTCCGTTGTTACAGAGAATGCCTTCTTTTGAATTTCTTTTTTTTTATTGAGAGCTTTCTGATTCTCCTTCTTTTGCTCTGGACAATCCTTGTGCATGTGACCTTTGTTGTGACAGTTGAAACATTCTATATTCGAGGATGTAGGTTTGTTCAAGAAATTCTTATTGAATCCGTTTTTATTTCTTTTTCTATATCTTAAGAATTTCTTGAAATTTTTGGCTATAAATGCTAAATCCTCATCTTCATATTCTGATTCTTCCTTTTCCGCATGAAAAGCTACATTCTTTCTTTCTTGAGCTTGATCTTTCTTAGCTTGCTATTTACTTCATGCTACATAAGATTTCTAATTAATTCCTCTGGTTTCATTGTAGATAGATCATTTGCTTCCTCGATTGCTAGTACTTTTCTCTCCCATTCATCAGTGAGTGAATTTAGAACTTTAGACACAATGTCAAAGTCCGTGTATTTTTCTCCTAGTCCTATTAAGGCATGATGAATGTCTTGAAATCTCGAGTACATGTCATTGATAGATTCATTTTATCGCATTCTAAAGTTTTGGAATTGGTTTTTCAGCATGGATATCTTTGTTTGTTTGACCTTGATTGTGCCTTCATGTATGACTCTAAGTGTTTCCCATATCTGATATGCAGTAGTACATATGCTAACACGGTTGAATTCATTTCTATCCAGGGTGCAAAATAGCATATTCATAGCTTTGTCATTTGCACTAGCTTCATTCTTCTGAGTTTGTGTCCATGTAGGATAATCGATCGTGGGTACAACGAACTCTGCTTGAGTGGCATTCCAGGCTTCGAAACTTGTTGCTTGCACATAAATCCTCATCCTTATAGCCCAATAGTTATAGTTTAGTCCATTGAATAGGGGGGTCTTTGGGTAGATTGTCCTTCCACAAATGTAGAATTATAGGAAGATGTTGTGCTTGTATTTGCGTTATTTTCCATATTATTAATATGTCTAATAACGGTGTTATGGTTATAGGACAACCTGGCTTTGATACTAAGTGAAAGAGGCTATGTGGTAATATCGTATAATATGGAATAGTGGATGGTATAGGTAAATAACAATAAGCAATAAGTAAAGTAGACACCAGGATTTTATACTGGTTCAGACCTCTAGTCCTACGTCCAGTCCCTAAGCTTCACCTAGGAATTCTACTAACTAAACCCTCTCTTAACCCGGAGGAATAGGTTTACAACTTATCCGAACAACCGAACGGGATTTCTTACCTCAACTACTGAAGAGGACATCAACTCAATTACTAAAAACAATTATTCGACTTGTTGTGTTCTTGTCAACACTAATGATTCAATAGTAGTACAATATTCCTATAATCTTATCCTCGAGAGTATGCAATGTTTGTAAAGATTTAGGAAATGTGAATTGCTATGAATCAAACGAATGTTATAAACAAAGCAGAGATTCAAGCAATAGATTGGTGATTGCTTTGATAACTTTTAGAGAATGTAAAATATGTTCAAGAAAGTAGTGAGATTAAAGCATAAAAATTGGTAAATTGAAGATGTTAGAACCATGTATTTATATGTGTAGAAGAGATGCATTTGTTGGCTTGAGATGCAGCCAAGAGATGCTTCCATTTCAATTAGAGAATGGTTGCAACTCTTGGGAGGAAGAAGGTGTCCTTTCAGAAAAAATTCGCATGTTTAAATTCAGTCGACTGAGCAGGGATTTCAGTTGACTGAAAATGTAGAGTAAAATTTTCAGAAACAAATACAGTCGACTGAGCAGGGTGTTTCAGTCGACTGAAACTGTGCATGTTTGTGTATATGTAACAGGTTCAGTCGACTGGGCATACCTATTCAGTCGACTGAACTTTTGATTTTTGCACAGTGAATTTTTATTCTAGGAAATGAAGTTTATAAAACGTGTTCTAGTGTTTGTGTAAGCCTCTTGAGGATAGATTTTAACAATAAATCTAAACTACGACCTATAAAGAAATCATACTTATGCTTATCCTTGGTCTTTATCATTCTCCCTTTGGCTTTGCACATATCTTTTTTTTTTGTTGAAGCACATTGTCATTGATCAAAATATAGCGTATCAACAGTATAGGTTAAAGCAAAGGTTATGTCACTTTGATTCATTCTTCCATTGTTTTATTTCTATTTCTTGTATTGAAACGTACTTATGTTTGTGTGTATTTGTTTGTGTACAAGAATTTGGATTTGACTCTTAATCTACTCAAAAATATAGTCGTGCTTTGTCGTGCCTTTTCGTGCTTTGCGGAGTTTGGATGTGTGTTTTGAATTTGATTCTAGCTTTTAGAAGGTGAGTTTATCACCCTCGACATACGTACTTTTATAATTGTGAAATGATAACCAGTGAATTATATAAATTAATATGCTATCTTCATACAAGCCTGTGATATATTTATATGATGTTAAATGTTGTTTGTATAACTGTTACATCATCTGATATGATATGTTATATTGTACTGTTCATTTTATTTACTGTATCATACTGTAAGTTCCCTATCACAATGGGTTGAAATAATACATACCGAACGGATATTAGAATAAAGAAAAATCATTATGAGCTGAAATGATGGGCTCGAATGATTTTTATTGTATTTGATTTACTTGGGATTGCGGGTTTGAAATGATAGAACCCGGATTTTTCTTTTTAAATTACGGATTGAAATGATACATATCTATGTCACTTTACCTGGTTAGAAAATATTGTACAGGCCCATGGTTATATTTTTAAATAATATTTCCCTAAAAATTTATTAAGTATCTTAAAATAATATTTCCCTAAAAGATTATTAAGTATTTTTAGTTTTATAAATATATGAAATTTTAACTTAAAATTTGATTTAATGCTTTAATTATAAAGGTGTATTAGTTTTTCTATAAGTTAAATTTTTATAAGTTAATAATTGGTGTTAAGTTGAATTAAAAATCTTTATTGATGATAAATAACTTAATAATTGAATTTGGCTTAATATGGAAGTTTTAAATCTAACATAGTAATTGTTATGAATTTACTTTATGAAATGGACATGTTTTGTGTAATAAATAATGTATTATGAACTGATAAAATGGAATACAGTTTTAATTGGATTTTGTAATAAAATTTATTTAACTAGAAAACCATAGTTAATCGATGCATAAATGAATAGATCTATAAAAAAAATTGATTGTTATATTAACTATGATAAAATGTTCTTTTGTGAAATGTTATGTTTTGTAAAATAAGTAGTTATGATTTTAAAATGAAAAAATGTATCTTAAAGTACGACTTAACTTGATAATTGGAAATTGGGTTTAAATAAAATTACTAAATTATGTAAATAAATGAAAATTTAATTTTATTTATGAAGTGGGTATTTTAAAATAAAGTGTTAAATTATTTGTTAGAGTAGAGTTAAGAAAGAATGTACTTTTGACTTAACAAATGAATCTTAATGTAAATTGGATATTTATTGATAATTTTTTTATTAAATCATAAGTTGAATGATATCTAAATGAATATTTTTGAAACGAAAAATATGATTTTTATAAGTTAAAATGTTTAAAATTGAAGTCTTAAGGTTTCTGAAATTTTATATTAAATCTGGAATTAGTATTGGTAGCATTTCCGAAATGCTGTGGTTTTAGAACGGCATTTGTTAAATGCTATCATTTCTGAAAATAAACTAAGTTATGGAATAATAAAGAGCTACTGCAGCACTTTGTAAGTGCTGTTGTTGCTGAAACTAAACTATATTTTAAAATAACTAAAGAGCCACTGCAACACTTTGTAAGTGCTGTTGTTGCTGAAAGTAAACTGTTTTGAATAACTAAATAGCTACTATAGCACTTGGTAAGTGCTGTTGTTGCTGAAAGTAAACTGTTTTGAAATAATAACTAAATACCTACTGTAGCACTTTGTAAGTTCTGCTGTTTCTGAATTTGACAATGTTTCTGAAATACTAATATACCACTGTAACATTTTATAAATGTTGTTGTAGCTAAAATTTACAATGTATTGGAAATTTTATAATTAAATGAATGAACTTAAAAATGCTATAACTTTGAAATGAATATTATTTGACATTGAATTTAAATGGTTTAAATAAATGTGTTTCAAAGTATTTGGTTTCAGAGTTGTTATAACTTGAAAGTAATATGGCTTTGGAAAAGAAATTATTGGAAATTGTATTTAATTAAGAATCGTCTTTAAATATATTAATTTGAACTTATTAAAATTGAAGATTTAAGAATATGACTTTATAAAGTGGTTTGGTTTAAGGTGATTAAAAGGAATATTTCAAGTTTAACAAATGGAAGGAATATTCAATGATTTGAAAATTTGGGTTTATTTAAATGATATATTGATTTGGTTTTAGGATTTAAATTATACATTATTGCTTTTGTTTTGAAATGGAAATGATATATTGATTTGGTTTTGAAATGAAATAATATAGTATTAGTTTTGAAATGGATATGTTATTTTGGTTTTAAAGTATAAATGATTTTGAAATAAATATCCATGGGTTATAATAACGTTGGTGGTTAAAGAGACCGGGATCAGAAGTTGTCATACTCTCTGCCAATTCCGAAAACCACTTTAACAACTGTGTACGCGGTGGAGATTCCAGAATGAAGTAGGATGGTGGCGACGTTCTATTGAGGTATGTGTGTGGAACCGACTTCCGTGAGTTGGCATAAGGTGGCTAAAACAGGAGCGATTCTCGGGCCAATGAGGTAGCTCCTCTGATCGGACACACTCCTTCGATATTATATTTTGACTTTGAGATTGATTTAGTGGCCACTTTTGATTTTTTGATTTGAGGGTGTGGCTCGAGGTGGGCAGTAGTTGCGGCTATGCGTTACCACCAGCCCGGATAGTAATTGGTATATCTACCCTGGCATTGCCTAGTTGTGCCGTATCACCTACCATATCGCACATTGCACGAGTTTGGTTTTCTCCCGTAGCCCATGGAGTATCCACTGGTGGCTTCCCGATCAGGAGGACTATGATACTGGATGGACTACTGGGACTATTATGTGTTAAGGGCGATACGGGTAACCCCTTAACGTTATTTAAAAGTAGGTTTATTTTACTATAGACATTATTATAATAGCGAAATTGTAATGACCCAATATTTTCAACCATTCGCATCCATTATAAGCGTATAGGTAGACACTCATGCCGGAATTGAATTGCTCAAAATACCGCGTTGTAAATAAAAATTTGGCAAATCTCAGAATATACAGTAAATAAAAATCACAGATCAAAGACATAGAGTAATAATAATGCAGCGGAAGTAAAAGAAATAGTAGTTCATGAAGCTACTATATAAAAATATCAGAGTTACATAAAATACAACAGAAGAAATAAAGTACAAAGGAAGTCTCACTACATAGAAGTCTACTAATACAAGAGACGAACGGAACGACAGACTGCAAAAGATAAACTTGACAAGTAGATAATCTCCAGCGATTTCAATCTCCAGAAAGTGGAAATCCAAATCTGTGAATAACTCAGCCTGACCCGAGCGTAAATAAAAATACAAACATTCGAGTCAGGACATACATACTTATACAATGTAAACCAACTCAAGTGAACTGTAGTAAAGGTACAAGTAACTTAGAAGATGCTTGGGACCGCCCATCCTCTAAGGATCCGTTAAACTATTTACTATGTAGTAATATACGCTATATACAGTAGTGTCTAATCAGTAAAGTATAATCATATAGAAAATAGCGTTAAGGGGATGGTGAACCATAACGCGGTCGGATCTTTAAAACCAAAATTGTAGTGGGCTCGCTATAAGGAGATGACACGGTACGCGAGGCAATGCCAGGGTGGATACACCGTTTGCACTTCCGGACCGGTGGTGACGGCAAGCCAGCAGCTTCCGCCCACCTCGAACAATACCCCCGAATCAAAGTGGCACCACATATCGAATCACAAAAGTAATAGAATGGTTTTCGATGGAGCATGCTCGATGAAAGGGTGCGACCCTTTGTGTAGCCCGATATAGCTCCTATTTTAGTCATTTATGCCAACTCACGGGAGTTGGGTCCACGTAATATACCTCGAGAACGTCGCCACCATCCTACTTCATTCTGGAATCTCCACCGCGTACACAGTTGTTAAAGTGGTTTTCGGTATTGGCCGGCTATAAGACAATATCCGATCCCGGTCTCTTTAACAACCAATCGTCATTATAACCCGTAGTTATAACTTTAAAACAATATTTTATACTTCAAAATAAAATATCATTTCAACCCAAATCTTTATCAAAATAAGGATTAAATCATTTCCAAACCATTTCAATATATCATCATACCATATCTTTCAATTCATATATTTATCAAAATAAATATCAAGTCATTTCTAACCATTTCAATATATTAAATTATCATATCCTTTCAAACTTCCTTTCAAATTATTTTAATATATCAAAATATCATAACCTTTCAAAGCTTCATTTCCAAAATATTATCTTTTAGAACTTTTTTCTTCAAATCATTTAATATCAAAATATCATATCTTCCAAAACTTCGTTTCAAATCATTTTAATATATCAAAATATCATATCTTTTCGAAACCACATTTCAAATCATTTTAATATATCAAAATAGCTATATTTTTCAAAACTACATTTCAGATCATTTCAATATACCAAAATATCATATCTTTCAGTACCACATTTCAAATCATTTTAATATATCAAATAGTTATATTTCAAAACAAATTACTTCATTTTAAATCATAAAAATGAAGTTATTACCTTTAATAATTAAATTATTAAATTCCAAAAATTTAAACTTTTCAATGTTCATTTATGCACTTAAATTTATTAAAACAATGAAAATTCAAGTTTCGCAGCATTTGGAAAATGCTACAGAAAGTTACATTCAAAACAATTCAATTTAACAAAAGACAACATTTAAAAATGATGTTAATTAACTTCAAATATTCAATAGAATTTCACAAACACTATTTTTTTTTTAAATCATTTTTAACTTACAAAATCATGCATTTTCACATTTATAAGCATCATTTAATTTTCCTTAAATTCATGATTTTATAAAGTTAAGTTTCCTTTCAAAAATCAATATTTATTTATAATTCACTTATTAAATTTCAACATTCAAATTTAAATTCATTACATTAAATTTCAACTTAACACTTAAGTTCAAATTCTCAAATATAACTTAGTTTTAATTTTTTTATTTACTTAATTAAAAATTCACTTTTAAGTCAATTTCATAAATTTCCAATTTTAGTTATATTTCAAAATTTCAACTTAAATATTCATTCATTTCACATTTCAACTTTATTCAAAAACCATTAATATGTTATAAAATCATTTTAAATTAATTTGCATTCAAAATATCATAAATTTATCATATTTTCAAAGTTAATTTAAATTCCATTAAAAATTAAATCAAAATTTCCAAAATAACTTACATTCAGATTTTCTAACTTTTCCATAATTTATTTAACTTATAGATTTCTAGAAAATCAATAATACTTTACAAAAATTATATGTTTATTAAATTTTAAATCAAAATATTATAATAATTAAATTTCTAAAATATTTAAAAAATTTAGAAAACATATTTTAACTACGGGCCTGTATATAATTATTTACGCTAGGTAAAGTGATACGAGTAATATATCATTTCAACCCGTAATTTACAAAGAAAATCCGGGTTTTATCATTTCCAACCCGCACTTCCAAGTAAATGAAATAAATTGAAAATCATTCAGGCCTATCATTTCAGCCCGTAACAATTTTCCCTTATTCTAAAGTCCGTTCGGGTATATATCATTTCAACCCATAGTGATTCTAATCTAATGGGAACTTGCAGTGTGATGAACAGATAAAATAAACAGAATAGCATGAAATAACAGTAACATATAATATAATAGGTGTCATAACAGGTGTGAACATCATATGATAATAATATAAGCAGTTATGACATGATCATATAGTTCTACAGATTCACAGGGTGTCAATTTACTACTTATATAAGTACATAATGTCTGGTGAGAGGTACTCACATGTTCAAAGCTAGAGATCGCTGCCAAAGCACACATAACGACACTACGAAGGCACGACAACATGGATACAGCAAGAGAGTGGAGAGACAAAGCTAATAGCCTTGTTCAAACATTTACACAAAACAATGGAATAGATATAAGTTTTCGACACAAATTATCACTAAACAATGCTAGATTTGGATGTACAAAACAAAGCCAAAGTGTTTGCACTTTTTTTCTACCTCTTATGCTTCAGCTATGATCTTAAATGGCATGGCTACAGTATGGTTTTAGATCAGGTTTGGGTTCCTAAAGGTCGGCCATAGCATGGGCAATGATGGAGCAAAGGTTTGTGACACATGAATTACAAGTTAATGCAAACTACATGGTTTTCTAAGCAATAAAAAGGCTCGGCCACAAGCTAGCATGGCATGTCCAGGTCTGGGTGGGGTGGAGGGTGACGTGGCAGAGGTGTCTCAGGTCAGCTAGGGTGGTGGTGGTGGTGTATGTGGCGGCCAAAGTGGAGTTTTGAGGTGGTGGTGCTAAGGTAGTCTCGGCTAAGTGCATATATGTGGTGTATGTTCATATTTTAGTGGATCTAGTCAACCCAAAGGCACGGCCATGGCTTGGCTGTGGGCTGGAGGAAGTGTTGACCAGATGTGGTGGTGGTGGAGGAGGCCGGAGATGGAAGGAGCTTAGCCTTGAAGGTGAAAAAAGCAAGAGCAAAATCATAAGAAAACAAGAAGAAAATGAGTAGAAAGAAGAAGAAGATTACCAACTCTTTGCCTAAGGAATGGAGGCCATGATTTTTGTGATTGAGAAGAGTTTGTATACAGAAATGAATGAGAAAAAATGTGCAGCTGAAAAAATTAAGGTCGGCCAAGCAAAATGAATGCATGAGTTTGGAAAATGAAGAGGTGGAAAGCAAAGAGCCACAAGCAACTAAAGAGTCACAAAACCTTTCATATTTCTTATATATGTTTATATAACTTGATA
This sequence comes from Allium cepa, assembly GCA_030765085.1. Lineage (NCBI taxonomy): Eukaryota > Viridiplantae > Streptophyta > Magnoliopsida > Asparagales > Amaryllidaceae > Allium > Allium cepa. The sequence goes on along the minus strand of CM060935.1, from coordinate 445,168,796 downwards.
TTTCTAGAAATAATAATAATCCCAGATAAAATTTCGAAAATTTATCAAAATATAAAAATATATATAATATTTATTAATTATATAAAGTTAAATTAAGGAAAATAGCTAAAAATAGTAAACTAGTCTAGAAAATTTGAAATTACATGAAATAAATTTTAGAAAATTCATATGAGCTTGTAATATATTTTTAAATATAAATAATAGTATAAAATAAAAGTACTTTCACAAAATAAATAAAAATTAAATATAATTTTAATGAAGAAAATAGCAGAAAATAAGAAACAGCCTTTTTAAATAAAGAAATCAACACAGTAAACTTTGGAAAAATTATAACATCACTTTAAAAAAAAATATTAAAAGAAAAAATATACTCAAAATAACCCATTAACACATAATAAAAAAAATTAAATTTAAAGAAAATAGAAAAAGATTTAAATAAATTTCTTAAAAATCCAAAACAGTGTCCAGAAATTACAAATAAATCACCATTGACTTTGGAAAATTGTTTACTTAATTTTAAAATTATTATAATACAAAATTATACATAAAAAACATATTAAAATAAAATATGACAAAGAAAATAAGATTTATATAATTTAAAATAGACAAAATTGTTAAATAAATCAAATTACACTCAAAATTGAAATGTACATAACTTTTACAGTTTAACTCTGTTTTCAACGAAACGAAAAGCAGTGTTCAAGTTATTACATCTATTTTCATAATAAAAGATAAAATTAAAGATTTAAAAATGATTTTAATTTTAATTTTAAAAGTCAAAGTTTAAACAGTTTGAGTAGAAATTCACCTTTTTAGTAAAATGTCCAATTTATACTATTTTGAACTATAGATCACTTAGTAGTCAGCATTTATATATAAAATGTTTGAAATAAAAATAAATTTAAAATAATCAAAAAAAAGTCAAATTTAAAATATATAGGAAAAAATCTAGGGTTGTTACAGAAATATTACTACATAGTAAATAGTTTAACGGTCCCAAGCATCCTTTAAGTTACTTGTACTTTATATTACAGTTCACTTGAGTTGGTTTACATTATAAAAGTATGTATGTCCTGACTCGAGTGTTTTGTCTTTTTATTTACGCTCGGGTCAGACTGAGTGATACAGCATTTGAAACTCACCTTCGAAGTTGGAGCTCTGCTTGAAGATCCAGCTATCTATTTCGCTTCAGTTATCCAGTTGATTCCAGTTATCCGGTTGATTCCTGTGATGTATTTTGATTTGTACTTGATTATCATATTGAGACTTCTGTTGTATCTTGTTTAACTCTGATGTATATTTATATGTAGCTTCATGAACTACTATTTCTTTACTTCCACTGCATTATATTACTCTGTGTCGGTGGCATGTGATTATTTATTCGCTGTACATTCTAAGTTTTGCCAAAATTAAATTAGCAATTCGGTATTTTGAGCTATTCAAGTCGGACATGTATGGTTTTATTGTCGATTTGAATGGTCCAAAATAGCGGGTCGTGACAGTTGGTATCACAGTTTTGGCTCTAGGCAAAACTTAGCATATATAGTAAATTTATTTACAGAATCACTTTCATTCGAGCTTGAATCTCTTTCTCTTTGACTCTGTTTCCTTTGAATTATGGAATGTTCCCTCAGTTCCGAAATTCATTCTTGTCTCTCACTATTCGTATTCTTATGAATTCTGGATCATCCCATAGCCCCATTGAATGACTTGTAAAGGGGTAAAACTCCTTTACAATTGGCATTGATTCACCGGAGATTTCTATATCCTCAGTTTACGATGCTACTATCTCTTGCTATGCCTGAATGCTATCTCTTGAGATCGAATGTAGATTTGCTTCAGAATACTGCATCGATCTTATTCTTGAAGTCACGGTTGATCCGATTAAGGTTGCCCGAGATTTATATAAGCTTATCCATTTCCTTATTCAGTTAGTTAATCATCTTATCTTTTGTACCAACTTATCCTCAGATCAAAATTTTCTTTGATTTGAGTAAATCAAATTTGAATCTCTATCCTTGCTTTGAAAAACTATTCCTGTATAGTGTATTTGTAAATCTATATTTAAAATGTTTTATATATGGTGTTGTTTGAGTTGTTGATGTTAATTTGGGTTTTCGATCGATTGGTCTGATCAAAGTTACCGATAGGATCTCCAAATACTTGAACAGAGAAAACCAACACAATATAGTTTTCAAATTTAGTAAATGAAATAAATTTTGTATAGTTATATTGTATATGTATATAAGTATAACTTTCTGAATTTTATAGTTAATTGAATTGGATGTTGAGAAATAATATTTGACTCTGTATACATAGCTTGTAACCATTAGCTTTTGTTTCACATATAAACAATTGAACTATAAAACATGGCTGTAAATTAATTTAGAAATTTAAATGAAATTAAAACAAGAAACTAAGAATTTAATTTCCGATATTTTCAAACTTTGTGTTTAAATTTTTGAAGGGTGCATTATTTAAAGTATTTCAAGTGGAAATTATTTCAAAGAATTTTTAACTTGTAAATCAGTGCTCTTTTCTTTGTCGTTGGGAAATAATTTCGGTGATGACTACAGCATCATCGGCATTTATTTTCGAGTTTCGAAGTAAAGAGACCATTCTGTAGTTTTGCTATAGGCTTGCTTTGGAGAACTAAATTTATTTGGATTTCTAAAATATGACTTGATTTATAATATATGTGATATATGACTTAAAATTTGATTTGATATATATTGTATATATTATTTATCTCTAAAATAGTTTGAAGTTAATCGAAATCTAATTCTTAAACTTTATCTTAAAGGATAATTTCAATTATAAAATGAAATCAAATTATGAATAAATATTTAAGTTTGGATAATTGAATTAAGAAAATTTTATTTGTATAATATTCTATTACATTCCAATATAACTTACCTTAATTATTAGAAGTTAACAATGCAATTGGATAATATACAATACGAAATGATTTTAAGGAATTGGAGTAGTCATAATAAATATAAATATACTTAATATACGTGATTAGATATATTAAGTGGAATAAATCTAATAATAATTTGGAATAAAGAAGAATTAAATTTATTGAATAAATTATAAGTAAAATAAATGATTTTCAAAATTCAGGATTTTAGAAATTGTTAACTTAAGATGATTGAATGGTAAGATAATGAAATTTGAAATAGTTAAGATTTATTTAACTAAGGTGAAATCAAATGGATGAAATCAATTATTAATTCAAGTTGAAATTTTCATGGTTTTAAATTTATTATCTTATTTTTTTCCAATGTATTTTCTTTAGGATTGTTCCTATTCCCCTGCATCCTAAGCGGGAAATTGAATTCTAAATTGATCTTATTCCTGAAGTTCGACCTGTAGTTATTCTCCCAGGAGAACTTATCCTTACCTTTCAGTTTGGAACTTTTCAGAACCTTTGATACTCATTTGAATCTGATCACTGCTTATCATCCACAGACCAACGGTAAAATGGAAAGAGTGAATCAGATTCTAGAAGATCTTCTTCATGCTTGTGTTCTTGATTTTGGAGGATCTTGGAAAGATCATCACCATCTTGTTGAATTCACCTATAACAACAGTTATCAGGTCTAATCTTCACCTTCTATTTTCATCTTGCTCAATCCACTCTATCTTGTTTTCCATGTTTTCATGCCTCATTCCTTTTCGAGGATGAAAAGTCTAGAGTGAGAGAGAGTGTAACAACCCACAATTTTGTAAATATTTTTAATTAAATTTTTATTTGAAAACTTTGATTTTAAATCATTTAAAATTGAATTTTCAGAATTTTCTATTGTAACTTTCGATTTTGTTTGTTATTTATCTTCCAATTCTAATAAAATAAACATTTTCTGAAAATTTTATATTTTTTGGTCAATTGAAAGTCAAAGTTGACCACAGTTGAAATTTTTTTAGTTTGAATTTTTAAATTTTAATCTTTTTCTTTGGAGCAGAATATAATTTGATATTCGCTCTGCTTTTCGTTTCGTCAAATCATGTTTTATACTTTTTATAATTTGATAAATACAGTGTTTTACACGCAATTATTTTCTGTATTTTATTTTTATTTCCTATGTTTGTTTTTCTATTTTATTTTGTTTAGACTTTGATTTTTATTTATTGAATTTTGATTTTGGGCTTAGGAAATTCCAAAAGTTTTAAGTTACTTGTTTTATTTTATTGCCTCTTCATTTGCCTAGCTCTTCAATTCCTTAGCCGTACAATTGCATCTTTAGCCGTTCATTTTTTTTGTAACCCTAACTGCCACTTTTTGTTTTATTTAATGTGAAAATTTTCTCACCTCCTCAAATTCATTTGCGTGAAAAATATTATAGCAAGATCTAGTCCATGGCTTCTCCTTCCTCTTCTTCTTTTTTCTATTTTCCTTTTTCTCTTTTGCTTTGCAAGCTATGCTCAGCCTCTCTATTACCCCAACCCCTTACCGACCATGTCCCCCTCCACCACCAACGTTTGATCGGTCAACAACCCCTCATCATCATCACTAACCCAGGCCGTGACCTCCTTGACCAAACACCACCACAAAACTTCAACAAAACCCTAGCCTGCTTTCACATATGCAACCACCATCTCTCCCCTAGCCTTGGCCACCATCTATGCCACCATCTACAGCCATGACATGACCGGACCTGACACTTAGCCATGACCAGACCAGGCTGAACCAAGCAAGGACCCTGACCGAGCCCATTTGAAGTCATGGCCGAACCAAATACATCTCAAACCTTTGCCTTTTTGTCTTCCTACATACGTAACTTGCATCTCTTCTTATTCCATAACCTCTAGCCGTTTGTGTTCATGCTTTGGCCGAGCATACATGATGGTGGTCAAGCCATTGTGACATGGCCGAGCCACTTGCATAGGTTAAGGCAAAGGTTATGTCACTTTGATTCATTCTTCCATTGTTTTATTTCTATTTCTTGTACTGAATCATACTTATGTTTATGTGTATTTGTTTGTGTACAAGAATTTGGATATGACTCTTCATCTACTCAAAAATATAGTCGCACTTTGTCGTGCCTTTTCGTGCTTTGCAGAGTTTGGATGTGTGTTTTGAATTTGATTCTAGCTTTTAAAAAGTGAGTTTATCACTCTCGACATACGTACTTTTATAATTGTGAAATGATGACAAGTAAATTGTATAAATTAATATGCTATGTTCATACATTCCTATAATATATTTATATGATGTTAAATGTTGTTTGTATAACTGTTACATCATCTGATATGATATGTTATATTGTACTGTTCATTGTATTTACTGTATCATACTGCAAGTTCCATATCACTATGGTTTGAAATGGTACATACCCGAACGGACACTAGAATAAGGAAAAATCATTATGAGCTAAAATGATAGGCTCGAGTGATATTTATTGTATTTGATTTACTTGGGATTGCAGGTTTGAAATGATAGAACTCGGATTTTTCTTTTTAAATTACGGATTGAAATGATACATATCCGTATCACTTGACTTAGGTTAGAAAATATTATGCAGGCCCATGGTTATATTTTTAAATAATATTTTCCTAAAAATTTATTAAGTTTTTTAAAATAATATTTCCCTAAAAGATTATTAAGTATTTTGAGTTTTATCAATATATGAAATTTTAACTTAAAATTTGATTTAATGCTTTAATTATAAAGGTGTCCTGGGTTTTTCTATAAGTTAAATTTTTTTAAGTTAATAATTGGTTTTAAGTTGAATTAAAGATCTTTATTAATGATAAATAACTTAATAATTGAATCTGACTTAATATGGAAGTTTTAAATCTAACCTAGTAATTGTTATGAATTTTACTTTGTGAAATGGACATGTTTTGTATAATAAATAATATATTTTGAACTGATAAAATGGAATACGGTTTTAATTGGATATTTTGTAATAAAATTTATTTAACTAGAAAATCATAGTTAATCGATGTCTAAATGAATAGATCTATAAGGAAAATTTGATTGTTATATTAACTATGATAAAATGTTCTTTTGTGAAATGTTATGTTTTGTAAAATAAATAGTTACGATTTTAAAATGGAAAAATGTATCTTAAATTATGACTTAACTTGATAACTGGAAATTGAGTATAAATAAAATTATTAAGTTAAGTAAATAAATGAAAATTTAGTTTTATTTATGAAGTGAGTATTTTAAAATAAAGTGTTAAGTTATTTGTTAAAGTAGAGTTAAGGAAGAATGTACTTTTTACTTAACAAATGAATCTTAGTTTAAATTGGATATTTATTGATAAAATTTTATTTTATTAAATCATAGGTTGAATGATATCCAAATGAATATATTTTTAAACGAAAAACATGATTTTTATAAGTTAAAGTGGTTAAAATTGAAGTTTAATGTTTCTGAAATTTTATATTAAATTTGGAATTAGTATTTGTAGCATTTCAAAAATGCTGTGGTTTTAAGATGGCATTTGTTAAGTGCCATCGTTTTTGAAAATAAACAATGTTCTGAAATAATAAAGAGCTACTGTAGCACTTTGTAAGTGCTATTGTTGGTGAAACTAAACTATATTCTGAAATAATTAAAGAGCTACTGCGGCACTTTGTAAGTGCTATTGTTGTTGAAAATAAACTGTTTTGAATAACTAAATAGCTACTGCAACACTTGGTAAGTGTTGTTGTTGCTAAAAGTAAACTGTTTTGAAATAATAACTAAATACCTATTGTTGCACTTTGAAAGTGCTGCTGTTTCTGAATTTGACAATGTTTTTGAAATACTGATATACCTACTGTAACACTTTATAAATGCCGTTGTAGCTGAAATTTATTGTGTATTGGAAATTTTATAACTAAATGAATGAACTTAGAAATGCTACAACTTTGAAACGAATATTATTTGACATTGAATTTAAATGGTTTAAATAAATATGTTTCAAAATGTTTGGTTTCAGAGTTTTTATAACTTGAAAGTAATATGGTTTTGGAAAAGAAATTATTGGAAATTGTATTTAATTAAGAATTGTCTTTAAATATATTAATTTGAACTTGTTGAAGTTGAAGATTTAAGAATATGACTTTATAAAGTGGTTTGGTTTAAGATGGTTTAAAGGAATATTTCAAGTCTAATAAATTGAAGGAATATTCAGTGATTTGGAAATTTGGGTTCATATAAACGATGTATTGATTTGGTTTTGGGATTTAAAAGATATATTATTACTTTGGTTTCAAAATGGAAATGATATATTGATTTGGTTTTGAAATGAAATAATATAGTATTAGTTTTGAAATGGATACGATATTTTGGTTTTAAAGTATAAATGATTTTGAAATAAATATCCATGGGTTATAATAACGTTGGGTTGTTAAAGAGACCGGGACCGGAAGTTGTCATACTCTCTACCAACTCCGAAAACCAGTTTAACAACCGTGTATGCGGTGGAGATTCCAGAATGAAGTAGGATGGTGGCGATGTTCTATTGAGGTAAATACGTGGACCCGACTCCCATGAGTTGGCATAAGGTGGCTAAAACAGGAGCGATTCTCGCGCCAATGAGGTAGCTCCTTTGATTGGACACACTCGTTCGATACTATATTCTGTCTTTGAGATGGATTTAGTGGCCACTTTTGATTTTTTTGATTTGGGGAAGTGGCTCGAGGTGGGTGGTAGCTGCGGCTATGCGTTACTACCAGCCCGAATAGTAATTGGTATATCTATCCTGGCATTGCCTAGTTGTGCCGTATCACCTACCTTATCGCGTCTTGTACGATTTTGGTTTTCTCCCGTAGCCCGTGGAGTATCCTCTGGTGACTTCCTGATCAAGAGGGACTATGATACTGGATGGACTACTGGGACTATTATGTGTTAAGGGCGATATGGGTAAACCCTTTACGCTATTTAAAAGTAAGTTTATTTTACTATAGACATTATTATAGTAGCGAAATATTACTACATAGTAAATAGTTTAATGGATCCTTAGAGGATGGGAGGTCCCAAGCATCCTTTAAGTTACTTGTACTTTATATTGCAGTTCACTTGAGTTGGTTTACATTGTATAAGTATGTATGTCTTGACTCGAGTGTTTTGTATTTTTATTTACGCTCGGGTCAGACTGAGTGATACAGCATTTGAAACTCACCTTCGGAGTTGGAGCTTTGCTTGAAGATCCAGCTATCTGTTTCGCTTCAGTTATCCAGTTGATTCCAGTTATCCGGTTGATGCCTGTGATGTATTCTGATTTGTACTTGATTATCATATTGAGACTTCTGTTGTATCTTGTTTAACTCTGATGTATATTTATATAGTAGCTTCATGAACTACTATTTCTTTCTTCCGCTGCATTATATTACTCTAATCTGTGATTATTTATTTACTGTACTTTCTGAGTTTTGCCAAATTTAAATTAACAATTCGGTATTTTGAGCTATTCAAGTTAGTCATGTGTGGTTTTATTGTCGATTTGAATGGTCCAAAATAGCAGGTCGTTACATATTCGGTGGAATCCATTCTCTAATAAGCGTTGTACGGTTTTGATTGTGCCTAACTATGCTGGAACGTGAGATGCAAGCATTCCGGCTATTTCCTATTTACTTTCTATAGACACTATTATAATATCAGACGGATTTGATAAAAATGTTTTGGTTATTGTAAGGTAAAAATCCGTCATGTTTATTTGTGACGTGGTCCTACGAGATACCCTTCTTTTTAGGGATTTTTGGAAAAAGTTAATAATTCAAATTGAACGTGTTTCCTCACGCTGGTTTTCTAGACTGACTTGGGTGTTATTTTATTATAATGCTCGAGTCAGATCGAGTATTACAAATTCAGGTTAAATGCTGTAGGGCTTAGGAGACGAACTTGAGGAGTTCAGACGTATATCACATACTTGGTTACTTCTGCTATGTGAAACATGTATATCGGGACAAGTTATTTAACTGTCCATATTTGATGTATTGAATTGTTGTACTTTGATAGTGGTATGCATATTAACAGTACAGTTCTTGTATTTAAATCAGTTATTATATATTATATTTTGTTCCGCTGCGATTGTGAGATTCTGTGTTGTTGTTTCTATTTTTCTTCCACCTTTTTCTTCTTTACCCCTAACGAACTGGTATTTCCGACATTCGGCTGCTCGACATTTATACAATGAACGTACTGATGTCGATTTTCGAGGGTCAAAAATTCCCGGTCCGTTACATTTGGTATCAGAGCAGAAGGTTAAGCGAGAACCTAGGCTCTGGTGGGGATTGCTCGTTAGAGATAGAGTCGGTAGTACTCTAGAATGAGTTTGAGTGCATTAATAGATATGAGCGCGTATTAGTTTATGAATATAAAAATGAATTTCTATTGGGTTGGTTGATTTATTAAGTGGCCTATGAATTATTGTCGACAAAGTCCGTACAACTGTATCGATAAGGGTTTCTAAACACATGAATAGAGCAATTCGACACAGTATTGTTTTTAAATAGGGTAAATGAAATAATTTTACCCAAATTATATTTGATATAAAGTAAGTAATTTTATGAAATTATTATACATATTTGGAGTGTTGGATGATAATATATAATCTAACAAGATTAAAAAATTGGAAATGGTTTATGTAACCAAATGGAAATTTGTATAAGTACAATCACACAAATGGGCTATAATTAAAACTGGAATTCAAATCAAATTCTAGAAATTTAAACCCCGGGAAATTGGAAAAAAAATATTTTCAAAGTGGTGCGGAAGATAATAATAAGAGTATTATTCTTGAATATTTTCGAAAGGAAATTGTTTTAAAATGGATTTTGGAAGAGATATAGCACTGAACTCACTTCAGTCACTGGAAAATAATCCCGATGATGACTGTGACATCATCGATGTTGATTTTTGAGTTTTCAAGTGATGAGTGCTACCATAGTAAATTACTATGGAAATTTTCGTTTTGGTAAACAATTATTGTGTTTGTAAATTTCGAAATGAATTGTTTTGGATAAAATCAGGTTGACTGTGAATATTTCAAGGAAATGGTTTGTAAAACCCAAAAGCTATATATTGATTTCAAGGTGATTTGAAATAAATACTGGGTATCTAAAAAAAATTCTAGAAATCCTTAATTAAAGCTCTAAAGAATATCAGAAAGACTAAGTTTTAAAAATTTATATGTGGGAGATGATATTTATAAGGAAAGAAGTGTGAAAAATTGGAGTTGGGATAAAATTTAAATTAAGAAGTTGAAATGGAATTCAACTTAAATTAAAATTGAGTAAATTAAATATTAGAAATTTAGTTGACTGGATTTAAAATGAATTAATATAGTGTATTAATGGATGAGAGCTAACTTAAGCAAAAAAATTGAAATATATAATGAAATAAATGGTGATATGAATTGAATGAAAAAAATAAAATGGTTGGATGTTTTAGTGAAGGAAATAAAATCCAAACCTGGATTATAAAATTGAATATGAACTCAAGTGGATTAAATAGAATGGTTTTTGAAATGAAAATCAAATGTTGATTGTAAAATGGATGTGAACTAATTAGATAAATTAATTAGTCAATCGAATATGAGAATGGTATTTAACTTGATTAAATAGAATGGATTGTAAATTAGAACCGGAATTAAATATAGAACTTGAATAATAAATAAAATTCAACTTATATATAAGCTGATTAAATATATGTCAATTTCAATCAAATAAATTGGGATAGGATTGAAGTAAAAGTGGCTTGAGTTATAAATAAATTCAATTTGAATATAAATAAATTGGATATGGCATTGAATATTATTTAAATGAATTCGAGTATGAAATTAAAATTGAAGTGAATAAGATAAATGAACTAATTAATAATTTAGTAAAATGAAATGGAATGGGAATGAATGAGAATCAATCTAAAAATGAAAATGGGATTCGGTTGCAAGTGTAGTAAACTTAAGTTGTATAGTAAAAGTGAATTTAAATGGGATGCAAAATGAATTGATCGAGAATCAATTAGAAATGGAATAAAATTAAAAGTTGATTGATTGGAATCAAATTAAAAATAATTATAAGCTAAAATGGTTATTTTATTAAATAAATATCGTCGAATTTACATAGAAAAATTTGTCGTTTGGTGTAAACGGAAGCAAATAGAATTCTATGAATTAATAGAAGGTGAACAATTAGATTTCTAAGAAATTTGGAATGAATATAAATTTGTTTAGTATAAATGTGAACTGAATGCAAGTTAGTTTGGCTGTAAATCATTCCGAATTGAACATGGATCAATTGAAAGCAATTAAAATTAGTATTGAAACCTTATAATTGCTTACAATATATGTTTGGCATGTTGGTTTATGAAGTTTATGTTGTTAGGAACTGAGTTGATGATGTTTTGATGACAACAACCTTATATAGTTATTATACTTTACTTTATAAAATATATACTAACATTTTCATATATATATATATATATATGTGTGTGTGTGTGTGTGTATGTATGTATATATGTATATAGGAAGTATATGCAGGTATTATCGAAGACTGATCAGTATAAAGACTCAAGCATCAAGATGAAGATTAGAGATTCAAGATTCAAGACTCTAGAGAATCAAGATTTCAAGATCTCAAGATAAGTGTCTAGTATTTTGTTAAAACTTCATAATAGCACTCTCATCTTTCTTTCAATTTTCTTTTGGGATGGAACCCAATTTCTATCGAAACCAGTGGCTTACAAACCCACGACAAGTAGCTTACAAACCTACGACAAGTGGCTTACAAACCCACGAAAATCAAAATCATTTAAACTACTTTGTACAAGTTCTCAAGTCCTATGGAGGAGCTCTGTAGGAAGGTTCTTGCAATTTCAGTTTGAATAGATTTTTCAAAATGTTTTTAAATTTATTTTTCAAAATGTTTTAGCTTTCAAAATCATGTTTTCAAAAATGTTTTCAAACTTTGTTTTAGCCTTGAAATATTCCTCCATTCTGATTTTAAAAACTTCTATTTTTAAAAAATCAAAAACTTATTCTGATTTTAAATATTACTTATATAATTGACGGTCTATATCAATTATATATATATATTTAAAATAATGTTTTATATTCATTCTCTATCTCAAAGTATTTAAACACTTTATTTTTCTTCAGAGAAGTTTCAACTTGTTTTAAATTCAAATGCTTTTACAAAACAACATCTCTACAATTTTGAACTGGGGGATGTCGACATATGGGGATACCCCATGTCGACATGGTGGCCGTTGGATTCAAAATTCAACTTTTCAAAAGAAATGTCCATTCGTTCGAAAACCTTTCGCCAACAGTTATGACTGTTGTGCATCTATATAAAGGCTTCCAAAATGAATTTTTTTAACAACTACTTTCTTATTTTCTTCACTCTTTCTTCTCCACCATTCCATATCCATAAAACTTCATATTTTCAAGGTCGTGCCATCATTCTGCCAAATTCTCAATAGGAAATCATTTAGATACTCTCTCTATTTGATTCTCCGTCATTCTACTAAAGATTAAAGTGCTATTCAGAGTTATAGGATTAATTTGTATTCAAAAAGTCCATAGAGTCTATCCATTCAAAAGGATTGTTATTAGAAAGTATTAGGGTGATCTTGTGTCCCGTAAATCAAGAGAGTTTACCCCAGATTCGGAGATAGGAGGGTTCCTCAAGGCCTTAGAAATTGAGGGTTGTAATTTGGATATTGGCTTAAAAAAAATCTGTACAAGGATATTGCCTTGGTGCAGGACTGGATGTAGGAGGATTCCGAACCAGTATAAAATCCGGTGTGTTCTTTCCTTTTACTTGCTTTACTTTACTATTTGCATTTGTTATATGTTCTGTGATCGTTCTGTGTTAGAATTCTGTTTAGATTTGTGTTGAAAGTTTTAATTTAGTCATATAGTTCATATATTCTTTAAAACACTATTCACCCCCCCTCTAGTGTTATTTCTGCCTTAAGATCCTTAATCCGCATCCCCAACAATTGGTATCAGAGCATTGGTTTTCATTGTTTTCATAATATGAAATTTTGAAAAGTTTTAATGGCACAACACACTAGTAATGTCACTCCTGTCACTACTACGTCTGTCAACACAAGTACTAACACTAGTTCATTTGTAGAAGGTCAGTCTACTGTCAGACCACCACTTTTTAATGGCAGTAATTATGCATATTGGGCATGTAGGATGAAAATTTATTTACAATCCATAAGTTTAGATACTTGGAATATGACACAAATTGAATATGTTGAACCAACTACTAATTTTGCTCAGTGGACTGCCGAGGAAAAGACGGTTGCACAAAACAATTCTAAGGCTATGAATATACTATTTTGTTCACTAGATAGGAATGAGTTTAATAGAGTCTCTGTTTGTAAGTCTGCATTTGAAATATGGAAAACTTTGCAAGTAACTCATGAAGGAACAAGCAAAGTAAAACAAACTAAAATTTCCATATTAACTAACCAGTTTCAATTGTTTAAAATGCATGAAAATGAATCCATTTCCGACATGTATTGTCAATTTCAAGGTATTGTACATTCATTGATTGCTTTAGAAAAGGGTTTCTCAGAAGAAGATCAAGTCAGAAAAATACTCAATTCACTCACTTCAGAATGGGATCAAAAGACACTTACTATTGAAGAGGCAAATGATGTTAGTCAAATGAAGATCGAAGAGTTAATCGGTAATCTAATGTCTTATGAAGTTCAACTAAAAGGGAGAAAAGAATCTAAGGCAACGGAAAAGAAATCGATCGCATTCAAAGCAACAACTGGAGATTCAGAACAAGAGAGTGATGAAGAAATTGCTTTCATGACCAGAAATTTCAGGAAATTTCTGAAGTATAGAAAGATGAATAACTTTAAAAGAAATGATCAAAGAAATTCCAGAAATACTTCGAAGAACTACAACAACAACAATAATGGTGATATATGCTATAACTGCAACAAAACAGGGCACTACAAGATGGATTGTCCATATCCAGACAAACAGACATTTCAACAAAACAACGAGCAACCAAAGAAAAGAAAGAAGGCATATGCAGCAACTCTTGACGATTCAGATTCATCCAATGATGACGAGAAGAAAACTGATAATTCAAATCTGTGCTTCACAGCTATTCTCGAATCAGAAGACGATCGGAGTTTGGATCTAAAAATAGGTACACATTTATTTTAATTTTATTGGATGCTTGCTTGCTTTGATTTTGTTTGCAATTTCTTGAATTTTTAAATTCAAAATCACCCTTTGAAATTTGAATTTTTAAATTAAAAATAAATATTATTTTAATAATATTTTAAATATTAAAATATTTTAATATTATTATATTTAATATTATTACTGAATTAAATATAGATATAGAATATAGATTAGTTTTCTTAGGATTTTGGGAATTTATTAGATTTTAGAAATAGACACCTCCTTTCAAATTCAACAGTCACATGTCGACATGCCATGATACCCCATGTCGACATGCCTCTCAGAAATTTGATTTCAAATTGTGAATTCAAACTTTTGAATTTCCCTCCACCTTTTCACTTACTTCAAAATTTTGAAAAGACACCTCTTGATCAGAGAACATGACTTTAGACAATCTATTTAATATACTTCTCTTATCATCTCTTTTCACTTTATTCTCATAATTCAAACTTTCTTCATTATCTTCTACTCCTCTAAAACACTCATCAATGGCTTCCTCAAGTAACCCATCAACTATGAGGCTGCCCAAATCCATCAAAAATGATCTTTTCAATGACCCGGAGGCTTTCAAAGCTTACATAAGCTATATAAACTATGGTAAAGTCAATACGGGAAAATTTGCCATTTTTGATGATTTTTCTTCTTATGAAATCGATCAACTTTTTGAAGAAAACTCCATTCTTAGCTTGATTGATAACAAGCAAAATGATTTCGTTTGTTATCCAAACCTTGTCAAAATGTTTTATGCAAACCTAAATCGTGGATTTTATAATGGAAATGAAGATCAAATTTGGAGTAGTGTTAAAGGAACACTTATTGTTTTGGATTCCGATATTTTGGGTACTATTTTGGGTTGCAAATCTACCGGTATGAATCTCTCGGAATTTCAAATCAATGAAACCGATCGAGAGACTTTTCATCACATTTTTGAAAGCGATGACCACATGGATTTTAAGAATCGCTTTTTCCGCCCAAAAGCAAGAATTGTTAACCTTCTTATTCAACACACAATTATTCCTAGGTCGGGAAACTACAATAAACCCACCTCAAAAGTGTGTAAAGCTCTTTTTTCTATTTTTGGAAAATATGATATTAATTGGGCACAAACTATTTTGGATGAGTTAAGACCCAAAAATTTTAATATGGGAGAAAACACTCTTTATAATGGAATTTACCTTGCTCGGATTTTCAATTATTTTGGTGTGGATGTTAAAAAGGAAGAGTTTGTAAGTAGAAAAGTGTTCAATCATGGGAATATTTCTCTTATGAAAATCCCACTTATATTTCAACCATATGAAACACTTGCCGAAAAGGAAGAGAGACTTGCTCATGAAGAGATGGAAGAAGAGGAAGAAGAAGAGGAAGAAGAAGGGGAAGGAATGGAAATTGAAGAAGAAGAGGAAGATGAAGAAACATCTTTGGAAAGTATAGAGTATCCACATACCCCCGCCAATCCGTCCAACAAAACCATACTCAAGAACCAAAAGATACTTGCCCAAAACCAAAAGGTTCTTAAGAGATCTATTAGCAAGAAAATGGATAAAATCTCTACCAAGATCGACAAGTTCTTTGGGAAGGTAGGCAGGAAACTTGGCTTGCCCTCATCATCATCTTCATCAAACTAATCCTAACCATTATCTCTCTAGCTATCGTTTATCTATCTTTGTATTTTCTACTTTTTTAGTTAAGATTATGTAATGTTAACTAATATAAGTAATACTATCTCATTCTCTGTTTTCCAGCTTTATATATCTCTGTTAGTTATTTATTTTAAGTTTATATAGGTCCACGAGTACAAAAATAAACTTAGAAATCAAAAATAACTCAACTTGGTCATTCTGTCTAGACCATGTCGACATGCCCCATCCCCCCATGTCGACATATAACAGTCAGAAAGTAGTTACAATCTCTAATTTCAAATTCTTGTAACTACCAAGTGACAATTCATTTTGAACGGCCAATAACTCCTATAAATACCTATTTCTTCCAGAAAAACTTCTCTACCTCCATTTTTATTCATCTCCTCTCATACTTCAACTTATTTCTTAAATTATGGCTTCTCCAGTTAATAATTTAAGTAAAAATCTTGAAGAAACTCTTACTTCTTTCAAGAATATTCTCTCTTTTATACTTAGAAATCAAATGCACTTAGAATTAAGCCAAATGCAGATGATCAAAGAGCAAGAGAAACACTTTGACGCACTTCGTTGGATGATCTCAAGCCTTAGCAAAGACGAACCCGAAGCAAATCCACCAGTCACCCTCGACAAAGATAATTGGGATGTTATCAAAACCGATCCTATCTTTGGAGAAGATGGATGGGTGAAAGTCCCAAGGAATGTCTGATCATTATGTTTGTTTGTTTGTTTGATTTAATTTGATTTAGATTTAATTAGGATTTGATTGAATTGTTTACTTAAGTTTGAATTGGATTTGGTTTGTATATAACTTCATATACTATACATGATTGGTTTGCTATGTATGATATTGATTTGATTGTCAAGTTACACTTATATATATGCACACACACTTGATCACTTACACGTTCACTTTACACTTTTATTCTATATATACTTTAGAACAGGTAAATCTTTTATTCCTTTTTGTTGATGACAAAGGGGGAGAAAGTTATAAAAATATATGTGCTTGGTGTAAGGGGGAGTCATGGAATAAAGGGGAGTTGTAGTTTTAAGAAGAAGTCACGGAGTAAGGGGGAGTTATGGGGAGTTATGGTATGGTAAGAATATTTTATAAATAAAGGTTGTCATCATCAAAAAGGGGGAGATTGTTTGGAACTGAGTTGATGATGTTTTGATGACAACAACCTTATATAGTTATTATACTTTACTTTATGAAATATATACTAACATTTTCATATAGATAGATATATATATATATATATATGTATATAGGAAGTATATGCAGATATTATCGAAGACTGATCAGTATAAAGACTCAAGCATCAAGATGAAGATTAGAGATTCAAGATTAAAGACTCTAGAGAATCAAGATTTCAAGATCTCAAGATGAGTGTCTAGTATTTTGTTAAAACTTCATAATAGCACTCTCATCTTTCATTCAATTTTCTTTCGGGATGGAACCCAATTTCTATCGAAACCAGTGGCTTACAAACCCATGACAAGTAGCTTACAAACCTACGACAAGTGGCTTACAAACCCACGAAAATCAAAATCATTTAAACTACTTTGTACAAGTTCTCGAGTCCTATGGAGGAGCTCTGTAGGAAGGTTCTTGCAAATGATGGTCTATATCAATTATATATATATATATATATATATATTTAAAATAATGTTTTATATTCATTCTCTATCTCAAAATATTGTTTAAACACTTTATTTTGCTTCAGAGAAGTTTCAACTTGTTTTAAATTCAAATGCTTTTACAAAACAACATCTCTACAATTTTGAACTGAGGGATGTTGACATATGGGGATACCCCATGTCGACATGGTGGCCGTTGGATTCAAAATTCAACTTTTCAAAAGAAATGTCCATTCGTTCGAAAACCTTTTGCCAACGGTTATGACTGTTGTGCATCTATATAAAGGCTTCCAAAACGAATTTTTTTAACAACTACTTTCTTATTTTCTTCACTCTTTCTTCTCCACCGTTCCATATCCATAAAACTTCATATTTTCAAGGTCGTGCCATCATTCTGCCAAATTCTCAATAGGAAATCATTTAGATACTCTCTTTATTTGATTCTCCATCATTCTACTAAAGATCAAAGTGCTATTCAGAGTTATAGGATTAATTTGTATTCAAAAAGTCCATAGAGTCTATCTATTCAAAAGGATTGTTATTAGAAAGTATTAGGGTGATCTTGTGTTCCGTAAATCAAGAGAGTTTACCCCAGATTCGGAGATAGGAGGGTTCCTCAAGGCCTTAGAAATTGAGGGTTGTAATTTGGATATTGGCTTAAAAAATCTGTACAAGGATATTGCCTTGGTGCAGGACTGGATGTAGGAGGATTCCGAACCAGTATAAAATCCGGTGTGTTCTTTCCTTTTACTTGCTTTACTTTACTATTTGCATTTGTTATATGTTCCGTGATCGTTCTGTGTTAGAATTCTGTTTAGATTTGTGTTGAAAGTTTTAATTTAGTCATATAGTTCATATATTCTTTAAAACACTATTCACCCCCTTCTAGTGTTATTTCTTCCTTAAGATCCTTAATCCGCATCTCTAACAATTGGTATCAGAGCATTGGTTTTCATTGTTTTCATAATCTGAAATTTTGAAAAGTTTTAATGGCACAACACACTAGTAATGTCACTCCTGTCACTACTACGTCTGTCAACACAAGTACTAACACTAGTTCATTTGTAGAAGGTCAGTCTACCGTCAGACCACCACTTTTTAATGGCAGTAATTATGCATATTGGGCATGTAGGATGAAAATTTATTTACAATCCATAAGTTTAGATACTTGGAATATTACACAAATTGAATATGTTGAACCAACTACTAATTTTGCTCAGTGGACTACTGAGGAAAAGACGGTTGCACAAAACAATTCTAAGGCTATGAATATACTATTTTGTTCACTAGATAGGATTGAGTTTAATAGAGTCCCTGTTTGTAAGTCTGCATTTGAAATCCGAAAAACTTTGCAAGTAACTCATGAAGGAACAAGCAAAGTAAAACAAACTAAAATTTCCATATTAACTAACCAGTTTCAATTGTTTAAAATGCATGAAAATGAATCCATTTCCGACATGTATTGTCGATTTCAAGATATTGTACATTCATTGATTGCTTTAGGAAAGGGTTTCTCAGAAGAAGATCAAGTCAGAAAAATACTCAATTCACTCACTCCAGAATGGGATCAAAAGACACTTACTATTGAAGAGGCAAATGATGTTAGTCAAATGAAGATCAAAGAGTTAATCGGTAATCTAATGTCTTATGAAGTTCAACTACAAGGGAGAAAAGAATCTAAGGCAATGGAGAAGAAATCGATCGCATTCAAAGAAACAACTGGAGATTCAGAACAAGAGAGTGATGAAGAAATTGCTTTCATGACCAGAAATTTCAGGAAATTTCTGAAGTATAGAAAGATGAATAACTTTAAAAGAAATGATCAAAGAAATTTCAGAAATACTTCGGAGAACTACAACAACAACAATAATGGTGATAGATGCTATAACTGCAACAAAACAGGGCACTACAAGATGGATTGTCCATATCCAGACAAACAGACATTTCAACCAAACAACGAGCAACCAAAGAAAAGAAAGAAGGCATATGCAGCAACTCCTGACGATTCAGATTCATCTAGTGATGACGAGAAGAAAACTGATAATTCAAATCTGTGCTTCACGGCTATTCTCGAATCAGAAGACGATCGGAGTTTGGATCTAAAAATGGGTACACGTTTATTTTAATTTTATTGGATGTTTGCTTGCTTTGATTTTGTTTGCAATTTCTTGAATTTTTAAAATCAAAATCACCCTTTGAAATTTGAATTTTTAAATTCAAAATAATATTATTTTAATAATATTTTAAATATTAAAATATTATTATATTATTATATTTAATATTATTACTGAATTAAATATAGATATAGAATATAGATTAATTTTCTTAGGATTTTAGGAATTTATTAGATTTTAGAAATAGACACCTCCTTTCAAATTCAACAGGCACATGTCGACATGCCATGATACCCCATGTCGACAAGCCTCTCAGAAATTTGATTTCAAAATTTGAATTCAAACTTTTGAATTTCCCTCCACCTTTTCACTTACTTCAAAATTCTGAAAAGACATCTCTTGACCAGAGAACATGACTTTAGAGAATCTATTTAATATACTGCTCTTATCATCTCTTTTCACTTTATTCTCATAATTCAAACTTTCTTCATTATCTTCTACTTCTCTCAAACACTCATCAATGGCTTCCTCAAGTAACCCATCAACTATGAGGCTGCCCAAATCCATCAAAAATGATCTTTTCAATGACCCAGAGGCTATCAAAGCTTACATAAGCTATGTAAACTATGGTAAAGTCAATACGGGAAAATTTGCCATTTTTGATGATTTTTCTTCTTATGAAATCGATCAATTTTTTGAAGAAAACTCCATTCTTAGCTTGATTGATAACGAGCAAAATGAGGTATATTTGTTTTTGGATTAAATACCATAAATATATAAATATTGATATATATTTTTGTTTTCCGACCATGTGGGTCGATGTATATATGTTTATCTATCTTGCCATACTGCAAAAGGTCCTCCGTACAAAGGAGACTCTGCCAAAAAAATTCGAAAATTTAGGATGTTAGAAAAATTTTAAAATTTTTTTGTTAATGACAAAAATTGATTTCAAATTGTAATTAAAATAAGAGATTTTGGAATTATAATTGAAAACAAATTGTTTGGTTGAAGTTAGAGGATTAGAAAGTGAATGTCGGATTTTCACTAAGTGGTTTTGGAAAAGTTAATAGGTTTAGGGCATTCTTTCTGCATTAGCAATTTCGAGGACAAAATTCTTTTAAGGGGAAGGAATATAATAACCCGGATTTTTCGATGGTAAATTGTGAATATTTAAATAGGTTAAATATTGAATTTGAATTATAGATTGACTTTGAATATGAAGATTTGGGTTTGGCTTTATTTGTAAAATAAATACAGAATATAAATATAGCATTTATTGGATAATTTAATTATTGAAGTTTATAAATGAATATTGATTAAATTATTGTATCTTGAGTTTTAAGCCCGATAAAAATAATTTCAAAGTTTGTAAAATTTATATTAATAATAATAAAGATAATAGAGGTTTTAGAATTGAATTTGAAAGTGATTTGTTCAATTTAAAAATGATTTGTTCAAATTGACATTTAAAAATAGTTATCCGGGACACGGTCTCGAAACTCAATGAAACCAGTTCCATTGAATCCGTAATAGTGTATTACTATAGGATTTCAAATTTCGTAGCATTTGGAATTATCGTTTAGCCGTACGGTATAAAAACATGCTAAAATCTACATCGAAATTAAAAATATAATAATTAGATCTAGAAAGCTATCTTCTCCATACGGTTGAATTAGCACTCGAAACTTTTTCCATTGCGTTCGGAATAAGAGTATAACATTATAAATGCCTAGAGGCACATCTGATAGGGATTCGAGACTGTAAGTTGCGTAAATTGAGAAATTTTGGAAAAATAATAATTTATTTATGTATATATTGACTAGTCAACTGCTGTTCCTTCTCAAATATGCCACTTTTCTCCGTTCAAACATGCAACATTTCTTTTACCTTTTAAATCACGTATGTTCTTCCTTTTGTTTTCAAATAAATCAAACAGAGAAAAGAGAAATAAATAATATGAAATCGCGTGTAAATAGAGGTCGCGCTTCCTCTTCAAGCCCCAGTTGAAATTCGCGCATCCTCTTATGCTTCAGGATATTTGAAATCAAATTCAAAACAAAAGAGGAGGAGGTAGGAGATTCTTAAGCGGGGTAATTCATTCTAAAGCCACGTATCCCTCTCTGGTTCAAATCAAAATCACGAAGCAAGTTGGCGGCTAGAGGCGGGTTAGCTCGGCAGCACAGGAGGTGTACGATGACGGCCAGTGGTGGAGCGCGCGTACGCGCTGGCGAAGCAAGAAGTGGCATCTGGTGGGGGGAAAGTGGAGGCACGCGCGACAGAAATAGCGTCTGGTGGAGGGGCTCGACGATGGTCAATGAGCAGTGGCGGATTCGCCAATTGAAAAAATGGGAGAAATGAGAGGGTCGCGATAAGTGGTGGAGTACGCGAGACAGTGGGACACTCGTAATGGGGACCATGCTACTGGGGTTGCTATTGGAAGCCAATGAGAAGATGACAGTGCGGTCAAAATCGTATGAAGGTGACAAAATCGACCTGATGATTGAGGTAAGAGAGAGCTTAGAGGCTGTTAAGCGAGCATTAAGGCTAAATTGGGATTAGTATGAAATTTACAATTTAAATTTTAACAACTAAATTCATTAGCTTATAGATATCACAAATTATTCATGCGAGGTCGAAAAATTATGGAAAGATGGCGTTGGATTCGTAATGAAGTAATCTTTGAGATAAAATGGATCGGAGAATTTTTGAAGTTAGTCGAGTTTTTGAATTATTTAAAAATCTGGACGTTTGGCATATTCAAAATCAAGGTAAGAATTTCTTACTCATTTGGATTTCAATATTTGAATTTAAATGTTTAAAATTAAATTATTGGATGCCTGATTGATTGGTAAATTTATAATTTTATCTTTTGGATAACTATATATATATAGTAGTATATATATTAGTATTTGGAGTGATATTCCCATACATTATAGCGGATGAGACCCTATGCGTCGCGCATAATAGCGGATGACCATATATACTGTGATATCCCCTTCGAAGTGCGATTTGTATTTTTATTGTTCTCTAACATTTATGAATGTAGGGAAACAGGTTGGAGGGATACAACTTGATTTCTCAAATTTATTACTACGTTTTATATATATAAAAAGCTGGATTATTGTGTGTTGTAAAATTTTAAATGTTAAAATAGCATGGAAATTAATTTTGGATATTTTAATTAACATAAATATTATTATAATTTTTTTAAGGAATCAGAAGAAGATTTTTAATATAAAACATGTATATCGAAAATTGGATTATTTAAAAATAGGTTGGGTTGAATAAGTAATGTTGAATTTTTGATCGTATTAAATAATGCGGAAAAATATCTTAAATGGAAAGATTTAAAATGAATTATATAAAGGAACTTTTAAGATTGGGTTTGAAATGATATTCAAAAAATATAGAAAGATGTTGAAATTGATATTAAAAATAGATGGGTAAAAATAAATGAGATTTATGAGAAATTGAATTTATGGAAATGGAATTTTATAAGGGAGATTATTTTAATGAAACTCAAAGGAGTTATAGAAAATATATAATGTAGTCATAAATGAAGGAAAGCGATATCGGAAGATAATTTGGGAATATAAATTTACAGGAAGAATTTATATTGGAATAAGGAAACAAGGTGGAAAATAAATAGGAGATGCTTTTTTTAAAGTGAAATGGTTAAGGAGGCCGGAACGGAAGTGATATGATGGAAGTCGAAAAGATTTATAGATTGAAAATTTGGTTATTGAGATTTAAAAATTTATTTTATCGATAAGTTAAGTTTTTATTTTAAAATGAAATTCTTATTTATTAAACAATATAAATTTCATGGTTGGTTAGTATTGAAAAATTTCGGAGGTGAATTTTTAAATACTTAATATTTATTTTAATAAAATCCTAAATTTAAAACCTGCTTTGAAAATGATGTTATAAAAAGGTGTTTTCAATATTTTAAATAATTATTTGAATATGTTTTAAAAATAAATTATTATTATTTTCTTTTAAATACTTATTTTTTACATGTGTATACATATAAAGTTTTGAAAATGGTTTAAATGTATTTGTAAACCTTCTCGGAAGTTGGAAAATGGTTATTTAGTGAATGGACTTATAAAAGAACTCTCAAAACGAAAATTGGGAAAGGTAAGGAATTTTTCAAAGAAGTTAGGTAAAAGTGAACGTTGAAAATGAAAATAGAATTCATAAAGAAGTACAAAGTAAATTGAGTTTATAAGCAAGTAAAATTGGTTTTGAAAATGTAGAGGGAATTAATTGAGGAATTCTGAAATTTATAAATTCATGTAAAACGAGTTGGGAAATTTACAAATAAAATTGTAAATGATTTTGAAAAAAAGAGAACTTGGAAATAAAAGGAGTATTTTTCTAAGTGTTGAATATAAAATGAAATGGGGAAATTGTTCCAAGTATTGTAAAGGGTGGAAATATTCCGTTGAAGCTATAAGGATTTATAAGTTGTTTTCAAATGTTGAAGAACTGAAAGTAATATCTTATAGAGATATTTTTGAAAATAAATTATGGGAATTTTTTTTAATAAGGCTCGATGATTGCCTATGGATGTGTATTGATAGTTAAATAACCGACTATCAATTTTGATCAATTTTCGTTAATCTTTTCGAAGAGACCGTGATTGGGTTTAACTATCCAAAAACCACTTCGATCCGGTTTGAACATTACGAATGAATACCATGAAGATGATAAAGACGGTGATTTGGTTTGTCCAGACCCAGGGCAACTTATATGGACAAATGCTAGCAGAACATTGTCACTGGAAGACGATGAGCATTCTAAGAGAAATCGCTCCTTGAAAGGTAACGCTTAGCCTTGAGCCTCATCAACCGGGAATGACTAAAACATGGGAGATGCAGCAAGGCTAAGTGAGTCGCACCCAAGTAGGGTATGTTATCACCTTTCTAGATGTCCTCGGAAACCTATTATTTATGGATGTGGTTGTGCATGGAAGGAGCGCTCGATGGTAAGGGTGGGAACACCCGGGGTGATAACATATCGGTCTATCCAGGTCAGGGGTAGGCCGGTCTTGTGTAGTAGGGGATTCCGGCGAGGTCCTCGGTACATGGTTCTACAGGTGTATTGTGACGGGCGGTACCCTAGTGGCCCAGTCATTCGATGGAATCCATTCTCTATTAAGCGTCGTACGGTTTTGATTATGCCCAACTATGCTGGAATGTGAGATGCAAGCATTCCAGCTATTTTCTATTTACTTTATGTAGACACTATTATAATATTAGACGAATTTGGCAAAAATGTTTTGGTTATCGTAAGGTAAAAACCCGTCATGTTTATTTGTGACGTGGTCTTACGAGATACCTTCATTTCAGGGATTTTTGGAAAAAGTTAATAATACAAATTGAGTGTGTTTTCTCACGCTGGTTTTCTAGACTGACTCGGGTGTTATTTTATTATAATGCTCGGGTCAGACCGAGTATTACAGATTCAGGTTAAATGCGGTGGGGCTCAGGAGACGAGCTGGAGTAGTTCAGACGTATATCACGTACTTGGTTACTTCTGCTGTGTGAATCATGCATATCAGGACATGTTATTTAACTGTCCAGATTTGATGTATTGAATTGTTGTACTCTGATAGTGGTATGTATATTAACAGTACAGTTCTTGTATTTAAATCTGTTATTATATATTATATTTTGTTCCGCTGCGATTGTGAGATTCTGTGTTGTTTCTATTTTTCTTCTACCTTTTTCTTCTTCACACCTAATGAACTGGTATATCCGGCACTCAGCTGCTCGGCATTTATACAGTGAACATATTGATGTCGATTTACGAGGGTCGAAAATCCCCGGTCCATTATATATATGATTTTTAAACTTTGAATTATTAAATATATATATTAAAAATAGCATTTTAATAAAAATCCATGTGGATTTAATTCGATTTAATTAGCATGTTTAATGAATTTTATAATGGGAAATTACAATTAGGAAGATTTAATTTGCAAACTTTATTTTCTTACATAAAAAAATCAGTGCTAATATTTTAAAAGATTTTAGACCTATTTCTTTAATTAACTATTATGTTAAAATTATTTCAAAAGTTTTAGCTAATATACTTAACACAACAATGAATGATCTAATTGATTGTTCACAAACTGCTTTCATTAAGGGTAGAAATATCACTTATGGAGTGGCTGTTGTTCAAGAATATATTAATCATTGTTGTAAAAATAACATTACATGTGCTCTGCTAAAACTAGACTTTGCGAAAGCTTTTGGTTAAGTTGATTGAGATTTCTAACTGATATGTTATTGGCTAGAGGTTTCAGTCGCAAATGGATTGGTTGGATTATGACTTTGTTTAAAACTGGTAATTCTAGTATAATGATTAATGGTATTTTAAGGAATAAAATTCAATCTAAATGAGGATTAAGATAGGGTGATCCTTTATCACCTCTTTTGTTTAACTTAGCCGCAGATGTTATTGCTATGATAAATAAAAAAGCAGTCGGTAATGGATCTTTGGTGAGTGTTGGTAGTGAAATCTCCCGCAATGGTCTTTCTATTCTTCAATTTGTGGATGATACCTTACTATTTACTTCCCATTTTTCTAATCATATCATTGCCCTTAAATTTAATTTATATAGCTTTAAGCTTCTTTTAGGGATAAAAATTAATTTTGGTAAGAGTTCTGCTTTAGTATTAAATGACGTTGATAAGGTTGAAGGTTTAGTTGCTAATACGCTTTATTGTAAAACTATGACTTTCCCTTTTGATTATATCTTGGTTTTTCGATTAGACCAACTAAACTTAAACATGATGACTGGTTAATCATAATAGATAAGATTAAAAATAGAATTTCTAATTGGAATGGGAGACTTTTATCGAGAGCGGGTAGATTAGTTCTTATCAACTCTGTTTTATCTGCACTTTCAATCTATTGGATGTTTATGCATCTTTTCCCCGATTGGGTTATTAATAAAATTGATAAAAATAGAAGGGACTTCTTATGGAGTAGTGACAATCCCAACAGTAGTCTTAAATGTTTAGTCAATTGGGAAACAGTTTGTGAATTGAAAAAGGAATTTGGTTTAGGAGTTATTAATTTACGTAACATGAATTTGTCTTTACTAGGGAATGTTTATGGAAATCTAAGGATATAAATGATAATTATATTTTGAAAGAAATTATTTATAAACATTATTATAATGGTAGTAATAATTTATACCAAATTACACCTATGGTTATTAATAAGTCGTTTAATTTTTGGAAATCAATTTTAAAATGTCATGAGATTTTTAACATTGATACTAATACGATTGTTCATTCAGAAAATAATACTTCTTTTTTGGCATGATTGTTGCATTTCTGTCATTCCTCTTAGGATTGAATTTAAAGAGCTTTATGAAATTTTTAACTTTAAAATGCTTTAATTTTAAATGTTTTTTCTTCGGATAATGATTCCCCTTGGAATTTTAGTTTTAATAGAATTTTAGAAGGTACAACTCTTGGACAACTTCCTTTGCTTTATGCCAAATTGAATTTATATAATATTGATAACGAAAATGATATTATTAACTGGGAATGGGACAAGAGTAAGAAATTTACTTCAAATTCTTTTTATAAATTTCTTAATTTCTCGGACGTTACTAATGGATGAATTTCAAACAATTATCATTTTGGATCTTTATTGGGCCTATGAAGTCTATTTAGAACATTTCTAAATTTATTTTAAATAAAATCGTTATTTTATTTAAATTTATAATATAATTTTATATTATGTAATTAATATTATATTACAGATATATACATGTGTATCATATACACATATATGTGCGTGCATGATCATATAACAATCCGTGCGAAATATAACATGCTCGTGTATAATTGTCAGGAATTTTTTCTACAATGAACATATTAGCTTATCCAGTATATAAATATATCATCTAATGTACGTTTATATACTTTATTTATGTATTCAAAATATTGTGTGTGTAAATATATATATATATATATATATTGTATAATAATATTTTATCATTTTTGTTTGATGATAACAAACACACACACACACACACACACAGATTCTCTAATGTGTTTGTAGCAGTACTATTGTAATATCCAAGAATGAAATGAACAAATAAATTTTTATTTCAACAAATATTTTATTTCTATAAAATTTTATAATACACAAATTACAACAAGAGCTTCCATAATATTTTATATACACTATTTTTACTCTCTCATATATAACACTCTTTCAAATACAATTTAATTTTTAATCACTCCTATTCTTACTCGAATACAATTTTATCTTCTTGCTCCAGTTTTTGTCCCGATGTCTACTTTACCTATCAAGTAACAATGTGGTAAAAAGAGAAAGGAAACAAATTAAAACTGCAAAATATAAATATATTTAGACTCGACATTATCTCAGCTATTGATTTTGCCCTTTTCATATTTTAAATAGGTACCAAAAATAACGAACATGGACTAGCACAAAAGGTGTTTACGTGGACTAGTACAACATGTTCGTGTGGAAAAAAAATTAAAATCAAGTCAATAATATCCACAAGCAAATTTAAGACATGCATAGTGTATCATATACATGCCTTAAGACTGAGCAGTTTAAAATAAACAAGCACATTAAAAAGGCTATGCATAAGCATATGTGCATATATCACACTTGCACACGTGCACAAAACAAAATCAGTTTGAAAACATACATACCAGGCAGTACAACATTAAATTCAAGTGCATTTCAAAAGTGGACAGCCAAATCAACTTTTCAACAACGCAAGGAATCAGGCTAAACACAGTCAGGTGCATCACTTCATACTTGAATGCAAGCACACAAAAGAAGGCTAAACATAAGTATAGATGCAAGTGCAAGTGAAAACAAAGCAAACACAAGGTTCATACATATCAAACCAGCAAGGTCAAGTCCACATTTTTTTCAGGCTCAACACAATGCATAGGCAAGAATAAACAAGATGCAACATGGTTCAAGCTACTATAGAGGGGATGAAAATGCAAATAAATGTTAGTGGAAGTGCACAAAGATAAGAAAACTAGTTAGAATGTGTAAGGCGGACCGAAGTACATGTGCATAACAACAAATAGTTTGAAAGCACAAAGCAATGCACAAGACAAACTTGAGTGCACAAGGCAATTTCAAGTGTAAGTGCACAAGGAAATTTCACGTGTAAGTGTACATACAAGCTAAATATATATCGAATTGCTCACAAGTGAAAACACACAACATCCACAAGGAATGCACCAGCAACCTAACACACACATAAGGACCGCAAGAAATAGACAAGTGCATAAATCAGAAGCACACACCAAGGGAAGCAAACTAAAACACATAAAGAAGTACATAACTCAGAATGGCAACAGACACAAAGTCATGCAAGCATACACATAAAAGAAAGCAAGGCATGGATATGCTAGAGCCTAGATAAGGAGAAAATGCATTAGCGCACACATATATACATATGTATGTATATAAATGGAAAAATGATACATAGGACTATCTCAGCTCGTACAATCAAAAGAAAAGGGCAAGCAAATGAAAATGTATAATGAATAGGGTTAGGCACTCAAAGGAAAAGCTTAAAGTCAAGCGCAACAAGATTAGCAAGTGAATGCACACATGCACAAGGACAGTAACACACACATAGCAAGCATAAGTAGTCAAGTACAAAGAAAATCAAAAATTCGCAAGTGATCGGGTCAACATTATCAGACCGAAGCAGTAATATATCAGGAACAAACAAGTCAATGATCTAAAAACTGAAGGCCCAAGGATCGATCAAAAAATCAACAGGTAAGATCAAAAAAAAATTCAAGAGTTGAAATATCAAAGCATAAATTCCAAAATATATGAAAATCTAGGAAGATTTTTATCAAATCACTCCCTATACAAACCATATCATCGGCAAATTTCAACAAGTCGAGCAGGAAAAAAAATTCAAATATAATCAGATAATACAAATTCATACGCAATAATCAAAAGCAAAGGAGCTCGACAGTGGAAGCAATCACAATAGTCATTGCCAGGCTACTAAAGAAATCAACTAACAAGGACATAAAATTGGAATTCATTAAACAATTTTCGAGGTAGCAGTTTCCTGAAATCGAAGGAGCCCTAACCCTAGAAGAAAAAAAAGAGGATCGGTCGTATAAAGGAAAAAAGTGGAAGTATTTATTTTTTCTTTTGGGTCGGTGTATTTCATAAGGGATTAGGATTTTCTATTTTATATATGATTGCATTTTATTTTTAATTTTAAGAACTCTAGTTTTTAACTAGGATTGAACTACAGTGTGTAGTTCATGAAATTCTCAACTTGAGGATAGAGTTGAGGCAGAGTTTCTAGGCTTAGGATTAGAACAATCAGGTAAGCGATAGTCGTAAGTTTATAGGTTTTTGTAAGCGATCGATTGTTTAATTTTAGTAAAAATCTTAGTGGCAGTAGTAGGCAAGTATTTCCGAAGCTGGACAAATTCATGCATTGCTTCTACTTTTACATTTACTTTATTATTATCTATGCTACGATTTTTGTTACTTTATGAACTTATAATAAGCCATATTTAACCCACCCTCCTTAGGGTTAGTTCGATGCTATGTTATTTATAAATATATAAATTAATATACGTACGAGAGATTTATAATATATATGTGTGTGCATGTATGTACATGTATAAGTATATATTCAAAAAAATAGAATTATATTAAAACTTATGTATTTATTTTATTGAAAATTCGAAATTAAAATTAATTTTTTTGAATAAACATATAATATATATATATATATATACATATATCTTATAGGTAATTTAATAATATATATATATATATAAGTATACTTAAATGAAATATATAAACAAAGTATATAAAATAAATATATGCCTATTATAATGCTCGCGGCAAAAGATAGTTTTTTTTATTTTAAATATATATATATATATATTAATTTCCATTTGGAAATAATAAAAACTAATAAAATATTTTCAGAAAAAAATTTCAAATTTAAATATTCCCGCAAAATTTCAAAGTTGTTTTAAAATTTAAATATTTTATAATCAAAATAGTTTTTAAAATCTATTATTAATTTCACTATGGTTTAAATATTTAAATTATATATAAAAAATTTATTTTTATTTGCTAAAAGTACTGTTAGATGTAAATTTAAATTTGTAAAATTTAAAACATATTATATATGATATATATATTATTTATTTATAGAATAAATGATTTAAATAATATTTAAAAATAAATATATTTATATACATATAATTGTTTTAATTATGCTGAAAGTCCATTAAGTATTAAATTACTTGTATAAAATTTTAAAACTATATTTTGTATACTATAAGAACTAATATTTTAATTATGAGGCTAGTATCATTAAATAATGTATACCAATTAATTTATATAATAAAAAAACCATTTACTTTTAATTTGAGCCGTGATTATCAAAGGAACATAATTTTTTTAAAATGCAAGTATATAAACAAACAACCATTCTGAATGTGACGATATATCGATACAACAGATTGGCCACCTAACTGACAAATAATGTATGATATAAATTATCTAAATATTATTATATAATTGCAAATCATAAAATTACCTTATCTTTAAAGCCTATTAGTATACCTTGAATGATAAGATCAACTCCTTGAAGTAGTTTCCAATCCAAGAAGGTGCTAGCTTTTGAACTGATGGCTACTAACTATTGAATAATAACTGTTTTATTTGATTTAAATTATAGAAGTAGATGAGGAGGTAGAGTATATTTTTAGACAGAATCTATACTATACTATTAAAGATGAGTCTCTCATTTTTTTTAATTCTTACTTCTTCTCACTTTATTTCTTCTTAACTTGGCACGTGACGCCTTGGAGTCTTTTCATTTTAGATTTTTCCATGATTCTTCCTTTCCCAAGTGTTGAATTTCCTATTATTTATTTTATTATTAACAATAATCATGCATCCTTTTTTCTTCTAATTTTTCACCTGAACATCCCCTTTCATTATCTCATTTCCCCCTTTTTATTTTCTTAAATCTAACAAGTCTATTATCTATTTATTACTATATAAAACCGAGTTTGAGTCTTTATGTCCTTCCATTTCCATTTCTCTCAAAAATATCATTGCCATGTGGTAAATGTATTAAATTATATTAATTTCTTTTTGTCCAGAATTTGTAATATATTACATGTACATGCATTATATTCATCTATTTATTTGTATATTACATAAAAAGTACACTCTCCTTATTTATATATTTTCACATTTTATCTATGTCTGAATATTGTATTCTCCAAAATCTTAAGATTAACTTTACTTTTAGCCCTTTACAAAATCTTTTCTTCATATGCCAAACAAATAAAAGCAATGACATTAAAATTAATGATCTAAGCATCTCAAAAATGTAATAGCAAAAAATTCAACATATTCTTTTACACATTTCAAAAAATAGGCCCAATCAATTTTCATTAATTATCATTTATTCATCAGAATCTAAGGTCCATTCCACTCCAATTTCTTCTTCACTTTCCTGAATAAAATTCAATCTATTATACACATACACATTTGTATGTGTCTTTGTGTTATATATATATATATATATAATAATAAACAGAACAATTGACCATTTGTATTCTCCTTTCTTCTTCATTCTCACCACATATACTCGACTCTCATTCAATCTAAGCAAAAAAAATTATTCACACCTCCTATCATTTTAGTATATTTATTTTCTCAATTTTATCCTTTTTCTTTAATAAATCCATTTAATTAAGCTTATTTGGTATTCCTCTTAAAATTCGTTAGTTTTCTTAAATCTCAAAAGTCACTCTTCCATGTGATACATAATGATGTATCGGTAAGGAGTGACCAAACTTTGTTGGACAAAGTATGATTAATTGTGAGTGAAGTTGAATAAATTTCTTTTTATGAGGTCGTGTACATAAGAGTAGTATACGAGGTTAATATTATTTTATCTAAATAATAGTTTACAAAATCATACAAAATAATGGTTTATAAGAAACCCTAACATATCCTAGGTCAAGGAGTTGGTAGGTTGTACAGGTCGAAAGTCTGCACATAATAATTGTTAGTGGGGGATTATGTATGGATCTCCCTAAAAGGAGTTTGGAAAAGACTGTCATTGGATGACATAATTATGTATTTTTGTTTTGAACATAAGTTTTATAAATTAAAACCAAATCAAATCTGCAAATAAGGAAATTCATAAATTGCTTATGAGTACATATTCTATTGCACTGAGAAACAATTATCATTTCAAGAAGTACCAATTTCATAGTGAAGGAATTTCTTTGAGAAATTATTGATAGTAAAAATTGGATATGATCCAAAGATAAAACTAATAACAAATGAGATAAAATGAAGTTAACTAACCTAAACAAATACATCACATTATAGTGTCTAATAATATTCTCACACATTGAAGAGAAACTATGAGTTTTTTAATCAATGTCGAAGATATAAAATCCTCAACTGTATAATTAAACCATTAAGAGCGTTGACTCTATAATATGGTACGAATTATAG
Organism: Allium cepa; assembly: GCA_030765085.1. Taxonomy (NCBI): domain Eukaryota; kingdom Viridiplantae; phylum Streptophyta; class Magnoliopsida; order Asparagales; family Amaryllidaceae; genus Allium; species Allium cepa. The sequence goes on along the minus strand of CM060935.1, from coordinate 445,135,673 downwards.
ATCCGAAACAAATTCTAAGTACATTATCATAATATTATTTTGATAGTTGTACCAAAAGGGATATGATCCATTGGCCATAAATGCTTCTTTAAGAGAAAGACAAATGCAGCTAGAATATAGTGACCAGATTAATAAGAATAATATCATGAATTTGTTGAAATTAGCGTAATGGATTCATTATTTAGCATGCTCAAGTTAATTTGGATTCTAATCACAAAATTATTGCATGTTACGACTTTATATTTTGGTGTTCATGTATTGAAACAAAAAATTCTAAATAATGATTTTCAGTAAATTGTTTACACATAATAATCAAAATGTCTCAAAGTCAGTCAGAGCGATATTGAGTTTGTGAATCTTTGGATATGATCCAAGGAATGATAGAAAGTATCATTTTCATAAGAATCGGAATTAAATAAAAAAATTAATAGAAATATCAAATAGTTTGATTATCAATCAAAATGCAGAGGATACGTGTGTTCATAAGAAGGAACATTTAAAGGTACATTTATATTTCTAAACTATAAGTAAACAACTCGTTGATTTTAACGATGTACTTGTGTTAAAATCAACCACAGTTATTTTATTACTCAACGTTGGATTGTAAATAAATCTTTTATAATAAGTATAAATAATATTAGGAATGTTCTAAAATCAATATGCAAAGGCACCGTATTAAATTGTTTTATACGGAACATGTGAGATGGATTTATTTTGCATTGGAAATAGGAATTATCATACATGGTGTATTGCCAACGATATTGTGATTTTTTTTTATGTATTTGATACATGAAGCAAATATCAAGTCCAAATTGAATCACTAAATGATAGTTTAGAACTTTCTTGTGTATTTACAAAATACTGGAGAATTGTTTACATAAACAATGAACTCCTTGAAAAGGAGGTTCATACACGAACTTCATAAATGATACTAAGTATAATGTGTCAATAATAAATTAAAGTTAAGAATCCTCAAATTGAAAATGTTCCAAATGGAAGAATGTGACTGATTCAATGAAACAAGCTAAGTATATTGCCTTGAATAGCTAATAAAAAAGATGTATATAAATATAAATGCACAAATTTATAATTGAACCGAAGGTACTTCCAAATATTGAAAATCCCACATGATAAAGGTAGTATATCAGCATTGGAGAGAGTTGGTTGACAAAGTAGATAACTGAAATATAATAGCATACCCGTTCACAAAGGGATGAACCGTTTTTTTGAGGAAAAAAATTGGAGATATTGGAATAACATTTCATAATTGACCCCAAGTGCAAGTGGAGATTGATAGAGTTAGGAGAATGCCCTAGGGGTGACAATATAATTTGTTACAAATATCTAACTTGCTGACCAATTTTGTTTGAAATAAAGGTGTTTTCTTTCTATTATATACTTCATATAATGTGTTTAATTAATTAATTAATTAATTTAATTAAAAGTATAATTAATCAAAAATCCATAAATTGTAAGTTTTGTGATAGTAGTTACGTAGTGTTGTAATCGTGGTTAATTTATCACAATAAATATAAATATACCATTTTAAACGTTCCCAATCGAGATGCACCGAGAGTGGATATTGATGTATTCGTTGAGACTAGAGTACGTAACGCTCTCCAAATGTCGAGCAGTGTATTACTCATGGCTACTGGGGCATCTAGGGACTACGTACAAATAGTTATTGGATAACCATGGATCAACTCACTCGATAGTTTTTTAGTGGTTAATATAACTAAGGTCAAACAGAAAATATCGAAGTGATTGATTTACACACTCTTGACTTGAGAATAGTATGGATCTTCAATATGAAAGTTTCGCTTTAATTATAGTCAAATCATGGCATGGTGTCCATCGAGTGACTATAGTTGGGTCGAGTGGAAGTATTAAAAGCGAAGCACTATTCAAAAGAGGATTCGTCTTCCTAGTTATATAAGGTTAGTATCACGTTCAACTCAAGTCAACTCGAAGTCAACTCTGGCCATAGCGTTTTGGTTAAGGATGATTGTTATTAATTAACAAAGGACTTTGTTTTTGGACTATAGAGTTGAATATGGATGATGTTGGAATTTTGACACTACCAAATTCCATAAATCCAAAGTGATATAGTTTTGATGTAAATAAATCTCACAACCTCGTAACGCCTAAAAAGGTAAAATTGGATTTTATAGAAAATAAGAAAGTGATAAATTTGGCCAAAATGTCATGCCACCTACTATGTGACATTTGAACGCTACCATTCCAATACTTTGATGTTAATTGTTGACCAAATTTACACCTGACGAGTCACACAACCGATATATGAATTCTCTTTAGATCAAATGATTTAATTAGTTTATAATTGTTATAAATTAATTAAATTATTCAATATTTATGAAATATAGATTATACAATTTTGAATATGATTTAAGGAATAAACATTATTGCATATTTATTGTAGTTACAAATATGTCGATCGATAGCGATAAGAAATTAAATTAGATTTAATTAATAATATTTATTTAGGCTTAAAATTGATTTAAAGCCTATGAATGGGGCTGGAAATTTGGACCAAAATGATGCGGGGCTGGCTAAAAATGAGCTAGGGGTAATAGATGGATGGCTCAAATTTAGGGAGAATGGGTAAGAAATATGATCCGCCTTTCTCTCTATTCTTTCCACTATAAAAAGAATCCTAACCCTAATACATATGAAGCTTTTTTCTACCATTTCATCTCCTTGCCGGCCGATCCCACCTACACAAAAGTTCCATCATAGTTCATCTCAAATCAATTTCAAATCAACAACTAAACGATTTACAATTCAAAGATTAGCAGTCTGCGGAATTTAGAAGAGTTCTAAGGAGCAATATTCATCACATTAAGGTGTACTTCAAGGCATGGTTTTGGTATGTTTTCTTATTTCGTATAACTTATAATTCATGCATAAAATTCCATTGTGTGTGTGTATCATAATTATATTGTAGGTTGGGTGAGATTAGGGCTGTCAATTTCCTACACGACCCGAAACCCGTACGGAAATTAGCAGGTTAACCCGACCCATTTAATTGGCGGGTCATTTTCGGGTCAACCCGAATTTGACCCGTTTATAAACGGGTGGGTTTCGGGTTGACCCACTAACCCGAAACTGACCCGTTAACAACCCGTTTATACAGTATATAGGTTGAGCTAACCCGTTTACGACCCGCTCCGACCCGTTTATGACCCGTTTGTACCTTATACGGGTTGACCCGACCCGTTTACGACCCGTTCCGACCCATTTACGACCCAATTATACCTTATACGGGTTGACCCGACCCGTTTACATCTTATACGGGTTGACCTGACCCATTTACGACCCGACCCGACCCGACCTGACCTGACCCGACCCGACCCGTTTATAATCGGGTTACACGGGTTGGGTCGGGTCAACCCGTTTATAAACGGGTCGGGTTCGGGTTGAGCTTTTTCGACCCGTTTAATAAACGGGTTGACCCGACCCATTTAAAATCAACCCGAACCCGACTTGACCCGGCCCAAACCTGACCCGACCCGACCCATTGACAGCCCTAGGTGAGGTTCCTATATGTATGAATGTTGTCACATATTGAATGGTTAAGTGTAATGTGTGTATACTAAAAAATAATTTTTTATTTAGATTTGAGGTATACAGAGCCGAAATAATTAATTTTAATTTATATAAATTTATTAATAAATTATATGTATTTTAATAAGTCATATTATATGAATTTAAATGACTTCTAATTCATTGCGCCACCATATCATGTCAAAAATTGGTCTTATATTTTATTTATGAAAAATTATACTAAATATAATTTTAGTTAATAGAAAAATATTTTTTAATAATTATTAACTAGTTTTAATATTATTTAAACCGAAATAAAGGTTATATAACTAGTATAAAATAATATATGCTTCAAAGTTATATTTTAAATTTTATAAAAAAATTCCATCACTATATAATATTTCGGCTAAAATTCCAGATTTAAAAATCAAATTTATTACTTTGAAAAAAAATCATTTATAATAACGGCGAAAATTAATTAAATAAATAAAACATTGTTTTAACTTTGAAAATAGTTGAAAAATTTTCGTGACCTTATAATATCATATTTGGATTTCAGTAAATATAAAATTTAAAAATATGTTATAAAATAATTTTATAATTATTTTATTATTGTTACTGATATTAATTAAATAATAAATAATATAATTTTGACTTAGAAAATTATTGGAATTTTTCCATGGCTTTATAATATCATATTTGAATTTTATAAAATTTAAAATTTAGAAAATATGTCATGAAAATAATTTTAATATTATTTTATTATTTTTCGACTAATATATATATATATATATATATATATATATAATTTAACAATATAAATTATAATAAGATATTATGTGATATGTATTGGGTCTGGAATGTTTTAAAAAAATTAACATTATTTAATTTTCATTATTAGTATAATTATATATATATATATATTTAAACACACATATTTATAAATAGTTTAGATATTAAAATATAAATATACATAGATACATATATACATATATATTATTTTATTACTATAAGTACATGTGTATATTATATTTTAAAAAAAACTTTTTATATTATGTATCTATATATTATTAATTTCACATTTATGTAATCATGTATTATATATATAAGTAAATATCCATATTTTTATTACTTATTTAAATAACAAGTTTATATACATAAATACATATATTTGGACAATATACAATACATATAAGATGAGCTAATATGTCTGTTGCGATGCTAATCCCAACATTTACCTTGCACGGATTGTTATGTAACACTCATAGATATATGTATATGATAATTATGTGTACCATTATACTTAAATTAAAATAAATTAAATAAAAATTCAATCCATTATAAAATTAAATGAAATAAAGATTTTATTATAATTAAATTTAGAAATGTTCTAAATAAACTAGACATCATACGCCTAATATATATCCAATATAGTAAAAAAACTGAAATTCACCAATAACTTCCACTACGGACTGACTCGGTTTAAACTTTGGTATCAGAGCCTAATAGCCTATGCGATCTAATTAACCATGTTAGGGATAACCAACTAGCTCATAATCCAGTTAGCAGTGTTTTTAAGAAAGGTGGCGTCGAAGGATTAGGTTTGGGCAATCAATTACTTTGCCTACCTGGCTACCGGCCGGTCCAAACAAATATATGACCTAAAACGTTGACCCTGATAGAAGAGGTCCAATTTGAATTGGGCCTAGCGGTAATTTTCAAGATTTAGATTAAAATTTTAAATTTAAAATGAGATATACCTATATTATAAAAGTTATAATATAATAAAATTTTCAAAATGTTTGAAAAATAGAATAAATTAATCTCCAAAAATTGGATTTATTAGTAAGATTAATAAAATATATAAATTAATTAAATAAGTTAATTAATAGAAAGTATATACATATATTATATATTTTGATATATATTATGATATTTTAAAATATATAAGATATCATAGGTATACATGTATGTATATATATAAGATATCATATATATGTCCGCGGGTGCGTCGCAGTGGAAAGGAGGCCTGGGTTCTGGTAAAAAGACCCAGGTTCGATTCCTACCATGCGCTTCCCTATCCTATATAAATTTACCTGGGGGTATGGGGGCTTGGATCGACGGACGGCTTTTACTATACCCTCCTCAGGAGTTTACCGGTCCGCCGGGTTCTCCTGGGTTTTCAAAATAAAATAAAAATACATGTATGTATATAATATGATTTTTGAAATTCATATAATTCAATTAAAATTGGTCAACTAAATTAATTAATTAATTAATTAAATGAACCAAAAGGTTAGTTACGAAATAATATATGCATATATAAGATATATGTGTAATATTATAAAGGTTACGGTATGTAATAATATTTAATATGAATGTTATATTAAATAATATAAAATTGATTAAAATGTTAATTAATTAAAAATTAATTAAATAAGATTTAATTAATATAATGTTATACATAAGACTATTATATAAGTAATATAAAATATAAAGTTATATAATAATCCCTATATAATATGAATGTATAAACTAAAGGTTGAGCATTAAGAAACCTTAATTAGACTTAAGGAATAAATACATATGTAAATGTACGTATACTAGATTTCAGATGCGTCTGACACTTGGATCATGATGATATTTTATAAGGAATACATTACTCCATGAGTCAATATCACTTAATATAATATACTGAAGATTATGAATCTTCAATATAATGTTATCATCTACTATATATATATTAATAAATTACTTGCATACTCCTCAGTTGTATAGCAGACTCGAGCTAGGTATGTTATGTGTAGTACTATTAAAATATTGGATAGATGAGGCAACATAACTATATGTATCTGTTGAGAAGACTCAAGGTATATATACTATACTTATGTAATGAACCGGCCACTCTATACAGTCTAAGCTGAAAATTTTACTGCACAAGTAAGCTCAAATTGCACAAAAAGGCGGATTGTTAAGGGTGAAGAAGAAAAGGTAGAAGAGTAAATAGAAACAACAACATAGAATCTCACAATCATAGTGGAACAGAATATAATATATAATAACAGATTTTAAATACAGGAACTATACTTTTATATACATACCACCATCAGAGTACAAATAGATAACAACAAATCTAGAAAGTTTAATAGCTTGCCTTCACACAGCGGAAATATAAATCAAATACGGGAATACATCTTTGTCATCCAGCTCGTCTCCTGAGCTCCATAGCATCCTATCCTAAATCTGTAATACTCGGTCTGATCCGAGCATTATAATAAAATAACACCCAAGTCAATCTGGAAACCAACGTGAGAAAACACACTCAATTTGAATTATTAAAGCTATCAAAATCTTTTATAAAACAAAGGTATCTTATAAGACTGCGTCACATATAAACATGATGGGTTTTTCCCTTACGATAACCAAAACATTTGATATCAAAATCATCTGATATTATAATAGTGTCTACAAAAAGTAAATAGAAAATATCTGAAATGCTTGCATCTCACATTTCAGCATAGTTGGGCATAATAAAAAACGTACGGCGTTTATTGGAGAGTGGATTCCATACAATGACTGGGCTACTAGGGTACCGTCCATCATTGTACACCTCTAGAAAAATGTACCGAGGACCTCGTCAGGATCCTCAACCAACACAAGAACGGCCTACACCAAATCTGAATAGTACCGAATATGTTATCACCCCGGGTGTTCCCACCCTTAATTAAGCGCTCTCTTTTTCATGCACAACCATATCCATAAATTATATATATTTGAGGGTATCTAGAAAGGTGATAACTTAGCCTAATTGGGTGCGACCCACTTAGCCTTGCTGGATCTTCCCTGTTTTTAGTCATTCCCGGTTGATGAGGCTTGAGGCTACATTTACTTTCAAGAACAATTTCACCTAGATTGCTCATCGTCCTCCAATGACGATGTTCTGATAGCATCCGTTCGTACAAGTTGTCATGGGTCTGGACAAACCGAATCACCGCCTTCACTATCTTCACGATATCCATTCGTAATGCTCAAATCGGATCGAAGCTGTTTTTAGATAATTAAATCTAATCCCAGTCTCTTCGAAACAATTAATGAAATTGGCCAATATTTGATAGTCAGTTATTTAACTATCAATATAACATCCATAAGCAGTCACTAGGCCCATATTATAATTTTTCAAAATTTATTTTCAAAATATCTTTATAAGATATATATTCAAATCCCTTCCAAATTTTCAATATTTGAGACAACTCAAACACTTATATCCATATCGAGATATTTCAAACCATCTCTTATTTCAACACTTAGAAAAATATTTAAAAATATATTTTTCTAAACTCCTTACTTCTCAACACTTAGGAAAGTTCCATTTATTACACTTTACTCAAAATCCTTCACAATTTATATTACAAATTCCTTAACTCGTTTAAAATGAATTCTATGAGTTTCGGGATTCCTTAATTAATTTTCTTTAATATTTCCAAAGTCAAACACTTGCCTATAGTTCCAAATATCCATTTCTAACTTCTTTTATGAATTCTATTTCATTTTTCAAAGTTCTTCTATTTCAATGATTCGAAAATTTCCTTTAATTTTCCAAAATTCCAGAATAAGATTTCTCTTATAAAAATCATAACCATTTGACATACTCCATTTATATATCTCGAGAGCATTTATAAATCAATTCCAATCACTTTCCAAATCTCAATATATAAAAATAAATATTTTTAAAGAATAGTTATTGATTTTCAAAACATGTTTAAGCAATACTTAAAATATCGAAACTCTTTAAATAAAAACATCTATAATTCAGTTCCAACTCATTTTTAAATAAAACAAATCGATTCCCAAAGCTGATTATAAAATTAGAATTTATTTCAATTGATATTAAATATTTGAAAAATCCACTTTCGTATTTCAATACCAACTAACTTTAAATTTACATAGTTTAATAAATGAAAATTTCCTTTTTAAAATAAAAATTAACTTCTTAATAAATATATTTTTAAAGTCCCAATAACCAATTTCAATTTATAAATCCCTCTCGATTCACAACACATCGATTTCATTCCAATTCCTTAACCATTTTCACTTTTCAAAAATAGTATCCACTATTTTTCCTCCACCCTATTTCCATATTCTAATATATATTCCCAAATTATCGTCTAATATCGATTTTATTTATTTATAAACATCGTTTATAAATTTATAACTCCTTTGAGTTTAACTTTTTTTTAAAAATAACCTCGTTTATAAAATTCAATTTTATAAATCCATTTCCATATAAATTCGATTTTATTTTGCCAATATGATATTTAATATCGATTTCAACCCTTTTTTATATTTTCCATGATATCATTTAAAAATCCTTCATGTAGATTTTTTTTTCTTTTAAAATACTATTTAAATAGTTTACGGATTGGTTAAATTTAACCCAAATTTTTTTTATCCAATCAATTTGCTTTTTAAGTAATCCAATTTTCAATATATTTATTTTTATACCAAAAATCTCCATTTAATTTCTTAAATCTCAAAAATAATATTTATGGTATTTAAAATACCAAAATTAAGGCCAGTGCTACCATATCATCCAATAATTTGCATCACAACAATAATCTATAACAGATTGTTCTAACACATCATATATTTATACATATGAAAAACAATTAATATAAATTTGAGAAATCCAGTTGGATCCCCCTAACCTATTTCCCTACATCCGCAGATGTTAATACAACATAAAAAAACCAATCCCACTTCAAGGGGGATATCATGGTAATATAGGGTCATCCGCTATTATGTAGGGTGCATATGGTCTCATCCGCTGCAATCGACGGGAAATAAATCCGACTACTAAGATATATACCAATACATATATATAACATCCAAACTGATAATAATTTTATAAATTCAACCAAGCCTCCAAGATTTAATTTTAATCATTTAAAATTAATGGCAGTAATCCAAACGAGTGAGATTTATTCACCTTGATATTATTTGCAATCCATTCCAATTTTAAATTAAATTGAAACGCGTTCAATTTAATCTAAAATCCTAACTTTTTTCGTTCGACTCCAAATTAATTCCATATTGCAGATTTCGCAGCTACGAATCAAAAGCGACTGATTTCCGTGGTTCCCGACCTTGTAACGACCCGGAATTTTGGGCAATAACAATTTAATAATCTGCATTAATAATTTAATTGTGTTGATAATTTTCTTTATAATTTTAATTTAAATTGGGTAAATTAATCTTTTAAAGGATAACAAATATTTAATCTGGTAAGTGTGATCAATATCTTTTTAACAAATTAAAATTGGTTAGAATTGTTTTTCAAAAGATAATAAAATTTTATTCCGTTTATAATATATATATTTGATATATATTGTGAATATAATATCTTTTGATTAAAATAAAAGATAAATCTTCAAATTTGTAATATATACGTAAGTATATGTTATAATTTGGATTGTTTTGGAATTTAATTTAATCTATTAATAATATATATATGTATGAATTGTAATATAAAGCTTTGTTTTAAAACTTAATATTTTTCGAAAGTAAATTTAAGATTTATTCAATTGTTTTCAAAGTATAAGATAATTGTTATTTTAAATAAGATGGTTTAAAAAGGTTTTAAACAAAGTTTTGTTTTGTCTTTTTTTTAAAGTATTTAAAATATGATAGTTTGAAAAGAATTTAAACAAGCTTTGTTTTGTTTTCTTTAAAAATGTTTAATTTTAAAATGGTTATAAGTGTATAAAAATAAAAGTTCTAGATTTTAAATAACATGTATAAGATGTATATTTATATTTGTATTTATTAGTTTTAGAATAATTTCTTTTAAAAGTAAATTTATAAATACTTATGTAAACATTTATTCATTTAGTAACTTAAGAAAGTAAGTCTTATTTACATTTAAACTAAGTAAAAATTTAATTAAAATACTAATAAACATGTGTAAACATGTTAAACCCCTTAATAACACTTGTAAGATAAAGGGGCTTTGCATTTGACATTTGTTCAAGTTGTGATAACAAGTGTCTTTATTTTGAAGTTTAATTTCTTTTACTTTTATTTGAGAAATTTAAACATAAGGAAGCTTGTTTTTCCTTTCTTCAATTTTTTTCAAATTAATGGCAAAACAGTAAACCCTTTTCAAAATCTGAGATTAAAATTCAAGAACAAATCAGAAATTCTTTTTCAAAACCTGCATTTCAAAAATGATGCTCAATCTGCAACTTTCAAACCTGAAGTTCATGAAGATCTGCAGTTTCAATCTTTAAAGCATCAAATTTCAACATGCAAGGATTCACCTTTCAACAGCAAAGTAAAATCCATTTCTGCAAGTTGTTCAAGAGCCTGGAAAGGAAATTTAAAAACTACTCTGCAAAAAAACTGGTGAGTAAATCCTATTTTAAAAACAGTTATGATAAAATCTATGATTGAATGTTGCATGCAAATGAATTTGATTTTGATGATGTATATTTGTTTACCTGAATGTATGTTTATAAATAAAAAAAATTGGATTGCCTGTAAAAAAATTAGAATGGTTACTGTGTTTTAAAAAACAGTCCCAAATCCTTTAATAATCTCAATAACTTGATTTTGATCACGAATTGGACTGTGATTTGTAAATGAAAGTTGTTTGCAATCACATAATTTATCATCTAAAAATAATTATAGGGTTTTAAAATGAACGAGTTACTCAAAATTTTCAAATTACAGTGGAAAAATCAAGTTCGGGCAAAATTTTATGATTTCAAATTCTAGTTTTGAATTTATAATTGAATTACAATTGGAAAGTTAAGATTTTTAGAGCTTGTATCATAATTTTTAACTGTGTATTTAAGGTGAATTTGGGGTTTGTTTGGAATTTGGGTTTTTGTAAGTTGCCGATTACCCATGCTATAATTTGGATTGAAACTTGGATCGAAGCTTGTGTATGGGTTGTAGATTATAGGAAAAATGCAAAAGAATTTTTCTATTGAGTGAATCGTTCGAATTTGTTCGAACTAGGGTTTAATGTGGTTCTCGGCTGAGCTTAACTGTTGAAGTTTTTGCGACTTGAATTTTTGACCGAGTTCAATCGCAGTTGGGGGGGGGGGGTTGACGACATTGGTTGTGGCATCACGATGGAGTGGTCGGCATGGTTCATCAACGTTGAGATGGTCGGCATTGGGTTTGGTACTGTGTCGTGTATTTCTGCAATTACGTGCGAGATGATTAAATTTTGATGCGCGGGCTTTTTCTTCGATCTAGGTTGAAATTGGGGTTGTCGTCGATGAGTGGGGTTGGTCGGCAATCGGAGGAGCGCTCGGCGACGATGAGTTTGCCATGCAACGTGCACGTGGGTGGTTGCGTGCAAGGTTTGAAACTGGAAACTTTCGCGTTTTGCTCGTGTATTTCGAAGATCAACTCGAAGCAGAGATGCCTGGTTTTAGCTCGGGGGTGGCTCATGTTGTAGCCGCGATTTTCTCGAGTACATAGGGTCGCATTTTCTTTCTGGGTTGATACTGTACAGTAGTAGTACTGTAAAATTTGAAAAATGAAGTTGCAAATGGAACTTGTTGTAGATAAAAATGAAATCAAGCTTTGAGTTTGATAAAAGGAACAAACGTAAAGTTAAAACTTTTCATTTTGAAATTAAGTTGATCAAACTTTAAAATGTAAATCGAATTTACTTTCAAATTTAAAATGTTAAGATAATTTCTTTGAAAGTAATTCAACTTAATTGAAGTTTGAATTTTAATTTTAAATGAGTGTTTGAATTTAACCATTAAATCAAAACTTTTAAGTAATGTTTTGATAATAAAGTTTCAAATCATTTTGGAAATAAATAAGTTTTAAAGTTAGATAATTAATGTGTTTTAAAATTCAAATCTGATGCTTCGTCTCCAAGTAAGGCTATTATTATGATTTTGTAAACCAAGTTTAATAATTTGTCTTTGAATTAATAAGATTTAAATTATTCAAATAATTTATTTATGAAGATAATTAGGGTTAAATTATTTGGATATGACTTAAGAATACTTAATTAAGTATAATTGTTATTAAGCAAGAAATTAGTTAAGATTTATGCTTTTCTTAATTAATTAAAGATTTTCTTTAATATTAGAAGTTAATTAATTAATTGTTTAATTAATTTTAAATAATTAGTTAATTGCTTATTTAATTTTTTTTAATAATCACTTAATTATGGATTAATTAAGTGTGATTACTTAAGATGGTAATCAATGGTTAATTATTGAATATAATTAAGAATGATAATTACTTATGGAAGTAATTAGAGAAATTACTCATGGGAGTAATTTAATGGAAGTGATTATTGGTTAATCACTTGATGATATTAATTTAAGAAATTGGTTAATATAATTGTTTTGAAATTAAATAATTAGGGAGTAATTAATTAATTAATGAATTAAAGATCAATTAATGATGGAATTAATTATTTGTTAAGTAATTAATTAAGAGAATAATTAAGAGTTATTAATGAAGTAATTAGAAATAATTACTTATGTAAGTAATTAAGAGTTAATTACTTAATTTATTTTAGTTAATTAATTAATGCGATTAATTAATTAATGAATGTGATTAATTTAAGACTAATTACTAAGGGTGATTAATTAAAAATATAACTAATTAATAAGGTAATTAATTAAGGATTTATTTATTAATTTAATTGTTTAATAATTACTTAATAAAGTAATTAAAGATTAATTAATTAGATTAATTAATCAAAGGTTAACTTAATTAAATAAGAATTTAATTAATCAAGATAAGTAATTACAAATTGTTAATTACTGATTATGATTAATGAGTTAATCAATTACAAGTTAATTATTTAATTAGAGAGAATTATTAATTAATGGAGATCATTAATTAATGTAATTAATGATATTAATCAAGGTTGATTAATATAAGTAATTAAATAAAGTGTGATAAATTAATTGTAATTAATTAAGGTTTAATGCAATTAATTATAGTTAATTAATGGAAGTAAATGAATGATCATTAATTATTGCAATTAATGATAGTAATTAAAGGTTAATTACTGAATAAGGTTAAGGATGATTACTTGAATGTAACTAAAGTATAATTAATCAAGGAAGATTAATTGAAGAAGATCATTAAGAGATGATTTATTTATTTATTTGAAATAAATAAATAAAGAAGGATTTAGGATTAATCCAATTGAACTAAGAGTTAATCAATTCTGCTTGGTTGATTGATTGATATTAGTTGATTGATTGATATCGGAGATATTGGGTGTTTGGTTGATACTGGATGATTCTGATATCTCTGTTATGTGATATGCTGCTTTGTGAGATGAATAGTTGTTATGAATTATCTTTTGTGATAATGTTATTCATCTATCTGTTATATCATCCTGAATATGAGTTTAAATTGTTAAACCCTTAAGTACAACTTGGACATTAAAATGGCGTTTGGTTTCGATGAGACCGGGATCGGGTTTCCATATTGGGATCCGAAAACCACATCGATTCCAATTAAACGTTAGGTCGTGGATCCAAGTGGAGCTTTGTGAAGACTCGAGGTGTAAGGAATATACGTCAGTATAACTCTGTTGGTGATTCCATAATGAGTTTGATGGAACAGTACTTATAGGTTTGAGATGGTGATTTAGAGTGCAAGGGCTATGGTCGTTGACTCTAAGGGTGATTCCAAAACGAGTGCAACGAGATAGTGCCTTCGGTTTCGTTCGAACCCGGAATGGACTTGTTTGGATTGAATGCTTTCAGAACATCGTCAGGTGGATGATGATCATTCTAAGATTGATGTGTTCTATAAAGGTAATCGCAGCCTCAAGCCTCATCAACCGGGAATGGTAAAACAGGGGAGGTGCAGCAAGGCTTCGTGGGTATCTCCCACTGGAGAGCGAGATTTACCCTTGTCTAGAGGTCCCTTTCTATTTCGGCTTAGTGTGTGGTTGGTCGCGCCAACTACGGGGTGGTCTTGTTCGGGACTGTCCAGTAAGGGATGGTTCCGGCCTTGTGTTGCAGGGGAGCGGGCGTACTCCTCGGTACGTTGATCTAGGCCACGTACTGTGACGGGCGGTACCCCAGTAGCCCTGTCATTGATGGAAACTCATTCTTCCTACGAGACCCTATGGTTTTGATTGTATTACCCACTTTTGTGGCTAGTAGCTGGAATTTAATCATGTAACAATTTCGGCTATTTCATATTTACTTGGAAACCGTAGACACTATTATAATATCACTGGATTTCCTATCAAATGTTTTGGTTAGCGTAAGTTAAAAACTTTTCCATGTTTATATGTGGGAAGTCTTACGTGATACCTTTTCTTTCAAAGGTTTTTTTCTAAAGTTAAGCAATTTTAACCCGTTTACTCACACCAGACCCCTGTTTGACCCGAGTGTTTATTTTCTGTTTTATTAAACTCTTGGGTACTCATATTATGTATGAGTAGTCAAGTGATTCAGGTTTGCTTGACGAATTCTGGAGGAGTTATGGAGCAGGAGGCTTCCACGTGTAGATATATTATGGTTCCGCTGTGTTTGTTTGGTATCTGTTTCTTATGTATTGTGAGTTGTATAGTTAGACAGATGCTTATAACTGTCTAATATGTGTTGTATAAGTTGTGTACTCTGATGTAATATGATACTATGTAATATTTTATGAGATATATTATATTTCATTCATTCCGCTGTGGGTTATCTGTTGTTGTTGTGTTCTTCTTTCTCTTTCTTTTCTTCTTCTATCCCTTTCTTTCTTCAAGATGATGCGACTTTCTAGAGAATGAAAGTCGGGTCGTCACAGCTGGTATCAGAGCATTAGGCTGAGTGAATACTAGGCTCTGGAGTGGTGTCTTTCTTGAGAGAGCGTATTTGTAATTTTTATATATAACTATATATATATCTACCTGATCAGTTAGGTTGTCTGTTCGGATTTTCCAACAAAGTTTTAGAGGTAGATGGAATAGTGGTGTGTGTGTGTAACACGACTACCACTAATGGAAGAGGTCCATATGTTGAGGTTGGAAGTATTTGTCGAGACTGTAGACCTAATACCGTCTCGAGTGAGATTTGTAGTTTGGAGTAAGGATTTCTCTGATATCCGAAGGAAATCTTTTTAAAAGATTCGGAGGTTATCTTGGAAGTATAAGCTTGGATCTGTCGGAAGTGCTGAAGTAAGTGATGATATATTGATAACTGCGTGATGAGATGCAGTATCCATGGATATTTCCAAAGATGTTTTCTCTTGAAGCAGTTTGGAAGTAGTTGAGATGCAGTCTTTATCTGCCGCAGGGAAGATTCGTCTGTGTAGAAGTTGTCTGGATCTTTGACATGGAGGTTAGCTTTATTGGAATATGAGACTAAGGTCTATAAGTTGTTTCGCTTTGGCATGGTCTCATTTGTTATTCCTTAAGGAGAGCGAGATGTTGATGGTTGGTTTGGAGTCTGAGTTTCTTAAAAGGTTGTCTGCCATCTCGGAGGTCCGTTGTGTAGTTTGTTGATAGTTTTGGTTTTTGAGAAGCCTTTGGATTAGAAGTCTTTGGTTAGCTTTGGTAGCAGTGCAACTCGAAGTGTTCGGTGTGTTGTCGATAAGGTCTTTTAGCTTTGCAGTATTATTGAGGTTGAGTTTGGAAGCAGCAGTGTGGCTCGTTTCTCCGATGGTTCTGGAATCTTTGTGGTTCTCCGATCAGCAGTCCGGGCAGTTGGTGGTTGAAGGGTTAACCTTGTTTGGAGAAGCTTAAAGCTGTTCTATTTGGTAAAGTGAGGACAGTTTCTTTGGAATCCGAACTAGGTAGGATCGCAAAAGTGACTTGCGATTAGCTAGGAATTTTTCTTTGGGCATTCTTTTGTTTGAGACTGAGGATTCTCATGTGGAAGTAGGAGCTATCGAAGTGATCAGAAGGTTGTCTGTATCTGGAGTTGAGTTCCATATTGTTTTGGTTCCAGAAGCGATTCTGGTAGTTAGCCTGGTTGTAGGATGGTTCTTGGAGAAAGGAGAGTTGGTGTAGCAGCTCAGAAATTTTTGGATTTGGTTTTGGTCAGATCTAGTTTTTGAGTTGGATTTTGTTATAAGGTTATGTGACCAAGTCAGATGAGTGCCGTTTGATTTGATGAACAAAGTTTTCGAATTTATTGGAAAGTTTGTACTCGTGTTCATCAACAGTATTATCATCTATTTCAGAATCAGAGTTGTGCAGCGGAAGCGAGGTAGCAGCTGTGCAAGGAAGGAAGTAAGTTCTGTTTGCTATTGCTTGGGAAGTAGAGCTTGTGTTTTGGATTTCAACGGATTTATGAAGACCTTTCTGTTGGATAGGATCCAGGAACTGGTTTTCTTTGGTCAAGTTGTTTCTGGAAGTATCAGCATAAGTTAAGCTGTTCAGGAAGTAGATGGGCAGTCCGAGATTGTCTTTTGAGTTATTCAGATATGAGATAAGGAGTTTGGAATTTGAAATTGGAGATTTCATTGTTGTTAAGATTTCTCTGGTTAAGAGAACAATAATTGGATAAGAATAGCTAGTGCTGAGGCATTTGAGATTTCTTATCTGTGTTATGATAGGGTAAGATTGAATTGCCAGTTTGGATAGCTGGTATTCATTGTATTTCACATATCTCTGAGTGAGTACGTGTATGATTCATCATTGGTTGTTGAATCTACAGTCCAGTTGGATTTTGGAAGATGTGCTAGATTGAGTATAATCTGATGTTCTGTTCAGTTTGATGGACCTAGATATGAGAGGAGCTCTGGATTTTAGTGGTGTAGTTTGTTAGTTTAGTTTCTGTAGAGCGAGTCTCCCGGTGATTTATACTTGGGAAACTCAAGACAGTGTTAGTAAGATTTATTTTGATTTGTGTCAGGATAATTAGTTAAGGTTTGTTTGTTTGATTGATTACTATGGTTGTTAGTAACTAGATGATAGGTGTGCTTTGCTGTTTGAAATTAAAATCTTTGCTGGGTTATTAAATTATCTTTGCTTTTAAATTTCGGGGACGAAATTCGTTTAAGGGGGAGGATTGTAACGACCCAGAATTTTGTGCAATAACAATTTAATAATCTGCATTAATAATTTAATTGATTTGATAATTTTATTTATAATTTTAATTTAAATTGGTAAAATTAATCTTTTAAAGGATAACAAATATTGAATTTGGTAAGTGTGATCAATATCTTTTTAACAATTTAAAATTGGATAGAATTGTTTTTCAAAAGCTAATAAAATTTTATTCTGTTTATAATATATATATTTGATATATATTGTGAATAGAATATCTTTTGTTTAAAATAAAAGATAAATCTTCAAATTTGTAATATATACGTAAGTATATGTTATAATTTGGATTGTTTTGGAATTTAATTTAATCTATTAATAATATATATATGTATGAATTGTAATATAAAGCTTTGTTTTAAAACTTAATATTTTTCGAAAGTAAATTTAAGATTTATTCAATTGTTTTCAAAGTATAAGGTAATTGTTATTTTAAATAAGATGGTTTAAAAAGGTTTTAAACAAAGTTTTGTTTTGTCTTTTTTTAAAAGTATTTAAAATATGATAGTTTGAAAAGAATTTAAACAAGCTTTGTTTTGTTTTCTTTAAAAATGTTTAGTTTTAAAATGGTTATAAGTGTATAAAAATAAAAGTTCTAGATTTTAAATAACATGTATAAGATGTATATTCGTATTTATTAGTTTTAGAATAATTTCTTTTAAAAGTAAATTTATAAATACTTATGTAAATATTTATTCATTTAGTAACTTAAGAAAGTAAGTCTTATTTACATTTAAACTAAGTAAAAATTTAATTAAAATACTAATAAACATGTGTAAACATGTTAAACCCCTTAATAACACTTGTAAGATAAAGGGGCTTTGCATTTGACATTTGTTCAAGTTGTGATAACAAGTGTCTTTATTTTGAAGTTTAATTTCTTTTACTTTTATTTGAGAAATTTAAACATAAGGAAGCTTGTTTTTCCTTTCTTCAATTTTTTTCAAATTAATGGCAAAACAGTAAACCTTTTCAAAATCTGAGATTAAACTTCAAGAACAAATCAGAAATTCTTTTTCAAAACCTGCATTTCAAAAATGATGTTCATAAAGATCTGCAGTTTCAATCTTTAAAGCATCAAATTTCAACATGCAAGGATTCACCTTTCAACAGCAAAGTAAAATCCATTTCTGCAAGTTGTTCAAGAGCCTGGAAAGGAAATTTAAAAACTGCTCTGCAAATAAACTGGTGAGTAAATCCTATTTTAAAAACAGTTATGATAAAATCTGTGATTGAATGTTGCATGCAAATGAATTTGATTTTGTTGATGTATATTTTTTTACCTCAATGTATGTTTATAAATAAAAAAAAATTGGATTGCCTGTAAAAAATTTAGAATGGTTACTGTGTTTTATAAAACAGTCCCAAATCCTTCAATAATCTCAATAACTTGATTTTGAACACGAATTGGACTGTGATTTGTAAATGAAAGTTGTTTGCAATCACATAATTTATCATCTAAAAATAATTATAGGGTTTTAAAATGAATGAGTTACTCAAAATTTTCAAATTACAGTGGAAAAATCAAGTTCGGGCAAAATTTTATGATTTCAAATTCTAGTTTTGAATTTATAATTGAATTACAATTGGAAAGTTAAGATTTTTAGAGCTTGTATCATAATTTTTAACTGTGTATTTAAGGTGAATTTGGGGTTTGTTTGGAATTTGGGTTTTTGAAATTTGCCGATTACCCATGCTATAATTTGGATTGAAACTTGGATCGAAGCTTGTGTATGGGTTGTAGATTATAGGAAAAATGCAAAAGAATTTTTCTATTGAGCGAATCGTTCGAATTTGTTCGAACTAGGGTTTAATGTGGTTCTCGGCTGGGCTTAACTGTTGAAGTTTTTGCGACTTGAATTTTTGACTGAGTTCAATCGCATTTGGAGGGGTTGACGACATTGGTTGTGGCATCACGATGGAGTGGTCGGCATGGTTCATCAACGTTGAGATGGTCGGCATTGGGTTTGGTACTGTGTCGTGTATTTCTGCAATTTCGTGCGAGATGATCAAATTTTGATGCGCGGGCTTTTTCTTCGATCTGGTTGAAATTGGGGTTGTCGACGACGAGTGGGGTTGGTCGGAAATCGGAGGAGCGCTCGACGACGATGGATTTGCCGTGCAATGTGCACGTGGGTTGTTGCGTGCATGGTTTGAAACTGGAAACTTTCGATTGGGGAAGACCAGTTGAACCTGAAGCTTTTCTCGCATTTTGCTCGTGTATTTCGAAGATCGACTCGAAGCAGAGATGCCTGGTTTTAGCTCGGGGGTGGCTCGTGTTGTAGCCGTGATTTTCTCGAGTTCATAGGGTCGCATTTTTTTCTGGGTTGATACTGTACAGTAGTAGTACTGTAAAATTTTAAAAATGAAGTTGCAAATGGAACTTGTTGTAGATAAAAATGAAATCAAGCTTTGAGTTTGATAAAAGGAACAAACGTAAAGTTAAAACTTGTCGTTTTGAAATTAAGTTGATGAAACTTTAAAATGTAAATCGAATTTACTTTCAAATTTAAAATGTTAAGATAATTTCTTTGAAAGTAATTCAACTTAATTGAAGTTTGAATTTTAATTTTAAATGAGTGTTTGAATTTAACCATTAAATCAAAACTTTTAAGTAATGTTTTGATAATAAAGTTTCAAATCATTTTGGAAATAAATAAGTTTTAAAGTTAGATAATTAATGTGTTTTAAAATTCAAATCTGATGCTTCGTCTCCAAGTAAGGCTATTATTATGATTTTGTAAACCAAGTTTAATAATTTGTCTTTGAATTAATAAGATTTAAATTATTCAAATAATTTATTTATGAAGATAATTAGGGTTAAATTATTTGGATATGACTTAAGAATACTTAATTAAGTATAATTGTTATTAAGCAAGAAATTAGTTAAGATTTATGCTTTTCTTAATTAATTAAAGATTTTCTTTAATATTAGAAGTTAATTAATTAATTGTTTAATTAATTTTAAATAATTAGTTAATTGCTTATTTAATTTTTTTTAATAATCACTTAATTATGGATTAATTAAGTGTGATTACTTAAGATGGTAATCAATGGTTAATTATTGAATATAATTAAGAATGATAATTACTTATGGAAGTAATTAGAGAAATTACTCATGGGAGTAATTTAATGGAAGTGATTATTGGTTAATCACTTGATGATATTAATTTAAGAAATTGGTTAATATAATTGTTTTGAAATTAAATAATTAGGGAGTAATTAATTAATTAATGAATTAAAGATCAATTAATGATGGAATTAATTATTTGTTAAGTAATTAATTAAGAGAATAATTAAGAGTTGTTAATGAAGTAATTAGAAATAATTACTTATGTAAGTAATTAAGAGTTAATTACTTAATTTATTTTAGTTAATTAATTAATGTGCTTAATTAATTAATGAATGTGATTAATTTAATATTAATTACTAAGGGTAATTAATTAAAAATGTAATTAATTAATAAGGAAATCAATTAAGGATTTATTTATTAATTTAATTATTTAATAATTACTCAATAAAGTAATTAAAGATTAATTAATTAGATTAATTAATCAAGGGTTAACTTAATTAAATAAGAATTTAATTAATTAAGATAAATAATTACAAATTGTTAATTACTGATTATGATCAATGAGTTGATCAATTACAAGTTAATTATTTAGTTAAAGAGAATTATTAATTAATGGAGATCATTAATTAATGTAATTAATGATATTAATCAAGTTGATTAATATAAGTAATTAAATAAAGTGTGATAAATTAATTGTAATTAATTAAGGTTTAATGCAATTAATTATAGTTAATTAATGGAAGTAAATGAATGATCATTAATTATTGTAATTAATGATAGTAATTAAAGGTTAATTACTGAATATGGTTAAGGATGATTACTTTATTGTAACTAAAGTATAATTAATCAAGGAAGATTAATTGAAGAAGATCATTAAGAGATGATTTATTTATTTATTTGAAATAAATAAATGAAGAAGGATTTAGGATTAATCCAATTGAGCTAAGAGTTAATCAATTCTGCTTGGTTGATTGATTGATATTAGTTGATTGATTGATATCGGAGATATTGGGTGTTTGGTTGATACTGGATGATTATGATATCTCTGTTATGTGATATGCTGTTTTGTGAGATGAATAGTTGTTATGAATTATCTTTTGTGATAATGTTATTCATCTATCTGTTATATCATCCTGAATATGAGTTTAAATTGTTAAACCCTTAAGTACAACTTGGACATTAAAATGGCGTTTGGTTTCGATGAGACCGGGATCGGGTTTCCATATTTGGGATCCGAAAACCACATCGATTCCAATTAAGCGTTAGGTCGTGGATCCAAGTGGAGATTTGTGAAGACTCAAGGTGTAAGGACTATACGTCGGTATAACTCTGTGGGTGATTCCATTATGAGTTTGATGGGATAGTACTTATAGGTTCGAGATGGTGATTTAGAGTGCAAGGGCTATGGTCGTTGACTCTGAGGGTGATTCCAAAACGAGTGCAACGAGATAGTGCCTTCGGTTTCGTTCGAACCCGGAATGAACTTGTATGGATTGAATGCTTTCAGAACATCGTCAGGTGGACGATGATCATTCTAAGATAGATGTGTTCTATAAAGGTAATCGCAGCCTCAAGCCTCATCAACCGGGAATGGTAAAACAGGGGAGGTGCAGCAAGGCTTCGTGGGTATCTCCCACTGGAGAGCGAGATTTACCCTTGTCTAGAGGTCCCTTTCTATTTTGGCTTAGTGTGTGGTTGGTCGTGCCAACTACGGGGTGGTCTTGTTCGGGACTGTCCAATAAGGGATGGTTCCGGCCTTGTGTTGCAGGGGAGCAGGCGTACTCCTCGGTACGTTGATCTAGGCCACGTACTGTGACGGGCAGTACCCAGTAGCCCTGTTATTGATGGAAACTCATTCTTCCTACGAGACCCTATGGTTTTGATTGTATTACCCACTTTTGTGGCTAGTAGCTAGAATTTAATCATTTAACAATTTCGTCTATTTCATATTTCCTTGGAAACCTTAGACACTATTATAATATCACTGGATTTCCTATCAAATGTTTTGGTTAGCGTAAGGTAAAAACTTTTCCATGTTTATATGTGGGAAGTCTTACGTGATACCTTTTCTTTCAAAGGTTTTTTTCTAAAGATAAGCAATTTTAACCCGTTTACTCACACCAGACCCCTGTCTGACCCGAGTGTTTATTTTCTGTTTTATTAAACTCTTGGGTACTCATATTATGTATGAGTAGTCAAGTGATTCAGGTTTGCTTGACGAATTCTGGAGGAGTTATGGAGCAGGAGGCTTCCACGTGTAGATATATTATGGTTCCGCTGTGTTTGTTTGGTATCTGTTTCTTGTGTATTATGAGTTGTATAGTTAGACAGATGCTTATAAATGTCTAATATGTGTTGTATAAGTTGTGTACTCTGATCTAATATGATACTATGTAATATTTTATGAGATATATTATATTTCATTCATTCCGCTGTGAGTTATCTGTTGTTGTTGTGTTCTTCTTTCTCTTTCTTTTCTTCTTCTATCCCTTTCTTTCTTCAAGATGATGCGACTTTCTAGAGAATGAAAGTCGGGTCGTCACAGCTGGTATCAGAGCATTAGGCTGAGTGAATACTAGGCTCTGGAGTGGTGTCTTTCTTGAGAGAGCGTATTTGTAATTTTTATATATAACTATATATATATCTACCTGATCAGTTAGGTTATCTGTTCGGATTTTCCAACAAAGTTTTAGAGGTAGATGGAATAGTGGTGTGTGTGTAACACGACTACCACTAATGGAAGAGGTCCATATGTTGAGGTTGGAAGTATTTGTCGAGACTGTAGACCTAATACCGTCTCGAGTGAGATTTGTAGTTTGGAGTAAGGATTTCTCTGATATCCGAAGGAAATCTTTTTAAAAGATTCGGAGGTTATCTTGGAAGTGTAAGCTTGGATCTGTCGGAAGTGCTGAAGTAAGTGATGATATATTGATAACTGCGTGATGAGATGCAGTATCCATGGATATTTCCAAAGATGTTTTCTCTTGAAGCAGTTTGGAAGTAGTTGAGATGCAGTCTTTACCTGCCGCAGGGAAGATTCGTCTGTGTAGAAGTTGTCTGGATCTTTGACATGGAGGTTAGCTGTATTGGAATATGAGACTAAGGTCTATAAGTTGTTTCGCTTTGGCATGGTCTCATTTGTTATTCCTTAAGGAGAGCGAGATGTTGATGGTTGGTTTGGAGTCTGAGTTTCTTAAAAGGTTGTCTGCCATCTCGGAGGTCCGTTGTGTAGTTTGTTGATAGTTTTGGTTTTTGAGAAGCCTTTGGATTAGAAGTCTTTGGTTAGCTGTGGTAGCAGTGCAACTCGAAGTGTTCGGTGTGTTGTCGATAAGGTCTTTTAGCTTTGCAGTATTATTGAGGTTGAGTTTGGAAGCAGCAGTGTGGCTCGTTTCTCCGATGGTTCTGGAATCTTTGTGGTTCTCCGATCAGCAGTCTGGGCAGTTGGTGGTTGTAGGGTTAACCTTGTTTGGAGAAGCTTAAAGCTGTTCTATTTGGTAAAGTGAGGACAGTTTCTTTGGAATCCGAACTAGGTAGGATCGCAAAAGTGACTTGCGATTAGCTAGGAATTTTTCTTTGGGCATTCTTTTGTTTGAGACTGAGGATTATCATGTGGAAGTAGGAGCTACTGAAGTGATCAGAAGGTTGTCTGTATCTGGAGTTGAGTTCCATATTGTTTTGGTTCCAGAAGCGATTCTGGTAGTTAGCCTGGTTGTAGGATGGTTCTTGGAGAAAGGAGAGTTGGTGTAGCAGCTCAGAAATTTTTGGATTTGGTTTTGGTCAGATCTAGTTTTTGAGTTGGATTCTGTTATAAGGTTATGTGACCAAGTCAGATGAGTGCTGTTTGATTTGATGAACAAAGTTTCCGAATTTATTGGAAAGTTTGTACTCGTGTTCATCAACAGTATTATCATCTATTTCAGAATCAGAGTTGTGCAGCGGAAGCGAGGTAGTAACTGTGCAAGGAAGGAAGTAAGTTTTGTTTGCTATTGCTTGTGAAGTAGAGCTTGTTTTTTGGATTTCAACGGATTTTGGAAGACCTTTCTGTTGGATAGGATCCAGGAACTGGTTTTCTTTGATCAAGTTGTTTCTGGAAGTATCAGCATAAGTTAAGCTATTCAGGAAGTAGATGGGCAGTCTGAGATTGTCTGTTGAGTTATTCAGATATGAGATAAGGA
Organism: Allium cepa; assembly: GCA_030765085.1. NCBI lineage: Eukaryota > Viridiplantae > Streptophyta > Magnoliopsida > Asparagales > Amaryllidaceae > Allium > Allium cepa. The sequence continues at coordinate 445,110,817 of CM060935.1, read as the reverse complement.
GTTTGGAATTCCAAATTGGAGATTTCATTGTTGTTAAGATTTCTCTGGTTAAGAGAACAGTAATTGGATAAGATTGGATGGCTAGTGCTGAGGCATTTGAGATTTCTTATCTGTGTTACGATAGGATAAGATTGAATTGCCAGTTTGGATAGCTGGTATTCATTGTATTTCACGTATCACTGAGGGAGTACGTGTATGATTCATCATTGGTTGTTGAATCTATAGTCCTGTTGGATTTTGGAAGATGTGCTAGATTGAGTATAATCTGATGTTCTGTTCAGTTTGATGGACCCAGAGATGAGAGGAGCTCTGGATTTTGGTGGTGTAGTTTGTTAGTTTAGTTTCTGTAGAGCGAGTCTCCCGGTGATTTATACTTGGGAAACTCAAGACAGTGTTAGTAAGATTTATTCTGATTTGTGTCAGGATAATTAGTTAAGGTTTGTTTGTTTGATAGATTGCTATGGTTGTTAGTAATTAGATGATAGGTGTGCTTTGCTGTTTGAAATTAAAATCTTTGCTGGGTTATTAAATTATCTTTGCTTTTAAATTTTGGGGACGAAATTCTTTTAAGGGGGAGGATTGTAACGACCCGGAATTTTGGGCAATAACAATTTAATAATATGCATTAATAATTTAATTGATTTGATAATTTTATTTATAATTTTAATTTAAATTGGTAAAATTAATCTTCTAAAGGATAACAAATATTGAATTTGGTAAGTGTGATCAATATCTTTTTAACAATTTAAAATTGGATAGAATTGTTTTTCAAAAGCTAATAAAATTTTATTCTGTTTATAATATATATATTTGATATATATTATGAATAGAATATCTTTTGTTTAAAATAAAAGATAAATCTTCAAATTTGTAATATATATGTAAGTATATGTTATAATTTGGATTGTTTTGGAATTTAATTTAATCTATTAATAATATATATGTATGAATTGTAATATAAAGCTTTGTTTTAATACTTAATATTTTTCAAAAGTAAATTTAAGATTTAAGGTTTTAAATAAAGTTTTGTTTTGTCTTTTTTTAAAAGTATTTAAAATATGATAATTTGAAAAGAATTTAAACAAGCTTTGTTTTGTTTTCTTTAAAAATGTTTAATTTTAAAATGGTTATAAGTGTATAAAAATAAAAGTTCTAGATTTTAAATAGCATGTATAAGATGTATATTTATGTTTGTATTTATTAGTTTTAGAATAATTTCTTTTAAAAGTAAATTTATAAATACTTATGTAAACATTTATTCATTTAGTAACTTAAGGAAGTAAGTTTTATTTACGTTTAAACTAAGTAAAAATTTAATTAAATACTAATAAACATGTGTAAACATGATAAACCCCTTAATAACACTTGTAAGATAAAGGGGCTTTGCATTTGGCATTTGTTTAAGTTGTGATAACAAGTGTCTTTATTTTGAAGTTTAATTTCTTTTACATTTATTTGAGAAATTTAAACATAAGGAAGCTTGTTTTTCCTTTCTTCAATTTTTTTCAAATTAATGGCAAAACAGTAAACCCTTTTCAAAATCTGGGATTAAAATTCAAGAACAAATCAGAAATTCTTTTTCAAAACCTGCATTTCAAAAATGATGTTCAATCTGCAACTTTTAAACCTGAAGTTCATAAAGATCTGCAGTTTCAATCTTTAAAGCATCAAATTTCAACATGCAAGGATTCACCTTTCAACAGCAAAGTAAAATCCATTTCTGCAAGTTGTTCAAGAGCCTGGAAAGGAAATTTAAAAACTGCTCTGCAAATAAACTGGTGAGTAAATCCTATTTTAAAAACAGTTATGACAAAATCTGTGATTGAATGTTGCATGCAAATGAATTTGATTTTGATGATGTATATTTTTTTACCTCAATGTATGTTTATAAATAAAAAAAATTGGATTGCCTGTAAAAAATTTAGAATGGTTACTGTGTTTTATAAAACAGTCCCAAGTCCTTCAATAATCTCAATAACTTGATTTGAACACGAATTGGACTATGATTTATAAATGAAAGTTGTTTGCAATCACATAATTTATCATCTAAAAATAATTATAGGGTTTTAAAATGAATGAGTTACTCAAAATTTTCAAATTACAGTGGAAAAATCAAGTTCGGGCAAAATTTTATGATTTCAAATTCTAGTTTTGAATTTATAATTGAATTACAATTGGAAAGTTAAGATTTTTAGAGCTTGTATCATAATTTTTAACTGTGTATTTAAGGTGAATTTGGGGTTTGTTTGGAATTTGGGTTTTTGAAATTTGCCGATTACCCATGCTATAATTTGGATTGAAACTTGGATCGAAGCTTGTGTATGGGTTGTAGATCATAGGAAAAATGCAAAAGAATTTTTCTATTGAGCGAATCGTTCGAATTTGTTTGAACTAGGGTTTAATGTGGTTCTCAACTGGGCTTAACTGTTGAAGTTTTTGCGACTTGAATTTTTGACCGAGTTCAATCGTATTTGGAGGGGTTGACGACATTGATTGTGGCATCACGATGGAGTGGTCGGCATGGTTCATCAACGTTGAGATGGTCGACATTGGGTTTGGTACTGTGTCGTGTATTTCTGCAGTTTCGTGCGAGATGATCAAATTTTGATGCGCGGGCTTTTTCTTCGATCTGGTTGAAATTGGGGTTGTCAACGACGAGTGGGGTTGGTCGGAAATCGGAGGAGCGCTCGACGACGATGGGTTTGCCGTGCAATGTGCACATGGGTTGTTGCGTGCACGGTTTGAAACTGGAAACTTTCGATTGGGGAAGACCAGTTGAACCTGAAGCTTTTCTCGCATTTTGCTCGTGTATTTCGAAGATCGACTCGAAGAAGAGATGCCTGGTTTTAGCTCGGGGGTGGCTCATGTTGTAGCCGTGATTTTCTCGAGTTCATAGGGTCGCATTTTTTTCTGGGTTGATACTGTACAGTAGTAGTACTGTAAAATTTTAAAAATGAAGTTGCAAATGGAACTTGTTGTAGATAAAAATGAAATCAAGCTTTGAGTTTGATAAAAAGAACAAACGTAAAGTTAAAACTTGTCGTTTTGAAATTAAGTTGATGAAACTTTAAAATGTAAATCGAATTTACTTTCAAATTTAAAATGTTAAGATAATTTCTTTGAAAGTAATTCAACTTAATTGAAGTTTGAATTTAACCATTAAATCAAAACTTTTAAGTAATGTTTTGATAATAAAGTTTCAAATCATTTTGGAAATAAATAAGTTTTAAAGTTAGATAATTAATGTGTTTTAAAATTCAAATCTGATGCTTCGTCTCCAAGTAAGGCTATTATTATGATTTTGTAAACCAAGTTTAATAATTTGTCTTTGAACTAATAAGATTTAAATTATTTGGATATGACTTAAGAATACTTAATTAAGTATAATTGTTATTAAGCAAGAAATTAGTTAAGATTTATGCTTTTCTTAATTAATTAAAGATTTTCTTTAATATTATAAGTTAATTAATTAATTGTTTAATTAATTTTAAATAATTAGTTAATTGCTTATTTAATTTTTTTTAATAATCACTTAATTATGGATTAATTAAGTGTGATTACTTAAGATGGTAATCAATGGTTAATTATTGAATGTAATTAAGAATGATAATTACTTATGGAAGTAATTAGAGAAATTACTCATGGGAGTAATTTAATGGAAGTGATTATTGGTTAATCACTTGATGATATTAATTTAAGAAATTGGTTAATATAATTGTTTTGAAATTAAATAATTAGGGAGTAATTAATTAATTAATGAATTAAAGATCAATTAATGATGGAATTAATTATTTGTTAAGTAATAATTAAGAGAATAATTAAGAGTTGTTAATGAAGTAATTAGAAATAATTACTTATGTAAGTAATTAAGAGTTAATTACTTAATTTATTTTAGTTAATTAATTAATGTGATTAATTAATTAATGAATGTGGTTAATTTAATATTAATTACTAAGGGTAATTAATTAAAAATGTAATTAATTAATAAGGAAATCAATTAAGGATTTATTTATTAATTTAATTGTTTAATAATTACTCAATAAAGTAATTAAAGATTAATTAATTAGATTAATTAATCAAGGGTTAACTTAATTAAATAAGAATTTAATTAATTAAGATAAATAATTACAAATTGTTAATTACTGATTATGATCAATGAGTTGATCAATTACAAGTTAATTATTTAGTTAAAGAGAATTATTAATTAATGGAGATCATTAATTAATGTAATTAATGATATTAATCAAGTTGATTAATATAAGTAATTAAATAAAGTGTGATAAATTAATTGTAATTAATTAAGGTTTAATGCAATTAATTATAGTTAATTAATGGAAATAAATGAATGATCATTAATTATTGTAATTAATGATAGTAATTAAAGGTTAATTACTGAATATGGTTAAGGATGATTACTTTATTGTAACTAAAGTATAATTAATCAAGGAAGATTAATTGAAGAAGATCATTAAGAGATGATTTATTTATTTATTTGAAATAAATAAATGAAGAAGGATTTAGGATTAATCCAATTGAGCTAAGAGTTAATCAATTCTGCTTGGTTGATTGATTGATATTAGTTGATTGATTGATATCGGAGATATTGGGTGTTTGGTTGATACTGGATGATTCTGATATCTCTGTTATGTGATATGCTGTTTTGTGAGATGAATAGTTGTTATGAATTATCTTTTGTGATAATGTTATTCATCTATCTGTTATATCATCCTGAATATGAGTTTAAATTGTTAAACCCTTAAGTACAACTTGGACATTAAAATGGCGTTTGGTTTCGATGAGACCGGGATCGGGTTTCCATATTTGGGATCCGAAAACCACATCGATTCCAATTAAACGTTAGGTCGTGGATCCAAGTGGAGATTTGTGAAGACTCAAGGTGTAAGGGCTATACGTCGGTATAACTCTGTGGGTGATTCCATTATGAGTTTGATGGAATAGTACTTATAGGTTCGAGATGGTGATTTAGAGTGCAAGGGCTATGGTCGTTGACTCTGAGGGTGATTCCAAAACGAGTGCAACGAGATAGTGCCTTCGGTTTCGTTCGAACCCGGAATGAACTTGTATGGATTGAATGCTTTCAGAACATCGTCAGGTGGACGATGATCATTCTAAGATAGATGTGTTCTATAAAGGTAATCGCAGCCTCAAGCCTCATCAACCGGGAATGGTAAAACAGGGGAGGTGCAGCAAGGCTTCGTGGGTATCTCCCACTGGAGAGCGAGATTTACCCTTGTCTAGAGGTCCCTTTCTATTTTGGCTTAGTGTGTGGTTGGTCGTGCCAACTACGGGGTGGTCTTGTTCGGGACTGTCCAATAAGGGATGGTTCCGGCCTTGTGTTGCAGGGGAGCGGGCGTACTCCTCGGTACGTTGATCTAGGCCACGTACTGTGACGGGCAGTACCCAGTAGCCCTGTCATTGATGGAAACTCATTCTTCCTACGAGACCCTATGGTTTTGATTGTATTACCCACTTTTGTGGCTAGTAGCTAGAATTTAATCATTTAACAATTTCGTCTATTTCATATTTCCTTGGAAACCTTAGACACTATTATAATATCACTGGATTTCCTATCAAATGTTTTGGTTAGCGTAAGGTAAAAACTTTTCCATGTTTATATGTGGGAAGTCTTACGTGATACCTTTTCTTTCAAAGGTTTTTTTCTAAAGATAAGCAATTTTAACCCGTTTACTCACACCAGACCCCTGTCTGACCCGAGTGTTTATTTTCTGTTTTATTAAACTCTTGGGTACTCATATTATGTATGAGTAGTCAAGTGATTCAGGTTTGCTTGACGAATTCTGGAGGAGTTATGGAGCAGGAGGCTTCCACGTATAGATATATTATGGTTCCGCTGTGTTTGTTTGGTATCTGTTTCTTGTGTATTATGAGTTGTATAGTTAGACAGATGCTTATAACTGTCTAATATGTGTTGTATAAGTTGTGTACTCTGATCTAATATGATACTATGTAATATTTTATGAGATATATTATATTTCATTCATTCCGCTGTGAGTTATCTGTTGTTGTTGTGTTCTTCTTTCTCTTTCTTTTCTTCTTCTATCCCTTTCTTTCTTCAAGATGATGCGACTTTCTAGAGAATGAAAGTCGGGTCGTCACAGCTGGTATCAGAGCATAAGGCTGAGTGAATACTAGGCTCTGGAGTGGTGTCTTTCTTGAGAGAGCGTATTTGTAATTTTTATATATAACTATATATATATCTACCTGATCAGTTAGGTTATATGTTCGGATTTTCCAACAAAGTTTTAGAGGTAGATGGAATAGTGGTGTGTGTGTAACACGACTACCACTAATGGAAGAGGTCCATATGTTGAGGTTGGAAGTATTTGTCGAGACTGTTGACCTAATACCGTCTCGAGTGAGATTTGTAGTTTGGAGTAAGGATTTCTCTGATATCCGAAGGAAATCTTTTTAAAAGATTCGGAGGTTATCTTGGAAGTATAAGCTTGGATCTGTCGGAAGTGCTGAAGTAAGTGATGATATATTGATAACTGCGTGATGAGATGCAGTATCCATGGATATTTCCAAAGATGTTTTCTCTTGAAGCAGTTTGGAAGTAGTTGAGATGCAGTCTTTACCTGCCGCAGGGAAGATTCGTCTGTGTAGAAGTTGTCTGGATCTTTGACATGGAGGTTAGCTGTATTGGAATATGAGACTAAGGTCTATAAGTTATTTCGCTTTGGCATGGTCTCATTTGTTATTTCTTAAGGAGAGCGAGATGTTGATGGTTGGTTTGGAGTCTGAGTTTCTTAAAAGGTTGTCTGCCATCTCGGAGGTCCGTTGTGTAGTTTGTTGATAGTTTTGGTTTTTGAGAAGCCTTTTGATTAGAAGTCTTTGGTTAGCTGTGGTAGCAGTGCAACTCGAAGTGTTCGGTGTGTTGTCGATAAGGTCTTTTAGCTTTGCAGTATTATTGAGGTTGAGTTTGGAAGCAGCAGTGTGGCTCGTTTCTCCGATGGTTTTGGAATCTTTGTGGTTCTCCGATCAGCAGTCCGGGCAGTTGGTGGTTGAAGGGTTAACCTTGTTTGGAGAAGCTTAAAGCTGTTCTATTTGGTAAAGTGAGGACAGTTTCTTTGGAATCCGAACTAGGTAGGATCGCAAAAGTGACTTGCGATTAGCTAGGAATTTTTCTTTGAGCATTCTTTTGTTTGAGACTGAGGATTATCATGTGGAAGTAGGAGCTACTGAAGTGATCAGAAGGTTGTCTGTATCTGGAGTTGAGTTCCATATTGTTTTGGTTCCAGAAGCGATTCTGGTAGTTAGCCTGGTTGTAGGATGGTTCTTGGAGAAAGGAGAGCTGGTGTAGCAGCTCAGAAATTTTTGGATTTGGTTTTGGTCAGATCTAGTTTTTGAGTTGGATTCTGTTATAAGGTTATGTGACCAAGTCAGATGAGTGCTGTTTGATTTGATGAACAACGTTTCCGAATTTATTGGAAAGTTTGTACTCGTGTTCATCAACAGTATTATCATCTATTTCAGAATCAGAGTTGTGCAGCGGAAGCGAGGTAGCAGCTGTGCAAGGAAGGAAGTAAGTTTTGTTTGCTATTGCTTGTGAAGTAGAGCTTGTTTTTTGGATTTCAACGGATTTTGGAAGACCTTTCTGTTGGATAGGATCCAGGAACTGGTTTTCTTTGATCAAGTTGTTTCTGGAAGTATCAGCATAAGTTAAGCTATTCAGGAAGTAGATGGGCAGTCTGAGATTGTCTGTTGAGTTATTCAGATATGAGATAAGGAGTTTGGAATTCCAAATTGGAGATTTCATTGTTGTTAAGATTTCTCTGGTTAAGAGAACAGTAATTGGATAAGATTGGATGGCTAGTGCTGAGGCATTTGAGATTTCTTATCTGTGTTACGATAGGATTAGATTGAATTGCCAGTTTGGATAGCTGGTATTCATTGTATTTCACGTATCACTGAGGGAGTACGTGTATGATTCATCATTGGTTGTTGAATCTATAGTCCTGTTGGATTTTGGAAGATGTGCTAGATTGAGTATAATCTGATGTTCTGTTCAGTTTGATGGACCCAGAGATGAGAGGAGCTCTGGATTTTGGTGGTGTAGTTTGTTAGTTTAGTTTCCGTAGAGCGAGTCTCCCGGTGATTTATACTTGGGAAACTCAAGACAGTGTTAGTAAGATTTATTCTGATTTGTGTCAGGATAATTAGTTAAGGTTTGTTTGTTTGATTGATTGCTATGGTTGTTAGTAACTAGATGATAGGTGTGCTTTGCTGTTTGAAATTAAAATCTTTGCTGGGTTATTAAATTATCTTTGCTTTTAAATTTTGGGGACGAAATTCTTTTAAGGGGGAGGATTGTAACGACCCGGAATTTTGGGCAATAACAATTTAATAATATGCATTAATAATTTAATTGATTTGATAATTTTATTTATAATTTTAATTTAAATTGGTAAAATTAATCTTTTAAAGGATAACAAATATTGAATTTGGTAAGTGTGATCAATATCTTTTTAACAATTTAAAATTGGATAGAATTGTTTTTCAAAAGCTAATAAAATTTTATTCTGTTTATAATATATATATTTGATATATATTATGAATAGAATATCTTTTGTTTAAAATAAAAGATAAATCTTCAAATTTGTAATATATATGTAAGTATATGTTATAATTTGGATTGTTTTGGAATTTAATTTAATCTATTAATAATATATATGTATGAATTGTAATATAAAGCTTTGCTTTAATACTTAATATTTTTCAAAAGTAAATTTAAGATTTAAGGTTTTAAATAAAGTTTTGTTTTGTCTTTTTTTTAAAGTATTTAAAATATGATAATTTGAAAAGAATTTAAACAAGCTTTGTTTTGTTTTCTTTAAAAATGTTTAATTTTAAAATGGTTATAAGTGTATAAAAATAAAAGTTCTAGATTTTAAATAACATGTATAAGATGTATATTTATATTTGTATTTATTAGTTTTAGAATAATTTCTTTTAAAAGTAAATTTATAAATACTTATGTAAACATTTATTCATTTAGTAACTTAAGGAAGTAAGTTTTATTTACGTTTAAACTAAGTAAAAATTTAATTAAATACTAATAAACATGTGTAAACATGATAAACCCCTTAATAACACTTGTAAGATAAAGGGGCTTTGCATTTGGCATTTGTTTAAGTTGTGATAACAAGTGTCTTTATTTTGAAGTTTAATTTCTTTTACATTTATTTGAGAAATTTAAACATAAGGAAGCTTGTTTTTCCTTTCTTCAATTTTTTTCAAATTAATGGCAAAACAGTAAACCCTTTTCAAAATCTGGGATTAAAATTCAAGAACAAATCAGAAATTCTTTTTCAAAACCTGCATTTCAAAAATGATGTTCAATCTGCAACTTTTAAACCTGAAGTTCATAAAGATCTGCAGTTTCAATCTTTAAAGCATCAAATTTCAACATGCAAGGATTCACCTTTCAACAGCAAAGTAAAATCCATTTCTGCAAGTTGTTCAAGAGCCTGGAAAGGAAATTTAAAAACTGCTCTGCAAATAAACTGGTGAGTAAATCCTATTTTAAAAACAGTTATGACAAAATCTGTGATTGAATGTTGCATGCAAATGAATTTGATTTTGATGATGTATATTTTTTTACCTCAATGTATGTTTATAAATAAAAAAAATTGGATTGCCTGTAAAAAATTTAGAATGGTTACTGTGTTTTATAAAACAGTCCCAAGTCCTTCAATAATCTCAATAACTTGATTTTGAACACGAATTGGACTATGATTTATAAATGAAAGTTGTTTGCAATCACATAATTTATCATCTAAAAATAATTATAGGGTTTTAAAATGAATGAGTTACTCAAAATTTTCAAATTACAGTGGAAAAATCAAGTTCGGGCAAAATTTTATGATTTCAAATTCTAGTTTTGAATTTATAATTGAATTACAATTGGAAAGTTAAGATTTTTAGAGCTTGTATCATAATTTTTAACTGTGTATTTAAGGTGAATTTGGGGTTTGTTTGGAATTTGGGTTTTTGAAATTTGCCGATTACCCATGCTATAATTTGGATTGAAACTTGGATCGAAGCTTGTGTATGGGTTGTAGATCATAGGAAAAATGCAAAAGAATTTTTCTATTGAGCGAATCGTTCGAAGTTGTTTGAACTAGGGTTTAATGTGGTTCTCAGCTGGGCTTAACTGTTGAAGTTTTTGCGACTTGAATTTTTGACCGAGTTCAATCGCATTTGGAGGGGTTGACGACATTGGTTGTGGCTTCACGATGAAGTGGTCGGCATGGTTCATCAACGTTGAGATGGTCGGCATTGGGTTTGGTACTGTGTCGTGTATTTCTGCAGTTTCGTGCGAGATGATCAAATTTTGATGCGCGGGCTTTTTCTTCGATCTGGTTGAAATTGGGGTTGTCGACGACGAGTGGGGTTGGTCGGAAATCGGAGGAGCGCTCGACGACGATGGGTTTGCCGTGCAATGTGCACGTGGGTTGTTGCGTGCACGGTTTGAAACTGGAAACTTTCGATTGGGGAAGACCAGTTGAACCTGAAGCTTTTCTCGCATTTTGCTCGTGTATTTCGAAGATCGACTCGAAGCAGAGATGCCTGGTTTTAGCTCGGGGGTGGCTCGTGTTGTAGCCGTGATTTTCTCGAGTTCATAGGGTCGCATTTTTTTCTGGGTTGATACTGTACAGTAGTAGTACTGTAAAATTTTAAAAATGAAGTTGCAAATGGAACTTGTTGTAGATAAAAATGAAATCAAGCTTTGAGTTTGATAAAAGGAACAAACGTAAAGTTAAAACTTGTCGTTTTGAAATTAAGTTGATGAAACTTTAAAATGTAAATCGAATTTACTTTCAAATTTAAAATGTTAAGATAATTTCTTTGAAAGTAATTCAACTTAATTGAAGTTTGAATTTTAATTTTAAACGAGTGTTTGAATTTAACCATTAAATCAAAACTTTTAAGTAATGTTTTGATAATAAAGTTTCAAATCATTTTGGAAATAAATAAGTTTTAAAGTTAGATAATTAATGTGTTTTAAAATTCAAATCTGATGCTTCGTCTCCAAGTAAGGCTATTATTATGATTTTGTAAACCAAGTTTAATAATTTGTCTTTGAATTAATAAGATTTAAATTATTCAAATAATTTATTTATGAAGATAATTAGGGTTAAATTATTTGGATATGACTTAAGAATACTTAATTAAGTATAATTGTTATTAAGCAAGAAATTAGTTAAGATTTACGCTTTTCTTAATTAATTAAAGATTTTCTTTAATATTATAAGTTAATTAATTAATTGTTTAATTAATTTTAAATAATTAGTTAATTGCTTATTTAATTTTTTTTAATAATCACTTAATTATGGATTAATTAAGTGTGATTACTTAAGATGGTAATCAATGGTTAATTATTGAATGTAATTAAGAATGATAATTACTTATGGAAGTAATTAGAGAAATTACTCATGGGAGTAATTTAATGGAAGTGATTATTGGTTAATCACTTGATGATATTAATTTAAGAAATTGGTTAATATAATTGTTTTGAAATTAAATAATTAGGGAGTAATTAATTAATTAATGAATTAAAGATCAATTAATGATGGAATTAATTATTTGTTAAGTAATTAATTAAGAGAATAATTAAGAGTTGTTAATGAAGTAATTAGAAATAATTACTTATGTAAGTAATTAAGAGTTGATTACTTAATTTATTTTAGTTAATTAATTAATGTGATTAATTAATTAATGAATGTGATTAATTTAATATTAATTACTAAGGGTAATTAATTAAAAATGTAATTAATTAATAAGGAAATCAATTAAGGATTTATTTATTAATTTAATTGTTTAATAATTACTCAATAAAGTAATTAAAGATTAATTAATTAGATTAATTAATCAAGGGTTAACTTAATTAAATAAGAATTTAATTAATTAAGATAAATAATTACAAATTGTTAATTACTGATTATGATCAATGAGTTGATCAATTACAAGTTAATTATTTAGTTAAAGAGAATTATTAATTAATGGAGATCATTAATTAATGTAATTAATGATATTAATCAAGTTGATTAATATAAGTAATTAAATAAAGTGTGATAAATTAATTGTAATTAATTAAGGTTTAATGCAATTAATTATAGTTAATTAATGGAAGTAAATGAATGATCATTAATTATTGTAATTAATGATAGTAATTAAAGGTTAATTACTGAATATGGTTAAGGATGATTACTTGAATGTAATTAAAGTATAATTAATCAAGGAAGATTAATTGAAGAAGATCATTAAGAGATGATTAATTTATTTATTTGAAATAAATAAATGAAGAAGGATTTAGGATTAATCAAATTGAACTAAGAGTTAATCAATTCTGCTTGGTTGATTGATTGATATTAGTTGATTGATTGATATTGGATGATCAATATTGAATGATTGATATTGGGTGTTTGGTTGATACTGGATGATTCTGATATCTCTGTTATGTGATATGCTGCTTTGTGAGATGAATAGTTGTTATGAATTATCTTTTGTGATAATGTTATTCATCTATCTGTTATATCATCCTGAATATGAGTTTAAATTGTTAAACCCTTAAGTATAACTTGGACATTAAAACGGCGTTTGGTTTCGATGAGACCGGGATCGGTTTTCCATATTTGGGATCCGAAAACCACATCGATTCCAATTAAATGTTAGGTCGTGAATCCAAGTGGAGCTTTGTGAAGACTCGAGGTGTAAGGACTATACGTCAGTATAACTCTGTGGGTGATTCCGTAATGAGTTTGACGGAATAGTACTTATAGGTTCGAGATGGTGATTTAGAGTGCAAGGCCTATGGTCGTTGACTCTGAGGGTGATTCCAAAACGAGTGCAACGAGATAGTGTCTTCGGTTTCGTTCAAATCCGGAATGAACTTGTATGGATTGAATGCTTTCAGAACATCGTCAGGTGGACGATGAGCATTTTAAAATAGATGTGTTCTATAAAGGTAATCTCAGCCTCAAGCCTCATCAACCGGAAATGGCTAAAACAGGGGAGGTGCAGCAAGGCTTCGTGGGTAGCTCCCACTAGAGAGCGAGATTTACCCCTGTCTAGAGGTCCCTTTCTATTTTGGCTTAGTGTGTGGTTGGTCGCGCCAACTACAGGGTGGTCTTGTTCGGGACTGTCCAGTAAGGGATGGTTCCGGCCTTGTGTTGCAGGGGAGCGGGCGTACTCCTCGGTACGTTGATCAAGGCCACGTACTGTGACGGGCGGTACCCCAGTAGCCTTTCCATTGATGGAAACCCATTCTTCCTACGAGACCCTACGGTTTTGATTTTATTACCCACTTTTGTGGCTAGTAGCTGGAATTTAATCATGTAACAATTTCGGCTATTTCATATTTACTTGAAAACCTTAGACACTGTTATAATATCACTGGATTTCCTATCAAATGTTTTGGTTAGTGTGAGGTAAAAAAAATTCCATGTTTATGTGTGGGAAGTCTTAAGTGATACCTTTTCTTTCAAAGGTTTTTTTCTAAAGATAAGCAATTTTAACCCGTTTACTCACACAAGACCCCTGTCCGACCGAGTGTTTATTTTCTGTTTTATTAAACTCTTGGGTACTCATATTATGCATGAGTAGTCAAGTGATTCAGGTTTGCTTGACGAATTCTGGAGTAGTTACGGAGCAAGAGGCTTCCACATGTAGATATATTATGGTTCCGCTGTGTTTGTTTGGTATCTGTTTCTTGTGTATTGTGAGTTGTATAGTTAGACAGATGCTTATAACTGTCTAATATGTGTTGTATAAATTGTATACTCTGATGTAATATGATACTATGTAATATTTTATGAGATATATTATATTTCATTCATTCCGTTGTGAGTTATCTGTTGTTGTTGTGTTCTTCTTTCTCTTTCTTTTCTTCTTCTATCCCTTTCTTTCTTCAAGATGATGCGACTTTCTAGAGATTGGAAGTCGGGTCGTCTCAGACCTCGTATGAACATATTACGAATTTTTTAATAATTTAAATTTTATCAACAAATTAAAAATGAAATTAGTGTTAACATTGTAATTTAATTATTTAATAAGAAGAAGAACAAATAACCTTGCAGCAACTCCCCCCACCAGCGCCATCGACCATCGATCCTCCTCCATTCCCATTCTTCGATCATCCCTACCTCCTCGTCGCTAAGCATGACTCGCCAACCATCACCGAACCCTAACCTCCCACTGCTCCTCTGCAAAACTATCCCACTATCTCAGACCCTCCAACCTGTTAACCCCTCCACTGCTTTTTCCAGACATGCTCAACCCCCTATTGCGCTTTTGTCATGCATCCCACACAACGCTCTGATCATTTTATGAACAAAGCGACCCCACGGTCGAACGCCCCACCCAAATCTCCATCACGCTGGTACAAAAACATCAACACGACATGTTTTAAACAAACCGCGTCATCCCCACTTCATGCCACTAGAGGACATCAACGGCAACACCTAACCCCGACCGCATATCACGGCACCCCACTTGGAGCTGCCCTCCGACCACGCGAATCCGGATCAATATTCCAAAACCCAAATCGATCCCTACATCGATCGAAAGTTTAAACCCTAGCTCAAAAGTGCCGACGTCTTCCTCAGGCTTGCTGAAAACTGACTTCGCGCTCGCTATTTTTCCCAATCGTGCTTTGTTCGATTCAATTTTTTTATGATTTTTGATTTCATTTTCTGGTTTGAATTCATGAAAAAGATAAGCAAAGAAAGGATAAGATATACGTGATTTAAACCGGGGGCAAGCATCTCGAGCACATTTTTAGGTCGACTGATGGAGATTGACCTTTGATGTGATTTAATATATTTAAATATTGAAAATATATCATATTATCTACTGTAAGATCTTGATCTCCTCATTAGGCATGCTGCCTGACGTTTCTCATGTTATACTGCTATTTCGAACCCAATGGAATAAGCCTCGAGTCCTAATTCGATCGTACATAGAAGATAGCTTTTTAAATCGACTATTTAATTTAAATTAAATTATTTCTAGGCGTTTTCAGATCGCACGACCAAACGATAAATTTAAACGCTATGAAATTTAAAATCTAATAATAATAAATTATTATAGATCAAATAGAACTATTTTCACCAAATTTCGAGACTGTGCACCGGATCGCAATTTTAACGCGTCGATTAAATCGATGCTAATTTTTACGAAATTGCTTAAAATTTCAGTTTTAAATCTTACCAACTAAATTATAATTCCAAATTCAATCATTAAACCATTTAAATATCCCAAATCAGCCATCGAAAAATCCGGATCGTTACAACTTAGGTCGCCGTGATATGGTAGGCATAAGTGAATATTTTAATTTTGATTGTTGAGCAGATTCAAGGTCGAAGTAGAACCAGGACGAGGTGCCAAAGGGTTAGGGGTTGTATATGATACAACCGATGAAGAGTTATCCACCGTCCATAGAGCCATGACTTGTCGAGCATAATCAATGTCAAAATTCCAAAATGGACGAGTACTAACACTCACTAGTAAAGTCAAAAGACTTTTATGTTTCGATTTAGGTTTTGGTGAAAAATAAAAGGCCAGTGGAAGCCTTATTAGAAAAATGAAATGCCAACATTTAACCTTTCTAATATTGTAAGAACATTTCTATATAATGTTACAATATTCTAAAATGATAAATTTGTGCATGTCATATAGTTGATAAATATTTATCAATTAAGATACACAAATGAACTGGATTGGAAATTGACAAATAGAAATATGGCATATACTTACTATTAAATGCTTATTGCATGTTAACAATTCAAGACCTATGCAAGCTCCTGATTTTATAACTACTAAATATGATCATAATGTTGTCGCTTACGTGATTATTCGGTCAAGACCTTGCATTGCATTCTATGAGTTTCGAACTCTAAAAGCAATACAAGACTATGGATATTTGATCCATATACTATCACATAAAAATATTATATGAGGAAAGGCCACAGTTCGTAATGTATGATTCTTCGATGAAGTTAGTTTATTCGAATTAAGTCAATAAACAGTAATGTGAGATCTTATATTCAATTTGATTAATTACAAACGGATCACATTGTGTTATATGTAACACAAGACCAAAACTATAGTGTATATCAAAGAATTTGATCGCTGAAATGTTAGTTTGATCAATTTACATCTGTGTAGTTAATGCCACACTATTACTCCGCTATATCTCAGCTATATCTCATAGCAGATTTCTACCGCTTAGATTTTTCCATGTAGCCATAAATATAGCATTTCCACATTAAGCCCTGCTATTTCTGCTATATCCCGTTATTCCCGCTATAATTCGTTGTTTCCACCATATCTTCTTTAAAGGAAATGAATTGAAAAATGACATTTATACATTACTAAAATTATGAAATTAATTTATTTAATTGAATTTTTAATATATGTTCAAAAATGAAAATAATCTAATATTCTACCGAATTCAGTTATGTTATATAACAGTTTTACAATTATTTATAACATATTCACACATGTTTTTATTTAAAATTAGTTATCTATGAATTGTAATTCAATTGAATGTTAATTTTTCATTTAATTACCATTTATATATTGGTAAAAACATTAAGTACGAGTTTATATGCTATTTTAGAGTCATCCGCTATATCTTCAATGTATTCTCGCTGTACCCTCGCTTTGACTTTTTATACCTCTGCCGCATTGAATCTGCTGAGCGCTTTAACTGCACAAGTTTACATAAAGTGAAACGTATTTGATGTCCTTAAATGTTAAGGATGATCAGTATGCTTTGTAAAGAGTTCATTATGATGTTGTCGTATGGGTATTCTTTTGAATTGTTCGACCATCTCGAAAGAAAAACGAGTGTACAAGAGTGGATGTGATTTAAGATACAGTTGGGATGAATGGAGTGAATAATCACTTTTGCTTCACAAAGAAACATCGAAAACGAGAATCGTAATAATGATTAATACTTAACATTGAAATGAGAAATATGATTTCTATTTCAAAATGTTTTTTCATATAGAAATTTTTTTCTATGAGATTTTTTTTCTCCGGGTTCAAGATATTTGATCAAAGAACTCTCCTTTGTAAACTAGTTGCAATATATGAAATAAATAATCCAACCTTTGAATCCTATTAATGGTGGAAATAATGAGAGCATGCTATGTAGCACTTATTGATTGCATTAAATTACAAAATTGTTTTCATAAAACGTACCGAGCTTTATTTGTGAAATAATGACTATTTTTCGGTATCGACTGAAAGATAGACATAGCTATTTTTAATATGAATATTATGAATATTCATTATGAAATAAAACAATACTGTAGGATTTATTTTTATAAAAAAAGTGACGCATTGGAAAATACATAAGTATTTAATTTTATTTACAGTTATTTTGGAATTATAAACTAAGTCTTAGTTTTGATAAATAATTTTTATTATGTAACTATGAATCATATGATAATGTTTAATTTATATCTCAAACAATTAAGGATAATGCACCCATTTAGTGGGATCGTTATAAGGGTTGATGAACTCTGCGGATGGATACATATAGATGTACGTAATCGTAAGTCTATAAATACTAAACAGTTCCACGTAATTTGTTATATTCATCGGTGAGTTATCACTGACATATACATGTGTATTTGATACATATGTAGTATGTCTAAGATAGACTCAAACGAAAGTAGAAAATATAACATGCAATAGAAATAATTAGATTTGACTGAATATGTGAGTATATTGGAAATGGTTCCGAACGTACCTAAAAATGAATATACATTCAATCCCAAAAGTCACTCTTCCATATGACATATAACGATGTATCGATAAAGAGTGATGGAACTTTATTGGACAAAGTACGATTAATTCTGAGTGAAGTTGAATTTTTTTTTTTTTGTAAGGTCATGTACATAAGAGCTGTACGCAAGGTTAATATTATTCAACTAAATAATAGTTTACAAAATCATGCAATATAAGGATTCATAATAAACCCCAACATATCCTGAGACAAGAAGTTGGCTGGTTGTGCGAGTCGAAAGTCTGCACGTAATAATTGTTCGTAGTGGATCATGTATGAATCTCCCCAAGAGGAGTTTGGGAAAAACTATCATTGGATGGCATATTTATGTTTTAAACATAAGTTTTGTAAACTAAAACCAAATCATTTTAATAAATAAGAAGATTCATAAAATAATTACTAATAAATATTCTGTAGCACTGAGAAACAATTGTTGTTTCAAGAAGTACCAACTTAAGGAATTTCTTTGAGAAATTATTGGTAGTAAAATGGAATTGGATATGATTCAAAGATAAAACTAATAACAATGAGATGAGGTGTAGTTAACTAACCTAAATGAACACATCGTATTAGAGTGTCTAATTAGTATTATGACACATTGAAGAGAAACTATGAGTTTCTTATCAACGAAGATATAAAATCATTGGCTGTTTAATTAAACCATTAAGTGTGTTGACTTTATAATATGGTATGACGTGCAGATCCGAAACAGATTCTATGTACATTATCAAAATATGATTTTGATAGTTGTATCCAAAGAGATATGATCCATTAGCACAAATGTTTCTTTAAGAGAAAGACAAATGTAGTTCGAATATAGTAGCACATTAATGAGAATAATATCATGAATTCCAATTATTAAAATTAGCATAATGGATTAGTTATTCAATGCATGTTAAACTTGTCAAATCTTAAGTTGTTGTTTGTTATCATCAAAAACGAGAGATTGTGGACTATACTTCTTGTTTTATGATAATGAATATATTTTTATATTTGATTTTGTTTTCAAAATGTGTTACAGTTTAAAAATCAACAGTGCACAATATTGTTTCTTATTAAAATGTCATCCACTACATCTCGTATGCCAGATTTACACGTACTACATTTTAAACACATATATTTTTATTTGTAAAATAATATATATTTATTATTATTATTATCAAAAAGGAAATATTATCATATATTGTAGTTAATTTTCTTTTAATGATGATAATAAATATATGTTATGTCTAATATGTTTATTTAAAGTTGTACGTTTAAAGGTTTTTGTTATAAAATATTGTTTGCGGAGAAGTTCCTTTTTCAGTCAAAAAAAGATTGGATTTATATAGAAAGGGAAATAAATAAAAAAGAAACTACACCAGTACGCAATATCATCAAATCTGGATATCCTGTCCATGTATATTTATTCCTGGACAAAGAATTCTTCAATGGTATCTATATAAAGTGCAAGCCAAATCACACAATATTCTCTGATTAACCGGAAATATTCTACACATAGAACGAAAATTTTATTCTTGTTATAATATATGTAAATATAAATAGTGAATATGCTATATACTGTTTTTGTATTTTAGTCCCGCATTGTGGGATTAGTTTTATCCCAAGCTCCTAGGCCTTTATATAAAGGAGCTAATGTAATGAAAATGTGGATGTACTGCACGTTACCAGCTCGCCTGTCTTCTGACTCCCCCAACCAGCTCGTGCTTGCAGACTGAATCTCCGCCGTCCCTGAATCTCTCTCACCTTCTGCTCCAAATTTTGCCGAAGAAAGGCATGGCAAAAGAAAATCGAAACAGTGAAATCCCTGATGATGCAAACGAGCATTTTCCTGGACCAGATTCAGAATCAGCTGGAAATTCAAATGCTTGTGCTGGGTGTCCTAATCAACAGATATGTTCTACTGCTCCCAAAGGCCCTGATCCTAGTATCTTTTTTTTCCGCAATTCATGACTTCATTTTCTTCGTATATTGTTGGTTAGTAAATACTAGATCCTGGTGCTTCTGTTTATTAATATAATAAACAACCCAGCAGAAAGTTGATGGTAATAACGACAGTTTGGCAAAATCATATTTTGGGTTTTGCATGCATACCTTGTGTTATCAAGTAAAGGATTAAATCAGTCAACATGAAAAATAGTTTATGGTACATTATGCAAATCGTGTTATAATATTTTAAGTTGCTAGTTTAATTTAACCATTGCATTTATGATTCTATGCAGTATATACTCGTCAATATCCAAATGGATTTGAATTGGGGAAGATTTTGATATTTTGATTGAAATAGGCACTAATTGAGATCTATAGAAGATTTCATGTTTTGTCTCACCTAAGTGTGAAAACGAGATCATCGTTGAACTGACTGAGATTTAAAACACTGAATTATATCTTAGTACTTCATAATTATTTGTCATTTTCGTATGAATTGTATAGATATTTCCTGTTTGCTTAACACAGCTTCATAAGATACTATTTAGACAGCAAAGTTTTGCTATTGCAGTTTGTCTTAAATTCAATATATGTCAAAAAAAAATTAATGCATGTTTGTAGTTGTATTGTCTATTTTGATATAGCTTCATTTTGTGTCCAAGAATGTAGTTTTATTTTTGTGCCAACACTTGTCTATAAATCATTAAATAATATATGTACATAATTATTAAGATGAGCTCGTAACAAACTTCAAGGTGTCAGCTGAATAGTTACATATATGGATGTATACGTGCGTCCATATATTACACATATATTATAAATTTTCATATTCTTTCTCATTTGAATTAGTGATTTTTTTTCCATAATGATTACCAAAGCCTCCGGTTTCATAATTCATAAAACTTGCAATATTTCATATAACTTCTTGTTTATTTCCATTACTAAACTTTGAACTTTATGTACAAAAGTACACTTAAATGTATGAATCTATGTAGATATATAATATAACTGAGACTTCCTGCATATTTTTATTTGAATATGCTAAAGAACAACGTCCTTTGAAATTCAAATATAACTTAACAGTTTTCAATCCAAACCATGTTGAACTTCCAGTTCAAAAAAATTATGTATACAACTTCGAATTTTTAAGGTTTATTCTTCAATGATATTTTAAATATCTGTTTTAAGCATTATTTATAAATATATCATATAAGAATACATAATTCGAATTACATATAAGAATACATAGTTCGAATTATTTATAAATATATCATATAAGAGACGTCTATATGTAATTCGAACTATGTATTCTTGTATGATATATTTATAAATAATGCTTAAAACGGATATTTGAAATATCATTGAAGAATAAATCTTAACAACTCGAAGTTGTATACATAATTTATTTGAACTGGAAGTTCAACATGATTTGGATTGAAAAGTGTTAAGTTATATTTGAATTATTAATTCAAAGGACGTTGTTCTTTAGCATATTCAAATAAAAATATGTAGGAAGTCTCAATTATATTATATATCTACATAGATTCATATATTTAAGTGTACAAAAATGTACATAAAGTTCGAAGTTTGATAATGGAAATAAACAAGAAGTTATATGAAATATTGCAAGTTTTATGAATTATCAAACCGGAGGCTTTGGTAATTATTACTAAAAAAATCACTAATTCAAATGAGAAGGAATATGAAAATTTATAATATATGTGTAATATGTGGACGCACGTATACATCCATATATGTAAATATTCAGCTGACAACCCAAAGTTTGTTATGAGCTCATCTTAATAATTATGTATAGATATTATTTAGTAATTTAAATCAACATAAACGTTGAATGACCTGAAGTCGTGTATGTATTCAAATGATCTATACAATAAGTAAATTCCTCCAATTGACTGGATCAATGAATGAGAACAAACTCTAATAAGCAATATTAATTGAATGCATCTTATCAAATAATAATAAAAAATTATCCTTCTATTATTAATATGTATGGTGTATTTGCTAGTAGCAATATCATAATGGATCAAAATGAGAATCCAAAGATAACTATTATTTAATGTGACAATGTTCGTCAACATTGAGGGGGGATAAAGGGATTCAAGTTCATTTTAATCATCAGTTTTAAATATTTGTTAAAATATACGATGATGCAAAATATTAAGTAACTTAAATAAATTATCAACAATATCCCTAGAATACTTTCTTCAATATAGATTTGAATCCTTGAAGGATCACAATGGGTAAACCACATCGGAAATGTGGTTCAAAAGTCAGTTAAAAATATTCTTGGAGTAAGTAATAAAGATGCCAAATAAAGGAGGTGGGTGTTCTTGAAGAAACACTTAAGGGTGCTCTGAAAGAGATCCATGACATGATTGTCAAATAACCCTAGAAGTGGTTTAGGTATCTAAAACATGATAATTAAAGAGATCTCAATAAATCATGTCTAGAACTGACAAGAAATAATCATCGATGATAAATTTATGAATAGTTAAACGCTTATAAATAGATTAAAGATCTTGAATTAGGAGAAAATATGACTGACCATCATGAATCCTTTACTAATGGAGAAATATGGACATGTAGTGCGCAAAGTAGCGAAAGTGCTTGAAATGCTTAATATACCCCGAAGGTATAAATACGGTTTAAATCATATTAATGATGAAAGTATACAAATTCCTGAAGAGTATAAATAACTTTTATGGTTATAGAGAATGAAAATAACAATGAGTGTAAATTACAAATTACTTTTAGGTGTTGTTGTAATGAAAATCTTGATATAATGAAACTCTAAACAACTATTGAAGTGGTAGTTTTAATATACAAAATCTTATTAAAGCATAAAAGTTCCTACATAACTTTATGGTTATAAAGAATGCAAAAGACATGAAGTTTAAATTACAACCTACTTTAAATATTGTTGTAATGAAAATCTTGATATATTTTAAGGTGAGTAGATTACTTCCTGCTTTTTAGTATTGTTGTAACGATTTTTTTTTAATATTCATCAAAGATGTATAGTTGCAATACACAAACTGATTCGAAGCACAAAAATGAAAGCACATGAAGTGTTTTTCATTAAAGTAGCATACAAAATGCTTAAAATGCAAATCATATTTGGAAGAAACAATCCTAGAAATTTTGATTGTATTGAAGGAAACTATTAATAAATTGTATTATTAATGAGATACATATTTATGGATCCCGAAGTATCCATAACCAATTTGAGTTTTTAAAAGATGAATACGAATTCAGATGAAACTTTTAAATCAGGCGGAGCATCCATAAGAATTGTATAATGCACTCTTTTTATTTAACTAAGATTTTTTCCGTTGGGTTTTTATTAGTAAGGTCAGGTTTTCCTTTGTATGGTTTTTAATGAACTATTATATTGATCCAGAAGTATCAAACTCTATTTGATGCTGTAAATTATTGAAATATGTCATACTATATTATACTCTTCTTCCTTCACTAAGATTTTTCTCATAGGGTTTTTCTTAGTAAGGTTTTAATAATGCATTGTTTTGATCCCCAAGTATTAAACACTTTAGAAAGAATATCATTTTTAATATGATTTTATAAATTGCACTCTTTTCTTCGTTCAAGGATTTTTTTTCCTACTGGGTTTTCCTAACAGGGGTTTTTAATGAGGCAACGGACGATATCTGGATCGACTGAATGAAAAAATGCAAGTAAGATAACAATAAGGGGGAACAATCATCATACACGTTACAAAAGGGGCAGTTTCAAGTTATCAGAGGATTCAAGATTTTGAAGACGAATATTCAAGAGGGTTATAATATATGTAAATATAAATAGTGAATATGTTATATGCTGTTTTTGTATTTTAATGAAAATGTATAATCAATTTAGGCTGTGAATAAAATATTTTCTTACTCTTTCTTTAATGCCTACTTATTCTGTAACAATTCTCTAATTGATTGGAAATGTTTAAGCAACAAATATTAAAAAAAAGAAGGAAAATCCTCCGAAGAATGAAAATATGAAGATTAATTCAAACAGAGAATAATTAACAAAGATTTTTTTTACCGTTCAAACTTTATATATTGAAAGTTTTTCTCTCTTTCAAAAGCGTCGGATACAAACAAGAATTTCAACCAAGCTTTTCAAATTCATTATTCAATAGTCATTCTCTGATCAAACAACGAAATCTTCACTTCAGACACAAGCCATCATCAGAGATCAATTATTCCAAGTAGCAGTCATTAGTAAACAACCAAAGCAACGCAGCATCCATCCTTTTGTGGAGCAGCAACCTTCCATAGCAAGATCTTGACCGACGTCAACAGTTCAAAGTTCAACATCTCAAGGCACTCAAGCAAGAACCATCATATAACTAGATTCAAACAAACTGCAACAACATCAAGTGTCGACTTCATCAACTAGCAGCAACATCAACTAACTTCAGCATTTGTTCACCATTCATTCGATAATAAGCATCAACCAGATCTGACCCATCTCCAAGCAAGGTTTCGGGTAGCACAGACATGTCACTAGAAAAGGATAAGTTTTTCGGATCCAAACATCGTAGGCCACAGTTCAACTTCGACAACAATTTCAGGCAGCGGCACGCCACGCAACGCCTCCAGATCTAGTTTCAGCTTCTCTAAATTCAAGAACCATCGACGACACTCAACTCAATCGACGCAATCATTATCAAGTTCATCCAATCTCAGGCACGGTTGTTTCATCTCTGCGTGTGGTATAGTGACGTCGAAGTGATCGAAGCCAATTTATTTCGGTGAAGTATTTTTCTGTAAATTTGGTTTGGAAGTAAGATTAAGAAGGGGATTGTGTGTGCTGAAATGTAAAGTGAAAGGCGAAGTCACGTGATTTATAAGGGGAGGGCTCATTCCTTTTTATTCTCTCTCTATTTGATTTTGTTTTTTATTTTCTCTCTATTTGATTTTGTTTTGTATTTTGTTTTTTTGTTTTCTGTTTTTTTTTCTTCCAGTTTTGAACTCTAAATTTTTAGGTTTGACCTACATGTTGTAATTCGAGGATTCTGATCTCAGGGGATTGATTCGGGAAAAGTTATTAGGCATATAATTACAATATTTGTTAGCAGTGTCTACAAGTTTACTATTTGTAAGCGTTTGAATATTTAACTCGCTCAATAGCTTTAAGGGCAACAGTAGGCATTAGACTAAAGTTGGATAGATCTTGTGTTCTTTATTTTCTACATTTACGTATCTGTAACGACCCGTAAATTTTAACGGTTTTAGTAACGTATTTAATTGAAATTTTTGTGAATTTTTTTTTAAAACAATAAAATTTTGAAATAAAAATTTGATATTTGGAATGCGTCCAATTATACATAGCAACAGGTAAATTTTCGTCCGAAAATATGAAAGTTTATTTCGCGCGGAAATTTACTTTAATCTAATCAGTTAAAAAAAGCGATGAAAATAAAACGTTTTCAAAACCAAAATATTTTTACATAGAAAAATTCTAAACCATCTTTTGAGCAAGTTGTCAGTTTGTCGTTTTTCCAAATTCGGACATCTTTGGCTCCGTCGAACTTATTTTTCTGCGATTTTATGCATTTTCCGCTAGTTGAAAATTCGAATTTTTATAATTCAACCGTACCACAGATATCTGTATACCGTTTTGATCGTCTCGTCGCGCTGATCTTTACGGTGTATTTGTTTGTGGATTTCGGAGTCCGAAAGACGGCGAAATCTACGGAACGATTCTCATATCGGTTCCGTATATTTGGCTTTCGGAGGTGACCATTCATTTTCATCTGTGACGCATCGGGACTATTAATGTTTTAGAATTCACACTTTTGCTATTCCCAAATCCCATGCATATTTTGTTTGACCTTTCATAATTTTTGTCACATTACTTAAATTACTTTCCATTCATTATGTTCTCTGCTGTGCATTCTTCTTTATCTTCCCTTTTCTGTTCTCCATGCGCAATAAAAAGAAATATATAGAAACCACTTCACTTTCCTACCATGCACACATATATGCATGAAACCAACATTTATAGTAAGTTTTTTTTCCCTTCTTCCTCTCCTCCATCCATTTTTTTTCCACGTCAGCCAACACGACCACCATTACTAGCCAGCCCTCATCACCACTTTTTGTTGCACCTTCCCACTTCCCAGACCCATGGCCCTTGCCTCGCTTCCATGCTCGACCGACCACACTCCCTGCTGCACCCATGCCGAACCTACAACCCTTCAACCAAACTCCTAATCGCCTTTTGCCCACAACATCAACCACCAAGCACGGCCGAAGCCATTGCCGACCCCAACTGCCTCGTCGCTGACATCCGCGTCCACTCCCTGGCCATCGGACCCCACTACAGTGGCCGTGCCTTGCCGCGCGCAACCACCGCCTCCCACCGAACAAAACCAACTCACGGCCGCAATCACCATGGCCGAGCGCCACTCAACTGAACCCCACCGCAACCAACGTAGGCCACCTCGTATTGTCACTGTAACCATGCACGCGCCAGCCTTTTTCCCCGCGTCACAACGACGGCTGCACTTACCACCACCACTACCCATTTATCTTTCGACCAAGGCAGTGTATTGAGTTGGGAAGCAGGCGACTTTGGTAGGCTTGGTCATGGACATCAATCAAGCTTCTCACTGAGCTCAAGAACGATACCTGAAAGATTCATTTATGCAGTGAATATTAGTAGTTGCTCTGATATGAGGTGAGTAGTATGAAGCAGTGCTTTTGATATGGTGCTTTTGGTGTGTTGCAGTCGATAGGTGATGAAGTATTGTATGGTGTTGTATGTAGGCAAGTGGTCGCAGTGGCGTATTATGGTGATGTAGTGAAATTGATAAGGCAAGAGGTGTGCACTTGCTTGATCGGTGATGAGTTGTTGAAGTATGAGTACTTGTTGTTGAAGTAAGGGTGACAGGTAGAAAAGCATAGTTGTCTTGATGACTGTAGTTGAAGGAGCAGTTGCAAATTTATGGGAAAGAGAATGCGCGGTCTTGATCAATCCTTCAAAACAAGCACTGCTTGTTTAAACCAATGATTTTGATAATGCTGAAGGGGTCTCTTTAGATGACTTGGAGCTTGGAGTTGGGACACCGGCTACCCATCCGAAAGCCTCACCGACCTCAACTTATTGCCTGTGCCGTACGCTTTCCTCAACCCGAGACTCTCCTCCGGCCGATATCGGTACCGCTTACCTTCCTCCTTTTGAGCGCGTATATATATATAAACGGTTATATTAAATGCTAGTTGTTGACAGTTGAATATACATCAGTTGAAATGCCTGAAGCTCGTTGTCAAAACTTTGGAATAAGTATATTGCTATAGTATATAACCTATTTTATCTACAGTCTTTTAGAGTAGTTGTATTATAATATAGTAAAATTTGTATCAGTATAAATGATTAAGTAAGTTTATATATTTTATTAGTCATAAAAGTTAAAAGGCATATATGAATGTTATTTACTGTATATAAGTATGATTATACAGATGTTACAATTTAGTTTTCTTTTGTTTCATATATTAGGTATACAAACGTGGGTCCACATTCATACTGTATTATATATATACTTTAAAAATATATATAAGATTTGGTTACAATATTTTAAATTATGTATTGATTTTAAATTTTATACAAAGATTTATCTAAGTATATGTAAAAAAAAAAAAGAAAAAAAAAATTTTAATTGTGTTTGAATGTAGTATATGATATATATAAATAAGTTCGCTTACATCATTTATCTTCGCCGATCCAATTTTGATTTGATTTCGTCTATTTCTTATTATCAGCTTTGTTCGTCGTGTCTATTTTCTCCATCGAATCGCGTCCATCTAGCTTTGTTCGGAATTCGTAGCTTGTTCTGTCGTCAAACTTCTCTAGCCTCGAAAGGTGAGCAATCACTCACGATTAATATTCTTTTATTTATTAAATTTGATTCCAATTGGAACGACAATTGAAATATGCTGTTGTTATTTATTGCACTGTTATTTATCAGTTCTTCTATGACATCTGACACCATTATCTGTTAATTATTTATGCGATGATAATACTGTTTGGTTGATAAAGGTTTGATTGTTTGATGTAGATATGGGACATTAAATTGATAATGTTGCAAGTGACAAATAAATTTGAAATTGAAGTTGACATAGGATAATTTGAATCGACATATGTATTGAATTTGACTAGTTAAATTTGTATAATATGACCCCTTTAAATGTTAAAATAATTGACACATAGAAATTGGTTAATTACACCTTGAACCATTTAAATGTATGTTGTTTAAATTGATGATGTATGAAACTGTAAATAGATGACAAGTGAAGAACCGTAACGTAATAATCTTTAATCTACATGAAATGATAGTGTAGATTCTAGAAATAATTATATTAATTCGCACAAATAACAATGCGAATTAATACGATTATTTCGGGATTATTTGAATTAATTTATTGGATTGCTATTGATTGTTGCTATTGCTTGTTTATTTACTTTGACACCATCCCAGTTATCACACTGCAAGTTCCCTTTGTTATGTTTGATTTTTGAATTGGAATTGGAATCGGGTTGAAATGATAAATACCTAAAATGAACTTGACTTAGGATAGAGAATTTAATAAATCTGATTGGTCAATAATTTGATTTAAAAATAAAATAATGATTTTATTCGAGTAAAGAATAAGTTTTGAAATGAAGTTGGAATTTGAATTTTATGAAAGGAAAATGTAAATATTGAAATCTAAAACAAATATTAACGTTGTAATTGATGAAAGAACGGTGTTTGAAATTTAATTATTTAATAATTAAATTTGAAATTATAATTAAGTTTTGGAATTATAATTAAGTTTGAAATTATTAAGTTGAATTTATAATTAAGTTGAAATGATTTGATGATTAAGTTTGAATTCATAATTAAGTGGAAATGATTTAATAATTAAGTTTGCATTGATAATAAAGTTTGTAATTATTAATTTTTGAAATTATTAATAATTAAGATTGAAATTACTCGATAATTGACTAAGATTGAATTATTTGATAATTGAGTAAAAATTGAATTCTTTGATAAGAGAAATTGAACTTTTGAATAAGTGAAATTTGAACTTCGTTAATAAATGGAATTGGGTTCATTATTTATTAAGTTTGGAAAATTATTTAAGTAAGTTATTAAGTGAAATTGGACTTCTTGAATATGAAAAATTTAGTTTCTTTATTAATTGAGTTTTGAAATTTGTAACTAAATAAATAAAAATAAGAAAATTGAATTTCTTTAACAAGAAATAAAATGTGATTTATTGGAATAGATATAAGACTTGAAATTTAAAGAATTTGATTTGACGAGTCTAATTTAATTCAAATTGAAGTTTTGATATAATTAAGTTGAACTTAAGAAATCGATTTAGTGAATTGGAAATTTAAATGGAAATTATTTTAAATGATAAATTAGCTTAGCGAATATTGAAGGAAATCGATAAATGAATTTAAATTGGTTTGAATGGTAAATTAAACCACTTTAAATAATTTCGGAATGAAATTCATATACGAACTTGAATCAATATTTGAATTGTTTAGATAAAAATCGAAATTGAATTATAAGATTTTGAAATGGTAATTTGGAAGTTTTGAAACGTAAACTTTGGAAATTGATTTAGAAAGACAAACGAAATGTTGATTTACGAATTGAAATTGAAATTGAATATTATTTGGTTTGAAATTTTCTAAACGACCAATCGGTGTAATAATTACGAAAGTTATTAAAGAGACCAGAATCGTTTATGGATATACACTCTATCTAAACCGAAAACCACTTTAATAACTATACGCGGAGTGTGATCTAGAATGAAGTGGTTGGAATGATGTACGTGATGACTGAAGAAAGAGAACGATAATGGATAGCCTTGATACTTGTGTCAAATTGGAAATGACTAAAATCAGGAGCCGTGCCGGGCCAAATGGGGTTAGCCACCTCTAGCGGACACACTTCTTCGTAACCACTACTCATTACTTGTGATTGATTGGTGCACCCTCGTACTTTTCAGGAGTGTTGTTTCGTGGTGTTGCGATCGCTGCGGCGATGCGTTCTCACCAGTCCGGATCAGGCAAACGGTAGTTTCACTACCTTGGGTATTGCCTCATGTGCCTTGTCATACTTGTATTCCTATATACGCGACAACTACGAATTTTTTGTGTGTTATACCTATGGAGTACTCCCTGATATCCCACCAGTTTACGGTGGAGTTTACAGTGCTGTATAGATTATGACATTTATATATAAAATGTGTTAAGGGGGATAATGGTAACGCCTTAACACTATTTTGATACTTTATATTACTGATAGACATTATTTATTTAGCGTACACTACTACCTAGTAGATAGTTTAACGGATCCTTAGAGGATGGTGATTCCAACATCCTTTGAGTTACTTGTATTTCGATTGCTATTTCACTTGAGTTGGATTTATTGATATAAGAATATTAATCCTGACTCGAGTGTTTTGTGTTTTGCTTTACGCTCGGGTCAGACTGAGTGGTTCAGTACTCAAGACTCACCTTTAGAGTTGGAGCTTTGCTTGAAGATCCAGCTATCTATCCAGCTTTCAGATATCCAGTTGATTTCCAGTGATGTATTCTGATTTTTATATTTGACTGTTGTATTCGAGACTTCTGTCTTCTGTTGTAACTTATTTAACTCTGATGTATCTTATATATTTATATAGTAGCTTCATGAACTACTATCTCTTTTACTTCCGCTGCATATTATTTCTCTGTGTCTGTGATTATGTGATTATTTATTTATCGTATATCTCAGTTTTGCCAAATTTAAATTAACAATTCGGTATTTTGAATTATTCAAGTCCGACAAGTGCGGATGTGAATAGTCCAAAATAGTGGGTCGTTATAGTTGGTATCAGAGCTTTTGGTAGCTCTAGGCAAAACTTAGCATATAGGGTAAATGTATTTACAGAATCACTCCCACTCGAGTTTCAATCTCTTCCTTTTGACTCAATTCCTTTGGATTTTGGGACGTTCCCTCGTTTCCAAAATTCATTCTTGTCCCTCACTCTTCGTCCTCTTTCGATTCCGGAGTATCCCACAACTCCACTTCGAATGATCTTTATAATGAATCGGCGGTCTCGCCAAACTTCGAATGATTTGTAAAGGGGTGAAACTCCTTTATAATAAGCATTGATTTACCGAAGATTTCTGTATTCTCGGTTTACGATGCTATCTATCCCCTGCTATACCTGGTTTCTATTTCTTGAGATCGAATGTCGATTTGCCTCGGAATTCTGCATCGATCTTATTCTTGAAGTTACGGTCGACCCGGTTAAGATTGCCCGTGAATTAAATAAGCTTATCCATCTTTCGATTCTGTTAATTGAATCATCCTATCTATTCTTTCGAACTTGTATTCGAATTAGAATTCTCTTTAATTTGAGTCCATCAAATTTGAAACCCTATCCTAATTTTGAAATTAATTCCTGCATCGTCGAGCAAAGAAATGTATTTGTAAACTAATATTTAAAATGTTTTAATATATATTGTGTTGTTCGAGTTGTTGATGTTGATTTGAGTTTCCGATCGATTCGTCTGATCAACGCTATCGATAGGATTTCCAAAACACTTTAACAGAGCAAACTGACACAATAGTATTTTCAAATTTAGTAAATAAAATAATTTTGAATGATTATATTATATATAAGTATAAAATTTTCTGAAATTAAATGGTTAATAAATTTGTTGTCAGAAATGATAATAATTGTTTTCATTTATTGTTTTATAAACCATTGACTATTGCATAATATAGATAATTGAATTTATAAAACTTAGTTGTAATTTGATTTGGAATTTGAAATGAATTTTAATTAGAAATTGAGAATTCAATTTCCAATAATTTTGAACTATGGTTTTAAAGTTTAAATGTATATTATTTAAATATTTTCAAATAGAAACTATTTCAAAGAAATTTTAGATGTTAAAATCAGTTCTCTCTTATTTCGTCGCTGGAAAATAATTTCGGTGATGACGGCCGCATCATCGACATTCATTTTCGAGTTTCGAAGTGGAGAAACCATCAGTAGCTTGCTACACTTTTGATTTGAAAGGAATTTGATTTGAATTTCTAAAGTGTGACTTGATTTAAAATAATATATATATAGTATTTGATTTAGATTTGACTTATATATTGTATGTATATAATTATCTCTAAATTATTGAAGTTAATCGAAAATTAAATCTTAAATTTGGGTAAAAGATGATTTCAATTATAAATGAAACCAATTTTGAATTAATATTTAAACTTAAGAGAATCGAATTAGGAATTTTATTTGATAATACTCAATTGCATTATATATAACTTACCTAAATTTTCAAAGTTAATTATGTAATTGAATATTATACAATATAAATGATATCAAAGGAATGTTTAAATAAATTTGAGTAGTTATTAATAAGTGTAAATATACTTAATATATATGTGATAAGATATATTAAGTAGAATTAATTTAATAATAATTTGGAATAAAGAAGAATTAAATTTGTCGAATAAAGTATGATTATAATAAATGACTATTCAAATTTAGGACCTTTGAAATTGTGAATTTAAGAAAATTGGATAATATACAATATAAAATTTTCTTTATAAATAAAACATGAGTGCGTATAATAAATGTTATTCGCTTAAATTTTAATTATAAAATGTTTATGAAGATTAATAGAATAATAAGTTAAATAAATAATCGGTATGATTAATAGTAGAAAAATTTGATTTGAAAGTAAATAAATTGAATTAAATCAACTTAAAGGAGTATCTTGAATTAATTTTGAATTTCATTTGAAAGGAACCTTTTGTACTTAACATTAATAAACGTGAAATCAAAACTATTTAATGAGATATTGAATTTTAAAACAAATTGTTGAATAAAAAATTTAGTTAAATTGAAATTCATATGGTTTAAATTAATTGTTATAATGTAATTCAAGTTTATTCTCTTTTGATTGTTTCTATTCCCTCACTTCCTTCCTTTTCGGGGACGAAAAGTTTTGAGTGGGGGAGAATGTAACGACCTGTAAATTTTAACGGTTTTAGTAAAGTATTTAATTGAAATTTTTGTGAATTTTTTTTTAAAACAATAAAATTTTGAAATAAAAATTTAATATTTGGAATGCGTCCAGTTAAACATAGCAACAGGTAAATTTTCGTCCGAAAATATGAAAGTTTATTTCGCGCGGAAATTTACTTTAATCTAGTCAGTTAAAAAAAGCGATGAAAATAAAACGTTTTCAAAAACAAAATGTTTTTACATAGAAAAATTCTAAAACATCTTTTGAGCAAGCTGTCAGTTTGTCGTTTTTCCAAATTCGGACATCTTTGGCTCCGTCGATCTTATTTATCTGCGATTTTATGCATTTTCCGCTAATTGAAAATTCAAATTTTTATAATTCAACCGTACCACTGATATCTGTATACCGTTTTGATCATCTCGTCGCGCTGATCTTTACGGTGTATTTGTTTGTGGATTTCGGAGTCCGAAAGACGGCGAAATCTACGGAACGATTCTCATATCGGTTCCGTATATTTGGCTTTCGGAGGTGACCATTCATTTTCATCTGTGACGCCTCGGGACTATTAATGTTTTAGAATTCACACTTTTGCTATTCCCAAATCTCATGCATATTTTGTTTGACCTTTCATAATTTTGGTCACATTACTTAAATTACTTTCCATTCATTATGTTCTCTGCTGTGCATTCTTCTTTATCTTCCCTTCTCTGTTCTCCATGCGCAATAAAAAGAAATATATAGAAACCACTTCACTTTCCTACCATGCACACATATATGCATGAAACCAACATTTACAGTAAGTTTTTTTCCCTTCTTCCTCTCCTCCACCCATTTTTTTTCCACGTCAGCCAACACGACCACCATTACTAGCCAGCCCTCATCACCACTTTTTGTTGCACCTTCCCACTTCCCAGACTCATGGCCCTTGCCTCGCTTCCATGCTCGACCCGACCACACTCCCTGCTGCACCCATGCCGAACCTACAACCCTTCAACCAAACTCCTAATCGCCTTTTGCCCACCACATCAACCACCAAGCACGGCCGAAGCCATTGCCGACCCTAACTGCCTCGTCGCAGACATCCGCGTCCACTCCCTGGCCATCGGACCCCACTGCAGTGGTCGTGCCTTGCCGCGCGCAACCACCGCCTCCCACCGAACAAAACCAACTCACGGCCGCAGTCACCATGGCCGAGCGCCACTCAACTGAACCCCACCGCAACCAACGTAGGCCACCTCGTATTGTTACCGTAACCATGCACGCGCCAGCCTTTTTCCCCGCGTCACAGCCGACGGCTGCACTTACCACCACCCCTACCCATATATCTTTCGACCAAGGCAGTGTATTGAGTTGGGAAGCAGGCGACTTTAGTAGGCTTGTTCATGGACATCAATCAAGCTTCTCACTGAGCTCAAGAACGATACCTGAAAGATTCATTTATGCAGTGAATATTAGTAGTTGCTCTGATATGAGGTGAGTAGTATGAAGCGGTGCTTTTGATATGGTGCTTTTGGTGGGTTGCAGTTGATAGGTGATGAAGCACTGTATGGTGTTGTATGTAGGCAAGTGGTCGCAGTGGCGTATTATGGTGATGTAGTGAAATTGATAAGGCAATGAGGTGTGCACTTGCTTGATCGGTGATGAGTTGTTGAAGTATGAGTACTTGTTGTTGAAGTAAGGGTGACAGGCAGAAAAGCATAGTTGTCTTGATGACTGTAGTTGAAGGAGCAGTTGCAAATTTGTGGGAAAGAGAAGGCGCGGTCTTGATCAATTCTTCAAAACAAGCACTGCTTGTTTAAACCAATGATTTTGATAATGCTGAAGGGGTCTCTTTAGATGACTTGGAGCTTGGAGTTGGGACACCGGCTACCCATCCCAAAACCTCACCGACCTCAACTCATCGCCTGTGTCGTACGCCTTCCTCAACCCGAGACTCTCCTCCGGCCGATATCGGTACCGCTTACCTTCCTTCTTTTGAGCGTGTATATATATAAACGGTTATATTAAATGCTAGTTGTTGACAGTTGAATATACATCAGTTGAAATGCCTGAAGCTCGTTGTCAAAACTTTGGAATAAGTATATTGCTATAGTATATAACCTATTTTATCTACAGTCTTTTAGAGTAGTTGTATTATAATATAGTAAAATTTGTATCAGTATAAATGATTAAGTAAGTTTATATATTTTATTAGTCATAAAAGTTTAAAAGGTATACAAACGTAGGTCCACATTCATACTGTATTATATATATACTTTATAAATATATATAAGATTTGGTTACGATATTTTAAATTATGTATTGATTTTAAATTTTATACAAAGATTTATCTAAGTATATGTAAAAAAAAAAGAAAAAAAAAATAAATTGTGTTTGAATGTAGTATATGATATATATAAATAAGTTCGCTTACATCATTTATCTTCGCCGATCCAATTTTGATTTGATTTCGTCTATTTCTTATTATCAGCTTTGTTCGTCGTGTCTATTTTCTCCATCGAATCGCGTCCATCTAGCTTTGTTCGGAATTCGTAGCTTCTTCTGTCGTCAAACTTCTCTAGCCTCGAAAGGTGAGCAATCACTCACGATTAATATTCTTTTATTTATTAAATTTGATTCCAATTGAAACGACAATTGAAATATGCTGTTGTTATTTATTGCACTGTTATTTATCAGTTCTCCTATGACATCTGACACCATTATCTGTTAATTATTTATGCGATGATAATACTGTTTGGTTGATAAAGGTTTGATTGTTTGATGTAGATATGGGACATTAAATTGATAAT
This sequence comes from Allium cepa, assembly GCA_030765085.1. Lineage (NCBI taxonomy): Eukaryota > Viridiplantae > Streptophyta > Magnoliopsida > Asparagales > Amaryllidaceae > Allium > Allium cepa. The sequence goes on along the minus strand of CM060935.1, from coordinate 445,075,195 downwards.
GTTGCAAGTGACAAATAAATTTGAAATTGAAGTTGACATAGGATAATTTGAATCGACATATGTATTGAATTTGACTAGTTAAATTTGTATAATATGACCCCTTTAAATGTTAAAATAATTGACACGTAGAAATTGGTTAATTACACCTTGAACCATTTAAATGTATGTTGTTTAAATTGATGATGTATGAAACTGTAAATAGATGACAAGTGAAGAACCGTAACGTAATAATCTTTAATCTACATGAAATGATAGTGTAGATTCTAGAAATAATTATATTAATTCGCACAAATAACAATGCGAATTAATACGATTATTTCAGGATTATTTGAATTAATTTATTGGATTGCTATTGATTGTTGCTATTGCTTGTTTATTTACTTTGACACCATCCCAGTTATCACACTGCAAGTTCCCTTTGTTATGTTTGATTTTTGAATTGGAATTGGAATCGGGTTGAAATGATAAATACCCAAAATGAACTTGACTTAGGATAGAGAATTTAATAAATCTGATTGGTCAATAATTTGATTTAAAAATAAAATAATGATCTTATTCGAGTAAAGAATAAGTTTTGAAATGAAGTTGGAATTTGAATTTTATGAAAGGAAAATGTAAAGATTGAAATTTGAAACAAATATTAACGTTGTATTTGATGAAAGAACGTTGTTTGAAGTTTAATTATTTAATAATTAAATTTTAAATTATAATTAATTTTTGGAATTATAATTAAGTTTGAAATTATTAAGTTGAATTTATAATTAAGTTGAAATGATTTGATGATTAAGTTTGAATTCATAATTAAGTGGAAATGATTTAATAATTAAGTTTGCATTGATAATCAAGTTTGTAATTATTAATTTTTGAAATTATTAATAATTAAGATTGAAATTACTCGATAATTGACTAAGATTGAATTATTTGATAATTGAGTAAAAATTGAATTCTTTGATAAGAGAAATTGAACTTTTGAATAAGTGAAATTTGAACTTCATTAATAAATGGAATTGGGTTCATTATTTATTAAGTTTGGAAAATTATTTAAGTAAGTTATTAAGTGAAATTGGACTTCTTGAATATGAAAAATTTAGTTTCTTTATTAATTGAGTTTTGAAATTTGTAACTAAATAAATAAAAATAAGAAAATTGAATTTCTTTAACAAGAAATAAAATGTGATTTATTGGAATAGATATAAGACTTGAAATTTAAAGAATTTGATTTGACGAGTCTAATTTAATTCAAATTGAAGTTTTGATATAATTAAGTTGAACTTAAGAAATCGATTTAGTGAATTGGAAATTTAAATGGAAATTATTTTAAATGATAAATTAGCTTAGCGAATATTGAAGGAAACCGATAAATGAATTTAAATTGGTTTGAATGGTAAATTAAACCACTTTAAATAATTTCGGAATGAAATTCATATACGAACTTGAATCAATATTTGAATTGTTTAGATAAAAATCGAAATTGAATTATAAGATTTTGAAATGGTAATTTGGAAGTTTTGAAACGTAAACTTTGGAAATTGATTTAGAAAGACAAACGAAATGTTGATTTACGAATTGAAATTGAAATTGAATATTATTTGGTTTGAAATTTTCTAAACGACCAATCGGTGTAATAATTACGAAAGTTATTAAAGAGACCGGAATCAGTTATGGATATACTCTCTATCTAAACCGAAAACCACTTTAATAACTATACGTGGAGTGTGATCCAGAATGAAGTGGTTGAAATGATGTACGTGATGACTGAAGAAAGAGAACGATAATGGATAGCCTTGAGACTTGTGTCAAATTGGTAATGACTAAAATCAGGAGCCGTGCCGGGCCAAATGGGGTTAGCCACCTCGAGCGGACACACTTCTTCGTAACTACTACTCATTACTTGTGATTGATTGGTGCACCCTCGTACTTTTCAGGAGTGTTGTTTCGTGGTGTTGCGATCGCTGCGGCGATGCGTTCTCACCAGTCCGGATCAGGCAAACGATAGTTTCACTACCTTGGGTATTGCCTCATGTGCCTTGTCATACTTGTATTCCTATATACGCGACAACTACGAATTTGTTTTATGTTATACCTATGGAGTACTCCCTGATATCCCACCAGTTTACGGTGGAGTTTACAGTGCTGTATAGATTATGACATTTATATATAAAATGTGTTAAGGGGGATAATGGTAACGCCTTAACACTATTTTGATACTTTATATTACTGATAGACATTATTTATTTAGCGTACACTACTACCTAGTAGATAGTTTAACGGATCCTTAGAGGATGGTGATTCCAACATCCTTTGAGTTACTTGTATTTCGATTGCTATTTCACTTGAGTTGGATTTATTGATATAAGAATATTAATCCTGACTCGAGTGTTTTGTGTTTTGCTTTACGCTCGGGTCAGACTGAGTGGTTCAGTACTCAAGACTCACCTTTGGAGTTGGAGCTTTGCTTGAAGATCCAGCTATCTATCCAGCTTTCAGATATCCAGTTGATTTCCAGTGATGTATTCTAATTTTTATATTTGACTGTTGTATACGAGACTTCTGTCTTATGTTGTAACTTATTTAACTCTGATGTATCTTATATATTTATATAGTGGCTTCATGAACTACTATCTCTTTTACTTCCGCTGCATATTATTTCTCTGTGTCTGTGATTCTGTGATTATTTATTTATCGTATATCTCAGTTTTGCCAAATTTAAATTAACAATTCGGTTTTGAATTATTCAAGTCCGACAAGTGCGGATGCGAATAGTCCAAAATAGCGGGTTGTTATAGTACCCACACTATTTTATCTGTTTATCTATGAAATATTTTAAATACCTTATTCACCCCTCTAGGGTGTATTACTCGATTCTACAAATATCACACCATCTGTTAAGTGATGTGTGAATGTTAATATTCGAATAGTTTTATGTTAATGTTGACCAAATTTACACATAATGAGTCACACAACCGATATGATGAATTCTCTTTAGACCGTACGATTTAATTAGTTTATAATTTTTATAAATTAACTAAATTAACTAATATTTATGAAATATTGATTATAAAATTTTGAATATAATTTTAAATCTTATTATATATATATATATATATATTTATAATAGTTTAAAATATATCAATCGATATGCGATATTGTTAAGCAATTAAATTAGACTTAATTAATACTGTTTATTGGGGCTTAAAATGAGTTTAATGCCCATGAAAGGGGTTGGAAATTTCGACCAAAAGGATGTAAGGGGGCGGCTAAAAAACAAGCTAGGGGTATTTTAGATGGATGGCCCCGTATTTAGGGAGAATGAGTAGATGATATAATCCGCCTTTCTCTCCATTCCTTCCACTATAAAAGGACTTCTGACCCTAATGCAAGCTCTTTTTGTCTGCCATTTTATAACCTTGTTGCCCGTCTACACAAAAGCTCCATCAAAGTTCATCTCAAATAAATTTTAAATCAATAATTATTAGATAGTCAACGGTCTACAATCAAAGTTTAGTAGTCAGTCGAATTGAGAAGAGTTCCAAGGAGGGATAGTCAATGGTCTACATTGCCTTGAACAACGCCATAATAAAAATAATGTGTATAAATGTAAATTCATAAATTTATAACCGAGCTCAAGATGATTCCAAATATTGAGAATCTCATAACATCGTTATATGATAATAATGTTACAGTATAGTTAATAACATAACATAGAGCTAACTCGAAGTTGAGAGACATACTTCGAATCTAACCACATGATAAAGGTAGTTTATTAGCATTAGAGAGGGTTGATTGTCAAGGCAGATAATTGAAACATAATAGCATACCCATTTACAGAGGGTCTAACCCAGTTGTTTTGAGAAAACTAATTTGAGAAGTTGGGGTAAGATTCCATAATTAATCCTAAGTGCAAGTGGGAGATTGATAGAGTTATGGGTATGTCCAAAGAGCAATTATATAATTTATTATATAAATCTAACCCATTGACCAATCTTTTTCGAAATAAAGGTGTTTTCTTTGTATTATATACTTCATATAATGTGTTATATTAATTAACTAATTTAATTAAAAGTATATTTAATAGAAAATTCATAAATGGTATGTTTTGTGATAGTAGTTACAATGTATTTGTAACTGTGGGTAATTTATCACAATAAATTTAAATATACCATTTTAAATGTTCCTAGTCAAGATGCATCAAGACTGGATATCTATGTATCCACTGAGACTGGAGTACGTAGCGCTCTCTAAATGTCGGGCAATGCATTACTCGTGGCTGCTGGGCACCTAGGCATTACATACTGATAGTTATTGGATAACTGTGGAACAACTCACTCAATAATTTTTTCGTGGTTAATATAACTAAGGTCAAACAGAAAATATCGATGTGACTGATTTACACCGTTCTCTCGACTTAAGAGTGGTATGGACCGTCAATATGAAAGCTCCGCTTTAATTATAGTCAAATCATGGCATAACGTCCATCCAGTGACTATGGTTGGGTCGAGTGAAAGTATTGGAAGTGGAGCACTATTTAAGAGAGGATTCGTCTTCCTAGTCATATAAGATTAGTATCACGATCAACTCAAGTCAACTCGAAACCAAAGTCTCTGGCCAGAGCATTTAGACTAATAATAATTGTTATTATTGAACCAAAAACTTTGTCTTTGGACTATAGAGTTGAATGGGGATGATGTTGAAGTGACCATTAGCAAATTCCATAAGTCTAAATTGATATAGTTTTGATGAAGAGAATTGGTGTAAATAAATCTCACAACCGAGTAACGCTTAATAAAGTAAATTAGATTTAACCGAAATCAAAAAGGCAATAAATTTTGCCAAAATGTCACTCCACTTGCTAAGTGACGTTTTAACATTACCATTCGAATAGTTTGATGTTAATCATTGACCAAATTTACACTTGACGAGTCAGACAACCGATATGATGAATGCTCTTTAGGCCAAACGATTTAATTAGTTCATAACTGTTATAAATTAATTAAATTAACTAATATTTATGAGATATTGATTATGCAATTTTGAATATGATTTAAGAAATAAATATTATTGTATATTTGTAATAGTTACAAATATATCGATCGATATGCGTTATCTATAAGCAATTAAATTAGATTTAATTAATAATATTTATTTATTTAGGCTTAAAATGGGTTTAATGCCCATAAAAGGGGATGGATGTTTTGATCAAAATGATGTAGGGGCCGGCTAAAATTGAGCTAGGGATATTAGATGGATGGCTCATATTTAGGGAGAATGGGTAAGAGATATTATAAGCCTTTCTCTATTCCTTCCATTATAAAAGAATCCTAACCCTAATACATATGAAGCTTTTTTGGCTACCGTTTCATCTCCTTACTAGCTGATCCCATCTATACAAAAGCTCCATGAAAGTTCGTCTCAAATCAATTTCAAATCAACAACTATTGGATAGTCAACAGTCTGCAATTTAAAGATTAACAGTCTGCTTAATTGAGAAGAGTTATAAGGAGGGATATTCATCATAGCAAATTGTACTTTAAGGCTTAGTTTTGGTATGTTTCTTATTTCATATAACTTATAATTCTTGAATAATACTCTATTGCTTGTGCGTGTGTATCATAATAATATTATTAACTAGGCGAGACTCCCGTATGTATGATTGTTGTTACATATCGAATGGTTATATGTACTGTATCTATAATAAAAAATAATTTTTATTTAGATCCGATGTATGCACAGCCGAAATAATTTATTTTAATTTATATAAATTTATTAATTAATTATGTGCATTTTAATAAGTCATATTATATAAATTTAAATGACCTATAATTCATCATGCCACTATATCATGTTAAAAACTGGTCTTATATTTTATTTATGCAAATTTATACTAAATATAATTTTAGGTAATAAAAAAATATTTTTATTTTTAATACTATTTAAACCGAAATAAAGGTTATATAATTAAAATAAAATAACATATACTTCGAAAAATTATATTTTAAATTTTATAAAAAAAATTCATCATCGTATAATATTTTAGCTAAAATTCTTTAATTTAAAAGTCAAATTTATTATTTAAAAAAATCATTACTAATAATAGCTGAAATTAATTAAATAATAAAAAATTCTAGTTTTAACTTGGAAAATTATGGAAAAATTTTCATGACCTTTTAATATCATATTTGAATTTTAAAAAATTTAAAGCCCTGTTTGATATACTATTTTTAGTTTTATGTTTTCATCCAACAAACGTGCACACGATGTATGTATTTTTGGAAAATAACCACTTTGGAAACGACCCAATATATAAAAGAGAAAAATAATTTATCTTGTTTTTCGTGTTTTGAGAAATAAAAAAGAATGGAAAACAATTCATTCACTTCGCCATTAAGCCCTTTTTGTGGTAATGACCTAAAATTTTAAATTTCTCTTCCGTTATCCTCATATTTTGTTATGAATATTAAAAACGGAAAACAGAAAACACAAAATGAAACCAGCCAGGCCTTAAAATTTGAATAAATGTTGCAAAAATAATTTTAAAATAATTTTATTTTTGTTGCTAATATTAATTCATTAATAAAAAAATATAATTTTGACTTAGAAAATTATTGAAAATTTTCCGTGACTTTATAATACCATATTTGAATCTCAGAAAATTTGAAATTTGAAAAATATGTCACAAAAATAATTTTAACATTATTTTATTATTTTTCAACCAATATATATTCACATAATTTAATAATATAAAAGTATAATAAAATATTTTACGTGCTGTTTATTGGATCTGGAATGCTATAAAATGCTTTAGCTTTATTTAATTTTCATAATAAATATAATTATATAAACACACACACACAAACAGATATATATGTACTATTAAATACAAATAGTTATAAATACTTTAGATATTAATACATATACATATACATATACATATACATATACATATACATATACATATACATATACATATACATATACATATACATATACATATACATATATTATTTTCTTACTATAAAATATACGTGTATATTATATTTAAAAAGCATCTTTGTATATTATGTGTGTGTTATCAATTTCACATTTATGTAATATATGTATTATATATATGTATACAAGTAAATATTCATATTTTAATACTTATTTAAATAACAAGTTTATATGTACACATATCTATATATAGACAATATACAATACATATAAGATGAGCTAACATGTCCGTTGTGATGCAAATCCCAACATTTATATACGAGCATGTTATACCTTGCATATGTTGTTATGTTATACAAGCACACACACACACACACATGATACATATGCGTACCATTATACTTAATTTGAAATAAATTAAATGAAATTCAATGTTTCAATCTATTGATTATAAATTTAAACGGAATAAAGATTTTATTTAAATTAAATTTAAAAATTTCTACATAAAGTATAGTTCATAGGTCCAGGATAGGTTCAATAGGAGATTTTTTTTTGAAATCCATCAATAACTTCTGCTACGGGCTAGCCTAGGTTTAACATTAAGTACACACCTTATGGAAAGAATTTAACTCAATTTTTCTCATCTTAAATCATGTTTTATCCAACAAAGTTCGACCACTACTTATTGATATATCATTATGTATTATAGGAGAAGTAACCGTTTACACCGAATCTTTATTCGTATTAGTTACGTACGGAATTCTTTTCAATATACTCACCCATTCGATCAAATTGAATCATTTCTGTCGCATATTATATTATTTGCTTCCGTTTTATATTCCATGAGCTTTCATAAATTTATACATGTGTATCATATACACATGTCCACGTCGGTGATAACTCATCGGTGAATGTGAAGAAGTACATGAAATCGTTTTAGTATTAATAGTCTTATGATTACATACATCTATATGGATCAATCTGAAGAGTTCATCAACTCTTATGATGCTCCCATTGAATAAGAGTATAACCCTTAATTTTCTGAGATATAATTAACTAGCATTATAGGATTCATAATCATATGAAAATTATTCTCAAAATCATGGCATAGTCTATAATTCCAAAACAATTGCAAATAATAATTGTAGATACTTTTGTATTTTCCAAGCATCAAATACCTCTACTAAAGATCTATTTCACGATGAATATACATGATATTCTCATTGAAATAAAACTACGTCTATTCCTTAGTCACCACTGAGGAACATATATTATTTACATAATGTAGGGTAGGTTTTACGAAAACAATTCGCGTAACTTGATGTAATCAATAAGTGTTACATGACAATCTTCGACTATTTCAACTATTACTACATATATAATAACATACTGAATTCAGAGGGCCATCATTCACTAAACATAGGCTACTTATTTCATATATTACAACTAGTTTATAGTGGAGAGTTATTTGATCAAATATCTGAACTCAAAGATATAAATCTCACAGAAAATAATTTTCTATGCAAAAACATATTTCAGAATAGAAATTATATTTCTTGTTCCAATGTTAAGTACCAATCATTATTATTATAATTCTCGTTTTCAATGTTTCTTCATAAAGCAGAAGACCATTCAATCTCTTTTCATCCCACTTGTATCTTAAATCACAGCTACTCTTGCATATTCATTTTCTTTTCTAAATGGTCGAAAGCTACTCTTGTATATTCGTTTTCTTTTCTAAATGGCCGAACCATTCAAAAGAAATCCCTTACTACAATACCATAATGAAGTCTTTACAAGAACTCACTTATCATTCCTAACGGTTAAGGATGCATAATATGATGAACCTTATGCAAACTAATCAAACAAACATTACAGCGATCAAGTTCTTAGATCTATACTGTAGTTTTGGTCTTGTGTTACATTTAACACAATATGATCTTATTGTAATCAATCAAATTGAATATTTAATCTTTCACTATGTTTTATTTTCTTATTTTAGATGAACTAATTTCATACATTTCGAACTATTACCGTTCACCATATAACATTCTATATGATTGTATGGATCAAATATTTATAGTCTTGTATTGCTTTTGAGTTTGGAACTTACAAAATGCAATACATGGTTTTGACCAAATAAACACTTAAGCTGTGTAGTTAATGCCCTACTATTACCTAGCTACAATCCCGCTATATCTCATAGCGGATTTCTACCGCTACGATTTTTCCATATAGCCCCAGAATATAGCCTTTCCGCTTTAATCCCCGCTATTTCCGCTATATCCCGTTATTTCCGCTATATTCCGCTATTCCCGGTTTTTTTTAATAAATTGAATTGAAAAATTGCATTTATACATTATAAAATTATGAAACTAATTTATTTGATTTAATTTTTAATATATTTTAAAAAATGAAAATACTCTAATATTCTACCAAATTCAATTATGTTATATAACAGTTTTTCGTTTATTTAAAGCATATTTGCACATGTTTTTATTTAAAATTATTTATGTATTATTTATAATTCAACTGAATGATAATTTTTCATTGAATTACCATTTGTATATTTGTAAAAATATCGAGTACAAGTTTTATATGCTATTTTAGAGCCATCCGCTATATCCTGCTATATCCTCGCTGTATCCCCGCTATAACTTTTTGCACCTCCACCGCTTTGAATCTACCGAGCGCATTAACTGCACAGCACTTAAGCAACCAAATTTCGAACATATTTAGTAGTTGTAAAATCAGGCGCTTGCATGAGTGTTGGAACTTTAACATGCAATAAGCATTTAATAGTAAGCATGTGTGTATGTCTATGTTTGTGTGTATTATATTTCTATTGTAAATCTTTAATTCATTTCAATTTGTATAGTTTAATTGATAAACTTTTTATCAATCATATTAAATGCACAAATTTATCAATGTAAAGTATTATAACATCATATAGCATATGTTCTTATAATATTAGAAAGGTTAAATGTTATCATTTCATTTTTCTGACAAGACTCTCAATAGCCTTTTATGTTTCTCCAAACCCTAAGTCAAAACATAGAAGTCTTTTGACTTCTCCAATGGATGTTAGGATTCGTCCGTCTTGGAATTCCAACCTTGAGTTTTCTCAGTAATTCATAGCTCCACAGACGATGAATAACTCCTTGTCGGTTGTATCATATACAACTTCTAACCCACAATACCTTATCTTAATTTCACTTCAACCTTGAGTTTTCTCAACAAATTGAAATGAAATTATTCACTTGTACCTACCATATTGCGACGACCTAAGTATATTATATATACTTACAGTTTGCTTAACAAATACATATAGTTATCTACATTGTCTATTCAATATATTAAAAATACTACACATAACATCCTAGCTTGAATTTGCTCAACAGCTAAGGAGTATGCAAGTAATTTATTAATATGTGTATGGTGGAGGACAACAAATGCTGAAGCTTCATAATTTTCAATATATTGCATTGAGTGATATTGACTTATGAAATAATATATTTCTACGAATACCCTCGTGATTAAGGTGTTAGACACATCGGAAGTCGCGGTGTACGTACATTTACATATGTATTTATTCCTTAAGTCTATTTAGGGTTTCTTAATGTTCCACATTTAATTAATACATTCATATTGTATAAATTTTATTACTATATGATATAACTTATATTTTATATCACTTATATAATAGTCTTATGTATAATATTATATTAATCAAATCTTATTTAATTAATTTTAATTAATTAATATTTTAAGTAATTAATATTTTAATTAATTTTATATTATCTTCATAAAACATTTATAGTATAACACACGTATATATCATATATATGTATATTATTTAATTAATGTTCTACAAAAAATGTTATTTTATTAATTAACCTTTTAATTAATTTATTTAATTAAACAGTTTTAACTAAATTTATATTAATTTCAAACTTCATTTATATACATACATGTATACTTATGTTAATTTTACATTTTAAACAGCACAACAATATATATAATATATAATACATGTATATATTTATTACTGAATTAACTTATATTTACTTAATATATTTTATTAACTTCATTAATAAATTTTATGCATTTCAAAATTAATTTATGTTAATTTTCAAACATTTTGATTTTTTTTACATATTATAACATTTATAGTAAGTATATATTTTAAGTTTAACTATTAAATTTAAAACTTATATTATTAATTTTCAAATAATTTTGAAAATTAGCCCAAGATCCAATTTAAATTGGGCCTTTTCTATTAGAGGAAATCTTCGGGTTCATAAATCTGTTTGGGCTAGGCCAATAGCCAGGAAGGGTAGCCCAAACACAATCCTTCGACATACCTTCCAAGCATCCTACTATTTGAGTTATGAGTTTAATAAGTTAATCCTAACATGACTAATTAGATCGTATATTGTATTAGGCTCTAATATCATTATTGGAACTGGGCTAGCCCGTAGAAGATGTAATAGGTAGACTTCAAAAAAATTCCATTTTTGATCTTTATTGAGCCCATGAAGTCTAATTTATTTAGAACATTTAAAAATTTCTTTTGAATAAAATAATTATTTTATTTAAAATTATTATATAGTTTTATATTATGCAATTAGTATTATATTACAAATATATACCTGTGTATCATGCATATTTACATACGTACATACATATACATATACATGTGTGTGTGTGTATATGTGTGTGTGTATGCATGTGTCACATAGCAATTCGTGCAAGGTATAGCATGCCCTTATATATATTCACATCATCTATATTCAACTCTATAGTCCAAGCATATAGTCCTTGGTTCAAGAATAATAATAATTATTAAATTAAATGCTCTGGTCATGAACTTTGACTTTTAGCTGACTTTAATAGACTGTGATATTAACCTCATATAACTGAAGAGATGAGTCCTCTCTTGAATAATGTCTCACTCCCAGTGCTTCCGCTCGACCTAATTATGGCCGTTCGATGCACGCTATGCCTTTGTTTGACTATAATCAAAGCAGAGCTTCCATATTGAAGATAAACTTTATTCTTAAGTCAACAGAACTGTGTAATTTTGTCACATCAATATTTTCTATTTGACCTTAGTTATATTAACCAACAGAAAACTATAGAGTGAGTCAGTCCATAGTTATCTAATAACTATTAGTATGTAATCCCTTGGTGCCCCAACAATCATGAATAATATGTTGTCCAACGTTTAGAGAGCATTATGTAGTCTTAACGGATGCATCGATATCCAATCTCAATACATCTTTACTAGGAATATTTAAAATAACATGTTTAATTTCATTATGATAAATTATTCATGGTTACAACGCATTTTAACTCATTAGACATATTATTTATGGATTTTTATTTATTAAATATACTTTTAATTAAATCAATTAATTAATATAACATATTATGTCAGGTATATAATAGAAAGAAAATACTTTTTATTTTGAACAAGATTGATTATCAAGTAGATATATGTTATAAATTACATAATTTCCCCTAGCGCATACCTTTAACTCTATCAAAGCTAAAGACCATAGATTATGAGCTGTATGTGATATAATTAATAAGTTGCTATATATCGCATGCGGGCCCTTGATTTGTTGATATTCCTCGAAGCTAGAATCCCAAGGCATGCGAGTCCATCCACTAAGAAGTTGATGAACTTCTATATTTCTCTTAGGGTTTTGAAAAATATAGAAGTCTAATGAGAGCTCATTAGTATAATGAAATATAAAGTTTAACCTAACTAAAATTATAAAACTATTTGCTATGAATTTAATGTCTAATCCACTAAACAAAATTTGCAGAAAAATGTCTACACCAAAGTTGTTTTCTAGAAATAACAAACTCATTGGACCAAGTACATAGACTTACTAAGAACAATAAAAATAACACTTACATATGAACGCTTACACTAGAATCTTACTCCTAATGATGAACTAGGATGGAACTCATCTTCAGTGCCATAAGGTGTAGGGTTGGCCTGAATACGTAAAGAACATAAGTCCTAGTAAATTTAAGGTAAGATGTGTTTATGTAGTTTAAAGGTATCCTAGAGATTCACACATATTTATGTTTTATCACACTGGGTAACAAAAGATCTTTGTTTCAAGACAGTCCGCGTTCTTAGAGAAGAAATTTTTATTTAGAGAAACTACCATTATAAGAGAGACTTGGATAAAATTTGAGAAACTAACAAGGAGATATATCATGTAGATAAAACTATACAATTGCACCCCAAGAGAAACAACTTATTAAAAGATCTAATAGAGAGTCTCAAGCTCTAGAAAAGTACTACGATTTTCTCATCGAGCGAGATCAATGATTATGTCATTCATGATGATGATCCCCTCTATTATAGACAAGCCTAGGGTGTAAAGACTATACCATATGGCTTGATGATTTTAAATATGAAATGGATTTCATGTACACAAACTACATTTGAACTTTGAAGGATGTACCCAAAGGGGTAAAACCAATTGGCTACAAATGGATTTTCAAGAAGATTAGCGCAAATGGAACATTCAAGGCTTATACAACTAGGTTGGTGGAAAAATGACTACATCAACTCTAAGAAATGATATTATATGTCATATATTTAAGTGCATGCATGTATGTCACGTAGACATTGTGATATTATTTTTAATATTTTCTCCAAATAGTATTCAGTATTCTGATATTCACTATAATTAACAAATCATATTAAAATTACAATACACCAATTCAAATATTGACTCAAATCTCAATCAAACACTAAAAAATATTAAATAGGATTTAATATGAAATTAAAATTGTCAATAATAACACAACATGATACTTTGTAATCTTAGCGAAAAGAAAAATTGAAATCACCCTCTTTACCATTGCTACATAATGCACCTAATCCAATAAAGACCATACTTTGATTATGAACAATCACATGAAAATGGATTATGTTAAGATCGTAGATGGATTGTGATTAATGAAGAAAAATGCTACTCAAGAAAGAATTTATCTTCTTTGACATAGAAAGATAAAGTCACTGTACACAATATATCATTTCTTAAGGGTGTAGCTTAAATGATTAGATGTAGGACTTCTCCTAGATGATCTGTAAGGATCGGGCCTTGAGTCCAATATTGTAGTTCAGTAAAGTTTGTATAGAACTTTGTACTTGAATTGTCAAAATATTAACAACGGTTGAGTTTCATACTTCGGAGGCCCACGATTGTAAATCTCAATTTTCGACTAACACTTATTTAATTATGTAATTTATAAATGATATAAATTATTATAATGATATAATGATATAACATAAAGGTAATATCAATACTTTTATTATGCAAGGACCAATATACTTTAAAAAACAGCTATATATAGACATCATATATTCCTTTTAACCAAATGTGCCTTAAATAATATATAATAAATAAAATAAAATATTTAGGGATAATCGAATTAAATTAGTTATATTAATGTAAATTAGAGGACCATGTGTAACGCAGGCGAACGGGTTCAAAAAACGTTTTTGAATTAAAGGGAGAATGAATTTTCATTCAAATGAGCTTTTTGTTGGAAACCGACAACATAGTAAAGTTTAGGTTATTCATATAAATAAACTTATAGTGTCTCCGCTCTCCACAAAGATTTTTCTGTATCACTTCTTTGTTGAATTAAGTTCTCTTATTTCTATCTTACAAAATAAAATTATAGTTAGAAAAGAAAATTTATGAATAGGTAAATCATTTTTTATTACATCTTTCATATTGTTAACTGGGTTTTTAACCCAATAGAATTCAACGGAAACTAGAACATCTACAATAAGTCAAAATATCTCAAGGATTGACCAAGAAGACCAAAAGGAAAAGAAGAGAAAGACCAAAGACAAAAAAGGCCAAAACTAGCTAATGTGATGGATCGCTAGCGATCCATAAAGTTTGCTCGTGGATCCTGCGCTCCTCTTGCATCATGATCTAATATGTTCCCTAGAGATTCTTGCCAAGTTTCATAGCACGCTAAACAATCTAGCCCGAGAAGTGAAGACTTGCCTGATTCAAGCTGTTTGACCAAATGCAGCTAACTTAAAATGGACCTACAAAAATCATATAAAGTCGGTTTAACTTGAAATTTTGGAAGAAAATTTGGAAGACATAGATGAAGGCTCGCAAAAAGTGATTATTTGGAGTTGGTTTGATGGATCGCTAGCAATCTAACCAGATGGATCGCTAGCGACCATCTAGAGTGGGCACTGCCATCTTAAATTTTTATGGTGAGTCCCTGACACCCTCTAGAGCGTTCCTGCAAAGTTTAATTCGATTTCGTTAATATTTGATGAGTTATGGATGATTCTTCTGGACCAAATGACCCATCAAGATAGATGACCAAACTAACTCCAGACGATTTGGTATTTGGACAAGGCACTCAAATAGAAGATTGGAAGATAACCAAGCAAAGATCACTCAAAAAATATGCTAAGTGGATGGATAGCTAGCGATCCATCCCCATGGATAGCTAGCGATCCATCCCCTATGGATAGCTAGCGATCCATCAAGATATGTTGGATCACCCTTAAACTTTTTGGGCTTCTTCATAACACTAAGTAAAGGTTTATGGTAGAGAAATATGCTAAGTTGATAGATAACCAGCGATCCATCCCCCATGGATAGCTAGCGATCCATAGAAATTACTCAAATTGATTTGAGATTTTCAGTGATGACTTGGCATAACAACTGGACTCTTCTGCACTTGGACTTCAGGCCTAATACTCACTAAATTACCCTATAAATACTCACATACCTACAACTAGAGATGGATCTTTATTTCGAAGAGAGCTGCCATTGCTCCACTGGAATTTCTTCACTTCTTCAACATTTTTCTCCCTCACAATGGTCATCAAGGGGGTTATGTGATTCTCCAGTCAATCCTTGAACTTGTGACTTATTCTAACTCATTTTAACTTAGACCTAAGGACTAACTAGTTGATATCCAGAGAGCTTCAACTAGTATAATCATAATAAAGATTAATTAAAGTTGACGTAAGTCAGAGTCGGCCGAGCCACTATAAAAATTCTCTCTCTCTTTTCTTACTTATGCTCTTTATTTGTTATTTATCTAAAATATTTGCTACTGATTATCTGCACCGGTGCTTTCACACTTGATCCAGGGTGTTAATCCATTTTTTGGGTTAACACGTATCATACATATTTTTTCGTTATAGATAACAAGCAATTTTTATTTTTGTAAAACAATTTTCATTTGGTTAAATTATATATATATTAGATAATATAAAAATGTAAATATAAGTTTTAGCCATACTAGTTTAATATTTTTATTTTAAATAAAATTTTATTTTATTATTTATATTATTTACTAAGTATATACATGTTTATTTATAATGAATATTAAATTGATGGTTAATTTTTTTATTAGTTATGATGATAGATACACATACATATATACATATATACACACACACACACACACACACACACACACACACACACACACACATATATATATATAATTCATCGATTTTATAGTTTATGTAAAATTATTTTTGGGTAATAAATATTTATTAATATATAGATATATTAATTAATATATAGATATATTTTATTAACATATCAAATTAGTTGGAAATAAAATAGAAAATATAATAATAGTTCATAATATTTCTAAATAAATTTGAAATTTGAGTTGAGGTTAAAAGTAACTTGAATAAATAAAAATTTATTTATTAAAAATTTTAAGTATTAGATTCTATGTTTTTGTTTTAAGATTTTAACTAATTCAGGTCATATGAGCATAAACATGCATATAAAATATAACCACAAGCATAAAAACAATTACTTCATTATGTCAATTAATCAAGGCCTAGTGCTTCTCCTTTTGATATGGCTTCAATCACTCCATTTCCACACCCCCAAATAGTTTTAAGCCTCACAAGAAAGTTACTACAATAGAGTCTCATAAGTGACTACCAACCGAGAACTATAGTTTCACCCATAGTTTTCAGGATCGAACCACGAGCCTGACTATTGCGTCTCAAGGTTCAAGGTTCCGGTGGTCGGATCAGTCGAACCGTTTGAATCGTGCATTTTCTTTCTTGTTATACATTCAAAAAGAGTTTTAGAGCATAATACATCATATTAATTCACATAAAAAGAACTCCTCTTCTCACAAATCACATGATTATAACATAAACATAGTTAAAATAATTATAGCATAACATAACTAAAATGGGAAAATATTCAATTTGAAATTGGTTTATACAATAATGGTTATGTTTAGTATCATAATTATCTTTAATATGTGGAACTGTAACAAAATAAATTTTTTATGTACAAATGTAACTCAAGTTGAAAACAAAATATAGTAACGTACAAAGTTTATTTCATTTCAATGTAGTCAATATAATATTCTTAGTATTAGTTAAAAACTCTAAACCTGTAATTTAGAGCAGATAGAATATATGGAAAGGTCTATGCTCATTTCAGTATAAAAAGTGAATGTACAGTAGTCCCCACGTCATCAAACATGATGATCTGGTTCGGGCTTCCCATCTATATAAACAAAGCTCTTCCACCAATTGCATTTAACTTCACCTTTTGTATTCAGCTTCCAGAAGGAGCGCCTAGGCCAATGAGTTAGGCTTAAATTATTCCAACAAATTAAATTTTATTTAATAAAACCCGGTTTATTTTTGCAAAACCAGAGGTTTGAATAGGTTTTCACGTTTTTACCACGGTTCTTGCATGTGATCGGTTTTATCTTGCTCTGGGCCTTGGTGCTGTATTGTTCACGGTTAACTAAGGTTGGACCAATGTCCGGTTTGGTTATGAAAACATGGGTTTCACCTTGGTTTAGTAAAGATGCCTCACATCATTGTTTTTCAAGGCTCACAAATAAACCATCACCAGTATTGATTTTCAAAGGCTCATTAATAACCCTATTGCGGATGACTTTCTTTTATTAAAGTGGGGTTGAGTTTCTCCTTTTGTTTATTTTTATTTCCACTTACTCCAAATGGTAGGTGTCCCTGCTCAGTCCAAAACTTTAATTCAAATGGTAGGTATCCCTGTTCAGTCCAAAACATGCACATGTCACTCATTGGAATATATTTTTTCCCCATGCAATAGATTTTTAGTCTTCATGACTAATAAGCGAGTAAAACATCTTGATAATTATCAAAACCTTTGTTCATCCTTCCTTGCCTTAAAAAATTTCAGTTATTCGTCATAAAAAATTGATTAGTTAGTGGACCTATCATATTTGATGAATGGTTGATATTTGATGAATGACTGATGGTACAAAATGAATGGCTGAGATCATTGAGACACATATGACATGCAAGAGGGATCAAGGAATTGAACCGAACTTGATATTTGTCTAATCCCTAGTTTATGGTTCATCACTTGTGTGCATACCTACATAAACTTTATGTTCTTTCCTCAATTTGACACATTCATTTATCCACGATTATCCAACATCCTAACATATTGATTACTATGACCTCTTAGATGCAGTTCTAATCATATAAGAGCATCTCCATTTAGTTCGCATACATTATTAACCTTTAATAGTCAGTAAGTAACCTTATGTCATGGCGTGTATAAAAGGTCCATAAATTTTGGATTTAAGGGGCGAAACATATAATTCATACAAGATCTACAAACACACCAAGCAATCAAGCCTATTATAGTGGACCATCCCATTCGATCTTCTTCATTGGTGAACACCATTCGCATAGAATATATCTAACTCATCTTAGTGGTTTGTAAGTTCTGTCCCATTGATTTTCGTCTAGTGGTTTACAGATTTTTTTTCCACCAATAGAACGACCACACATAATACTTTTTAAGGTTATTTGTTGAATACATAGTATCAGTGAAAATTATCAACAACATATAAATGTCCTACACCGTCTACTGATCAGCCCTATCGACTATTCTACTAAATACGAGTACATATGCATGCCCAGGTAGGCCTGCATTTAATCAAAACGTGCATGTATTCTTAGTTGTACATGTGGAAGTAGATTTGATAGTAGCATCCCCATGTTTAAACTCCACCTAGGCAGAAACCGCTATTTTTTTGTTCAGACTGCAATAACTTCTTCATGCTAACTCAGAATTAGGCGAGACTTCGACCGATGAACTCCCATCTAAATTACAGACAATAAGGAACACACAGATACTTCATCTAGTGAACATATACCGTAGTTCTTCATGGTGACTAATAGTTGTACTTAGAAAATAACATGCTACATCCTCGTATTTGAACTCCACCTAGGAAAAATCTGCTATTTTTTATTCATACTGTAATAATTTCTTCATACTAACTTGAAATCGGGCGAAACTACGGCCAATGAACTCCTACCTAAATTGCGGACAATATAGAATACTCTTATGAACGTATACCGTAGTTTTCCATAGTGATTAACAGTTGTACATAGAAAATAAAAGGCTATATCCCCACTTCAACGCTCACTGTAGTTCTCCATAATGACTAATAGTTGTACTTAAAAATAATAGGCTACATCCTCATATTTGAACTCCGCCTAGGTGGAAGCTGCTATATTTTTTATTCAGACTGTAATAACTTTTTTATATTAACTCGGAATCAGGAAAAACTTCGACCGATGAACTTCCACCTAAATTATGAAAAATATTGTACACTCGGATACTTCGTCTAGTGAACGCACACCGTAGTTCTCCATGGGGACTGATAGTTTACTTAGAAAATAACATGCTACCACATCCCCATATTTGAACTCTGCCTAGTGCAGAAGCCACTATTTTTTTGTTCAGACTACAATAACTTCTTCATACTAATTCGAAATCCGCCGAGACATCGACTGATTAACTCTCACCTAAATCACGGACGATATGGAACACTCGAATACTTCATCTTGTGAATGCACACTGTAGTTCTCCATAGGGACTGACAGTTGTACTTAGAAAATAACAGACGACTACAAAGCCTTTGTTTTTTTGTTCAGACTGCAATAACTTCTTCATACTAACTCGGAATCAGGCAAAACTTCGACTGATGAACACGCACCTAAATTAAAGACAATATGGTTCACTCGGATACTTCATCTTCCGAACGCACACTATAATTCTCCATGGGGACTGATAGTCTACTTAGTAAATAACATGCTACCACATCCTCATATTTGAACTCCTTCTAGTGCAGAAGCCGTTATTTTTTTTATTCGGGCCGTAATAACTTCTTCATACTAATCTGAAATCCGGCAAGACTTCGATCTATTAATTCCCACCTAAATTACGGACAATATAGAACACTCAGATACTTTTTCTTATGAATGTACACTGTAATTCTCCATGGGGACAGACAGTTGTACTTAGAAAATAACAGGCCTCCACATCTCCATATTTGAACTCCTCTTAGTTCAGAAGCCACTATTTTTTTTTGTTCAGACTATAATAACTTCTTGATACTAATTTGAAATCGGGTGAGACATCGATGGATTAACTCCCACCTAAATTACGGATAATATTAGACACTCAAATACTTCATCTTGTGAACGCACACCGTAGTTCTCCATGTGGATTGACTATTGTATTTAAAAAATAACATGCAACCACATCCTTATATTTGAACACCGCCTAATGCAAAAGCTGTTAATTTTTTATTCAGACTGCAATAACTTCTTCATACTAACTAAGAATCAAGCGAAACTTTGACCGATTAACTCCTACCTAAATTACGGATAATATGGTACACTCGGATACTTCATCTTGTGAACGCAAACTGCAGTTCTTCATGGTGACTAACAGTTGTACTCAGAAAATAACAGGCTATGTCCCCACTTCAATGCCCACTGCAGTTCTCCATGGTGACTAATAGTTGTACTTTGAAAATAACTGGCTACATCCTCATATTTGAACTCCGCCTAGGTAGAAACCGCTATTTTTTTCTTCAGACCGCAATAACTTTTTTTACTAACTCGGAATCAGGTAAAACTTCGACCGATGAACTCCCATCTAAATTACGGACAATATGGTACACTCAGATACTTCATCTTGTGAACGCATATGTAGTTCTCCATAGGGACCTACAATTTACTTCGAAAATAACATGCTACCACGTCCCCTTATTTGAACTCCGCCTAGTGTAGAAGCCGCTATTTTTTTGTTCAGACTGCAATAACTTCTTCATACTAATTCAGAATCCGACAAGACTTCGACCGATTAACTCCAACCTAAATTACGAACAATATGGAAGAATAAGATACTTCGTCTTGTGAACGCACGCTATAGTTTTCCACAGAGACTGATAGCTGTACTTAGAAAATAACAGGCTAGCACATCCCCATACTTGAACTCTGCCTAGAGCTGAAGCCGCTATTTTTTTGTTCAGACTTCAATAGTTTCTTCATACTAACTCAGAATTAGGCAAAACTTTGACCGATTAACTCCCACCTAAATTACGGATAATATGGTACACTCGGATACTTCATCTTGTTAACTCACACTGTAGTTCTCTATAGTGAATAACAGTTGTACTTAGAAAATAACATGCTATGTCCCTACTTCAATGCCCATTGTAGTTCTCTATGGTGACTGCTAGTTATACTTAGAAAATAACATGCTACATTCTCAATTTGTACTCCGCCTAGGTAGAAACCGCTATGTTTTTTCTTCAGACTGCAATAACTTCTTTATACTAACTCGGAATCAGGCAAAATTCGACCGATGAACTCCCATCAACATTATGGACAACAATGGTACACTTAGATACTTCATCTTATGAACACACACTGTAGTTCTCCATGGGGACTGACAGTTTACTTAGAAAATAACATGCTACCACAACGTCATATTGAACCCTATCTACTGTAGAAGCCGCTATTTTTTTTATTCAGACTGCAATAACTTCTTTATACTAATTCAGAATTCAGTGAGACTTCGACCGATTAACTCCCACCTAAATTACAAACAATATGGAACAATCGAGTACTTCATCTTGCGAACGCACACTATAGTTCTCCATAGGGACTGACAGTTGTATTTAGAAAATAACAGGCTTGCACATCCCCATATTTGAACTCCGCCTAGTGCTCAATCCCTCTATTTTTTTATTCACACTGCAATAACTTCTTCATACTAACTCGGAATCAGGCAAAACTTCGACTGATTAATTCCGTTTAAATTACAGATAATATGGTACACTCGGATACTTCATCTTGTGAACGTACAATGTAGTTCTCCATGGTGACTAACAATTATACTTAGAAAATAACAGGCTATATCCCCATATTAGAATACTATTTCTCTATGAGATGTAAAAGGGTATGTTTGGAATTCCAAAAGGACACCAAGCAAATCTAATCAATGAATTCTCTTTATTAGTAGTAAAGATAAAAATAAAAATTAGTACACAAAATACCATCAACACCCCATAACATAAAATGTTAGATATATCTACCACTTTACTCATATTTTTGGCTTGCGACTTTTAGCTTAGGTATCGTTTTTCCAAGATATCCTATATAAGAATTTGAAGCCATATGTCTAACTTCATCATCATGAGAAATATTAAAACCGGTTCACCTTTCCACACAACATTCCATTGGCTGCTGGCGTAGTGCTAACAACAGATAGTATTGGCTGTTGATTAAACATTTAGATCTCCATGATTAAAATTATGATTTCAAGGTCTACTATAGATAAACCCTACATTGATTTATTGGACATGTTCGTTTTCACATCTTAGTTGTAGGAATACATATATCATTCTATTGGTGAAAATTCTCTAAGATTCGAATGCCTTTGGCTAGACAACTTTATACTGAAATATTAAAAATACAACAGTCACTCAACAGTGTAATCCATATAAAAACTTTACGTCGTCTCAAGTACCAACTAGTCACCAATTCTATTCATCACTAGACTCGGTGTTCACCCTGCCTAATGCCTCGATCAACACACTTTGATGTCAATGATCGCTGAATTACTTAAAAGGCTCTGCTTTACGTGCCAAAATATTTAGTTTGAGATTACATCACTTGCTGGGAGATTGATAGGGTTAAGCACATGTAGTTCAATTATCTAATTTAGTTAAATGATTGTTACCATGTACATATATATTTTTGCTTTCACTTCCTATCGTTCATGCATATACATGAATCAAACATTTAAATATAAACTTGTGTCTAGCTAATTGCAGTTATGAATATTTTCACAGATGAATTGATACACATACATATTTTAAATGTATTTAATTAAGGCGATTCGAGAAAAATATATATTAATTCACTCACGAGGAATGTGCATGTACAAGGCCAACTCGGATCATTGGGTTGTTCTAGGTGGAAAACAATTTTGTTGTCATTTACACGGAATTTTTTTTCCATACCAATTGTGTATTTTTTTTCTCTTCCATACACATCAAAACACCAAAAAAATATAATATATTAAAACAAAGTGTAAACATGTTACTCATCTTTGATAATAATGTACTCAATGAAAACAGCTCCTTTTTGAGTTTTTAGAAGCAAACTTGTCGATTATGTCATCATGTTCTAACATATCCAACTATTCCTTTTTAATTGAAATCATCGCAAATCTACTTAATATTTCTTGTGACATATTAGTTCGAAGAAATTTTTTATTTGTTTCAACTTAGAGAAACTTCTTTCTTCCAATGTCATCACAACCGGGCTAGTAATATAATTCGGTATGCAACTGATATGTTTAGAAATACACTCGTATCATGGTAAGATCTTAAAAAAATCAAGGATGCTAATTGATTTGGTTATTTCCAATATCAAGATTCTTCTTAGTGTCTAGTTTCAGAATATAAACCTTTCCACAAATATCACTCTCTTCATTGTGTTTCAAAAAAGTCTCTGGTTTCATACCACGCTCTTTCAATTGTTAATCTTCAAGGGTTTTAAATTTTGCATTCAATAAAAAGGCATAAAAATTTCGTAAAGATCAAATTGTTCAAATCAATCCTTAAGTGAAGCAAGAGCTTGGTCTATTATATGAAGAAAGCATGCAATTCTAAAATTACCTTCCAAGGATTGGGTGTCATTAGCATCAACTTCTACATTCTTATCAAATTGCTTCTTTCTATGAACAACCCTTTTTATTGTGAATTGAAGGTTCAATATCAACTTCATCTGCAAGTTCTCTTACTTCGTTATATCATCATTTTGTTTTAATTGGATCTCAATCCTAAATATAAACTAGCTAAAAATAATCATTTCAAAGAATATCTTAATAAGGTCAGTAATAGTATTAATATTTTTAAACATAGTAATAATATCTTTAACATTGATAATTATAACGCTAACATTTTTTAAATCAATCCTTAAGTGAAGCAAGAGCTTGGTCTATTATATGAATAAAGTATACAATTCTAAAATTACCTTCCAATGATTGGGTATCATTAGCATCAACTTCTACATTTTTATCAAATTGCTTCTTTCTACAAACAGCCCTTTTTATTGTGAATTGAAGGTTCAGTATCAACTTCATCTGCAAGTTCTCTTACTTCGTTATATCATCATTTTGTATTAATTGGATCTCAATCCTAAATATAAACTAGCTAAAAATAATCATTTCAAAGAATATCTTAATAAGGTCGGTAATAGTATTAAGATTTTTAAACATAGTAATAATATTTTTAACATTGATAATTATAACGTTAACATTTTTTCTAATTTGAATGATGTTTTTACTGATTATCATAATGCCCTTTTGATTAATGGAGCATAAGGATAATTTTAAATTGTTTTAGTTTATATGATTTTAACTTTTAATTTTTTTTAAATTTTTACCTTTTTGATTTTGATATCTCTTTTGTATTTATTTAGTGTTGGTTTAATCTGCTTCTTATTGTTGTTGCTTTTTCTTCTTATAATTTTAAATATAATATTACTACTTTTTCTTCATTAATACATATATATGTATATAAATTTCATTTATTTACATATATGTTTATTACTTTTATACTTTTATTTTGTTCCATTTACAGATACATGTTTTGGCTAGAAATGGTTCTAGACTACTGCTTGCAGGTTCTCAGGATTGCTATTGATAGGGATTTAGCGAAACGTTAATTCTAGACCTTCTGCGTTCGTAGTGAGGAGTCCTTCTGTGTCTGCAGTATGGTGCTCTTCATTCTGGATCATATGCATTTGCAGTGAGGCTTTCTTTTCAGTTCTTCCACATTGTCAGAGTGGCATACTTCATTCTGGACCATTCCCATTTGCAGCGAGACGTTCATTCTGGAGTTTCCGTGTTTGCTTCGCGGTGTGTCTCTCTCCACTAGAGATGTCTTCTGATATCATCCTCTCCGAGTTGCTTTGTGGTTTTTTTGGGTACTTCTAACATCTCATTATGGGCGGTGGCCTTACTGAAGCTCGATAATGAGGTGTAATGGGCGGTGATCTTGCTGGAGCACATTCTAGTTGTACATGAGTCATATTCATTGTTTTTGTATTTTGATTACCTACCTGCCAAGAATGTTTGCAACACCTTTGTTTTTTGTGATACACACACACACACACATGTGTATGCTCTCCTCTATTTTAGAGGATCACACATTTCTCTTTTTTTTAATTATAATTACATTTCCTTTATCTCTAAAATTTTAAAAAAATGCAAGGAATTCATTTATTTTAATAATTACATCTTTAATATCGATTTGCTCTCTTTAAAGTGTTTTGCAAACTTGGTTAATATTATCCAAAATAGTGTACCAATACATAAACTTATCAAGAATTCAAAATCTTCTATGGCATTTTGACATAAATATTTAGCTTCTATACTCACCATATCATCATTAGAATCATTTGCAACATCGATTAAAGCATCTCTAAGCTCTGATGGTTGGGTTCTTATTGCTCTTACACTTTTGAAATGATTTTCTCAATGAGTTACTGATAATGCTTTCAGAGTCAAACCATTTACATATTTTCTAAGTATTTCCCATTGATGAGATGGGCCAGAAAACAAAGGATAAATGAACATATGCAACAAAAAATTCTACCTTTCATACGTGATTTTTTTCATATCGGACAAAACAAGATTTAAGCTATGACACCCACATGAAATTGTTTTAGGATTTATGTTAAGGACTCTCTTTTGTACATCTTAGTGCTTACCTATATCATAATCAGGTTATGCAAAATAAAATTAAATAACATAATTAATATAAATTTATCCGTTGTCATTAAACATATCATACCTTTAATATTCACTCCATTATCATAGCCTTAGCCTCTCATGCCATCAATGTTTAGCTTAAGATCCCTTTAGAACACTTTTAAGCTTTTTAAAAAGGCCAAGTCCCGATGTACCATCAACCTTTATATAACCATTAAAAAATTCGTCTACTATGATAGACTATTCAACATCCACACATCTTATTATAATTGACTTTTGTTCTTTATGACTCAAAAGTATTTTGCTTCAAAACTTTTATAAGCTTTGCTTCTTTGATATTCTTAGCCAAGAAAAGTATTAGTTTATTTTGAATACTATGGCCAAGATAATAATGGTTTATTACATTATTTACCACACACCTAAGATGATCCTCTATGGTTGTTCAAATTTGGCTACAAATTCCAAAAGTTGACAAAAAGTCCATTATTTGTTTCATAAATCTTTTCAT
Organism: Allium cepa; assembly: GCA_030765085.1. Taxonomy (NCBI): domain Eukaryota; kingdom Viridiplantae; phylum Streptophyta; class Magnoliopsida; order Asparagales; family Amaryllidaceae; genus Allium; species Allium cepa. Next base: position 445,048,612 of record CM060935.1, on the reverse strand, counting down.
TTGAACCACAAAATAGGTCATATTCAAGAAAGAGTTTTTACAAAGCCAACTATGCTCACTATCACCTTTTTCCAACGTTTCCTATCTTGCTCGATTAGAGATTCTACTCTCTTGTCAATTTTTGCCTTTTCTTCAAGTCCTGTGTGCAAATTAACTCACTTAATAAAACTTTCAATATGCGCTCGATTTTCATGCTCCCATAACATCGCCAAAATTTTATGCCAAACATCAAATCTTCCTTTTCCCAATTTGAATGTCTTTTATGTGCTTCTAAATAATTTGTAATAAAAAACTACTTTGTTTACTTCATTTGAGTAAACTACCCATTTTCCTTCATGCTTGGAAGAAAAATGTCAACCATCAATTTCATTTTTGGAAAAATTATCATTTTCTTTTGAAATTTTAGTAGGACCTTATTTAACCAATGTTATTGTTTTAGTATTGGTTTATATTTATGTCTTCTTCATTCGCATTATCCTCTCACTTCCAATAGCCTCTTCATCAACATTATCTTCAACAATTTCATTTTCATCAATCGCTTCATTGATTTGAATATTCTTATTGACATCTTCATTTCCATGACTACTTTCTTCAATAATATTTAAAGTTGAACATTGATATTTTTGTATTGCTGCTTGAAAAAAATAAAAAATTAAGTCAACGAATGATTTTCCTAGTTTAGCATTTTTTTCCTTTAACTCTTTTATTATGAGCTTCAGAGTTTTGCTTTCTAAATCTAATTTGATTTTTATCACCTTGTCCTTCGTCATTTTTCCTAACCATTCCCAAATTAATAACACAGAAAAACCTTGAGATCAATAAAAATCACAAAACAATCTTTACATATTAATTCACTAATTGATTTTGCCCATCACAATTTGAAAATAATTAACAATGTGGATCCATGATTTAGTTAAATAAAAGAGGGAACACTGGGTATTAATGATTTTACTTACATGTTCTTATTTTAGAATCTATTCTAGAGTTCTGAAAGTCATCAACCAAAATTGAAGAATTAAAAATGTACCAGCAAAATGAAAGAAAATGCAAAATTGTTTTAACCTTCTTCAACTAGCTTGCGTGGCACCTCATAGTCGTCTTTTGTTGAGGTTCATGCGTAGGACAGGAAATGACGATGGTAGGTGTGCAAACTTGCAATCATCAATTGGTGTTGCTAGGGAAGGGTTGTTGGTTGGTGGCGCAAGGGGTGCGTTGTCAATCGACATTGACTGCTTCTACTATGTAGTTTCTAGGTTTTTTACCGTGTAGTCAGGGGTTTCACATATAAAGGGGTTGCCCTTGGCCAATGTCAAATGCGCCTAGCGTGACAACTCGGTTTTTAGGAGGTAGTTAATAATAATCATTTAATTAATCAAAAATGGATTTTTGGAATTTAAAATAAATAATTTGAATTTATTTCAAAATATCAAAATTTTATAACTAGGTGATTAGTGATAGAAGTAAAAGTCTTAAGGATTGTGAAATAAACTAATTTGGAGGTTGTTTCACATCAGGTTAAAATATGAATTTTTCGGTATTTAAATTTTAAAAAATTAAATACAGAAATAAATTCTAGAAATTTTTATGATGTTTGAAACATAGTTTAGTGTAGTTAATATAATTTTTATTTGGAATTATAGTGATGATTTAGAGTATGACAAGAAATATTTTAATAGATTGTAAGATTTGTATATGAAAAGAATATTAATTTAATAATTTATTTAATTATTCAGGAATATGAAAATATGAATGAATTATTGTGTAAATAATGATTAATTAAAAATTTGTAAAATATAAAATTTATTTTGATAAGATAATATATTTATTAACATAGTTTAGAAATTAATTAGTAAAATATTTAGATAAAATGATTATAAATTAAATCATAGAAAATAATTTTGTACAATAAGTAATCCTTTAATTATTTAGAAAGTAATTTTATGAAAGAATTGTTTTTGTGCATGGGCTCGAATTAGAATTGTTTTATAAACCAAGAAAAGAAAGAAAGAAAGAAAGAAAAGGAAAGAAAATGAAATCAAGGCCCAATATGCTCAAGTTTGGAAATCCAAAGCCCTAACTTTGGTTTCCTGACATTTTTATTTCCAAAGATTTCATTCTCCAGACTTTTCTTCCTTATATATATATATATATATATATATATATATATATAAAACATCCACGACTACATTTTCTAACTTTAGAGAAAGATCTCAACACCTAAACCCTACCACTCCACATATTCCAATTAAATTCAAAAATAAATTCTGTAAAATTCCAATAGCTTAAATTCAAGCTTCATGATAGCTCTACACCGTATTACAATCATGAAATCAAGTTGTTGATCATCTATTTTAAGTGGAAGTGAATTACAGTGAAGGGAAAGAAGAAGCAGAGAAAATGAGAGTAGCAGTAGGTGAGTATACCACTCACCAATCTATGTCTAGATCAATTTATTCTTTGCATATGATATGCAGTGCTAACATGAGAGTCAACAGTGGGGAATCGGTTGGTCCAAGCCACGCGAAATGGCTTGAAAGATGCACAACCTGAAGTGTGGTTTGCTTTAGGCATAGCCGATCGGTGGACCGGTTATGGATGACCAATGCACCGGTGAGCGTGTGTGTTTGCAACCAGTGTGCGTGCATGTAAACTTGTGCATGTGTGTGCATGCAATCTTTTGTGTGTGTGTTTGTGTGCACAACCTTATGTGTGTGTAATTTTCAGTAATTTATAATGAAAATGTACACACACACACACACATATATTTACGTGTAAAATAAACTAAAATAAATATACTTAAACTCTATTATATATACTTAGATATTATATATAAACCTAAATATAATTTAATGTTTAATAAATTGAGAAAGTGAACTTAATAACATTATTATTTAAATGGAAAAATATTAAATTATTATTAATTGATATTTTGTAGTTTTCAAAGTATATTTTTATCTAATTTTAATATATATAGTTGAAGCTCTAAAAAGGTATGTAATTGATTATGAATATAAAAAATTTGGTTTGGATGTTTTGTAATTATTTAAAAAATAGTATTTAGTTACAGAAAATTATGGAATAATTTGTATGATGTGTATTAGATTAATATTTAAATTTATATAAGTCGGGAAACTAGCAATTTATATGAAAGAAAGTTCTATATTTGTTTTTATTTGGTTATTCAGTTTAATCTTAGAATATATTTATAATCCATTTCTAAAGTTCAGAATTTCGTTATATTAAAGTTATATGTTGCGATCAATTTATTATGATTGATTTGTTTGTCAATATATATTAGTGTTTTTTATTAATCTATTTCACTTTTATAATTTCTACTTCCTTTTATATTGAACTATATCATATAAATGATTTACCATTGATGTGAATTTGATTAGTATTTTGTTATGATATGGTGATGACATCCTTCTATATGATATTGTGATATTTTATTTTATGTGATGAGAAATTTGAATAAACGGAGTTATAATACTGTTTAGGATAGGTAATTCGGTAATATTTCTTTGGTTATTCTTTCGACACGTTATATATAATATTGTAGTGATTGAGTGGAGTTTATAAGCAGTGAATAAACATTTGAGTATCATATGGTGGTATGGAACGCCGTTGTGATATTTATTCGGTTATTCATTGTAAGTAACGATACTCACGTGATTGAGATTTTGGTGAGGCTCATTGCGGTGAGTCACTTGTATTTCCATGTGTCAACAATCATATACAGCTATGTGTTGGTAATAATATCAAGCTGTATGACAGCAATACATAATGCCATATGTCGGCATTCATGTGGAGCTATGTGTTAGCTATCAAGTATGAATACTATGTGTCTATCTATCTTATCTGGCTCCCTTTATGTTTCGAGAGTGAACCAGATTGACTAGTATTCACCCTTGCAGCCTGACTGCGGTGGTAGCGCACCGGATCTTTGACAGCTTTATATATATATATATATATATATATATATATATATATATATATATATATTACTGTTTGACTTTTCTATGTGCCTTAGCTGTGTGCGTTTCTCCCTATGTTACTTAGACTAGCAGTCAGTTACTTATAGAGGCAATGTGTCAGGTCGCGATCAATGCATAACATAGTCTTGCAGTATATTTATGACAAGCCGTGAATTTTTTTCACGATACATGTTGGAAATGGGCCATCCCGTAGCGGAATTTATAGGGGAATTTCAAAAGAATTCCATTATTGGATTTATATTGGGCCTACAAAGTCAAGTTTATTTTGAACATTTATAAATTTTATTTAAATTATATCTCTGGTTTTATTTAAATTTACAAAAAATATATTTTTATTTAATTTATACTTTGATACATATATACACACACATATGTGTTCATATACATATATGTATGTGTGTGCATATGTAACATGTAAACCCGTGCTAGGTATAACATGCCCGTATATAGATGTTGGAATTTACATCGCAACAGGCATGTTAGCTCATCCATTATGTATTGTATGTTGCCCAGTTATATGTATGTATTTAAACTTGTTACTTGTATAAATATTATATATATATATAATTATATGTTATTTCGTTTAAATAATTTTATATACATGAAAATGTATATCTATATTTATTTATGTGAATATAAATTTATATATGTATGCATATTATCAAAATATTATTAAAATAAAATATTTATATACATATAATATATTTTAATTTTTTTAATTATGACCCAAATATATATTTGTATATCTATAACGACATGATTATATTTTTTATTTTATAGTATATATATATTTATATAAACATATTTATAGTATCTAATATATATTAACAAAATAGTTTTTTTATAATTTCAGATCGTAAGTGCAACATTATAAAATTTTATTATTTAAAATATGTTGTAATACATACAGGTACAAGGTTGAATATGCTAAATATTAAAGGGCATTATTGTAATCTTCATTCCATATAGAGTCTATAAATAAAACTCACTTGTATTGTATTATGTATGAGAATGAATAAAAATGTCCTCTCGCTAATGGCTTCTGCTCTTGTTTATTTTATAACATGTCATCAGCACGATGTTTTATTATTTTATCGATATTGCTAGTTTCATTTTACCGCTTGCATACATAACTCTTCTGATGCTTACGTATGAAGTTAATTTATTTATTACCTATACTTAGGGCATTTATTCTTACTGCCAAAGCTGTGTCCATTTTAGTTTTTTTATATAAAACTTTGGTTATGCTCAGATATTTATCTCAATTCTTTTATTCTGAAAGAGTATGAATAATAAAAGTGCGATACTATTTGATGGCATCTACTTTTACTTGTTCTTCCAAAAATAACCACTACATATTTTTACTCTATAATATTCTATTATATCACTCAAGTTCCAAACTGTAAAAAAACTTTTCGTACAAATTTATTAATTTTCCTCTGAATCAAGGTATTTTATTGCTTTGTTTTATTTTATTTTTTCATTTCATATTCAAAAAAAGGCAATTATAACAAAGGGAACATGCTTTCTTAGTTGAATTGTTATAATACTTATCACTGATTTGATGTTATAATATCAAATATGCTGTAATAGTTTTACTCTATTAAGTACATGCACTTGATATTTTCAAGGCATTTAAATTTTATTAACATTTATTACTTTCATGAAAGGTAGAATTGACTACCTGATTATAATTTTTTGGTCTTTTGCGCACAATGATTTCAATACGATCATGTGTTAACTTTAGTATTATTTGGATACAAGATATAATTCATAGACATTGGCATTTATTAGTAGCTAAAAACAATCAGTTTGATTTTATTAATCAAGCAATTTAACCATTATATAGTGCAAAATATCTACTGTTCTAATATGAATTTTATAATTTGTTCATGCATCTACTAAATAAGTGTTCTAACATGAATTGCATGCTTCACCATTTAATATGATATGTAACGCTATATTTTGAGCGTAGTAATTATTTATTTTATTTTTTTGCTCATTCCAATTCATTGCATGACAATTATAGCAAAATTTGAGTTCAAAGCTTTGGACATATCTGTAGACAACTATTTAACATGGATATTAGATGTTGAGATTCACTTATAATCTCAATGCTTAGAAAATTCCATTGAAAATGGTAATAATATGTCCCATTATGACAAAGCAAATGTTATGCTATTTCTGAGACCTCATACCACGATTATCTTAAAACAGAATATTTAACCGAAAAGATCTTCCTCACTTATGGAACTCCCTGATAGAGCATTATGACCACCAAAAGACAGTCATACTTCCAAGCATTGGGCAAAAATGATTGAACCTGATGTCTCAAGACTCCAAATATGTAAGGAAGTACAATTCCACTATGTTTAGAATTACTTCTACACTAAAATTGTATGGAAAAAAGGTAAATGATGCATAAATACTTGAAAAGACATTTTCAACATTCATGCATCGAATATACTCCTACAACAACAATATTGAAAATGTCATTTTATGAAATATTCTAAACTCATAGAATGCCTATTAATTGCTGAGCAAAATAATGAATTACTTATTAAAAATCCCTCCTCAAGATCAACTTGTTCAGCTGCTTACCAGAAGTAAATGCTAATTTTGCCCACTCCTGAAGAAATTGATGCCAACGTAGAGGATATGGTCGTTGACATGGACATGGATATAACTCCAATAGGGGTGATCATTTTGGTTTTAAAGGTAACAAAAGTACCAAATTTAAAAAGTTACAAAAGAAAAGGAAGCCTGAAAAGAATAATGATTCAGCCCTAGAAAAAAAGCATCATGAGAAAGTTTGCTATAGTAATGGATACTCTGGTTAATAGCCACGTACATGTAGATCATTAAAGGAAACTATTAAACAATAACTACATTCAACAAATGCTGAGATAAATAATACTGAAGGATTGTTTGATAACATTAACTTGAAGTTAGATGATTTGTTCGAAGATGATGATGGAAATTTCATAAATGATAAAAATCTCAATGCAACGATTGATGATATGAATGATCTGATCAACTAGAAATGGCATAAAGCTTGTTTGTATGGTTTCCATTTTATTTTATTATCTTATGTTAATAAGTTAGTTTGAAGTCGATTTTTCTAGGTTTCAATGAACTAATTGAAATAATATGTACTCATGGATGTTCGTTTTAATAAGTAGTTTGTTCTGAAATCCTTTTAGAAAGTATTAGCATTTATTTATGTTCACAAATTATTTTAACAATTGATTAACTACATTGTCTTTGATTCTTAAGGTATGGACGATCAATATTTGAGTGATGATATATATGCCTACTAGACAGTGCAACTACTCGTATGATTTTGGAAAACCAAAAGTTTTTCTCTGAAATATCTAAAATATTTCAACTAAAGTTTCCACCGTAGTCGTATCTGCTAATATAATTAAAGGGCCCCGAAGAGCCCATATAATATTACCAAATAGTACACATATCTTCATTCAAAATGCATTATACTCAAGCAGTTCTAAAAGAAATCTGCTAAGTTATAAGGATGTAAGAATGAACGGTTACCATATTGAAACTATAAATGAAAACAATAAAGAATATCTTTGTGATATTTCTAAAATTGAAATCCAAAAGCTTAGTTTAGAAAAATTTGGTACAATTTCAACTGGATTATATTTTACGAAAATTGGAATGGTTGAATCACAATCTGTAAACATGAGCTAGAAGCTCACAAATACAAAGACACATATGATCGCTTGGGGATCGCTTGGGTCATCCTGGGACAATTATTGTAACGACCCACCCTTCACAACCCTCGAAAATCGATATAAATACGCCCACTGTATAACATGTTGAACAATCAAGTGCCAAAAAGACAGATTGTTGAGGGAAAAGAAAGAAGGTAGAAGAAAGAAGGAATTAAACAACAGCGGAATCTCACAATGGAACGGAATAACATATAATAGTAATAGGTCTTTACACAAATCAAAAACTGTAATATACATACCACACATTAGAGTACACAAAACATCAATTACCAGCCTAGGCAGTTATAACAGCCTGCCCTCACAGTTTGCTGGCAATTTCAAACAACCACTACAGTGGAAGTAAAAAAAATACGGATAATACATCTTCGCCATCCAGCTTGTCTCCTGAGCTCATAGCATCCTAACCTGAAATACTCAGTCTTACCCGAGCATTATAATAAAATAACACCCGAGTCAGTCTGGAAAACCAGCGTGAGAAATCACACTCAAATTGAATTATTAAAGTTTTCAAAATCTTTTGAAATCAAAGGTATCTCATAAGACCATGCCACAAATAAACATGTCGAGTTTTTACCTTATGATAACCAAAATATTTCTTATCAAAATCCTCCGATATTATAATAGTGTCTAAGTACAAATACTTATTCAAATAGCCAAAATTGTTACATTCATTAAATTCCAGCATACTAAGCTCTACAATCAAAACTGTAAAGGGCACATAAGGAGAATGGATTTCCAACTAATGACTAGACACTGGGGTACCACCTGTCACGGTACCTGGTCTAGATTAACATACTGAGGGCCACTCTCGATTCCCTACAACACAAGACCGAAGCTACCCCGTACTAGATAGTCCGAATAAGATCACCCCGCGGTTGGGATCAGCAATCGCCCACACAGCTGAATAAAGGGACATCTAGACAAAGGAAATCTTACCCTACTTAGGTGCTACCCACTTAGCCTTGCTGCATATCCCCTGATTTTTAGTCATTCCCGGTTGATGAGGCTCGAGGCTAAGCGTTACCTTTTTATAGAAAAATTCACTTAGAATGCTCATTGTCCTCCATTGACAATGTTTCGAAAGCATTCATCCATACAAGTCCGTTCCCGGTCCGAACGGAACTGAAGGCACTACTTCTAGTACATCCATTTTAGAATCATCCCCATGTTAGCAGCGATTAGCCCTTGCACTTCACTGCTCCATCTTCGTCTCCAAGCTCTTATCTTCATCACGAAAATGTAATCATTGGATCGAAGTGGTTTTTGGATCACAAATCCAATCCCGATCTCTTCGAAACAACGTTCGCTATTTCTTGCTAAACTCAACCCCGGTTCTTTAGGAAATACACAAACGAAAATAAGATTAGAGATCACCTCCTAACCGTTAATGGACGGATTTCCTTATAAACGTCCAAGAAGAACGAACGAGTTTGTACGTATAGTATAGCACCTCGAACAGTAACTGTACCATATAATTTTCGTACTCCTCCTAGATATTTCCAAAGTCAAATTTGGGTCCAGATTTGATAGTCGGTTATTTAACTATCAAATAAACAAATCAATTCAATCAAAAATTTCATTTCCACTGGAAACCTTAAGTCTCTTTTTAATTTAAATCTTTGAAATTTAAACAATAAAATAATTCTCTTTATTTCCAAAACTTATCCTTAAAAATACTTATAAGTTCTAAAATAAATTTTCAGTTTTAAAACTAGATAAATAAACTTAGATAGAAGTTATCTACAAATCCATTGTAATATTTGATAAGTATCCTTTTCAAAATGATAAGGGTGGCTATTTTCTTAATTAATAACAAATCCTAAAAAATCATTATAAAGTAGCCGTTTAAAATTAAATATGCTTTTCAAACCATTTTAAAATAGTTTAATGACAAATCTCCAGAATACTTTAACACTTTTAAAATTACAAACTTAATAAATTTTAAAATCCTCTTTTTAAAACAAGCTCAACTACTCGCTTCCAAATTTCATCCCGTAAATTTGGAAGTCCTACTTGAGTTCCAGTATAGTCAACGTTATACTTATTTCCAATCCACTTCTATATTCAAAAATATCAAGAGCTCCATTTTCAAAACCCTTTTATATTTAACAAAGTACCATTTTGGGATTTTATTACTTTAAATCCCTTTCACATACTTTTGTTCCAATTCTCTTCACAATATCCGATTTAGTTAAGTACCAATTTCAAAACACTTTATTTTATCCAATTGATTAACTCAAAAAATTATTTATAAAACATTTTTCTTAAAAATCCCTTTTAAAATTTCTTTTCCAATTTAAAACATATATTACTGGTATTTTTTAGAAATACTACAATCTAGGTCAAAACCTGCCATGACACCCAATCAATCCAAATCACAAAATAACCTGTCGTTGATTACTTTCAGCAAAACATATATCACTATATATTCAAATAAATACTATATTTGAGGAATCCAGTTGGATCCCTCCAACCTCTTTCCCTGCATCCATAGATGTTAGCACAACATAAAAATACCAATTCCACTTCGAGGTGGAATATCGCGGTATAAAAGGGCCATCCGCTAGTATGCGGGGCACATAGGGTCTCAACCGCTATATATATGCGGGAATATCAATCACTCCGATATATATATATATATATATATATATATATATATATATATATACTACTATATATATAATATCACATCAATTGATAAAGATGCATCATTTCAACCAATAAATCATTTTAATAATTTTAATCATTTAAAAATTTACCAGTAGCAGTTCAAAATTGAGTGAGATTAACTCTCCTTGAGTTTACATTGCCAGACGTTCAAATTTTAAATTAAATCGAACGGCGTTCGATTTAATCTAAAATTTTCAAGAGCTCCAAACACCTCCGGATCTGTGCTGCAGTACAGATCTAGTCGTTGCGATTCCGTCACCGCTAGTTTCGTCCGAATCTAACAACGCGTGCAAAAGTTATAGATTTTTAAAGGTTGAATATATATTAATATAAATAAATTTACTTTTCTTTTTATTTACAAACCCAGATCAAATCGGTGTCATTGATCATGCGTTAAAAAACAAGGTCTTCCCTTTTTTCGACCTAAAAGCATCTCAACCTTTCAAACGCAAGAAAAAAACTAGGCCACCGATACCATCTTCTTTCACGTGAGAACAACGTACATCAAAACCCATCGACCTCCTTGCTTTGACCAAGTGCTGCTTCCACTCCGGTGACATGTCGATCCATCGACGTAGGACGAAAGCTCCCTCGCCCACACTACCACGGCCAGAGGCCAACCCCACCTAGTGCCTCCAACGCTTCGAAAAACGCAGCCAACTAGAACATGAACGTGAGCAAAATCCGAGCGATCCACTATGCTATCCTCGATCACAATCGTCCACTTCGTAGATCTTGAAGCCCTCTACGATCTTCTAGTTGGAAGAATCTGCTAAAGATGAGTGGATTTGGTAGAAAATCGAGATGAAGCCTAAGGATTTTCGGCCATTAAAACTATAAACGGCGGCTTGATAAAACTAGGGTTTACTATTTTTGCAACGTGAATATATATATATATATATATAGGTTTATATATTAATTTAATAATATTTTTTCACAAATTCATGTCTTACCAAACGAATTCCAATTGAAACGTGCTGACAGGAGTTTAGAATGTTTTGGCAGCATTCTGAACATAATGGAATGTGTTTCAAGGCCCAATTCGATCGTGTGTGGAAGATAGCTTTTTGAATCGAGTTTAAATATTAAATTTTGGATTTTGATTTTCAACGCATTTCTCACTCGTACGAACAAACGGTAACTCCAAACGCTACGAAATTTGAAAAGCAACAATAATACACGATTATGGATCCAATGGAACTGATTTCGTCGAATTTCGAGACTGTGCCCCGGAAAGCTATTTTAACTCGTCGATTAAATCTAGCAATTTTTAAAATTGTCGAAATCGTTTAGAATTTCGATCTTAAAACTTTACTAACATAACTATAAATCAAATAGAATTTATATTCATATTAAAATTATTCCAATACATTTTAAATCAAATTTCGATTATTTACACTATTATATATACATATATATTAAGTTCCATTATTAATTTAATTAAAATTTCCAGTTTATAACTTATCGACTTTTATTCCGTTCCAAATCAATTATCAAAATTCAAATCCAAATAGAACTTGAATAAATTTTTGAAACCATTTTCATATCCATTTATTTTTAGATTCACATATTATCCCAATTTCAAATATTAAACTTTTATATTTATTTAGAATCAATTTAATTGCCATATTTGAAATTATAAACCATTTTTATCAATCTAACCCGAATCTCCATATTCAAAATCAATTAATAATCCAAATTCAACATTTAAAATGAATTAAATGTTTGGAAACTAACGACCAAAATTTCGGGTCATTACAACTATGATGCGTAAAACTGCTCAAAACTCAAATGGGCATAATTTATCAAACTAATTGAATTTATCAACTGATTACTTATGTGCCCTATGTGCATAAGGAAAATCGATCACTTGACCTTCATATAGTAAAATCACTTATAAATCTTCACATTTTTACAATGAATTCTAGATGATATATGTGGTCTAATCCACCCTAAATGTGGACCATTAAAATATTTTATGTTATTAATTGATGCATCAATTCATTGGTCACATGTGTGTTTGCTTTCTACAAGAAATATAGCATTTGTCAACAAATAATCAAACTAAGAGCACACTTCTGCGATTATAAGATTAGATCAATTCGACTGAATAATGTAGGAGAATTTACTTCTAAAATATTTAATGGCTATTTCTTATCATTGGGAATTGAAGTTGAACATCCAGTAGCTTATGCTCACACACAAAATGGTTTAGCATAATTATCAATTAAGCATATGCAACTTATTGTAAGACTATTGCTTATGCAATCAAAGTTACCCATTTTAGCTTGGGGAGATGCAACTTTGCTTGCATCAAAATTTATTAATATTAGACCACCAGCTTATCATTAATTTTCACGATCAAAGAATTTAATAGGGTCTCAACCAATATTTTACACTTGTGAAAATTTGGTTGCTTTATGCATGTGCCTATTAGTCCCCCACTACGTACTAAAATGGGTCCCTTACAACAACATAATTTGACATTAGTTATTTAATTAGTTAGTTAATTATTTAGGCTCCAAAAATGGAATTTGTGCAAATGATGGCATTTGACCCCAAAACATGATGGTATTTGACCATGAAACATACACCGTTGTGTTCATGGAAAAATTCTGAGAAACTTTCATATACGGAGTTTTACGACTGGAATCCAAATGGAGAAGTTACGGATGAAAAAAAAATTAAAACGAAAATAATTAAATAAGTAGAGACTAATGTTTTTATATTAGTTACCCAAGCCGACAAGCCGACCTGTTATTGGGAACAGTCGATCGCTAGCGGTCGATCGGTCATCCAAGGGCGGTCGACCGATGGCGACCTGACGGCTCCAATAAACCTAGGTCATAATAGCCTGGATTAAATATATTTCTATCTAAAAGTTCTTATTGATTCTAATGCCTATAAATTCAGGCCAACCCTCCCTTCTCTTCTCATATTTTTATGGAGGCAGCAATGAAGCTCTACCATTTCTTCTTCTCTACTTTCTTTCTAAATTATAAAGATGAGATACTTATATCTATATTTATAAATATCGAAGAAAAGTAGAAATCTAATAAAAAGGAGAAGAGAAGAGAATCAACCATATGCTTATTTGAGGTAATTTATATATTTACACATAATTGTATCTATTTTCTCTCCCAATCCAAAATCTCTTCTCAGATATACAATTCTAATATATATATATATATATACCCTTTTATAATTTCTCTTAAACTAAAAAGGATTTGGAGATGAACCAAATGTTCTACTTTAGATCTGAAGATGTGGACCGCTTTTAAAAGTTGAATGGGAAATTTATAGATTGTTATAATATGAAAATTATCTCGTTGGTGCTTATGTGATTTTTATGCTTAATTTGATAATTTTATATGAGTTGTGGGCAGCAAATTGAATATAATAAATATCGCCTACATATTCTTGTTTATGAATTGATTTAGCATTGTATACAACCTGATCTGGAAATCAGTCCCAAAAGTATGAATTTAGAATATTGTTTTTAATGAAATTTATTGCAGATCTGAAATGGGTTGTATAGTAATGTTATAAATTTTAATTTTGTTAGAATTAACTTTTCTATATTTGGAATTGTTGGAATATAGATCCACTTAATATTTGTAAATTATTTTGATTTCTTTCCCTTTTAGAAAAAAATAAATTTGATCTAACAAGGAATATTAACAAATAGAAAGAGAAAGGGATATGTAAAGTATGAATTCAATTGTAGTTTGCATTGCATATTTCAGTAATAAAATAAACGATTATTCCTTGTAATTTCCAACTATGCAATCATTTATATTTTAAAGTTAAATATTTTGTTTTGGACTAATTTATGGAAATTATAGCGGATAATCTTTTTAGATATGATTCCAACAATTTAACATGAAAAATTATATTTTAGTAAAGGTGTATAACTAAAACGTATTTGATAAAAATAAATATTTATACATAATTACCGTGCTTATAATAATTAAATATAAAGGTAATAACGACGCTTGCACGTAATATTCACGTTTATAATAATTAAGTAACGAGAAAAGAATTTAAAAGTTTGTAGATCCAATATACGGGAGTTACAATAAATTGATAGGGTAAGTGGATTATTGTGATTGATAAAAATGGAATAGATATAAAAGGTTTCTAATTTGAAATTAGTAATCATACATAAATATCTTAAGAAATGTCTGTTAGGATTTTGTGGATAAACTGACATTTATGAGCATTAAATGGGGATTTATGAGTAGATAAATATCTATGGTAAATTTTATTGCCTTAAAAAAGGGAATTAGTAAGCTAGGTCCAATGTCTACCTAAGGTATATAAATAAAGACTGTGGGTTGATGATGCGAGGTCAGTATAGTCACTCGATGGAAGAATGCCCTTCACTTTGAGGCCACTAGCAGTCGTGTGTACTTACTATTGATGTGAGATATCACCAATCCTAGGACCTATTACGACATGAGAGATTTGGCTTGCTTTCTTAATTGGAAAGTATTAGATGGTCCAAATTTGGAATTAGATGCAGTGAGGGATATCTCCATAGGGGTTCGCTTCTGGTTTGAGATCTTAAGGGCTGAAGGGTCTGCCTCTCTCATAAATGGAAGTATTAAGTAACCTAGTGAGATTCCATATAAATAAATAAGGATGTCTCTAAAAAGGATTTACTTTAGTGTTGAGGTCTTAAATGGCTGAAGGGTCCGCCTCCCTACCAAAAGAAGTAATCTAATGAGATGATATATTTATAATTAAAGAGTGACTATGGATATCTTGAGAAGGGTTCGCTTCAGGTTTGGGGTCTTATGTGAGTATGAAGTCCTCTTCTTTCCTATAAAAGAAGTATCAAGTAACTAAGTGAGATTTTCAAGAAATGACAGCTAGATGGTACTATCGAGGAGCACACATTTGGAAGTAGGCTTTAAATGATGGGGTTTGCCTGTTTTCCACCATGAAGTATTAGGTGCTTGAGTACGGTCTCTTACATTGCTAAAACGGTAATAAAAACAGCACCGTTTAGGAGCATGCCTTGGGAATAGGTTTTAAATGATGGGGTATATCTTAGTTAAGGTCTTAAATGACCAAAGTCTACCTATTTCCTAATAAAAAGGTATTAAATGGCTTGTGTACGGTTTATTACATGACTGTAATTTTATCGGTGATAGATGCGGTAATAGTTGGACATTAACTACAAAAGTCTTAAATAGCAGTTAGAGGTCTTGTATCTGGAACCTACTGACCATTGACAATATTGTTAGAAAACCACCTTGGAAATAGGTTTAAATGATGAGGTCTATCTCGGTTAAGGTCGTAAATAATAGAGTCCGCCTGTTTCACCTTTTAAAATTCCTACAGAATCCCGCTTCATATTTAAAAGTATTAAATGGCAAATGGGTTTGGAAGTATTGGGTGGTTGATATTGCTTCATTAGTATTTCATACTTTGGGAAAGGGTGAGTAAGTAATCGTGTGTGCAATGCAGGGTTAGATTAGAATTGTTAGCCCTAATAGACATAACAATTAAATGGAAACCTATCAGTATAAGTTTCTTAAGCACTGCCACACTGATGGCTCTTTATCTCGTTATCCCGATCTCACTTCATAAGAAGCCGCTTGGCCTGACTGGAGCGAGCGGAAAATGGCCACCTATTTCGAAACAGAGGACTTTGATTTTATTCACAGGCGACCATTGAAGTTCGGAGATTTTGCCGCTCTTGCACTTGAAGAGTTTTTCATCGCGGTGGGACTTTTATCGATCCTTCGCTTCGAGACTTTTGAGCGGGAATATTATATGCACCGCATCTGGGAATATTACCTGCACTGCGTCCGTCTTTTCGATGCACAGATGGCGCAAAATTTTGATGATGGCAATAGCTACATTGAATATGAGGTGAAGGGAGCTCGTATAGAGATGTCAGATGATGATCCCACCAGAGTTTTGGAAATATCTATAGTAGGCATAGATTTGGATGACATGGAGATGACGAATCTAGAGATTTTACAGCAGATCTTTTCTGAATGTATCAGTGATTAGAGGACCGACAGTTTGCGACCGGTGGCCTATCTTGTCGTGTGCATCATTCAGCACAACATCATTCTGAAGACGAGGAGCCTTGACTAGATCTACCTCTCAGTGCAGAAGGCCATATGGTCGATCAGGGAATTGGTACCTGGATGACTCACTTCCATATTGCCAATTTCTCATTCAAGTGTTTAGGCATTATGAGGTGAATTTAAGCAGAGAGCGGTAGTGAGGAAGGTCCTATACGCCGTCGACCGGACCATTACTAAGAGGATGAATATTCCCTTGCCACCTGCCGCACCACCTGTACCCCCACTAGAGCTATAGCACCAGCAGTAGGGGATAACGTAGGGCATCGAGGGATACATAAGTCTTGAGCTTGCTACTATACGTTAGGTTTAGGTAGAGCTCCGAGAGATTAGGACGGAGCAGCAATGCCAAGAGCGTAAGATTTGGTGCATGACCACTATGTTATGACCATTCCATGGTGCGATAATGGCTCGAGCACCAACCATGAAGCGAGACCTTCTCACAGTTCTTAGGCGGTGTTTTATTAGGACTGTTGTATCTGTTTATTTCCAGCATTTGTTATTTTCTTTTGGGTTGTTGGATTGTAAAATGGTTAGTTATCTCCTATAAAAGGCACACACGATATTATGAGTTTCTATTCATTTTCTATGTTATTTTTTCTGGATATGTGAGCCGCTACTATATACATGCAAAGTAGAAAAAATTATAAATATGGGAATTTCAAAAAGACACTTAAATAACAATAAATGCAATATAAGACTGGAAGTTTAGAATAGTTGAAATTTTAGTAAAGGACACGATAAAGTTGTTTTGATAGCATGGGTCATTGCTCATGTTCCTTAAAAGCTAAAGTTTTTGAACAATAAACCCGTTGACATATTTAAAATAAAATGTCAAATTTTTGGGTAAAGTTTAGTTGTAGAATTTTACAATTTGTTTACGCTCTTAACGCATAACCGACTTCCGACTACGCTCAAATTGTGGCTTGATTTATCAAAATTTTTGAGAAGAAAAATATTTTGAAAAAAATTCCACTTGATTTGAAAAGTTTCCTTAAAAAAAAGTTTTGTGTTTTTGTTACTTTGCTCTTAAATTATTTTTTGAGTTTTCGTTCAAAATCTTATTTCAAGGGAAAATATGCGTCTAAATATTTTGGGATTTTATTTTTCAAATGATGTACAAATTTGAAAGGTGAGAAAGATTTTTTATGAAAATATTGATTTTGAAGACCACATGTTAGGTGTAGGGAAGGCGCATAGAGTTAGAATTTGTGAATTTCATGGTGCATTAGGGTCGACTATGCGATAAATGCAAGTGATAACAAGTGAAAAGCTGTTTTAGCCTTGGAATTTCTATTTTTATACCTTGTAGATGACGCGCACAGGTCTATTTTTAGGCTTACTTCCGTTTTAAAGCATAAAATAAGCCTCCCTATGCGCTTTGTGCTTGAAAATTTATGGTAAATCCGAGACAACGAAGAAATTTCCACTGTACTATGGGAATAGAAAGATTATAGTATGGTAAGAATGTTACATTCTCCACCTAAATTCCTTCTTCGATGTAAGAGTAAAGTTTAGGGAGCGATTTTTCGATGCGTTAGATTATTGGATGATAGAAAGTGGATGCAAAATTAGTTGCTTCATACTTCTGTTTGTAGGAGTATGAGGGTTTTGGTTGGAAAGGTTTGTCAAAAAGCCGCATACATGTAGAACTGCCAATATATATGTAGGTTGTTTGCATCATGTTTTCAAAAATATTTTCAGAAGAAAGCATTTATTTAGGAGGATTCGATTCAGAATCATTCTGCATACATATCTTTTGTACGGTGATACAATAATATAATAAGAATTTATGCACGTTTGGTTGCAAAATTCGTTGTACACTCATTGGTTGTGTAGTTTTGGATAATTAAAATCCCAAACTATAACTTAGTTATTTGTGGAATTTTGGAGACGTAATTCTTTTTAAGACGGGAGAATGTAGCACCCCATAATTTGGCGTTAGTTGTTTAATTAATCCATTAGTTAATTATTTAGGCTCTAAAAATGGAGTTTGTGCAAATGATGGCCATGAAACTTGCACCAATGCATACATGGCGAAATTATAAGAAACTTTCATATTTGGAGTTTTGCGATAGGAGTCCAAACGAAGAAGTTACGGATGAAAAATGAATTTGGAACGAAAATAATTAAATAAGAAGAAATTAAGTTTTTTATATTAATACTTGGGCCCACAGATCGACCTATTATCAGGGAAAGTCGACCCCAGATGGTAGACCGATCACCTAGGGGTGGTTGAATGGTGGTGACCCGGCGGCTCCAATAAACCTAGGCCGTAATGGCTCTGATTTAGTTTATTTCCGTCTAACAGTTCCGGTTGATTCTAGCGTCTATAAATTTAGGCATAACCCTCCCTTCTCTTCTCATGTTTTGATGGAGGCAGTAGCAAAGCCCTGCCATTTCTTCTTCTCCAATTTCTTTCGAAATTATAAAGATAAGATATTTATATGTATATTCATACAAATTGGAGAAGGGTATAAATCTAATAAAAAGGAGAAGAAAAGAGAATCAACCTTATGCGCATTTGAGGTAATTTATATATTTATACATATTTGTAACTATTTTCTCTTCCAATCCCTGCCATTTCTTCTTCTCCAATTTCTTTTGAAATTATAAAGATAAGATATTTATATGTATATTCATACAAATTGGAGAAGGGTATAAATCTAATAAAAAGGAGAAGAAAAGAGAATCAACCATATGCGCATTTTGGTAATTTATATATTTATACATATTTGTAACTATTTTCTCTTCTAATCCCAAATCTCTTCTCAGATAATAATCCTGGTTTATGTATATACTCTTTTATACATATCTCTTGGATTAAAAAGAATTTGGAGACGAATCAAAGACTCTACTTTAGATTTGGAGATTTGCATCGCTTTTAATGGTTGAGTGGGAAATTTTATAGATATTTATAATTTGAAAATTATCCCGTTGGTGTTTATTTGATTTTTGTGCCTATAGGCAATGACTTTAATATGATCTGAATATAATAAATATCGTCTACATATTCTTGTTTAAGATTTGATTTAGCATTATATACAACCTGATTTGGAAATCAGTCCTAAAAGTATAAATTTAGAATATTGATTTAAATGAAATTTATTCTAGATCTGAAATGGGTTGTATAATAATGTCTTAAATTTGGATTATTACCGTAATCTTGTTAGAATATAAACTTTTCTATGTTTGGAATTATTGGAATTTAGATCTATTTAATATGTGTAAATTAGTTTGATTTCTTTCCCATTTAGAAAAATATAACATTTGATATAACAAGGAATATATACAAATAGAAAGAGAAAGAGATGTATAAAGTATGAATTTAATTGTAATTTACATTGTCTATTTCAAAAATAAAAAGAAATGATTATTCCTTATAATTTCGAGGGATATAATCTTTTATATTTTAAAGTTAAATCTTTTGTTTTGGACTAATTTATGGATATTATAGCAGATTATTTTTTCATATTTGATTCCAACAATTTAACATGGAAAAGTATATTCTATTAAAGGTATATAACTAAAACACATTTGATAAAAGTAAATATTTGTACGTCATTACTGCCCTTATAATAATTAGATAAAAAGCTAATAAAGAAATTTGCACGTAATATTCATGTTTAGGATAATTAACTAATGAGAAAAGAATTTAAAAGGTTGTAACTCCAATAAATGTTAATAATATGGGAGTTGAAATAAATTGATAAGGCAAATGGATTAATAGGACTGATAAAAATGGAACAGATATAAACATCTACTAATTTGAAATTAGTAACCATTTATAAATATCTTAGGAAATGTCCATTAGGATTTTATGGACAAGCCGACATTTATGGGCATTAAACGGGGATTTATGGGTAGATAAATATTTAAGGAAAATCTTATTACCTTAAAAAAAGGGAATTTGTAAGCTAGGTGCAATGTCTACCTAAGATAATATAAATAAAGACTTGGGATGGTTAATTGGATTTAGTGGGTTGGTGATGCGAGGTAAGTAGAATCACTCGATGGAAGATTGCCCTTCAGTTTGAGGCTAACAGCAGTTGGATGTACTTACTACTTATGTGAGATATCACTAATCGTAGGATCTGTGACGATGTGAGAGATTGGGCTTGCTTTCTTACTTGGAAAGTATTAAATGATCCAAATTTGGAATTAGAAGCAGTGAGGAATATCTCCATAGGTGTTTGCTTCTGGTTTGAGGTCTTAATTGGATAAAGGGTCCGCCTCTCTCCTAAATGGATGTATTAAGTAACATAATGAGATTCCAAATAAATAAATAAGGATGCCTCTAAAAAGGGTTTATTTCAGTGTTGAGGTATTAAGTAGCTGAAGGGTCCATCTTCCTATTGAAAGAAGTGACTTAATGAGATGCAATATTTATAATTAAAGAGTAAGTGTGGATATCTAGGGATTGGTTCACTTCAGGTTTGGGGTATTAAGTGATTATAAAGTCCTCATCTTTACTATAAAGAAGCATAAATAACCCTATGAGATTTCCAAGCAATGAGAGATAGATAGTACCATTGAGGAGCATGCTTCTGGAAGTAAGCCTTAAATGACGAGGTCTTCCTATTTTCTGCTGGAAAGTATTAAATGTCTTGGGTATAGTCACTTACATTGCTAATGCCATATTAATAATAGTAACATTAAGGAGCACGCCTTAGGCATAGATCTTAAATGATGGGGTCTGATTTATTTAAGGTCTTAGATGACCAGAGATTGCCTATTTTCTAGTAAAAAGTTATTAAGTAGCTTGGGTATTTTTTATTATATGACTATGACTTTATCGGTGATAGGTGCGGTAATAGTTGGACATTAAATGTTGGAAGCATTAAGTAGTGGTTAGAGGTTTTGTAGGTAGGACCCACTTACCATTGACAACATTGTTAGGAAACTACCTTGGAAATAAATCTTAAATGATGGGGTCTACCTCAATTAAGGTCGTAAATGATAGAGTCTGCCTGTTTCTCTTTTTAAAAGTATTATACAATCCTGCTTCATGTTTAGAAGTATTAAGTGGTAAATCGGCTTGGAAGTATTGGGTAGTTGATATGGCTTCATTAGTATTGCATACCTTGGGAAAGGGTGAGTAGGTAATCGTGTGCATAATGCAAGGGTAGATTAGAACTGCTAACCTTAATGAACATAACAGTTAAATAGAAACCTATCGGTATAAGTTTATGTCATGGACATCTTATATTTTTCCAGTCACCAGAACACTGTTTTGACCTCCTCCACATTACAACTCATAGGATAGTTTTAGAGAGACGAGTCACTAGATCTGGATGTGCTTTGTTGTTGGAGAGTTTTCTTTCTCTTATGCTCGATGCTAATGTAACAATCTACTATCCAACGAATACCATTAACTCTAAGGTAGTAGTCATAGTCATTATTCTTATCCTATTATTATTTCAATTATGAGTTTAGGCTATTAATATCTGATAATGCTCATGCTTATTTGCAGGTATTAAATCTAATGATCTTGCTTTGATGGACTTGAGTTTCGATATCTATCGAAATTTAAGCCCATTAAGGTGCAGATTGTTACATCCTCAATGTAGGTTGGGAATTCATGTTGGATATGGTTCGCCTTCTATGATTCATTATTTTAAACCTCTTACACATCAGTTTTTCACTACAAGATTTCACATTGTAAATTTGATGAGACAATTTTCCTGTCGTTAGGGGAGAACACACTGCCTGGTAGAATGGTGTGAGATATCATGGAATTATCCATCTATGTCTCATTTAGATCCGCGTACCAAAAAAAGCCAATATGAGGTACAGAGAAATTTTCATCTGCATAATATTGCAAATTAAATGCCAGATGCATTTAGTGACTGCAAAAATAACTAAATTTCACATTTCAACAGCAAATGCATCGGCTAGAATCGAAGTCCTAGAAGGACCAAAGTCGAATATAGCAGTAAATGAATCTAAAGCAAGACAAAAGCATGGAAGACACATTGGTTCAAAAGATTTGGTGCCTAGAAAAAGAAAATCTAATGAAAAATCATCATTTGAAAAACCTCCCGAAGAGGTTATAAATGATCGAAAAGATAACTTAAATTGAAATCCTAATTATCCTAAAAATGCCCAAGGAACTATTATCCCAGAAGAAATACATGAACTATGGAGAGATGTGGGACCAAAGCAAAATAATAATTGATAATGTATTCCCATTCGCAGTAGCTACTGAAATAACTGAAAATCATGACTATGAGAATAATGATACCGAACCAACTGACATAAGTGAATTCCCAAAAAAACATGATTAATCAAAATGGAAAGATGCTATCAAGTTGAGCTAGATTCACTTAAAAAAATGATGTGTTTGGACCGATAGAGAAAGCATCAAAAAATGTTAAGGCCCTAAGTTATAAGTGGGTATTTATTGGGAAACAAAATGATAAAAATGAAATTGTGAGATGCAAGGAAGAGCTTGATGTACAAGGTTTCCTGCAGAGACCGGGTTTTGAATTTAAAGAAATGTATTCTCATGTTATGGATGCCACAACCGTTTGATATTTGATAAATCTTGTAGTTTCTGAAAAACTTGATATAAGATTAAGTGATGTTATGATAGTTTATCCTTACGGTTAAATAGATGTCGATATTTACATGATGGATATAAATTCCCCGAAGCAAAATAAAAGTCGATGTACTCATTAAAACTAAGGTGATCACTATATGGTTTGAAATAATTTGAATGAATGTGGTATAACCGTCTTAGTGAATATTTGGTGAATGCTGGATATAAAAACAATCACATTTGTGCATGTGTCTTTATAAATAAATCAGTAAAGGATTTGCTATTTTAGCAATTTATGTTGATGATATAAATTTGATTGGGACTCCAGAAGAGGTTGATGGAACAATAAATTATTTAAAGAAAGAATTTACAATTAAAGATGCAACGACCCGATTTTTCGACTTCCGAAAGTCGACATTAATTTATCCACTATATCAACTGCCAAACCATCGAACGTCGAAAAACCGAACCATTAGGGTTTTAAAAAGAAGAAGAAGATAGAAGAAGAAACAGAAACAATAACAGAATCTCACATTTCGCAGCGGAACAACATATAATATATAAATGCATAATCTTTAAAACAAAGAACTATATCTATTATTACAATACAATATCAAATTACAACAACAACACACAACATTGACAGTTATAACGACTTGCCTACATAGAAATTTGTCTTACACAAACCCAAACCCAGTAGATACTACGTCTTGCCATCCAGCTTTCCTCCAGATCTCCACAGCAGTCCATCTAGATCCAATTGATAACCTGACTCTAGGCTGCCCGTGTGGAAAATAATGGGCACCCAAAGTTTAGGAAGGGAACAATAAACTCCAGGTCAGTCATGGGACTGGTGTGAGAACTTAAAAACAGTTATTTTCACAAAGAAAGGAAAAGAAACTCGCTATGCTTTTGGAAAATAAAACTACCATAAGGCATCCCGCCACACACATAATGCAAACGCACATTTGGAGGAGATTTCTCCTTATGATAGTCAAAAACGCTTGATACGCAAAAATCCTTTTTAATATTATCATTAGTGCATAGTGTGGAAAACATTTCGAAAATATAATATTAATCTTAGCTGGCATACAACCGTTATTGTATGCCTACTATAACTACCATGTTCAATAGCAGGTTACCGCCACATTCCATGGCAGGTTATACAACTAAAACCGTACAGGGCACGTACTGTTTCTTTGGATTTCCAACAAATGATCAGGCTAAGGAACTTCCTTATAGAAATGGGTACGCCTCTAGAAGGACGCCCTCGAGAATCTAACCGGATCTCTGCTAACACAAGGCCGACGCTACCTCACGCTTTAACCAAGCTGTAACTAGGTAACTACCATACAAGTATGCCATCCCCCGGTCGTTACCGACCTTTATCCGAGGATCCTCAACCACAAAGCAACATCACACAGTAATAAATATACAGTGTCCACATGAGTTAAGTATCTGGGCCCCATACCATGATACCACCCTTTATCCAAAAGAAAATGGACATACCCTAGGGGAACGACCCCTAAAAACCTTGCCGCAACATTCCTGTTTCGATTATTTTCGGGTTGTGAGGCTCGACGAAGTCTCATCCACAAGCTACGCTTTTCCACAAAGCCATGCTTCGATCAACAAGTGATTAGCATCACTTCGTATGCCACATTACCAAATTAGGAATGTATCACCAACAACCATCAACTACATAACCTCTGAGCTCGTATGTCTCAGCGAAGGGTGTTAAGCTAAGAGAATAAATCTCCACCACCAAACAGAAATGTATTTGATAGAAACCAGCTTTACATCTCAAAGTGTAATGTTCGACACACATCCATACAAGTCTGTTCCGAGTTCGAACAGAACCGAAGGCACTTCCAAAGAAGCCCTTGCAATCCGGGTATTCACAATCCTGATCGGACTTCCCATCACTTGGGGAATCTCTATACCGGCGCGACTCAATGCAGAGACCATTGACAGGTAATCCTTTCGCTTTCGAAAACTTCAACACCATCTTCAAATGCAATCTCATTTTATGGTATCATTATTCAGAATGGGTTTTATGACATAAAGTCCTCTCCCGGCTTAACCGTATGACGAGCGCTTGTTTTGAAAACAAATTCAAGTGCCATTTCAAAGACCAACATTGATAGTCGGTTATTTAACTATCAGCAACATTCACAGCAATCATCATATTTAAATAATTTCCCCAAATTATTTATTTTCCAAATATCTTCAAAAGATATATTTTCACACTTCAATCCTTTTGAAAACGAATATCAAAACATTTTTCACTCGCGGAATAAAATTCCCGAAATCATTTATTTCCACTGAAAATCTGCCAAGTCCGAATACTTTAAAAAATAATTTAAATCACTTATCCAAATATATATTTGGAAATATCTAAAACAAAAACTATTTTAAACATTTTACTTAAAATATTAGTTATAAAAACATTATGCTAATATTACATATAAACTTTAAGTCCAAAACTAAAGTTTAAAAGTAAAATTAGTAGATAGAGTACAATTATTTAAATAACCATATTCTAAAACAATTATCAATTAAATTTTTAAATAATTGCTTCTATAATTAATAAAAAAATCTTTACTCTAAAGATTTTCAAAATAATTTAAGAAAATAATTTTTCCAAAATATTCTTTTAAAACCAACTTTAGAACTTTTAGTTTATACTTTAAAAGCTATTTTAAAAATATACTCGGCTTTTCAGGGAAAATACACTTTCATTCCAAAATGGTCCATTTAGTCCAATTTAATAAACCCGTCTCGATTTATTTCGATTTACATTTCAAATCTGTAAATTCCTTTCCGTACTTTAAAAATAAACCAATCTTTATTTTTAAAATAAATTTCCCTTTCCTTTTTAAATTCCCATTGTGAATTTACATTTCCAAATATCCATTGATATACGATCTTCAAATCGATTTTCAAATATTCACTTTCAACACCAAATCAAATTTCAACTGATTTCCAAATTTATTTTCAAACACCAAATCAATTTCAAATCGATTTCCCAAATTCATTTTCAAAAAACCAATCAAATTCCATATTGATTTCCCAAATTTGTTTCAAACACCCAAATCAATTTCCAAATGGATTTCCCAACGGTTTATTTTCAATCACCAAAATCAATTTCCAAATGGATTTCCCAATTTATTTCCTTTTAAAATAAATTTCTTTATCTCTTCCAATTCATTTAAAAATCCGAATTTTAAACAAAATTTTCAACTATTAAACAATATTATTCAAAACCCATTTATTAAAATCTTTTTCCATATTTTGGAATTTATTCAATAAGTTTTCAAAAATAAAACTTTATCTATTTAAATTTCCTCTTTTAAATTCACCCAATTCTTTAAATGAATTTGCTTAAAGCTTCTACTTTACATTCCAAAAATTCAATTTCATTTCTGGTATCCTACGATACCAAAAATATATTTAGCTAAATCATAGCCTTCAACAATTTCAATCACAAATATAATCATACACAGATTATAAATAATCACACATTTAAACATATACAAATATTTGAGGAATCCAGTTGGATCCCTCTAACCTGTTTCCCTGCATCCACAGATGTTAGCACAACAATTAAATACCCATTCCACTTCGAGGTGAAATATCGCGGTATATGGGATTTATAAAATATCATCGGTTATTATGCGGCGCATAGGGTCTCATCCGCTATGTAATGCGGGAAATCAACAGCTCCAAATACATATATAATACCAATTCCACTTCGAGGTGGAATATCGCGGTATACGGGTTTAAATATAATATCATCCGCTACTATGCGGCGCATAGGGTCTATTTCAATCCAACAAAAACAACCATCATTCAAGCAACATCCAATAATTTAAATAAACTATTTAAATTAAATTGAGTATCTAATTGAGTGAGAAGTTCTCGCCTTTAACAATGCATGCAATCCATTTTCCATTCTAGTTTGTTTTTTCATGATCTTTAAACCTTGCATAAACAATTTTGCAATTTATTAATACTCGAACAAATCGAACAAAACAAATTGCCATTTGTAATTTAACTAAAATTTTCTTTTTGATCATTTTAATTAACTAATAATTTAATTTTAACTCAAAATTTTGATTTTAAATTAATTTTTCTTTTACTGTACAAATGTTCATATAACCTAATTTTCTATTTTCTTATAATCGTTAACAGCAGTACTAAAATTTTAAAAACTGCGTTATATATATATTCCTAAAAATGGATTAAACAATTAACCGAGGTAGATAATATACCGGAAAATCCATTTCCGTTCGCCGAAGATCAACCAATCCCCAATTCCACTGCCACCACCGTTGCAACGCCCCAACCTGACACTTCGTACCCAAACAGTGCCACGTGCGCATCCCCAACTATCGCGAACCACCACCCAAGAGCGCCAGTCCATCCCATCATCAAGTCCACGTGTGCTTCCACCCTTTAATGCCGCGAACACCATCCTCTTCGAGATCCAAACACAACAAATATCACGACGAGCGTGCACTCATCCGAACTCACCATCAACTAATATCTTCGAGCCATTTTCGAACATTGCGACACTGGCTTGCGTGAAGGCGACTCGATCGCCTCCAGATTTCCAACGAAATCGAAGTCGATTTCATTTTTTTTATTTGATCGATCATAAGACGAAATAAACTGCAGCCATTTATAAACAAAGGATTCGATCCAGATTTAATTTACTTGTGAATGAATTCGTGGATTTAAAAAGGAAAGGGGGCGGCCATTGATTTTTGAACGAGATAAAACTTTTGTTCGTGTTGTTTTCGAGTGGGAACGAGATTTATTTTTCTTTCCTTATTTTTTTTATCAAAGACGCGTGTTTCCCTTTGACAGAAAAGAGTAGACACGTGCTATGAATTCCTGTACGTGTCATTTTTCTGCAACAGTGTCCTGATATATTTATATTTTAAAATTTTAAATTCTAATTAAATCTTTTATAGAAAACGATGCCTAAAATATCGATCTCCAATTCAGGCATGCCGCCAGGCATTTATAATGTTAAACCCCTATTCCGAACTAAATGGAAAAGGTTCCGAGTCCAAATTCGATCATATGGAGAAGATAACTTTTTAAACCCTGCTATTAAATTAAATTTTGATATAAATTTCAGCGCGTTTTCTTATTGTACGATCACACGACAACTCCGAATGCTATGAAAATTGAAATTCGATAATAATACAATATGACAGATCTAATGGAACTGGTCTCATCTGTTGGATCATAAGGTTTTGAATGCTGACAATAGGTAAATGATATTCACGAATCTACGACTATGCCAACATCCAGACTCAACGACTCAAGTATGGTTCGTATAGTTATATTTATTTTAACAAGAGTCATCTATATATAGAGTCTAGTTTAGTGCTTTGTTAAAATATTTCCTCAAGAATCATCATTCACATTCAAATAAACTTGCATGCATATTTTAATCAAAATCAAGTTTTCAGAAAAGTGCATGGAGCGAGGCTCGAACCCGGGTCACTAGTTTAGAAGGCAAGTGCACTAACCAAATGAGATGCTTTTGTTTTCAAAAGATTTTTGAAACGTTAATAATCAATCGGGTGTGATTTTCTCACGCTGGTATTCCAGACTGACTCGGGTATTATTTAACTGTAATGCTCGGGTCAGACCGAGTATTATAGGATACAGGATATGATGCTATGGAGCTCAGGAGACGAGCTGGATGACGACACGTACTCTCGTACTTGTTTATATATATATATTCCGCTGTGTTGAGTTGCTGTGTATCCATTTGTATGGTATTGATGTCGAGCTGTGATTGTTGTACTCTGATGATGTAATATATAAACAGAGATATTTGATTTGAGTAAAGATCATTTATTATCTATTATATTTTATTCCGCTGCGATGATTTGATTCTGTTGTAGTTTTCTATTTTCTTCTTCTACCTCATCTTCTTTAACCCAAATGGTTCGTATTTCTATACAACTTGAGTTGACTGTTGTAGAATAGAGTTGACTCAAGGGGTATGGATTTGCGGGCTGTTACAGAACCAGATCATTCAGTCGACTGAATCCGTGCATTTTAACATATATATGCATGTTTTTAAATTCAGTCGACTGAATGATCTGAGTCAGTCAACTGAATCTGAACCGGAGAGTTTTTACACTCTATAATCAGTCGACTGACTCAAATTATTCAGTCGACTGAATTCTGCAACAGTCATTTTTTTAAATAGCCTTCTTCTTCCCCAAGAGTTGCAACCATTTCTATTCATAGAGATCTCTTCATCAGCAGTTGCAACTTCTTAACTACTGTATATATGCATGAATTTCAAGATCAAATCACTTCACTTACTTGCTTATACTTGAATCATATTTTCTGAATTAACTACTCTTTTGAATTCATACATTCATTGCTTACGTATTCATTTCATATTCTTCAAGCAATTTGAAACCTCTTAATCTTCATATACACACAAGTACACACATCATACTTGAGGAAAAGATTATAGGAAGGGTGTACTACAAGTGACAAATCCGTGTTATTAGAACGCACAAGGTCAAAACAATCTTTTGTATTTGTTGAAGTCCTGTTCTGCTGCTCAGGCGTGTGAAGTCCTCTTCGGTTGTTGAGGTGAAATCATGTTTTGCTGCCGGCTGCTCAAGGGTTGTATAAACCCGTTCCTCCGGGTTAAGTGAGGGTTATTGTAGTTGAAATTCCAGAAGGAGTTTGGGATTGGACGTAGGACTGGAGGTCTGAACCAGTATAAAAACTCTGTTGTGATTGCTTCTTGCTTTATTTTTTTATTTATTTGCGCTGCTATTATATTTATATTACTACTACTGTGATTACTGCACGTCAACTTTGTATCTATATTTTTGGCCATCATCGATCCAGTAAATAGCGACTAACAATTGGTATCAGAGCCTGGGATTCTAGAGATCGTAACAACATGCTAGAATAAATGGCTACAAAGAGATCTAGTCGAGACAATAAGAAGAGAAAGAGCAATAAAGAAAAATCAAAGGAGCAAACAAACAAATGCTTTATGGCTAAACTCAGATCACAGTCGGTATGTTTAGATTCTTTATATAAAGATCTTTTGTTAGCACATGATGAATTATTAAAAGACTACAGAACTTTAAATAAAGTTAATACAGTTGCTTTAGCTAAGTTAAAAGATTGGGAGCAAGAAATTTCCAATTTAAAAGAGGAAAATAAATTTTTGGTAAAACAAACTAAATGTTTTGAAAATACCTTAGAAGAACTGGTTTCACCAAAAGATTTCCTACAAAAAGAAAATGAGCAGTTAGAAGATAAAAAAAAATGATCTTTTGGAGGAAATCAATGTTTTGCAAAATAAAAGTACCTTTTCAGAAAATTCTTTAAACAATTCTAGTTCTTTAATTTTGTCTCTTAAAAAAGAGAATGAAGCTTTAATTAAAAAGAATTTAGAATTATCTAAAGAATGTGAGGTTTTAAAAGTTAATAATAATATTTTTCAAAAAGAAGTTTGTGATTCTAAAGCAAATTTTGATATATTAAATAGAAAAATCATAAATTTTAACAAAGGTAAAGATATCTTATCTTCCTTGGTGACAAATTCAAAAGCTCACAATGATAAAAGTGGTTTAGGATATAAAACTGATCGTAGAAATAGCACTAGATATGCTTTCATGTATAGTAAAAATGTTAGTGGTAGTACAAAATTTCGAGTAAAGTCTGAATCCAATTTTAATAGAAATTCAAATATAGTTATGACCGATAATGTTTATAATTTCTTTAGAAGTACAAAATCATTGATGAGTAATATGAATAAAAATTATCTAAGTATTTGGGCTCCTGTTAATTGGAAAAATAGAGAAAAATACATTGATGATTATTTTGATATGGTAGTTAATAACGAAAATTATATTTATAAAGGTTCAACAACACCTAAATGGGTATGGTTTCCTAAAAATTAGGAAATTATAAGAACCTTGGGTATCGCATGCTTTAAATATTATTTTCTGATACCTTACATTATGAATAGTAGTTATTTTGTTTTATATTGTTCTATGTTAACACTAATGTGAAATATAATTTACATCATCATATAAACTCTCCTTTTTGTCGATGACAAAGGGGGAGAAAGATATTGCTCTAACACTATTTGCAGGAATAAACCATGCAAGCACAGATTAAGGGGGAGAAAAGATTAATTATTTTTAGGAATATATAACATAGATTCAGGGGAAGAAATCTATTGCACAATTACAAGAATATATTCAAGGGGAGAAATAAGTCAACAAAGTTTGTCGAAGATTCGTCCGTAGCAAATGGAGTTTTCATCATCAAAAAGAGGGAGAATGTTGGATCATAAGGTCTTCAATGCTGACAATAGATAAATGATATTCACGAATCTACGACTATGCCAACATCCAGACTCAACGACTCAAGTATGGTTCGTATAGTTATATATTTTTTTAACAAGAGTCATCAAGTATATATATAGAGTTTAGTTTAGTGCTTTGTTAAAATATTTCCTCAAGAATCATCATTCACATTCAAATAAACTTGCACGCATATTTTAATCAAAATCAAGTTTTCAAAAAATGCATGGAGCAGGGCTCGAACCCAAGTCACCAGTTTAGAAGGCAAGTGCACTAACCAAATGAGCTATAGGAATTTTTGTTTATCAACAGAATTTAGTCGAATGAACCTGTGACAACCCAGAATTTTAAAGCATTTAAAATTAGAATATTAAATTTATTTGAAATATTTAAAAGTTAATTTTTAACTTGAATTCCAAATATCACTATTTATTTGGGTAATTTAATTATTAGATTAATAATTTAAGCTTAGTAAAATGTTGAATATGGAGTTTTAAGCCTGTTAAAAATAATTTGAAGGCCCATAAAATTTATATTGATAACACTGAAGATAATAGAAGTTTTAAAATTGAATTTAACAGTGATTTGTTCAATTTTAAAATTTTATCGTTTAATTTGAATTTAAAAATAGCCTTTCGAGGCACAGTCTCGGAATTCGACGAAACCAGTTCCATTGAGTCCGCAATATTGAATTGTTATCGGATTTCAAATTTCATAATGATTGGAGTTAGTGTGTGAGTATACGACATATAAACGCGCTTAAATCTATATCGAAAATCCGGGTCGATTTAAATTTAAGCTTGAATCAAATTTAGACATTGTTTAAACAGTCAAATCCTTTCACGTCCTTCTTTTCTTTCCTTTTAAGTTTAAAAATCACGGCGATAAAATTGTGCAAATCACACTTCCTTTGGCTTACCAAACACGATTATTCGTTCTTCTTCTGGAAGCCAAAAATCGAGCCTTTTAAGTCTTTTACGCACCCTTATTCCCATTCATTCCAACGCAAATCAGTTAATCGAAGGAAAAGGAAACAAAAAAAAATGGCGGTCCGGTTCTAAAAAAAAAAACAAACAAACTTTCGTTCGAACCCACGAATTCCTCTTTCTGCTTACCAACATCAAACTCGAGAGTATGAATTTAGGGCTTAGCGTTCGTGCCAAAACCCTAGAAGCTTGGATAGCTCGGTTGGGTTGGGGGTTTCGTGAGTCGTCGCGCGCGCGTGGTATGGAGGGAGGTCGCGATCGATCCTGGGTGAGGGCGCGATGTGTGGTGGTAGCGTGGGAGGCCACGGCAGTAGGTCGAGATCAACGTTGTTTTGGAGAGGATGGCGACTGCGATTTGGATTTTTTTTTTCGTGGGCCGTGTTTTTGAGTTCTGGAAGTCACGATTTTGCTATGGAATCGTAGTCGATCGATGGTCTGTTGAGGTTCATCTTTCTTTACTCTGATTTAACAAGATTTTTTTTATTATAGATAGCATTATGGTTGAAATAGAAAATAGTAATATTATTGTTAGATATGAAGTTTATATTTGTAAGATATGTTAACTGGTTTTTTTTCAAATGTTAATTTTCAATAAATAAAAATAATAAATAGATATACACATGCATGTTAAATATTCCGAGAAAACTGAAAATTCATACAGGGTAAAATTTTTATACAGAGTTTTTTTTAAGATGCCTACCTATATGGAAAATTTTAAGTATTTAAAAGTTTATAATAAGACCGAATTTTTCTTTATAATATAGTCAGGATGATTAAATTGTTTAACAAACTTACTTAATTATTTTGTCATTATAAACATTATTAGTAAAAAGGAAATTAGTTTACAATTTAATTATTAATTTAAAATAGAATCATTGGTTAAATCATCAGTTAATTTAATTTAAAACTTATTGTAGTGATTAAATTGTTTAATCTATTTGTTTAATTATTTTAGATACTAAATATTTCAAAGGGAAATTAGTGAAATCAAATTATAAGTTAAAATCAAATATGTAAACGGTGATAAATTGTTTGATAATTCAAATAGTAATAAATTGTGAATTGTTTATTTAAGGTCAAACATCTGGAAATCCAAGGCAATATTGAGGAGGATTGCGAATGAAAATTAAAGGTGAGTTAATCTCACTCAGTTTAAATTTAAATTTAAATGATTAAAATTAAATAATTGTTTGGATGGTTGAATCGATTGATGTGATATGGTATGATATTTTGGAATTGGCATATTATATGTTGTGCTAACGTCTGTGGATGCAGGGAAAGCAAGTTGGAGGGATCCAACTGGATCCCCCAACATTTATTTAAATTATTTAATACCCTCTACTGTGATTATTTTGTATTCTGTGATGAATATTATTGACAATTGGAATATTGGGTGTTATGGTTTACCTGAATATGTTCCGGTGCACTAATTTATCAAGATACATAGAATTGGATCTTGGAAATAAAATGAAGAGAATTTGTAAGTAAAATAATCATAGAGAATTTAAATAAATTAGGAATGAATCGGATAAGAATAATAATAGTTTTAAAATTCTAATAAATAAATTCCGTATATGGAAGGGAAATTTTGAATAAACAGAAGATAAATGAATTTTTAAACTTCAGTATGATTAAAACATTTATTTAAAATTCAAGGTTTAAATTATTTAAGAAGAATAAAGAAGAAATTGGAAAAATCTGAATTTGTATATTCCAGTTAAAAGATTTTAAATCAACGGAAAATAATAATAATAATAAGTCCATAACTAATGAATTATGAAATGAATTGAGTAATTAAAGGAACTTATTTCAAAATAAAATAAATTAGAAATAATTTGGGAAAATTGATTTAAGTGATTGAAGTTGGAATCTTCTCTGGATAGCCAAGTACATGTTTTTTTTTTTAAAGTAAATGTTTAAATATAAATTAAATGTTTTAAAGTTGTTTTTTTTAAAGAAAACAGGTTTTGTAAAATTTATTATTTCTATGTTTTAAAGTCTAAAATAAGTATTTTCTTTTAATCTATTCTAGTAGTAATTATTAAGAAGTAACTTAGTATTTTGTTTTTAAAAATAGAAATCTAGTTTTATATTTTATTTAGTAACCTTATTTTCAAATATCCATATAGTATGTATTTTTAACAAATTATTAAAGTAATTTTAACTTGAATGTTTTAAAGTATGTTTTTAAAAGTAAAGTGTTTTAAATTAATTTAGAAAAATCTAGTTTTGTGCTTGGTGATTCTAGTGGAAATGAAAATACTCGGAATTTATTCTGATGAAAGGAGGATAGTTTGGAAACTGTTTTCAAAAAGGGGTTTGAAAGTGAAAATATATCTTGTGAAGATATTTTTGAGATAAATAAATAATTTGGGAAATTATTTATTAATTGATGGTTGTTTGTGAATATTAGTTGATAGTTAAATCACTGACTATCAATATTGGCCAAATGCGTTGATCGTTTCAAAGAGACCGGGATCGAGATTTATTTCTAGAAAACCACTTCGATCCGATTTGTACGTTTTCGTGAAAAACAATTTTGGATTCGAAGATGGAGGAGTGAAGTGCAAGGGCTAGTCGCTACTAATCCTGGGGATATTTCCAAAATGGATGTAGTAGGAATAGCGCCTTCGGTTCCCTTAGAACCCGGAACGGACTTGTATGGATGAATGCTTGCGAAACATCATCAGGTGGACGATGGGCATTCTAAGGGATATATTCTAAAAGGTAACGCTTAGCCTCAAGCCTCATCAAATGGGAATGACTGAAAATTAGGGGTGATGCAGCAAGGCTAGGTGGGTAGCACCCAAGCAGGGTGAGGTCATTCCAGTCTAGATGTCCCTTTTTATTTCGGCTTAGTGGGCGGTTGCTGATCTCGTGGGGTGATCTCACTCGAGATTATCCAGTAAGGGATAGTCCCGGCCTTGTGTTGCAGGGGAGCGGGCGTACTCCTCGGTACGGTGATCTAGGCCCCGTACTGTGACAGGTGGTACCCCAGTGCCTAGTCATTAGTTGGAAATCCATTCTCCCTACGAGCCTTGTACGAGTTTTGTTTGTATTACCCACTCTGTGGCTAGTAGCTGGAATTTAATGAATGTAAAAATTTCGGCTATTTTATAAGTATTTGTATATAGACCCTATTATAATATCAGAGGATTTCTATAAAAATTGTTTTAGCTATCGTAAGGTAAAAACCCGACATGTTTATTTGTGGCGTGGTCTTACGAGATGCTTTTGTTTTCAAAAGATTTTTGAAACGTTCATATTCAATTGGGTGTGATTTTCTCACGCTGGTATTCCAGACTAACTCGGGTATTATTTAACTGCAATGCTCGGGTCAGACCGCGTATTATAGGATCAGGATATGATGCTATGGAGCTCAGGAGACAAGCTAGATGACGACACATACTCTCGTACTTGTTTATATATATATATATATATATATATTCCGCTGTGTTGAGTTGCTGTGTATCCATTTGTATGGTATTGATGTCGAGCTGTGATTGTTGTACTCTGATGATGTAATATATAAACAGAGATATTTGATTTGAGTAAAGATCATTTATTATCTATTATATTTTATTCCGCTGCGATGGTTAGATTCTGTTGTAGGTTTCTATTTTCTTCTTCTACCTCATCTTCTTTAACCCAAATGGTTCATATTTTTGTACAACTTGAGTTGATTGTTGTAGAATAGAGTTGACTCAAGGGGTACGGATTTGTGGGCTGTTACACTTGGTATCAGAGCTTAGGTTGGAGATAACCTTGGCTTTGGTGGGAACTACTCATTTAAATTAGAGTCCGTAGTACTCTAGAATGAGTTTGAGCGTATTAATAGATATGAGCGCATATTTGTTAGTGAATATAAATTGTTTTAATATCGTGTTGATTTATTTATTGAGTGACATATGAACCTTCGTCGACACAGTCTGCGCAACTGTATTGAAGGGGTTTCTAAACACTTGAATAGAACAATCGACACGGTATTGTTTTAAAAGAAGAATATATTCAAGTCTATAATGAATGGAATTGTGGAAATAATAAGTTGTGACTTATAAAATTTGAAAGTGAAATAGAAAATCCAAAATAAATAATGTTTGATGAATTGAAAAATAAAATAAAAATCCAAACTTGAACTATAAAATAAATTTAAACTTAAGAAATGTAACATCCCGTATTTTTTAAGCCAATGAATTTGAACATTTAATTCGTTTTAAATGTTTAAATGTGGATTCTTAATTGATTTTGAACTTAATGGATTCGGGTTCAATCAATGAAATAAGCTATAGTTTTTAATTTTAGTAATTCCGGTTGAATTTGAATAATGGGGAAATAATAATTTAAATATTCGGAACTGAAATAAAAGTAAATTTGGATGTAAATAGTGATAAAAATGGTTTTAAAAATTTATTTTGAGTTATTTGAGGGTAAATAGCGTGGTGGGAATTTTATAAGAATTTTAAAGTTGATAAATTAATATTTGGGATTTTATATTAATTTAAAAATGAATTTAATATTATTAAAATGCAATTTAATCAGATTTTGGTCCGTAATGAGCTAGAATGATTTTATTGTGTTTATAAATTTTATATGATTTATTGTTAACTTAATAAAGTTTTAAAAGTAAAATTTTAAGCGGTTTCGACAATTATAAAAATCGCTCGATTTAATAGACGAGTTAAAATAGCCTTCCGGGGCACAGTCTCGGAATTCGATGAAACCAGTTCCATTGGATCCGTAATAGTTAGTTATTATCGGATTTCAATTTTCGTAACAATCGGAGTTGTTGTTTGACCCCGGCAGCTTAAAACGCATAGAAAATACTTTAACCAATTTAATTTATAATTGATCGTTTAATTCCGTAACTCGCACATACGATCAAATTAGCTTACGAAACCTGTTTCATTGTGTCTGAAACGTGGAAAAACCCTAGAATCGCCTGTCGGAATGCGTAGTTTGGAGGTCGTTTGCATAAACTGTTAAATTGAGAAAATTTTTTAATTAAATAATATTAAACTATATTATTTATACATTATTGTTCAAAACCCTAGCCCAAAAAGTGAGCCGCCGCTTAGGGCTTGTTTCAATGGCCGAAACGCGTCGATTTTCCCCTCTCAATCTCTCTTTATCCTCTCATTAATAGCAGAAACTTCCAACACGAAGATGGAAGAGCATGGCGAGCTCATCACATCCGTACGGTGGCGATTGCGTTTCGATCAACGGGGGGAAGTTATCGTCGTCGAAGTTACTGCCGTTCGTTCGCATTTTGTGCACAGGGGGGATGACCGAGCTTATCAAGTTTTCTGTCGAGTTATGCTGGCGCTGAGGTCTTCGTTGTAGGAACCTCCGATCGTGCTTGATGTCGCCGAGAATGGTTGCGTTTTGGGCTTGAACGAGAGTGGGATGGGTTCGTGTGAAGCTGTAGAATGCGTGAGGGAGAAAGAGGAACCATCGGCCTGGATCTGGGTTCATTTTGCACGGCCATGATTTGGTTTAATAATAATAATAATAATAATAATAAATGTGTAATTTATTTATAAAAATGTTTATACAATCTTTAAAATCCAATATCTCACTCATGTTTTACCCGTTTTTGACGAAACTGGAAACGCCAGAATCGCAGCGTCGTACTCTACACTGCAGCGTTAGTTTGGAGACGATCGGAGCAAGTGGAAAATTTGAGTTAAATCGAACGTTGTTCGGTTTAATTTAAATTTCGAACGCTCGCCGAAACTCAAGGTGAGTTAATCTCACTCACATCTGGAATGTTAGCTGGTTTAAGTAGTTAATATTTAAATGATTGTGTGATTGGTTGAAATGTTTATTTATATCAGCCTGGGTTGATATATATATATATATATATATATATATATATATATATATATATATATATATATATATTGTTGTGCTAATATTTATGGATGCAGGGAAAACAAGTTGGAGGGATCCAACTGGATTCCTCACAATGTAGTAATTATTTTTATAATTTATAATGATGCCTGTTTATATATTGTGATTGATAAATTTGGAATTAAATTGTATTGTGATGTTGTTGGATAAACTATAAACTCAGAATGTTAATTATAAAGAAAATAAATTGGGTTTTAAAAAGAAATCAAGAAATTGATAAATAAAGAATTTAAAGGAATATAAAAATTGGAACATGTTTTGGATGAAAAAAAAAATGTAAATTGGTAAAATTGGGATTTTATTTAAGTAAATTGTAAATATGGTTTCTCATTGAAGAATTCACCAAAATGTTTTATTTAAAAATGTTTTAAACCTATACTTTAAAAATGAATTTCCGGGAAAGGTGAAAATGTGTTTGAACTTCGAAAGGAGTTATATTAAGCATGGATTGGGAATTTATGTTATTAAACATAAATTGAATTGAAATAAATCGACTGGATTTATATGAAGGATACTTTGGGATGTTTGAATGGTAATGTGTTTCCCAGGAAAAACAAGTTAGTGTTTTAAAAGATTTGATTCAAATAAAGGTTAAAGTTTAAATTTGTTTAAAGATATTTTTAAGAAAGTGTTATTTTAAAGAAGAAATTAATAAAATGGGTTTAAATTTATTTGTTTAAGTTATTGGTAAAGGCTAGTATTATCTTTTTAAACTCTACTTTTAAATCTGGTTTATTATAACCTTTGTTGAAAATCAAGTTTATATCTAAATAAATAGTGTTATTTTAAATATTTTGAAATTGTATTTTTGAGTAAATAACTAGAAGTGCATGTATATATTTATAAGTATATTTTGCTATAAAGTATTTTAACTCTTTAAAAATCTAAATTTTTTGAGCTTGGTTATTTCCAATGGGAATAAATGGTAAAAGGATTTACCGGGTAAAGGAAGAGACTTTGGGAAATTGTTTTCAAACGAGTTTTGAAATTTGGAAATATATCTTGTAAAGATATTTGAGGCAAATAAATAATGTAGGAATTATTTATTGTGTGATGGATGTTTGTGAATATTAATTGATAGTTAAGTCACCGACTATCAATATTGGACAAATGCGTTGATCGTTTCGAAGAGACCGGGATCGAGATTTATTTCTCGAAAACCACTTTGATCCAATTTGTACGTTTCGTGCGAAAAACGTGTTCGGAGTCGAAGATGGAGCAGTGAAGTGCAAGGGCTAGTCGCTACTAATTCTGAGGATAATTCCAAAATGAATGTAGTAGGAGTAGTGCCTTCGGTTCCGTTCGAACCCAGGACAGACTTGTATGGATGAATGCTTGCGAAACATCGTCAGGTGGACGATGGGCATTCTAAGTGAAACGTTCTAAAGGTAACGCTTAGCCTCATCAAATGGGAATGACTGAAAATCAGGGGATATGCAGCAAGGCTTCGTGGGTAGCCCCCACTGGAGAGTAAGGTCATCCCTGTCTAGATGTCCCTTTTTACTTCGGCTTAGTGGGCGGTTGCTGATTCCAACCGCGGAGTAATCTTATTCAAAACTGTCCAGTAAGGGATGGGTCCGACCTTGTGTTGCAGGGGATCGGGAGTGGTCCTCGGTACGGTGATCTAGGCCCCGTACTGTGACAGGTTGTACCCCAGCGCCTAGTCATTGTTGGAAATCCATTTTCCATACGAGCCTTGTACGAGTTTTGTTTGTATTACCCACTTTTGTGGCTAGTAGCTGGAATTTAATAAATGTAACAATTTCGGCTATTTTATAAGTATTTGTAGATAGACCCTATTATAATATCAGAGAATTTCTATAAAAAGTGTTTTAGCTATCGTAAGGCAAAAACCCGACATGTTTATTTGTGGCGTGGTCTTACGAGATGCTTTTGTTTTCAAAGGATTTTTGAAACTTTAATAATCAATTTGGATGCATTATTATCAGCTGGTATTCCAGACTGACTCGGGTGTTATTTCATTATAATGCTCGGGTCAGACCGAGTATTATATGTACAGGACATGATACTATGGAGCAGCAGAGGAGATGGAGTCCGAGACGTATTATCTATCTATATATATATATATTCCGCTGCTGTGATTGTATGGTATGTCTGATTGGTAATTGATGATATATGAGATACTGTGATGATGTAATGTATAAAACTGATATAGTTTTCATTTTGTGTAAAGATCTATTATTTACTATTATATTTTATTCCGCTGCGACTGTGAGATTCTGATATTGTTTATTTCTTCTGCTATCTCTTCTTCTTTAACCCTAATGGTTCGTAATTCTGTGCCACTTGAGTTAATAGAGGTAGAATAGTGTTGATTCAAGGGGTACGGAATTTGCGGGCTGTCACACTTGGTATCAGAGCTTAGGTTGGTGACAACCTAGGCTTTGGTGGGGGAAATTACTCATTAAACAGAGTCAATAGCACTCTATAATGAGTTGAGTGTAATAATAGATATGAGAGCGTACTTGTTAGTGAATATAAAAATTCTTTTTATACTGTGTTGACTTATCGGTTGAGTGTTTATGACTTCTGGTCGGTACGGGAAGTACAACCGTATCGATAGGGGTTTCTAAACTCTTAAACAAGATAAACCGACATAGTATTGTTTTTATAGTGGGTAAATGAAATAATTTTACCCAAAATTATATTTTGATATAAAAAGAATAATTTTCTGATATTATTATATATATTTGATTGTTTGGACGTGGATATCTATAATCAAATATGAATCTAAAATTTGATTTAAATTTGAAATGAGATGATATATTAACCAATGGGAATGTAAGATATTAAATTGATTTATAACCAAACGGAATTGATTAAATATGATTCAAATAAGAAGAAGTGAAATTAAAATTTAATTTAAATCAGCATTTTGACCTCGGAAAATTTGAAAGGGATTTCAAATCAATTTTAAACAAAGGTTTGGGAATTTAACATTGTGAAAATGTTAGAAATGTTTGCAAAGGCATTTGAAGAATGGGGCATTCATTTGAGGAAATATTTTTGAATGGAAATTGGCTTGAGATAAATTTGGGAAGTAAGAAAGCATTGAACTCACTTCAGTCGCTGGAAAATAATCCTGATGATGCTGGCCACATCATTAGAATTCATTTTCGAGTTTCTAAAGTGATGGATTGCTACCAAAGTGGTTGGTTATGATATTTGTTTGACTTGTTGGGTATATAAGTGGTTTTATAAATTTCAAAGGGAAATTTGTTTTAATAAAACCAAATGTTTTGGAATTGGGAGATTTGATTTGATACCAGGAGTGTATGAGTTATTTATTATTTCAAAATTGGTTTTGAAATAAATCTGGGTAAATTGAATTCTGGAGATTCTGTTTAGAATAAAAATGTGAAAGTTAAAATGAATCAACTATATAACTTGTAAATAAAGTCGATTTAAAAGAATTGGAGTTGATATTAAGTAAGAAAGGGAATGAAATTTGAATCCTGAAATTAAAATTAATTTGGGTAGATGAAGGTAAATGAAATTATTGGAATGAATGAAAATTTGAATTTAACTTGGATAAGTTAAATAAATTGGACTTAGAATTAAATTGATTTGGGTTGGATAAAAATGTAAGTTGACTTTGTAATTGTAGGTCATTGGGTAATGAATTGTACCCATAAGCTATTAAGAGTTATACTTATAATCTGAAATGGTGGATTTAAAATTTGCAAAGGATTAAGGTGAAAGTAGATTTGTATCCTTAAAAATTCAGTGATGCATATATATATATATATATATATATATATATATATAGAAAATTGAAATTGTGATTATAAGATGTAGATGGATTAAAATGAGCAGTATGGCTTTAAAATAAATAAGTTAGTGAACTTATATAAATAGAAATAAAATTATAATCACAATTGGGGAATAGTTAAATGGCATGGTAAATTCAAACCTAGTCTCAAATAAAAGGTAAATTGAAATAAGGTAAAGTGAGATATAAAAGAAGTGAATGCACTTAAGTTAGTAAATAAGTTTTAAACATGTATATGGAGAATTAAAATTAGATTGAATTGGATTTAACTTCGGTTAATGGAATTGAGTTGAATTTGGAATAAATTAAAATTAAGATTCAGTTGAGTTATGAATAATTATGAATAGAATTAAATTCTTATTTAAGGTAGTAAAGGAAATGAAATGAATTCAAGATGGATAAATAAATTTGGTTGAACTTGAATTAGAATTGAAAAAGAATTAATTTGGGAAAGAATTGAATTGAAAGAAATTTAATTATGTTGAAAGGATATTGTGTGAATAAAAGTTTAACCCAAATAAATTCACAAGAATTGTTTGGGAAAGAATTTAGTATAAGCTGAATTAAATAAAAGAAGTTTGAAGATGAATTTAGTGTAAACTAAATTTAATGAAATTGGTCTTGGCCTGGGTGGAATTTTGGTGGTTTGATAAGTAAAGTTTGAAAAGAATAATGAAAAACCCAGTTCTAGTATGGGATTTAGTTTTGGCAATAAAAAGTTGAGAGTGTGAATGAAAATGGTCATATTATAAATGAATTCAGAATGAATTGAGGAAGTGAATTAAAACCTAATATGGATTAGGTTATTGAATAAATTGAATTACAAGTTAATGGAATTTGCATTGAAATGAATAGAATTTTGATAGTTTGGTCAAAATTTGGAAAGTAAATAAAAATCCAATTGTGGCATGGGATTTAAATTTGTGATAACAAATATTGAAGTGTAGATGAAAAATGAAATTGAATTATAATGGTGATCGTTTGAATTGTAAATAAATTCAAATAAGTGGCCACATTGTTAATAAAATAAATTCAGAAATGAATTGTAAAGGTGAATAAATTTTAAATGGATTGAATAAATAAACAAATTGAATCAAAATTTGTAAATGAATTAAATTTGATTGTATGAGAATCAAAAGTGAAATAAAAATTGATATAAGAAGATAATGAAGATATTGTGAAAGAACTTAAGCAAATTGAAAGAAAAACAAAATGGTTGGGAATGAGCTTTGTTAAGTAATTCTGAATGAAATTTGTTTAGATAATAAAATTGAATTGCAAGTTAAACGATATTA
This sequence comes from Allium cepa, assembly GCA_030765085.1. Classification (NCBI taxonomy): domain Eukaryota; kingdom Viridiplantae; phylum Streptophyta; class Magnoliopsida; order Asparagales; family Amaryllidaceae; genus Allium; species Allium cepa. Next base: position 445,005,188 of record CM060935.1, on the reverse strand, counting down.
ATTACTTATTGAGATGAAATAAGGATGTATGGAATGTAACCAATCCAGGGTGGAATGATATTAATATAAACCTGAATTGGTTAAGGAAATAAAGATGTAAGGGAAATTTAATTTAACAATTGCATTGGGATAAAAATTCTTGGATTGTGAACCATGCAGAATGGGATAAAATTAATATAAATCTAAGTTTAAATTGGTTTTAAATGGTTATAAGCTTAAGAATTGGTTATTTGTTTGAATAACCACAACCTGCATAGAAATTTGTCATTAAACTTAAGTGAATGAATTAAAGGAAGTAAATGAAAATGTTATTTAAATAATGGGAAATGGATTGGAATCTATTTAATGGGTTTGTATGTAAATGCAGGTTAATTAAAAAGAAAAGTAAATGAATCAAAAGCTTATATTACTCTTATTGAAGTGAATGTAACATTTGCAACTCGGATGTAGGTCATTCGAGTGGAATATAATGAAGTTTGAATTTGGAAAAGAAATGCAAATAAATCAAATTGGAAGTATATTAGATTGTGAATCAATTTGAATCTAAATTGAAGTAAATTGAAAATAGTGAAACTTGTATGTAAATCCTTTGTGTGAAATAAAATGGAGTTTGGCATTAGAAAAGGAAACTTTATGCATGTTATAAAATATGGTTTACTTATGAAACCATGCAAATTGTTGATTGGACTATGAAATAGATATGTTTGGCTTACATTTATATTGGAAATGTTGTTAAAATATTCATATCTTTGAAAACTAATGAGTTTGTTAAGTAAGTACAGGTATGGGAGGCGTTCGAGAGAGTTGGAGCGCGTATATGCGTTATATTATCTGCTTGCTATTAAAATTTGCTAAAAAGGTAGCCTACGCTAATATAATTGGGAAAATGATATATATATATATTGTGATATATTTTGGTTTCTGACCGTGTGGGTCGATGTATATATATTTATCTGTATCGCGATATCGCGAAAGCTCCTCCGTACAGGGGAGACTCTGCCAAAAATTTTCGGAAATTTTGGGAGTTAGAAATTTTTTGGAAATTTAAAAATTTGTAATCAACATGGAAAGTTGTTTTAAGAAAATGTTGAAACAAAAGCTTTTGCGTATAAATAATGCAAATGAGTTTGGATTTGAGCTAAATGGTTTTGGGAAGAGTATATAAGTTGTAACTAAGAATTTTGGGTTAAGCTAATGAGTGTAGGAGCATTTGTTTCATTAGTGACAAACTGATTTCAAATCAACAATTGAAAATAAAAGATTATGGAATATGATTGAATTAGTAGTTTCGATTTGAAACTAAAGGAGTTTAGGCAAAGTGAATTTGGGATTTTCACTAAATGGGTTGGAGAGTATTTTCTACCCTAGCAAAATTTCGGGGACGAAATTTTTATAAGGGGGGAGGAATGTAACATACCGTACTTTTTAAGCCAATGAATTTGAACATTTAATTCATTTTAAATGTTTAAATGTGGATTCTTAATTGATTTTGAACTGAATGGATTCGGGTTCAATCAATGAAATAAGTTATAATTTTTAATTTTAGTAATTCCGGTTGAATTTGAATAATGGGGAAATAATAATTTAAATATTCGGAATTGAAATAAAAGTAAATTTGGATGTAAATAGTGATAAAAATGGTTTTAAAAATTTATTTTGAGTTATTTGAGTGTAAATAGCATGGTGGAAATTTTAGAAGAATTTTAAAGTTGATAAATTAATATTTGGGATTTTATATTAATTTAAAAATGAATTTAATATTATTAAAATGCAATTTAATCAGATTTTGGTCCGGAATGAGCCAGAATGATTTTATTGTGCTTATAAATTTTATATGATTTATTGTTAAGTTAATAAAGTTTTAAAAGTAAAATTTTAAGCGGTTTCGACAATTATAAAAATCGCTCGATTTAATAGACGAGTTAAAATAGCCTTTCGGGGCATAGTCTCGGAATTCGATGAAACCAGTTCCATTGGATCCGTAATAGTTAGTTATTATCGGATTTCAATTTTCGTAGCAATCGGAGTTGTTGTTTGACCCCGGCAGCTTAAAACGCATAGAAAATACTTTAACCAATTTAATTTTAAATTGATCGTTTAATTCCGTAACTCGCACATAGATCAAATTAGCTTACGAAACCCGTTCCATTGTGTCCAGAACGCGGAAAAACCCTAGAATCGTTTGTCGGAATGCGTAGTTTGGAGGTCGTTTGCATAAACTGTTAAATTGAGAAATTTTGTTAATTAAATAATATTAAACTATATTATTTATACATTATTGTTCAAAACCCTAGCCCAAAAACGTGAGCCGCCGCTTAGGGCTTGTTTCAATGGCCGAAACGCATCGATTTTCCCCTCTCAATCTCTCTTTAACCTCTCATTAATAGCAGAAACTTCCAACACGAAGATGGAAGAGCATGGCGAGCTCATCAGATCCGTACGGTGGCGATTGCGTTTCGATCAACGGAGGGGAAGTTATCGTCGTCGAAGCTACTGCCGTTCGTTCGTGTTTTGTGCACAGGGAGGACGACCGAGCTTACCAAGTTTGCTGTCGAGTTATGCTGGCGCTGAGGCCTTCGTTGTAGGAACCTCCGATCGTGCTTGATGTCGCCGAGAATGGTTGCGTTTTGGGCTTGAACGAGAGTGGGATAGGTTCGTGTGAAGCTGTAGAACGTGTGAGGGAGAAAGAGGAACCATCGGCCTGGATCTGGGTTCATTTTCCACGGCCATGGTTTGGTATAATAATAATAAAAAAAATGTGTAATTTATTTATAAAAATGTTTATACAATCTTTAAAATCCAATATCTCACTCACGTTTTACCCGTTTTTGACGAAACTGGAAACGCCGGAATCGCAGCGTCGTACTCTACGCTGCAGCGCAAGTTTGGAGACGATCGGAGCAAGTGGAAAATTTGAGTTATATCGAACGTCGTTCGGTTTAATTTAAATTTCGAACGCTCGCCGAAACTCAAGGTGAGTTAATCTCACTCACATCTGGAATGTTAGCTGGTTTAAGTAGTTAATATTTAAATGATTGTGTGATTGATTGAAATGTTTATTTATATCAGCCTGGATTGATATATATGTATATATATATATATTGTTGTGCTAATATTTGTGGATGCAGGGAAAACATGTTGGAGGGATCCAACTGGATTCCTCACAATGTAGTAATTATTTTTATAATTTATAATGATGCCTGTTTATATATTGTGATTGATAAATTTGGAATTAAATTGTATTGTGATGTTGTTGGATAAACTATAAACTCAGAATGTTAATTATAAAGAAAATAAATTGGGTTTTAAAAAGAAATCAAGAAATTGATAAATAAAGAATTTAAAGGAATAAAAAATTTGGAACCTGTTTTGGATGAAAAAAAACTGTAAATTGGTAAAATTGGGATTTTATTTAAGTAAATTGTAAATATGGTTTCTCACTGAAGAATTCACCAAATTGTTTTATTTAAAAATGTTTTAAACCTATACTTTAAAAATGAATTTCCGGGAAAGGGGAAAATGTGTTTGAACTTCGAAAGGAGTTATATTAAGCATGGGATTGGGAATTTATGTTATTAAACATAAATTGAATTGAAATAATTCGACTGGATTTATATGAAGGATACTTTGGGATGTTTGAATGGTAATGTGTTTCCCAGGAAAAACCAAGTTAGTGTTTTAAAAGATTTGATTCAAATAAAGGTTAAAGCTTAAATTTGTTTAAAGAGATTTTTAAGAAAGTGTTATTTTAAAGAAGAAATTAATAAAATACGTTTAAATTTATTTGTTTAAGTTATTGGTAAAGGCTAGTATTATCTTTTTAAACTCTACTTTTAAATCTGGTTTATTATAACCTTTGTTGAAAATCAAGTTTATATCTAAATAAATAGTGTTATTTTAAATATTTTGAAATTGTATTTTTGAGTAAATAACTAGAAGTCCATGTATATATTTATAAGTATATTTTGCTATAAAGTATTTTAACTCTTTAAAAATCTAAATGTTTTGAGCTTGGTTATTTCCAATGGGAATAAATGGTAAAAGGATTTACCGGGTAAAGGAAGAGACTTTGGGAAATTGTTTTCAAACGAGTTTTGAAATTTGGAAATATATCTTGTAAAGATATTTGAGGCAAATAAATAATGTGGGAATTATTTGTTGTGTGATGGATGTTTGTGAATATTAATTGATAGTTAAATCACCGACTATCAATATTGGACAAATGCGTTGATCGTTTCGAAGAGACCGGGATCGAGATTTATTTATCGAAAACCACTTTGATCCGATTTGTACGTTTCGTGCGAAAAACGTGTTCGGAGTCGAAGATGGAGCAGTGAAGTGCAAGGGCTAGTCGCTACTAATCCTGAGGATAATTCCAAAATGGATGTAGTAGGAGTAGTGCCTTCGGTTCCGTTCGAACCCGGGACAGACTTGTATGGATGAATGCTTGCGAAACATCATCAGGTGGACGATGGGCATTTTAAGTGAAACGTTCTAAATGTAACGCTTAGCCTCAAACCTCATCAAATGGGAATGACTGAAAATCAGGGGATATGCAGTAAGGCTTCGTGGGTAGCCCCCACTGGAGAGTAAGGTCATCCCTGTCTAGATGTCCCTTTTTACTTCGGCTTAGTAGGCGGTTGCTGATCCCAACCGCGGGGTGATCTTATTCGGAACTGTCCAGTAAGGGATGGGTCCGGCCATGTGTTGCAGGGGATCGGGAGTGGTCCTCGGTACGGTGATCAAGGCACCGTACTGTGACAGGTGGTACCCCAGTGCCTAGTCATTGTTGGAAATCCATTTTCCCTACGAGCCTTGTACGAGTTTTGTTTGTATTACCCACTTTTGTGGCTAGTGGTACCCCAGTGCCTAGACTGACTCGGGTGGTATTTCATTATAATGCTCGGGTCAGACCGAGTATTATATGTACAGGACAGGATACTATGGAGCAGCAGAGGAGTTGGAGTCCGAGACGTATTATATATATATATATATTCCGCTGCTGTGATTGTATGGTATGTCTGATTGGTAATTGATGATATATGAGATACTCTGATGATGTGATGTACAAAACTGATATAGTTTTCATTTTGTGTAAAGATCGATTATTTACTATTATATTTTATTCCGCTGCGACTGTGAGATTCTGATATTGTTTAGTTCTTCTGCTATCTCTTCTTATTTAACCCTAATGGTTCGTAATTCTGTGCCACTTGAGTTAATAGAGGTAGAATAGTGTTGATTCAAGGGGTACGGAATTTGCGGGCTGTCACAAGAAAATTGAAATGAAGAGATTTTGAGATTGAAATCAAGTTCTGGATTATAAGTTGGGGAAAGACTATTTAGATAATAATTAGATCATGAAATATGTAATGGGAACCTAATGCAGTTAAGTAAAAGCTGAATTGTGAGATAATAACGAAGTTTGAAAATAAAACTCAAGTTATAAATTAAATTCGACTTAAATTGTTGGTGAAGTAAATGTAATTGAATTGGGAGTTCATGAAATTGGGTGGTAAATTGAAAATGGATAGTGGGTTTAGAACTTTAGTTATAAATAAAAATTTGACTTGAAGTGTTAGCAAATTAAATATAGTTGGAAATGTATCGAATAAAAATGTAAATGGATTAAAATAGTAATGGTATGAATTGCAAATAAAATACAAATAAGTGGAAATAAATTGGACATGGCCTTGTAATAAATTGAATGAGTGAATCTGGAAAGTTAAATTTTATAATAACCAATCAAATGAAATTGCAGATTTAAAATGAGATTTAATTGAGAGAGAGTTTACTTGTAAAACGAAAATGAGCTTAAGTATAAAATTTGAATAAATTGAAGTAAATTGACTTAAGCTAAATAGATGAGGAGTTGAATTGAAATCAACTTGAGCTAAGTTTAATAATATTGGATTGGTTTTAAATCAAGTAAAAATAAGTTTGAATCGAATTAAAATTCGGTGAGATATAGATTGTGACGACCACCCATGACTCCCGCACCATACAAGGAAATAGTGCGCTGTAAAGTGTGCCAAGCAGCCACGGATGATCGTTAGGATAAGGTAAACACAGAATAGTCTATCGTATGACTCATAGCGCATGGATAAAATACAATAGAAAGTATACATAGTGAAGCTCTAACAGAAGTCTCATCATATAAGCTCATAACAATTTGATACAAACATCTGAATAGCCAATACATCAAGCCTCACTACATAACACTCAGAGAATCATACAAACAGCGGAATACCCAGTACATATAGTAAGAAAACAATATGCAAAAGCCTCCTGCTCGTCTTCGTCATCAACAGCGTTAGTCACTAAGAACAGCACCTGTCACCTGCTACCTAGTCTGCCCATCCCAACATGGATGAACAGCCCAAGGTAATAAGAGTTAAACATAAAACCTTGAGTCAGACAAAAGTCTTAGTGAGCAGTAAATCAACTATCAAACATACCAAAAGAGTATAAAGGGTACAAAGGAATAGGAACCCAACCATCCCACTCCACCTCTTTCTACAGTGATAGCCCCCAGACACACTAAGCAGAACAAACATAGCAAAGCAGACAATTAAAGTAAAGCAATTATCACCCGAGTCAAGGTCGATGTTTTCCAAGTACAAACCACCAAGGCCTAAACCAAGATCAGATAAGCACCCACAAAACATCGCTCTTGAGACCGAGTGACAATACAACCAAACATCCATGACCCTAGCTATCATTGTTATCATTGCCTTGATACCATCGTTAATTGAATGACCGGCACATCCTTTCAGCCGTCAGTCAAGGGCTAATGGCAACCCCGGTTCTAGACACAACTCCGCACGTCATCGCAGCCCGTGCCTAGGAATTTTCGCAACTACCCAGAGTACTAGCACGTCGTCGCAGCCCGTGTTTGGGACTATCGAATCTGCCCAACGTACTCTTGCTTTGAGCATGCTAGAACCTTCAACAACGATGAAATCTCAGCTTCCTAGTCATCCTCCTCAACGACTATTCTCATACTAGCCCAAGCGCCTCTCGAGCCCACCATTATCAACCAACTCGAACCGCATCATCGAGTTATCAACATGCTTGGGATGATCCCGTCTGGATTAGATCAAGGCTATCTCACATCATGCTTTGCTTCATCGCATCATATCAAAGTCCATCATCATCGAATCTATCCATATGAGCTTTAACATCCGCTTTATATGCCACAAGCTGCTTTCACCACTCAAGAGCCTCTCCACTTAGCTTTTGAATCATCTTCGACCAACTTGTCCAAATCAACTATTAGCTAATTTGCAACAATCTATCAATCAAATCAATCATTAATCCAAGCAGTCAAACATTCAAACAAGATCTAATAAGCAATTATACAAGAATGTCAATTTCGTAATTAAAATGTCCAAATCTAACAAGTATGAATTATAAGCAAATATCTCTAAAACTTGATGAATAAACTTATATAAGTTAACATGTAGCAAAATGGGTATCCAAAACTTCATAGACAATGGATCTACATGCAGACTTAAGGAAAATGCAAGAAATCTCTATCTTTAACACATAAACAAGCCACCGATCCAATATACTCCTTTGGGTCCGTGTGAGAGATAACTACCACTCACCGAATCACCTAAACACCTCAAAAGATAACAACTTCAGATCTGGACAGCAAAGGATCTAGCTTGATCCGACAAGATTTCCCTTCAAACGATGAAATCTCTCTTCGATGGATGTAGACCTTCAACTTTGACTCTTGGATCTTCGATTTGATCTTCAATCTAGATGAATGGAAGCACAAGATTAAAGTGGAGAAAAGAAGTGAAGAAGTGTTGTAGTCGAGCTCTCAAAATGGCAGCACTTCGTCGCTTCAAAATCCGGATTCCAAAAATGAAGATAGGCACTCCTATTTATAGGCTGAAATCCTTAACTTGTATGCCCCCTTAAGTCGGTCACGACTCATCAAGACCCACGACTTACGACTTAAGACTTACGACTTAAGACTTACGACTTAAGACTTACGACTTAAGACTTTCGACTTAAGGCTTTGGACTTAAGGCTTACGACTTAAGGCTTACGACTTAAGACTTACTACTTAAGACTTTCGACTTAAGACTTTCGACTAAAGACTTACGACTTAAGACTTACGACTTAAGACTTACGACTTAAGGCTTACGACTTAAGTCTTACGACTTAAGGCTTACGACTTAAGGCTTACGACTTAAGACTTACGACTTAAGACTTTCGACTTAAGACTTACGACTTAAGACTTACGACTTAAGACTTACGACTTAAGACTTTCGACTTAAGACTTTCGACTTAAGACTTACGACTTAAGACTTTCGACTTACGAACAACAATTCTACGATCCGTCGATCCGTAAAAATACGGGTCGTTACATAGATAATATTTAATGGAATTATATTCTTAAATAAATAATTGTAAACCATTTAAATTGTTAAGGACTTGAAATAACTTGGAGTCAATAAGAAAAATAGAATGGTTTTAAATGAAGCGCAAATGAATAGATCATGAATAAAATTGAAATGGTTATTGAATGAAATAGCCTGGATTGTTTCAAATAGTTTGGAATAAACAAATATGAAATAAATTGAGTAAAGTAACTAAAGCTTGGGTTGAATTAATTCGGGAATGGTTAGTAATATGCAAGCTTGGAATGTGTCGAGCTAAATAGATGATCGTGAATGAATTATAATAAAAAGGAAAATTAATTGGTAATGAAGATGAACCTAAGTTATTAATGGTTTTGTATGAACAAGTTTAGTTAATAAAATGAAATGCAAGTGAATGGATTCAAATTTAAAATGCAATGAAAATGAGAATATATGGTTGTGAATAAATTTAAAAATGGAATAGAATTAAGTATAAATTGAATTGAATTCCATTTAAATTGGTTACAAAACATAAAGACTTATTTATTCACATAGACCTCGTCAAATTACATAGAATAAATTATCATTGGATGTAAATGGAGGTGATTAAAATTCTATGAACTGATAGGAGTAAAATAAATTGGTTTTGAGAGCAATTGAATTAAATATGTGTTCAGTTTGTTAAAAAAATAATTAAATGTAAGCGATTGAGTTTTAAAACATTCAAATTCAGTGAAAATGGTTATAAATTAATTGGAACAGTGGAATTTGTATGGAAATTGTATAAGTCGCTTACGGAAAGATATTTGGTGTGTTTTCTTTTAGAATTCATGCTTTTAACTAGTGTAAATAAATGAAATGTTGTTAAACTTTATTTATATGGCACTTACATGTTTAAATTAAGTAAGTACAAGTACCTGGGAGCCGTGCGGCCGGTTTTGGTTGTGCTATTTGCTAAAAATAATAAGTCGTATGCTTAAAAATGCTAAATAAGGTACGCCTACGCAATAAAAATAGGAAATATGAACTGTTTTTGGTTTTTCCGACCGTGTGGGTCGATGTATATATATTTATCTCTTTTGTCAAATTGCAAAAGCTCCTCCGTACAAAGGGGACTCTGCCAAAAAATTTCAGAAATTTTGGGAGTTAGAAAAATTTTGAAAATTTTGGAAAATTTTGCAAACGACAAACAAATTCAAATTAGAAACTAAAATAAGTTAGTAAATGAAACCAATTTAAAATAATGACATAAATTAGTTATGAATGACAAATAAAATTTAAATATTCAGAGTTAAAGATAAATTGAATTCATATGGAAATGAAAAGAATCTATTTGAATAGAAATAGATATAAACTAAAGTGGGAGATGAAAATAAATATAAGAAACATATAAATGCTTATACTAATTTAAGTAAGGAATGGTCAATTCTTAATTGGAAATTGAATATTGCAAATATAATCTAAGTTAATATTTGAATGAATAAATACTGCCATTTTGCAATAAAGTTGATATGATGTTTTGGGAATATTGTGATTGGATATTAGTGCTAAGCAGGATATGCAGGTATTATAAAAGGGAAAAGAGAATTGGTTTTTGATTTCAAGAAGATAAATTTGAAATGCTCGACAAAAAGGTATGTATTTAAATTTGGTATGAAATTTGAATGGATTTTTGGATATAGCCACTTGGCCTTTGGTTTTCTTTTTGGATTTGGGAGGCCGTAGAGCCATTTTGTAGTTGTACCGAGCTAGCCGCGTAAAGGAGACACTGGCAAAAAAATTCGGAAATTTAGAGAGTTAGAAAATTTTTGAATTTTTTTTGATAATTCAAAATTTAGTTTTGAAATATAATTGAATAGCTGAACAAGTAAGTTATTTGAAAACTATAGTAGGATTTGGAAAAGTTTGGAAAGTTAATAAGAATAATAATGGGTCTTTTATAAAAAGATAGTTGATAAGATGTTGAATTGTTAGAAACCGTTTGGTTTCAGGGAAAAAGTAAACGGGTATTGGACCATTCTTCCTAACTAGTAATTTCGGGGACGAAATTCTTTTAGGGGGGAGGAATGTGATGACCCGGAATTTTAAAGCATTTAAAATTGGAATATTAAATTTATTTGAAATATTTAAAAGTTAATTTTTAGCTTGAATTCCAAATATCACTATTTATTTGGGTAATTTAATTATTAGATTAATAATTTAAGGTTATTAAAATGTTGAATATGGAGTTTTAAGCCTGTTAAAAATAATTTGAAGGCTCATAAAATTTATATTGATAACACTGAAGATAATAGAAGTTTTAAAATTGAATTTAATAGTGATTTGTTCAGTTTTAAAATTTTATCGTTTAATTTGAATTTAAAAATAGCCTTCCGAGGCATAGTCTCGGAATTCGACGAAACCAATTCCATTGAGTCCGCAATATTGAATTGTTATCGGATTTCAAAGTTCGTAATGATTGGAGTTAGTGTGTGAGTATACGACATATAAACGCGCTTAAATCTATATCGAAAATCCGGGTCGATTTAAATTTAAGCTTGAATCAAATTTAGACATTGTTTAAACAGTCAAATCCTTTCACGTCCTTCTTTTCTTTCCTTTTAAGTTTAAAAATCACGGCAATAAAATTGTGCAAAGCACACTTCCTTTGGCTTACCAAACACGATTATTCATTCTTCTTCTGGAAGCCAAAAATCGAGCCTTTTAAGTCTTTCGCGCACCCTTATTCCTATTCATTCCAACGCAAATCAGTTAATCGAAGGAAAAGGAAACAAAAGAAAATGGCGGTCCGATTCTAAAAAAAAAACAAACTTTCGTTCGAACCCACGAATTCCTCTTTCTTCTTACCAACATCAAACTCGAGAGTATGAATTTAGGGCTTAGCGTTCGTGCCAAAACCCTAGAAGCTTGGATAGCTCGGTTGGGTTGGGGGTTTCGTGATTCGTCGCGCGCGCGTGGTATGGAGGGAGGTCGCGATCGATCTTGGGTGAGGGCGCGATGTGTGGTGGTAGCGTGGGAGGCCACGGCAGTAGGTCGAGATCAACGTTGTTTTGGAGAGGATGGCGACTGCGATTTGGATTTATTTTTTTCGTGGGCCATGTTTTTGAGTTCTGAAAGTCACGATTTTGCTATGGAATCGTAGTCGATCGATGGTCTGTTGAGGTTCGTCTTTCTTTACTCTGATTTAACAAGATTGTTTTTATTATAGATGAAAGGAAATTTAAAACATTGTGGTTGAAATAGAAAATAGTAATATTATTGTTTGATATGAAGTTTATATTTGTAAGATATGTTAACTTTTTTTTCAAATGTTAATTTTCAATAAATAAAAATAATAAATAGATATACACATGCATGTTAAATATTTCGAGAAAACCGAAAATTCATACAGGATAAAATTTTTATACAGAGTTTTTTTTAAGACGCCTACCTATATGGAAAATTTTAAGTATTTAAAAGTTTATAATAAGACCGAATTTTTCTTTATAATATAGTCAGGGTGATTAAATTGTTTAACAAACTTACTTAATTATTTTGTCATTATAAACACTATTAGTAAAAAGGAAATTAGTTTACAATTTAATTATTAATTTAAAATAGAATCATTGGTTAAATCATCAGTTAATTTAATTTAAAACGTATTGTAGTGATTAAATTGTTTAATCTGTTTGTTTAATTATTTTAGATACTAAAGATTTCAAAGGGAAATTAGTGAAATCAAATTATAAGTTAAAATCAAATATGTAAACGGTGATAAATTGATTGATAATTCAAATAGTAATAAATTGTGAATTGTTTATTTAAGGTCAAACATCTGGAAATCCAAGGCAATTTGAAGAGGATTGCGAATGAATATTAAAGGTGAGTTAATCTCACTCATTTTAAATTTAAATTTAAATGATTAAATTTAAATAATTGTTTGGATGGTTGAATTGATTGATGTGATATGGTACGATATTTTGGAATTGGCATATTATATGTTGTGCTAACGTCTGTGGATGCAGGAAAAGCAGGTTGGAGGGATCCAACTAGATCCCTCAATATTTATTTAAATTATTTAATACCCTCTATTGTGATTATTTTGTGTTCTGTGATGAATATTATTGACAATTGGAATATTGGATGTTATGGTTTACCTGAATATGTTCCGGTGCACTAATTTATCAAGATACACAGAATTGGATCTTGGAAATAAAATGAAGAGAATTTGTAAGTAAAATAATCATAGAGAATTTAAATAAATTAGGAATGAATTGGATAAGAATAATAATAGTTTTAAAATTCTAATAAACAAATTCCGTATATGGAAGGGAAATTTTGAATAAACAGAAGATAAATGAATTTTTAAACTTCAGTATGATTAAAACATTTATTTAAAATTCAAGGTTTAAATTATTTAAGAAGAATAAAGAAGAAATTGGAAAAATCTGAATTGGTATATTCCAGTTAAAAGATTCTAAATCAACGGAAAATAATAACAATAATAAGTCCATAACTAATGAATTATGAAATGAATTGAGTAATTAAAGGAACTTATTTCAAAATAAAATAAATTAGAAATCAATTTGGGAAAATTGATTTAAGTGATTGAAGTTGGAATCTTCTCTGGATAGCCAAGTACATGTTTTTTTTTAAAAGTAAATGCTTAAATATAAATTAAATGTTTTAAAGTTGTTTTTTTAAAGAAAACAGGTTTTGTAAAATTTATTATTTCTATGTTTTAAAGTCTAAAATAAGTATTTTCTTTTAATCTATTCTAGTAGTAATTATTAAGAAGTAACTTAGTATTTTGTTTTTAAAAATAGAAATCTAGTTTTATATTTTATTTAGTAACCTTATTTTCAAATATCCATACAGTATGTATTTTTAACAAATTATTAAAGTAATTTTAACTTAAATGTTTTAAAGTATATTTTTAAAAGTAAAGTGTTTTAAATTAATTTAGAAAAATCTAGTTTTGTGCTTGGTGATTCTAGTGGAAATGAAAATACTCGGAATTTATTCTGAGGAAAGGAGGATAGTTTGGAAACTGTTTTCAAAAAGGGGTTTGAAAGTGAAAATATATCTTGTGAAGATATTTTTGAGATAAATAAATAATTTGGGAAATTATTTATTAATTGATGGTTGTTTGTGAATATTAGTTGATAGTTAAATCACCGACTATCAATATTGGCCAAATGCGTTGATCGTTTCGAAGAGACCGGGATCGAGATTTATTTCTAGAAAACCACTTCGATCCGGTTTGTACGTTTTCGTGAAAAACAATTTTGGATTCGAAGATGGAGCAGTGAAGTGCAAGGGCTAGTCGCTACTAATCCTGGGGATATTTCCAAAATGGATGTAGTAGGAATAGTGCCTTCGGTTCCCTTCGAACTCGGAATGGACTTGTATGGATGAATGCTTGCGAAACATCGTCAGGTGGACAATGGGCATTCTAAGGGATATATTCTAAAAGGTAACGCTTAGCCTCAAGCCTCATCAAATGGGAATGACTGAAAATCAAGGGTTATGCAGCAAGGCTAGGTGGGTAGCACCCAAGCAGGGTGAGGTCATTCCAGTCTAGATGTCCCTTTTTATTTCGGCTTAGTGGGCGGTTGCTGATCCCAACCGTGGGGTGATCTCACTCGGGATTATCCAGTAAGGGATAGTCCCGGCCTTGTGTTGCAGGGGAGTGGGCGTACTCCTCGGTACGGTGATATAGGCCCCGTACTGTGACAGGTGGTACCCCAGTGCCTAGTCATTAGTTGGAAATCCATTCTCCCTACGAGCCTTGTACGAGTTTTGTTTGTATTACCCACTCTGTGGCTAGTAGCTGGAATTTAATGAATGTAACAATTTCGGCTATTTTATAAGTATTTGTATATAGACCCTATTATAATATCAGAGGATTTCTATAAAAATTGTTTTAGCTATCGTAAGGTAAAAACCCGACATGTTTATTTGTGGCGTGGTCTTACGAGATGCTTTTGTTTTCAAAAGATTTTTGAAACGTTAATAATCAAGTGGGTGTGATTTTCTCATGCTGGTATTCCAGACTGACTCGGGTATTATTTAACTGTAATGCTCGGGTCAGACCGAGTATTATAGGATACAGGATATGATGCCATGGAGCTCAGGAGACGAGCTGGATGACGACACGTACTCTCGTACTTGTTTATATATATATATATATATATATATATATATATATTCCGCTGTGTTGAGTTGCTGTGTATCCATTTGTATGGTATTGATGTCGAGTTGTGATTGTTGTACTCTGATGATGTAATATATAAACAGAGATATTTGATTTGAGTAAAGATCATTTATTATCTATTATATTTTATTCCACTGCGATGGTTAGATTCTGTTGTAGTTTTCTATTTTCTTCTTCTACCTCATCTTCTTTAACCCAAATGGTTCGTATTTCTATACAACTTGAGTTGATTGTTGTAGAATAGAGTTGACTCAAGGGGTACGGATTTGTGGGCTGTTACACTTGGTACCAGAGCTTAGGTTGGAGATAACCTTGGCTTTGGTGGGAACTACTCATTTAAATTAGAGTCCGTAGTACTCTAGAATGAGTTTGAGCGTATTAATAGACATGAGCGCGTATTTGTTAGTGAATATAAATTGTTTTAATATCGTGTTGATTTATTTATTGAGTGGTATATGAACCTTCGTCGACACAGTCTGCACAACTGTATTGAAGGGGTTTCTAAACACTTGAATAGAACAATCGACACGGTATTGTTTTAAATGTGGGTAAATGAAATAATGTTACCCAAAAATATATTTTGATATAAAGAAATTTTTTGAAAACTATTTAGCTAATATATGGTTGCTTGGATGTTAGGAATGATGATATTTAAATTATTATCATCGTTAAGTGAAAATTTAACTAGAAATTATAAATATAACCAAAGGTTAAGGAGATAAATTCAATTATAAGATGAAATTTATAAATATGAATTATAAATGTAATTTATAAATTGAAATAAAATCAAATGAGTATTTGTATGAGCATAAGCTATGTAAATGAATTTTAGTTAAAATTGATTTAAGCAGGATTTGGAAATTTAAATCCCGGAGATTTGGAAGTATTTTGAAGATAAATAATAGCATTATTGTTTTAGAGGTATTTCTGAAAGGAAAGTTGTGTTAAAGGGATTTTGTAAGTGATATAGCATTGAAATCACTTGGATTATTGGAAAATAATTCTGATGATGACGGCCGCATCATCAGTATTCATTTTCGAATTTCTAAGTGACGGATTGCTGCCCAAAAAAAAATTGATTTGTTGAGAAAAGCTGGTTGTTTTTGGCAATCTTAAAGGAAATTTGTTGGGAATAAAACCAGGGTTGGTTTAATTTTTGAGAAGTATGATTGGAGATATTGGAGATTTCAAAATGATTTGAAACCAAAGCCGAGTATTTAAAAATCCTTATGGGATAGGTTTTAAGCTTATAAATTGAGATGAGTCTTAAATCAGGAAGGAAATGTAAGCTTTGAATGTTGGAATTTAAAGTGAAAATTTAAAAATAAAATTTACTTGGATTAGGGAGATAAAAATTTAACTGGATTGAAATTAATTGAATTAGATTGAAAATAATATCCAGTTGTATTCGAATTAAGTTGAAATCGAATTGAGTTAAATAAATCTGAGTTAAAATAAAAATTGAATTGGAACAAAAATTCAATTGAGTTATTGAATGGAATTAGATTCTTACCTGAATAGATGGAAAATAAGTTGGATAAGGATTGGATTGAAATAAATAAACCAGAATAACTTATAAAAGAATTAAAAATC
This sequence comes from Allium cepa, assembly GCA_030765085.1. NCBI lineage: Eukaryota > Viridiplantae > Streptophyta > Magnoliopsida > Asparagales > Amaryllidaceae > Allium > Allium cepa. The sequence continues at coordinate 444,989,021 of CM060935.1, read as the reverse complement.
CATGGTAATAAAAATATGCTTGGGTTATAAATAAGCATAAGGCTTGAGTTAAAATAAAAGAAGAATATATTCAAGTCTATAATGAATGGAATTGTGAAACTAATAAGTTGTGACTTATAAAATTTGAAAGTGAAATAGGAAATCCAAAATAAATATTGTTTGATGAATTGAAAAATAGAATAAAAATCCAAACTTGAATTATAAAGTAAATTTAAACTTAAGAAAATTGAAATGAAAAGATTTTGAGATTAAAATCAAGTTCTGGATTATAAGTTGGGGAAAGACTATTTAGATAATAATTAGATCATGAAATATGTAATAGGAACCCAATGCAGTTAAATAAAAGCTGAATTGTGAGATAATAACGAAGTTTGAAAATAAAACTCAAGTTATAAATTAAATTCGACTTAAATTGTTGGTGAAGTAAATGTAATTGAATTAGGAGTTCATGAAATTGGGTGGTAAATTGAAAATGGATAGTAGGTTTAGAACTTTAGTTATAAATAAAAATTTGACTTGAAGTGTTAGCAAATTAAATATAATTGGAAATGTATCGAATAAAAATGTAAATGGATTAAAATAGTAATGGTATGAATTGCAAATAAAATACAAATAATTGGAAATAAATTGGAAACAGCCTTGTAATAAATTGAATGAGTGAATCTGGAAAGTTAAATTTTATAATAACCAATCAAATGAAATTGCAGATTTAAAATGAGATTTAACTGAGAGAGAGTTTACTTGTAAAACGAAAATGAGCTTAAGTATAAAATTTGAATAAATTGAAGTAAATTGACTTAAGCTAAATAGATGAGGAGTTGAATTGAAATCAACTTGAGCTAAGTTTAATAATATCGGATTGGTTTTAAATCAAGTAAAAATAAGTTTGAATCGAATTAAAATTCGGTGAGATATAGATAATATTTAATGGAATGATATTCTTAAATAAATAATTGTAAACCATTTAAATTGTTAAGGACTTGAAATAACTTGGAGTCAATAAGAAAAATAGAATGGTTTTAAATGAAACGCAAATGAATAGATCATGAATAAAATTGAAATGGTTATTGAATGAAATAGCCTGGATTGTTTCAAATAGTTTGGAATAAACAAATATGGAATAAATTGATTAAAGTAACTAAAGCTTGGGTTGAATTAATTCGGGAATGGTTAGTAATACGCAAGCTTGGAATGTGTCGAGCTAAATTGATGGTGGTGAATGAATTAAAATAAAAAGGAAAATTAATTGGTAATGAAGATGAACCTAAGTTATTAATGGTTTTGTATGAACTAGTTTAGTTAATAAAATGAAATGCAAGTGAATGGATTCAAATTTAAAATGCAATGAAAATGAGAATATATGGTTGTGAATAAATTTAAAAACGGAATAGAATTAAGTATAAATTGAATTGAAATCCATTTAAATTGGTTATAAAACATAAAGACTTATTTATTCACATAGACCTCGTCAAATTACATAGAATAAATTGTCATTGGATATAAATGGAGGTGATTAAAATTCTATGAACTGATAGGAGTAAAATAAATTGGTTTTGAGAGCAATTGAATTAAATATGAGTTCAGTTTTCTTAAAAAAAATTAAATGTAAGCGATTGAGTTTTAAAACATTCAAATTCAGTGAAAATGGTTATAAATTAATTGGAACAGTGGAATTTGTATGGAAATTGTATAAGTCGCTTACAGAAAGATATTTTGTGTGTTTTCTTTTAGAATTCATGCGTTTAACTAGTGTAAATAAATGAAATGTTGTTAAACTTTATTTATTACATGTTTAAATTAAGTAAGTACAGGTACCTGGGAGCCGTGCGGTCGGTTTTGGTTGTGCTATTTGCTAAAAATAATAAGCCGCATGCTTAAAAATGCTAAATAAGGTACGCCTACGCAATAAAAATAGGAAATATGAACTGTTTTTGGTTTTTCCGACCGTGTGGGTCGATGTATACATATTTATCTCTTTTGTCAAATTGCAAAAGCTCCTCCGTACAAAGGGGACTCTGCCAAAAAATTTCAGAAATTTTGGGAGTTAGAAAATTTTGGAAAATTTTGTAAACGACAAACAAATTCAAATTAGAAACTAAAATAAGTTAGTAAATGAAACCAATTTAAAATAATGACATAAATTAGTTATGAATGACAAATAAAATTTAAATATTCTGAGTTAAAGATAAATTGAATTCATATGGAAATAAAAAGAATCTATTCGAATAGAAATAGATATAAACTAAAGTGGGAGATGAAAATAAATATAAGAAACATATAAATGCTTATATTAATTTAAGTAAGGAATGGTCAATTCTTAATTGGAAATTGAATATTGCAAATATAATTTAACTTAATATTTGAATGAATAAATACTGACATTTTGTAATAAAGTTGATATGATGTTTTAGGAATATTGTGATTGTATATTAGTGCTAAGCATGATATGCAGGTATTATAAAAGGGAAAAGAGAATTGGTTTTTGATTTCAAGAAGATAAATTTGAAATGCTCGATAAAAAGGTATGTATTTAAATTTGGTATGAAATTTGAATGGATTTTTGGATATAGCCGCTTGGCCTTTTGTTTTCTTTTTGGATTTGGGAGGCCGTAGAGCTATTTTGTAGTTGTACCGAGCTATCCGCGCAAAGGAGACACTGGCAAAAAATTTCGGAAATTTAGAGAGTTAGAAATTTTTTAAATTTTTTTGATAATTCAAAATTTAGTTTTGAATTATAATCGAATAGCTGAACAAGGAAGTTATTTGAAAACTATAGAAGGATTTGGAAAGTTTGGAAAGTTAATAAGAATAATAATGGGTCTTTTATAAAAAGATAGTTGATAAGATGTTGAATTGTTAGAAACCGTTTGGTTTCGGGGAAAAAGTAAACGGGTATTAGACCATTCTTCCTAACTAGTAATTTCGGGGACGAAATTTTTTTAAGGGGGGAGGAATGTGACGACCCGGAATTTTAAAGCATTTAAAATTGGAATATTAAATTTATTTGAAATATTTAAAAGTTAATTTTTAACTTGAATTCCAAATATCATTATTTATTTGGGTAATTTAATTATTAGATTAATAATTTAAGTTTAGTAAAATGTTGAATATGGAGTTTTAAGCCTGTTAAAAATAATTTGAAGGCTCATAAAATTTATATTGATAACACTAAAGATAATAGAAGTTTTAAAATTGAATTTAATAGTGATTTGTTCGGTTATAAAATTTTATCGTTTAATTTGAATTTAAAAATAGCTTTCCGAGGCACAGTCTCCGAATTCGACGAAACCAATTCCATTTATTCCGCAATATTGAATTGTTATCGGATTTCGAATTTCTTAATGATTGGAGTTAGTGTGTGAGTATACGACATATAAACGCGCTTAAATCTATATCGAAAATCCGGGTCGATTTAAATTTAAGCTTGAATCAAATTTAGACATTGTTTAAACAGTCAAATCCTTTCACGTCCTTCTTTTCTTTCCTTTTAAGTTTAAAAATCACGGCGATAAAATTGTGCAAAGCACACTTCCTTTGGCTTACCAAACACGATTATTCATTCTTCTTCTGGAAGCCAAAAATCGAGCCTTTTAAGTCTTTCGCGCACCCTTATTCCCATTCATTCCAACGTAAATCAGTTAATCGAAGGAAAAGGAAACAAAAAAAAAATTGCGGTCCGATTCTAAAAAAAACAAACAAACTTTCTTTCGAACACACGAATTCCTCTTTCTTCTTACCAACATCAAACTCAAGAGTATGAATTTAGGGCTTAGCGTTCGTGGCAAAACCCTAGAAGCTTGGATAGCTCGGTTGGGTTGGGGGTTTCGTGAGTCGTCGCGCACGTGTGGTATGGAGGGAGGTCGCGATCGATCCTGGGTTAGGGCGCGATGTGTGGTGGTAGCGTGGGAGGCCACGGCAGTAGGTCAAGATCAACGTTGTTTTGGAGAGGATGGCGACTGCGATTTGGATTTATTTTTTTCGTGGGCCGTGTTTTTGAGTTCTGGAAGTCACGATTTTGCTATGGAATCGTAGTCGATCGATGGTCTGTTGAGGTTCGTCTTTCTTTACTCTGATTTAACAAGATTTTTTTTATTATAGATAGAAGGAAATTTAAAACATTATGGTTGAAATAGAAAATAGTAATATTATTGTTCGATATGAAGTTTATATTTGTAAGATATGTTAACTTTTTTTTTCAAATGTTAATTTTCAATAAATAAAAATAATAAATAGATATACACATGCATGTTAAATATTTCGAGAAAACTGAAAATTCATACAGGATAAAAAATTTATACAGAGTTTTTTTTAAGATGCCTACCTATATGGAAAATTTTAAGTATTTAAAAGTTTATAATAAGACCGAATTTTTCTTTATAATATAGTCAGGGTGATTAAATTGTTTAATAAACTTACTTAATTATTTTGGCATTATAAACATTATTAGTAAAAAGGAAATTAGTTTACAATTTAATTATTAATTTAAAATAGAATCATTGGTTAAATCATCAGTTAATTTAATTTAAAACGTATTGTAGTGATTAAATTGTTTAATCTGTTTGTTTAATTATTTTAGATACTAAAGATTTCAAAGGGAAATTAGTGAAATCAAATTATAAGTTAAAATCAAATATGTAAACGGTGATAAATTGTTTGATAATTCAAATAGTAATAAATTGTGAATTGTTTATTTAAGGTCAAACATCTGGAAATCCAAGGCAATATTGAAGTGGATTGCGAATGAAAATTAAAGGTGAGTTAAACTCACTCAGTTTAAATTTAAATTTAAATGATTAAATTTAAATAATTGTTTGGATAGTTGAATTGATTGATATGATATGGTATGATATTTTGGAATTGGCATATTATATGTTGTGCTAACGTCTGTGGATGCATGGAAAGCAGGTTGGAGGGATCCAACTGGATCCCTCAACATTTATTTAAATTATTTAATACCCTCTATTGTGATTATTTTGTATTCTGTGATGAATATTATTGATAATTGGAATATTGGATGTTATGGTTTACCTGAATATGTTCCGGTGCACTAATTTATCAAGATACATAGAATTGGATCTTGGAAATAAAATGAAGAGAATTTGTAAGTAAAATAATCATAAAGAATTTAAATAAATTAAGAATGAATTGGATAAGAATAATAATAGTTTTAAAATTCTAATAAGTAAATTCCGTATATGGAAGGGAAATTTTGAATAAACAGAAGATAAATGAATTTTTAAACTTCAGTATGATTAAACATTTATTTAAAATTCAAGGTTTAAATTATTTAAGAAGAATAAAGAAGAAATTGGAAAAATCTGAATTGGTATATTCCAGTTAAAAGATTTTAAATCAACGGAAAATAATAATAATAATAAGTCCATAACTAATGAATTATGAAATGAATTGAGTAATTAAAGGAACTTATTTCAAAATAAAATAAATTAGAAATCAATTTGGGAAAATTGATTTAAGTGATTGAAGTTGGAATCTTCTCTGGATAGCCAAGTACATGTTTTTTTTAAAAGTAAATGTTTAAATATAAATTAAATGTTTTAAAGTTGTTTTTTTAAAGAAAACAGGTTTTGTAAAATTTATTATTTCTATGTTTTAAAGTCTAAAATAAGTATTTTCTTTTAATCTATTCTAGCAGTAATTATTAAGAAGTAACTTAGTATTTTGTTTTTAAAAATAGATATCTAGTTTTATATTTTATTTAGTAACCTTATTTTCAAATATCCATATAGTATGTATTTTTAACAAATTATTAAAGTAATTTTAACTTGAATATTTTAAAGTATATTTTTAAAAGTAAAGTGTTTTAAATTAATTTAGAAAAATCTAGTTTTGTGCTTGGTGATTCCAATGGAAATGAAAATACTCGGAATTTATTCTGAGGAAAGGTGGATAGTTTGGAAACTGTTTTCAAAAAGGGGTTTGAAAGTGAAAATATATCTTGTGAAGATATTTTTGAGATAAATAAATAATTTGGGAAATTATTTATTAACTGATGGTTATTTGTGAATATTAGTTGATAGTTAAATCACCGACTATCAATATTGGCCAAATGCGTTGATCGTTTCGAAGAGACCGGGATCAAGATTTATTTCTCGAAAACAACTTCGATCCGGTTTGTACATTTTCGTGAAAAACGATTTGGATTCGAAGATGGAGTAGTGAAGTGCAAGGGCTAGACGCTACTAATCTTGAGGATATTTCCAAAATGGATGTAGTAGGAATTGTGCCTTCGGTTCCGTTCGAACCCGGAACGGACTTGTATGGATGAATGCTTGCGAAACATCGTCAGGTGGATGATGGGCATTCTAAGGGATATATTCTAAAAGGTAACGCTTAGCCTCAAGCCTCGTCAAATGGGAATGACTGAAAATCAAGGGTTATGCAGCAAGGCTAGGTGGGTAGCTTCCAAGCAGGGTGAGGTCATTCCAGTCTAAATGTCCCTTTTTATTTCGGCTTAGTGGGCGGTTGCTGATCCCAACCGCGGGGTGATCTCACTCGGGATTATCCAGTAAGGGAAAGTCCCGGCCTTGTGTTGCAGGGGAGCGAGCGTACTCCTCGGTACGGTGATCTAGGCCCCGTACTGTAACAGGTGGTACCCCAGTGCCTAGTCATTAGTTGGAAATCCATTCTCCCTACGAGCCTTGTACGAATTTTGTTTGTATTACCCACTCTGTTGCTAGTAGCTGGAATTTAATGAATGTAACAATTTCGGCTATTTTATAAGTATTTGTATATAGACCCTATTATAATATCATAGGATTTCAATAAAAATTGTTTTAGCTATCGTAAGGTAAAAACCCGACATGTTTATTTGTGGCGTGGTCTTATGAGATGCTTTTGTCTTCAAAAGATTTTTGAAACGTTAATAATCAATTGGGTGTGATTTTCTCACGCTGGTATTCCAGACTGACTCGGGTATTATTTAACTGTAATGCTCGGGTCAGACCGAGTATTATATGATACAGGATATGATGCTATGGAGCTCAGGAGACGAGCTGGATGACGACATGTACTCTCGTACTTGTTTATATATATATATATATATATATATATATATATATTCCGCTGTGTTGAGTTGCTGTGTATCCATTTGTGTGGTATTGATGTCGAGTTGTGATTGTTGTACTCTGATGATGTAATATATAAACAGAGATATTTGATTTGAGTAAAGATCATTTATTATCTATTATACTTTATTCCGCTGCGATGGTTAGATTCTGTTGTAGTTTTCTATTTTCTTCTTCTACCTCATCTTCTTTAACCCAAATGGTTCGTATTTCTATACAACTTGAGTTGATTGTTGTAGAATAGAGTTGACTCAAGGGGTATGGATTTGCGGGCTATTACAGAACCAGATCATTCAGTCGACTGAATCCGTGCATTTTAACATATATATGCATGTTTTTAAATTCACTCGGCTGAATGATCTGAGTCAGTCGACTGAATCTGAACCGGAGAGTTTTTACACTCTATAATCAGTCGACTGACTCAGATCATTCGGTCGACTGAATTCTGCAACAGTCATTTTTTGTGAAAAGACACTTCTTTTTTGAGTAGCCTTCTTCTTCCCCAAGAGTTTCAACCATTTCTATTCATAGAGATCTCTTCACCAGCAGTTGCAACTTCTTAACTACTATATATATGCATGAATTTCAAGATCAAATCACTTCACTTACTTTCTTATACTTGAATCATATTTTCTGAATTAACTACTCTCTTGAATTCATACATTCATTGCTTCCGTATTCATTTCATATTCTTTAAGCAATTTGAAACTTCCTAATCTTCATATACACACAACTACACACATCATACTTGATGAAAAGATTATATGAAGGGTGTACTACAAGTGACAAATCCGTGTTATTAGAACGCACAAGGTTAAAACAATCTTTTGTATTTGTTGTAGTCCTGTTCTGTTGCTCAAGCGTGTGAAGTCCTCTTCGGTTGTTGAGGTGAAATCATGTTCTGCTGCTCAGGTCCTTGTTCTGCTGCTCAAGGGTTGTATAAACCTGTTCCTCCGGGTTAAGTGAGGGTTATTTTAGTTGAAATTCCAAAAGGAGTCTGGGACTGGACGTAGGACTGGTGGTCTGAACCAGTATAAAAACTTTGCTGTGATTGCTTCTTGCTTGCTTTATTTTTCTATTTATTTTCGCTGCTATTATATTTATATTGCTACTACGGTGATTACTGCACGTCAAGTTTGTATCTATATTTTTGGCCATCATCGATCCAGTAAATAGCGACTAACATCCTCGAATTCCGAGACCGTGTCTCGGAAGACTATTTTTTAAATATCGATTTAAACAATAAAATTTCAATACTGGACAAAAACAGTTTCAAATCCAACTCTGAAGCTTCTATTGTCTTCGGTATTATCAGTATGAATTTTCTAAGCCATCAAAATATTTTTAACAAGCTTAAAATTAAATATTCAAATTTTTACCCAACTTCAATAAATTAAATTCAATAATTTAATTGCCAAATCCATTCTGATAATTTGAAATTCAAGTTAAACCATCATTCAAATATTTAAAATCAATTAAATATTTTCAATTTCAATTGTCCAAAATTCAGGGTCGTCACAGATTTCCTCCCTTAAAAGAATTTCATCCCGAAATTATAATTTAAGGAGAATGATCCTTAACCCATACATTATTTTCCTAATCCAAACAGTTTTTTTAACTTTCCAAAACAATCTTTTTACTGAAAACCCATTATTGATCCAACTAACATTCCAAAATTCTCCAATAGTTTCCAAACGGCATTGTTTTCCGAACAATGCAAATTTAAATTTAAATTTAAAATTTTCAAAATTTTCTCAAAATTTTTCTATCTCCCGAAATTTTCAAAAAATTTCGCCAGCGTCTCCTTTGCGCGGCTAGCTCGGTACGACTACAAAATGACACCACGGGCCCCCAGATTCAAAAAGAAAACGAAAAGCGGCTGGACAAGAAAATTATCAAATTTCATAGGGAAATTTAAATACATACCTTTTCGAGCAATTTCAAATTTATTTTCGAAAATCAAATCCCAATTCCTTTTCCTTTATAATACTTGTATGCTATTTAACAACCATAAAAACTCATTTTGGACTTTTCTTTACAAAAGTTTGAATATTTATCTCATTCAAATCCGTACAATATACTTATATCATTTGTACGCAATTATCAAATTCAATCGCTCACTCGATCACACAATTTCACTTTCGAGCTAGTACCGTCCACCCGATTTTCTAGTGCGGATTCAAATCTGGTTTCTTGATCAGAAACCGACATTCTCCTTTCATAGATCTAAACTATGATAAAGAATTTTCGAAATCAACCAAAAATTCATATCCAAATTCGCCGTCGAAAATCGAGTGAAAAATTCCAACTCGGATCGATATAATTATCTCGAAATTCTGTGCTCGAATTCTGGATCAAATCGCTATGCGAATAAAATAATATACGTACATCTTATGTATTTATTACAAATTGATTATTAGCTATATCAATTTCCTTTTCTATTATTGACATTGATTTTCATTTCTATACACTTATTCACAATCGCCATTTCACAATTTCCAGTTTAATCTTCATTCACTTATCAATTTAGAATATTTTCTCAACTCCAAATATTTTTTACTTAAGAATTTCATTATTCATTTCTTAAGTTTCATATAAATATCCTATATACTTCTTATATTTATTTTCAATTCATCACTTTGGTTTTATCTATATTTTTATTTAAACTGGATTTCCAATTCCATATAATTCAATTCACCTTTCATTTATAAATATCGAATTCAATTCATTTCAAACCATATTAAATTTTTCATTCCTTCAGTTAGTTTTACTTACTAATCTTACTTCAATATTTCGCTTCATTTGATCCCTTTTGACAAATTTTCTAATTTACTTTGTTTATCACAAATCAAATTCAATTCCAATTCCATTTACTTACAAATTCGAAATGAATTTCAGCATTCTATTCCACTTTCATTTACTTACAATTGTAAATTTATTTATTCATTCACAATTTATTTTCCATCTTAATAAATTTTATTCTATAACTATTTTTATCAGATTTCAGAGTCTTTCCAACATTTCAAAATTCATTTTTGAAATAAATTCAAATAATCCTTTGAATTTCAAAAGCCAAACCCAGTTTTCCAAACAACTTCCTTTTAAAATAATTTGGCAGCAATATCTCTTCTAGAAACTCGAAAATGAACACTGATGATGTCGCGATCATCATCGGAATTATTTTCCAGCGACCAGAAAGAGTTTAGTGCTTTCACTCCTTTACAACATTTTTCCAAAACCTTTCAAAACCATTTCCAAATCAAGGGGATTTAATTTCCAAAATTTCCAAATTTCAAATCCTTTCGAAAATATTTCCAGTATTTCTCTGGAATTCAATTTCAAATTATAAATCACATTTACAATTTATATTTAGAAATCCCATTTGTATATGGATTTTATTTCTTAGCTTTATGATTATGATTTCTTATTCAACGTTAATGATAATAATCTAATACTATCACTTCCTAATATCCAAGTAACCATTTACCATAATAAGATACAAAGATTATTTCCTTTATATACGAAAATAGTTTTGGGTAAAATTATTTTATTTACCCTAATTTTAAACAATACTGTGTCGGTTTATCTTGTTTAAGAGTTTAGAAACTCCTATCGACACAGTTAGCTAGACTGCACCGTCCAGAATATATAAACAATCAACCGATAAGTCAACACAATATAAAACAATTTTATATTCACTAACAAATACGCACTCATATATATTATTACGCTCAAACTCATTCTAGAGTACTACTGGCTCTATCTCTAATGAGTAATCCCCACCAGAGCCAAGGTTGTCGCTTAACCAAATGCTCTGATACCACATTGTAACGGTTTAGGCTTTTCAACCATCGATAACGGCCAATCTCGACTTGTAGGCTTTTCAACCATCCTAGCGCCGCCGTGGCATGCAATGGTACTCAACCCTTGCTTTTACGGCCAGCCTTTCGACTGTCACGCCTTACGGCTAACCAACCCCTCGCAGAGGACGTGTAGGGGTAAGAGTATCCCGCTCGCCACCAAACAAAATGCGAGAACCCCCCATCACGTTTTACAAAGATGAGCAGGGTCAGTCGCGGGATTGGTATGAGAACTTAAAAACAGTTATTTTCACAAAGAAAGGAAAAGAAACTCGCCATGCTTTTGGAAAATGAAACTATCACGAGGCCTCCCTCCACACACACAATGCAAACACACACTTGGAGGAGATTTCTCCTTATTATAGTCAAAAATGCTTGATACACAAAAATCCTTTTTAATATTATCATTAGTGCATAGTATAGAAAACATTTCGAAAATATAATATTAATCTTAGTCGGCATACAACCATTATTGTATGCCTACTATAGCCGCCATGTTCAATAGCAGGTTACCACCATTTTCCACGGCGGGTTATACAACTAAAACCGTACAAGACGCGTATTGTTTTTTTGGATTTCCAACAAATGGTTAGGCTAAGGAACTTCCTTTCCGAAATGGATACGCCTCTGGAAGGACGCCCTCTAGAACCTAACCGGATCTCTGCTAACACAAGGCCGAAGCTACCTCATGCTTTAACCAAGCTGTAACTAGGTAACTACCACACAAGTATGCCATCCCCCGGTCATTACCGACCTTTATCCGAGGATCCTCAACCACAAAGCAACATCACACAGTAATAAATTTACAGTGTCCACATGAGTTAAGTATCTAGGCTCCATACCATGATATCACCATTTATCCAGAAGAAAATGGACATACCCTAGGGGCGCGACCCCTAAAAACCTGGCCGCAACATTCCTATTTCGACCATTTTCGGGTTGTGAGGCTCGACAAAGTCTCGTCTACAAAGCTACGCTTTTCCACAAAGTCATGCTTCGATCAACAAACGTTCAGCAGCACTTCGTATGCCACATTACCAAATTGCGAATGTATCACTAGTAACCATCAACTACATAACCTCTGAGCTCGTACGTCTCAGAGAAGGGTGTTAAGCTAAGAGAATAAATCTCCGCCACCAAACATAAATGTATTTGATAAAAACCAGCTTTACATCTCAAAGTGTAATGTCAGCCACATATCCATACAAGTCTGCTCTGGGTTCGAACAGAACCGAAGGCACTTCCAAAGAAGCCCTTGCAATCCGGGTATTCACAATCCCGATCGGACTTCCCATCACTTAGGGAATCTCTATACCGGCTCGACTCAATGCAGAGACAATCGACAGGTAATCCTTTCGCTTTCGAAAATGCCCGGTCTTCAACACCATCTATAAATGCAATCTCATTTCGTCGTATCATTATTCGGAATGGGTTTTATGACATTAAGTCCTCTCCCGCTCAACCGAATAACGAGCGCTTGTTTTGAAAACAAATTCAAGTGCCATTTCCAAGACCAACATTGATAGTCGGTTATTTAACTATCAACAACATTCACAACAATCATCATATTTAAATAATTTCCCAAATTATTTATTTTCTAAATATCTTCACAAGGTATATTTTCACACTTCAATCCTTTTGAAAACGAATTTCAAAACATTTTTTACTCGGGGAATAAAATTCCCGAAATTATTTATTTCCACTGAAAATCTGCAAAGTCCGAATACTTTTAAAAATAATTTAAATCACTTATCCAAATATATATTTGGAAATATTTAAAACAAAAACTATTTTAAACATTTTACTTAAAATATTAGTTATACAAACATTATACTAATATTACATATAAACTTTCCAAAACTAATTTTAAAAGTAAAATTAGTAGATAGAGTACAATTATTTAAATAACCATTTTCTAAAACAATTATCAATTAAACTTTTAAATAATCACTTCTATAATTAATAAAAAAAATCTTTACTAAAAAAAAATCTTTACTCTAAAGATTTTCAAAATAACTTAAGAAAATAATTTTTCCAAAATATTCTTTTAAAACTAACTTTGGAACTTTTAATTTATACTTTAAAAGCTACTTTGAAAATATACTCGGCTTTTCAGGGAAAATACACTTTCATTCCAAAATGGTCTATTTAGACCAATTTAATATACCCTTCTCGTTTTATTTCAATTTACATTTCAAATCTGTAAATTCTTTTCCACACTTTAAAAATAAACCAATATTTGTTTTTAAAACAAATTTCCCTTTCCACTTTAAATTCCCATTGTGAATTTACATTTCCAAATATCCATTGATATACGATCTTCAAATCGATTTTTAAATATTCACTTTCAACACCAAATCGAATTTCAATTGATTTTCAAATTTATTTTCAAACACCAAATCAATTTCAAATCGATTTCCCAAATTCATTTTCAAAACACCAAATCAAATTCCATATTTATTTCCCAAATTTCTTTCAAACACCCAAATCAATTTCCAAATGGATTTCCCAATGGCTTATTTTCAATCACCAAAATCAATTTCCAAATGGATTTCCCAATTTATTTCCTTTTAGAATAAATTTATTTATCTCTTCCAATTCATTTAAAAATCCGAATTTTAAACAAATTTTTTAACTATTAAACAATATTATTCAAAACCCATTTATTAAAATCTTTTTCCATATTTTGGAATTTATTCAATAAGTTTTCAAAAATAAAACTTTATCTATTTAAATTTCCTCTTTTAAATTCACCCAATTCTTTAAATGAATTTTCTTAAAGCTTCTACTTTACATTCCAAAAATTCAATTTCATTTCTGGTATCCTATGATACGAAAAATATATTCGGCTAAATCATAGCCTTCAACAATTTCAATCACAAATATAATCATACACAGATTTTAAATAATAACACATTTAAACATATACAAATATTTGAGGAATCCTGTTGGATCCCTCCAACCTATTTCCCTGCATCCACAGATGTTAGCACAACAATTAAATACCCATTCCACTTCGAGGTGGAATATCGCGGTATATAGGATTTATAAAATAACATCCGCTATTATGCGGCGCATAGGGTCTCATCCGCTATGTAATGCGGGAAATCAACGGCTCCAAATACATATATAATACCAGTTCCACTTCGTGGTGGAATATCGTGGTATACGGGTTTAAATATAATATCATCCGCTACTATGCGGCGCATAGGGTCTATTTCAATCCAACAAAAACAACCATCATTCAAGCAACATCCAATAATTTAAATAAACTATTTAAATTAAATTGAGTATCTAATTGAGTGAGAAGTTCTCACCTTTAACAATGCATGCAATCCATTTTCCATTCCAATTTGTTTTTCACGATCTTTAAACCTTGTATAAAGAATTTTGCAATTTATTAATATTCGAATCAATCGAACAAAACAATTGCCATTTATAATTTAACTAAAATTTTCTTTTTGATCATTTTAATTAACTAATAATTTAATTTTAACTCAAAATTTTGATTTTAAATTAATTTTTCCTTTTACTGTACAGATGTTCATTTAACCTAATTTTCTATTTTCTTATAAGCGTCAACAGCAGTACTAAAATTTTAAAACTACGTTATATATATATATATATATATATATATATATATATATATATTTATATCCTAAAACTGGATTAAACAATTAACCGAGGTAGATAATACACCAGAAAATCCATTTTCGTTCGCCGAAGATCAACCAATCCCCCATTCCACTGCCGTCACCCTTGCAACGCCCCAACCTGACACGGTCGTACCTAAACAGTGCCGCGCATGCATCCCCAACTATCGCGAACCACCACCCGAGAGCGCCGGGCCATCCCATCATCAAGTCCACGTGCGCTTCCACCCGTTGATGCCGCGAACACCATCTTCTTTGAGATCCAAACACAACAAATATCACGACGAGCGCGCACTCATCCAAACTCACCATCGACTATTATCTTTGAGCCATTTCCAAACATCGTGACACTGGCTAGCGTGAAGGCGACTCGATCGCCTCCAGATTTCCAACGAAATCCAAACGAAATTGATGTCGATTTCGTTTTTTTATTTGATCGATCACAAGACGAAAAGAACTGCGGCCAATTCTAAACAAAGGATTCGATCTGGATTTAATTTACTTGTGAATGAATTCGTGGATTTAAAAAGGAAAGGGGCGGCCATTGATTTTCCGAACGAGATAAAACTTTTGTTCGTGTTGTTTTCGAATGGGAACGATATTTATTTTTCCTTCCTTATTTTTTTATCAAAGACGCGTGTTTCCCTTTGAAAAAAAAGAGTAGACACGTGTTATGAATTCCTGTAAGTGTCATTTGCCTGCAATAGTGCCCTAATATATATATATGTATATATATATATATATATATATATATATATATATATTAAAATTTTAAATTTTAATTAAATCATTTTTAGAAAACGATGCCTAAAATCTCGATCTCCAATTGAGGCATGGCGCCAGGCGTTTATAATGTTAAACCCCTATTCCGAATACTATGGAAAAGGTTCCGAGTCCAAATTCGATCATATGGAGAAGATAGCTTTTTAAACCCAGCTATTAAATTCAATTTCAATATAAATTTCAAGGCGTCTTCTTATTGTATGATCACACGACAACTCCGAATGCTACGGAAATTGAAATCCGATAATAATACAATATTACGGATCCAAAGGAACTAGTCTCATCGAATTCCGAGACCGTGCCTCGAAAGGCTATTTTTTAAATACCGATTTAAACAATAAAATTTCAATACTGGACAAAACAGTTTCAAATCCAACTCTGAAGCTTCTATTATCTTAAGTATTATCAATATGAATTTTCTAAGCCATCAAATTTTTAACAAGCTTAAAATTAAATATTCAAAATTTTACCCAACTTCAATAAATTAAATTCAATAATTTAATTGCCAAATCCATTCTGATAATTTGAAATTCAAGTTAAACCATCATTCGAATATTTAAAATCAATTAAATATTTTCAATTTCAGTTGTCCAAAATTCATGGTCGTCACAAAAGATCTTGAAAAACTAAATATTGTCTTGGCCTACAAATTAAGCATAATACTGAAGGCATAAGGATCCATCGGTCAAACTACATTGAAAAAAATCCTAAAGCACTTGAAAGTTTATGCAGAGTAATATGATTATATTTACTAGATAAAACTTATATCAAATTGGCCGTATAAAAATTTTAATAAGTAAAGTGCACCAGAGATTTTTATATTGATTCGAACTCCTATTCTACGTCCAGTCCTAGGCTCCTTTGAAATTAACTAGCGACACCTTCATTTAACCTGGAGGAATAGGTATTACGACCACCTGAGCTACCGAGAAGGACTTCGTGCCTAGAGATTTCCAACAGGACTTTGTCTACAAATATGAAGAATTTTTTGTGACTGTGTATGCTCTTGTATGGCACGGAAGTACAACCTTCCTATAATTTTTTTCTGAGTGGTATATTGGGTGCAGGTGAGGAAATGGAATCGTTTTGATCATAAGAATTGTACCCATGAATGAGCATGTGATCAAAAAGCAATATAAGATTGTATGCACGCTTAAGAATTCAAATCAAGATAGAGATAGAAAGAAATAGAAAGAATTTTTAATTGAATTCAAAGATTGATTGCTTTATATAGATAACCAATGAATGCAACTATTAATGAAGAGAAATGATCAAGAGAAAGAGCTGTGGCCATTATGTAAGAGTGGAACCTCTTCGTGGAGAAGAACGTCTTTTAGAATTTTGAATTTAAAAATAGTTGTATGTTCATTTGACTGAAAGAAATCAATCAGCCTACTGAATTTGGTTAGAAACTTTTGTTAAAAACAAAGAAGTGTTGTTGCAAAAATAGGCGGTTTAAGTCCATTGAATGTTTCAATTCAGTCGACTAAATTCGTGTTTAGTCGGCTGAATTATATTTTTAGTCAACTTAAACATTTAGTGTATAAATGTATGTATATACATGAATTCATTTGACTGCGGAGGTCTATTCAGTCGATTGCCTGAACTGGTTTTTGTTTTTAAACTTTGAAATTGACTTGTGATCAAATACATTTGTGTGTGTATATATATGTGTATATCACTTTGAGGATATTTTAACACATACTCTAGACAGACACTCTATGACTAATAGTACTTTGTTCATTACCTTCATCATTTCTCTTTTATGTAAGTTAGCTTAGAGGTTCTTTGGCATAATTTTATAGCCATTGTCATTAAAATCCAACAAGAAAGGTTCTAACATTCTCCACCCTTTTAATGATGACAACTATACAATTTTAAAAAAATATTTATTTTATGTAACTTATATTATAATATGATTAAAGCTTCCCTTAAGTATAATTTCTACCCCTAAATAAAATATCTATACCAATCAACATGCATATGAATTTCTTTCCCTTTTTTATTATAAAAAAGAACGAAGGAATATAATAAATTAATGAAATATCTTGTAAAGAGAAAAAAATTTAACATCTATTCTTAACTATAATATTTCTAAGTATAAATGAAAATTATTTAAGTAAATATTTCTTTCTAAGAAAATATTGTCAAGAAATATATTCTTTTAATATATGTTCTCTAAATATCAATATATAAATGTTGACAAATATTGATTTAAATATCAATATATGTTAACTAAATGGATTTGAAATAAATATTGACAATATTTTCTTAATGTCAACATATATTTTCTAAATGTCAACGATATTTTCTAAATGTCAACGATTAATTTATATAAACAACATATATTAAACATATTCCGTTTAGTATTTAATTAACATTTATTTAACATATATTAAATCCATTCAACGTATGTTCTCTAAATGTTATAAATATATCGAATAAATATCGATAATTAAATATTTAAATATATGAAATTGTCATTTCGGGCACAGTCTCAGATTTCAATGAAACTAGTTTCACAGGAACCGTATTTGTGATTTATATTACACCGTTGAATTTTAGAACGATCAGACGTATTGTTTAGTCATGCAAGATCGAAACGTGTTGAAATTTATACCATAAATTTAATACAATAACTAGGTCTAACAACATATCTTCTGCATACGCTCGAATTAGACCTCAGGACAAGTTCCATTGCATTCAGAATAGCGGTATAACATATAGAATGCTAGGCGGCATGTCTCATTTGGAGTTTGAAATTCTTGGGTATATTTGGTTGAATATTTTAAAATAATAACATATGTACATGTTTTAACTCCATACCATATCATCTCACCCCATACCTTTACTTTTCATGCCATACCACCAACGTTCTCACCCCTCACCTCCTTTCTCTTTATATGCAACAGCTGAAACACAATTTTGAGGCTTCTAAAAACTTTAAATTTAAATCAGAAATCCTATACTCATATAAAAATAATGATTCTTGATTCGTTGAACTCATTCAGTGATTGGCTTCAATTCTATAGTGGTTTGTGGGTTTACGGTGATGTCTGGTGATTGCCTGAGTTATGGGCAGTGGCTAGGGCTTGAGGTGGTTGGAGATTTAGGCATTGATTGGAGAATCAGAGGGTGCAGAGGAGTTGCTCGTGTTGAGTAGCACATACGACCAAGATTTGGGGAAGAGCGGCACACATTTGTGAGGTCCAATGTTTTTATGAGTTGAAATTTACCCATTAGTTCGTTACCTCAAGGTGAGATGTGGCTTCAAATTCAAGGTGTCGGGCGGATGGAGATCGCCTAATGGAGTTGGCCGGTTGTGTCCGTACGTCGAACGGTGAAGCGTGAAGGAAGAAATGAGGAGGAGGAAGGTTCGTATTGATGGGTTTATGCATATCGAGTGCATGACCTGTGCTTTTGTAGGGGAAAATGGATTAATATTTTAATTTGGTGGCAATGGTAACTAAGTAAAGTAATTAGTGATTTAATTCGATTATTTAAATCCGAAAACTTGTAATTTGAATAACTTTTGCATACGATGTCAGATTCAAACGCTATTGTTTTCGTTGCACTCGTAGCGACGACGGCTACACAATGAAGTTGGTTTGGTTAGATTTGGAGCAAGTAAAAATTTAGGTTAAAATCAGACGACCGTTCAGTTTTAGTCCAAAATTGGGACGTTTCGGCGAAAACGAAAATCAATGTGAGCTTAACTCACACTAAATATTATTATATCATATCTATGATGTTATAAACATTTATTGATTGTTTGGATGTTAGTTGAATTGTTTTGATTGCTTGTTTGGTTGAATTTCCATTTGAAAAATGGATGACATATTAATTCGATCATTATTATAGACTCATATGATTATCTATATATTATCCATAACCATTGTTTTGCAGGGAAAATATGTAGAGAGGCCTAAAGGGGTTTCTTGCCAATAAATTATTTACTCACATCCTATGCTGTTATATTGATAGTAATTGAATAAAATCCTGATATTCCATTTTTATTTATTGAGTGTTGTTATAGCAATTTCTCTATATTGGCATTTATTAAATTCATCCCAAAAACCCTATCGTATGAACTTAAGCTTGTGTTTTCGCTAAACGGAATATTAAAATTCATTAATCATTTTGATTAACGATAATTTAAAATAATTAATCATTTTAACTAATGATTTTGAGATTTGTTAACCAATTTAATAAATGACGATTAACAATTGGTTTATCTTCAGATTTAATTAATCATTTTTGCTAATGATGATTTATACTTAATTAATCGTTTTAACTAATTATTATTTGGGTTTAATTAATTATTTTAATTAATAATGATGGAGTTTTAATTAATCATTTTAATTAATGATTGGTTTGAATTTAATTAATTGTTTTAATTTTTAACCAATCGGTTTAACTATTAAGTTAAGTTAGTACTCAATCTGTAACGACCCGCAAATCCGTACCCCTCGAGTTAATACTATTCTACCATGTCAGGACACGATTCTTCGTCTTTCGAAAATTCAACATCGACACTCACTTTATCGACTGCCGAGGAATCGAACGACGGAAAACCGAACACTGAGGGTTTTTAAAAAGAATTTAAGAAAAGAAAAGAAGAAGATAGAAGAAAGAAAGATAGAAGATAGATAAGGCAGAAGAGGTTTTTTTTTTAAAAAAAAAAAATTTAAGAGAAGAAAAGAAGAGAAAAAGATAGAAAATTTAGATAGGGAAAAGAAAATAGAAAATTTTAAAATAGAAGAAAAAGAAAAGAGAACATAGAACAGAACAGAAACAGAAAACAACTGAACAACATCAGAATCTCACAATTCGCAGCGGAACAACATATAATACTAAATGAATAATCTTTAAACAAAGAACTATATCAGTTATTACATTACATTTCATTACATCATATCATCAGAGTGTACAACAACAACAACAAACAGTGCAGCGGAAAAAGAAATACTATATAAGTAATACGCCATGCCATCCAGCTTGCCTCCAGCAATTCCAGAATATCCAGAATATCCTGATAAACCTTACTCTTGACTGCCCGTGTGAAAACTGGTGGGCACCCAGAGTTTAGGAAGGAAAACAATAAACTCCAAGTCAGTCATGAGACTGATGTGGGAACTCAAAACAGTTTATTTAACTTTAAAGTCAAAATAGAGGAATATTTTTATTTCAATTCGCAATGCTTTTAAAAATGAGACTACCATAAGGCCTCCCGCACACACACACATGCAAACGCAGAATCGGAGGAGATTTCTCCTTATGATAGTCAAAGATGCTTGATACGCATTTAAAATAACATTTGATATTATTACTAGTGCATAGTGTAGGAAAAATTCATTTCGAAAGTAGAATATAAATCTTAGCCAACATACGACCATTATCGTATGCCTACTATAGCTACCATCCAAACAGTGGTGACCACCATAAGTAAATGGCAGGTTCTACAACTAAAACCGTACAAGTCACGTATTGTTTCTTTGGATTTCCAACAAATGGTCAGGCCAAGGAACTTCCCATTGCCACATGAGAATGCCTCTGGAAAGACATCCCCGAGAACCAAATCGGAACTCTGCCAACACAAGGCCGGGTTACCCCTAACTGGGTAACTACTGACACGAGCACGCCATTCCCCGATCGTAAACGACCTTTCTCACGGGATCCCGATAGCCAACAACCACAAAGTAATAAATTCGTAGTAACCACATAGGTTAAATATCTGGGCTCCATACCATGATACCACCTCTATCCAGAAGGAAACGTACATACCCTAAAGGGAGCTACCCCTCATAACCTTGCCGCATCTTTCCTGTTTTGACCATTTCCGGGGTGTGAGGCTCGACGAATTCACGTCCACAAAAACATACTTTATACAAAAGCCATGCTTTGGGTCAACAAATGATCAACACAATGATCACTAAGATAGACGATCAAATAAATGATCCTATCATAATAATCAACACAATGATCATTTCAGCATCACTCAGCATGTCACATTACCAAATTGGGAATATATCGCTGATAACTTCAACTATATAACCTCTGAGCTCGTACGTCTCAGAGAAGGGTGTTAAGCTAAAAGAATAAATTCTCCGCCACCAACAGAAATATATTTGAATGAAATCGGCTTTATATCTCAACTTGTAATGTCAGACACACAATCCATACAAGTCTATTCCGGGCTCGAACAAAACCGAAGGCACTTACAAAGAAGTCCTTGCAATCCGGATATTCACAATCCTGATCGGATTCACCATCACATATGGAGAACTCTATACCGTAGCTACTCGGTGCAGAGTAAATCGACAGGTCATCCTATCGCTCTCGCAAATACCGGGTCTTCAACACCGATCTTCAATGCAATTCATAACGACGTATCACATATTCGGAATGGGTTATACGACCCCATGGTCCTTTCCCGGTTAACCCGAATAGTGAGCGCTTATTCAAAAATAAGTGTAGCATTCACATTCAAACAAATCACATCAATTACCCATTCAAAGGGAAATATTGATAGTCGGTTATTGAACTATCAATAGATATGCACACATCACCAGATTCCAAATAATTTTTCAAATTATTTATTTCACAAAAATATCTTCGCTAGATATATAATTTCAACACTTCAAAAATAAATCAATATTTATTTTTAAACAAATTCTCCTTTCCTTTATAAATTCAATAGTGAATTTATATTTCACAATATCTATTGATATACGTTTTCAATTATCCATTTTCAATTTATCTTCAAAAAGATAAATTCTAAATATCACTTCATATTGGAAAACAATTCCATACTTATTTAATAAGTAATTCACAAAGCTTTCATTTATTTTAAACACTTGGAAAATATTCAATATACTTAAATCGAAATTAAGTATATATTTCATTCTTTAAGGAAATCATTCTCTTAACATATTTATTTGGGCCAAAACGAATGTTGCGTAAAACATCGTTACGACGTCCCAAAATCACTAGTATAGGGATTCGAAATTAAAATAGATATATAAATCCCAATACTATACAAAACATTTCCTTTCGGAAATCATTTACTATAACAACAGTGTTATAGTCCACTATTTCCTTTTCATTTCTCGAAAACGTCTATTCCAACAATCAATGTTGAAATCTATGGTTTCGAATCTCAACACATTTTAAAACCTCGTTAGATCGTTTTAATTCTATTTCAAATATCACATTCAAAACAATTTCTTTAACATATTATTCACTATTCAAAAACGTGAATATACTACGTTAACACATTTCATTCTTTTCTTCATTTTATTTTAAAGTATTATTCACAGTCAAAAACGTGAATATAACTCCATTAATAGGTTACAACAATTTACTTATCAAAATAAGTCATTGCGAATTTATAAACAACGTTTATAAATTCCATTTCTATTTATTTATAAAAACTTCCTTTTTATAAATCCTTTTATTAACCTATTCCAGTTTATAACTCAATTATAAACTAAAAGTTCATATTATAAGTTAAATACTTATAAGACGATTATTTTACAAAATCGTTCCTCTGAAGACTTTCCAAACCATAAATCTTATAACTTATAAGATTCATTTATTTAACCAAATCTATTCTTCAATTAACTTCACAAATTTATAAATTTTACTATTTATAAATTTTATTTATACTTCACAGTTTATAATTCTATAAATTTCATTCATTTATGAAATTCATTTTCACTTCATTCAAACACTTATAAAAACTCGTTTTATAATGTCCATATTTCAATTTATAAATATCCATTTATAAATCTCTTAATATAAATCATTTTATATTATTCTTTTTAAACGTCTTTAAATTCCTTTAAAAACTTCTTCCTTTTGATTCATAAAATAATTAAATTTTATAAATTCTATATTTAAACTTTTCACAATAATTCTAAAATATCTCGATTTAACTATTTTATAAACTCAATGGCATCATATTCTCAAAAATCAGTTTTTTAACTATATTTCTCAAAAATCATAATTTTTATAACTTTAAAAATTATAACGTTTATTTATTTAAAATGGATCAAATTCCAAACATATGGTATATTTTCAAAAATCACTTTATAAATCATTTTAAAATTCCAAAACTTGGTCCAATGATGCTACATACCAAATAGTCAATCACGACAACAACGACATCATATATCGATATGATAGTCAATCAAATATCAAAATATCTGAAATCAAATAAATACTGTTGAGGAATCCAGTTGGATCCCTCCAACCTGTTTTCCTGCATCCACAAACATTAGCACAATACCAATTTCGCTCCAGTACGAAATTATCGCGGTATATGTTTTTATTAAATATTATCCGCTTAATAACGGCGCAATAGGGTCTCATCCGCTAAACAAAAAATGCGGGAAATCAATAACTCCAATATATACATATGCCAATATATATATATATTGCTACTATATATAATACCAATTTCACTGTTTATGAAATATTCGCGGTATATGTTTTTAATAAATAACATCCGCTTACTAACGGCGCATAATGTCTATTTTAACAATCAATAGATATTAATCAACATTCAAACATGCATTCAAATATTTTAAATCTAACTATTTAAAATAAAATCGAAACTAATTCGATTGAGTGAGAAGTTCTCACCTTGATTTTAAATTCCGTTTTAGCGATTTATTTCGAATAAAATTAAACGGACGTTTAATTTTACCCAAAATTCTCACTAACTCCAATCGACTCCAAACCAACTCCATCGCGTAGTGCTCGTCCATACGATTCCAACGCTTCTTGTTTCGCGCGTTTTCGACCTCGTATGAAAAAGATATTGATTTTTGAAGTTTACACACATTTTAATATAATAATTACAACATTAATTAACAAATTTTATACCAAATCAAACATAGCCACAGGATCCAAACCCAGATACATCTCCACCGTCCCCATCCTTCTTCCTCATCACGCACAAGCTCCAGGTTGAAGAAAACACGGCCGAACCCAATATAGAAACTAGGGTTTAATTATTCTCCACCCATACTCGACTATACACGATCAAACCACCACCATCTTGAAGCTCTTGACCCCCTCTACCTTCGCCCACCACCATAGCCCACTCGGCCACCTGTAGAGCCTTGGAATGCATGCGTGACTGGCCATGAACGGCCCCCCATAGCTCCCTCTCCGTTGCACCAAAACCCATCATCACCGTATGGATTTCAAGATCTCATCGTGCTCTATAACTTTCGTGTTGAAAGTTTCTTCTAATTGTTTGTAGATTGAAAGAGATTAAGGGGGAAAGCTTGTGAATTTCTGGCCATTGGTGTTAGTATATGGCGGCTAGGGTTAGGTTTTAGTATATATATTTTTTTTATTTATGAAGGCATTGGTCTATTTATAGAAGAAAATCGAACACTATTCATCCCGGAAATTCCGAACTCCGATTTACGCGCCGTAACCAGCGTTTCTAGGGTTTACCCCACGTTCCGGACACAATGGAACAGGTTTTGGAAGCTAATTCGGAAGTATGTGCGAGTTATGGCTGTAAACGCTCGATTTGAATTAAACCGATTTAAGCGATTTTCTAGGCGTTTTAATTTGTACCGGACAAACGGTAAATCCAATTGATTTGAAATTTGAAACCTTACAATAATATCACATTACGGATCCGATGAAACTGGTTTCGTCGAAATCCGAGACTTTTTGAAAAATGACTATTTTAGCTCGTCAAATTTAAATTAAAAATAAATCGATGCGTTTCGAGCTGCCACGATCAAACGATAACTCCGATTGACACGAAATTTGAAATCCGGTAATAACTAACTATTACGGATCCAATGGAACTGGTTTCGTTCAATTCTGAGACTGTTCAAAAATTGACTATTTTCACTAGTCGATTTTAATATTAAAATATTCAATTTTCACAATTTAACTTTTAAATCGATTTTAAAAGTTCTAAAATATCATTCTAACTCTAACATGATAAAAGAAAATTTTACAAATCATTTTCAATCATATTTAACTCAAATTTTCAATTATTTCCATAATTTAACGTATTAAATTATCGATTTAATTATTCAAATAAATCCAATAATTCAAATAAAAATTTATTTGACTTATAAATTCACTTATTAATATTTAAAATTAATTAAATATTCATATTTTAATTTCTAAAAATTCTGGGTCGTTACAATCAACTCAAGTTGTACAGAAATACGAACCATTTGAGTTAAAGAAGAAGAGGTAGAAGAAGAAAATAGAAAACAACAACAGAATCTAACCTCGCAGCGGAATAAAATATAATATATAATAAATATTCTTTACTCAAACATCAAATATCTTTGTTTATATATTACATCATCAGAGTACATCAATCACAGCTCAACATCAATGTCATACAAATGGATACACAACAACTCAACACAGCGAATATATATATACACACACACACACAAGTACGTGAGTACGTATCGTCATCCAGCTCGTCTCCTGAGCTCCACAGCATCAAAACCTGTATTCTATAATACTCGGTCTGACCCGAGCATTACAGTTAAATAATACCCGAGTCAGTCTGGAATACCACCGTGAGAAAATCACACCCAATTGATTATTAAAGTTTCAAAAATCCTTTGAAAACAAAAGCATCTCGTAAGACCACGCCACAAATAAACATGTCGGGTTTTTACCTTACGATAGCTAAAACAATTTTCATAGAAATCCTCTGATATTATAATAGGGTCTATATACAAATACTTATAAAATAGCCGAAATTGTTACATTATCAAATTCCCGCTTCTAGCCACAGAGTGGGTAATACAAACAAAACTCGTACAAGGCTCGTAGGGAGTATGGATTTCCAACTAATGACTAGGCACTGGGGTACCACCTGTCACAGTACGGGGCCTAGATCACCGTACCGAGGAGTACGCCCGCTCCCTTGCAACACAAGGCCGGGACTATCCCTTACTGGATAATCCCGAGTGAGATCACCCCGCGGTTGGGATCAGCAACCGACCACTAAGCCGAAATAAAAAGGGACATCTAGACTGGAATGACCTCACCCTGCTTGGGTGCTACCCACCTAGCCTTGCTGCATATCCCCTGATTTTCAGTCATTCCCATTTGGTGAGGCTTGAGGCTAAGCGTTACCTTTTATAGAACGTATCCCTTAGAATGCCCATCGCCCACCTGACGATGTTTCGCAAGCATTCATCCATACAAGTCCGTCCCGGGTTCGAACGGAACCGAAGGCACTATTCCTACTACATCCATTGGAAATATCCTCAGGATTAGTAGCGACTAGCCCTTGCACTTCACTGCTCCATCTTCGAATCCAAAATCGTTTTCACGAAACGGACAAACCGAATCGAAGTGGTTTTCGAGAAATAAATCTCGATCCCGGTCTCTTCGAAACGATCAATGCATTTGGCCAATATTGATAGTCGGTTATTTAACTATCAATTTATATGCATAAAACATCCATCAACCAATAAATAATTTCCCAAATTATTTATTATCAAAATATCTTTACAAGAAATAATTTTACTTTCAACCCTTTTGGAAACAGTTTTCAAACCCTTCTTTCTTTCCAGAATAAACTTTCCCAATTATTTTCTATCTCCACTGAAATTGCCAAGCACAAACTAGATTTTTTTAAATAATTTAAAACACTTTACTTTAAAAATATACTTTTAAAACATTTAAGTAAACTACTTCAATAATTTGTTAAAAATACATACTATATAAATATTTGTAAGCAAGGTTACTTTATAAAATATAACTAAATTTTTTCATCTTAAATCAAACTACTAAGTCACTCTTACAATAATTACTACTATAATAGATTAAAAGAGAGGTCTTACTTTAGAATTTAAATATTTAGAAATAGTAAATTTTCCAAACTTACTTTTTAAATCAACTTGGAAACCTTTAACTTATTTTTAAAAACTTACTTTGAAAACGTACTTGGTTATCCAGGGAGAATATCCAAATTCAACCACTTAAATCAACTTTCCCAAATTGATTCCTACTTTATTCCATCTGAAATAAATTTCTTTACTTATCAGTTTATCTCAAAGTTCATTAATTATGGACTTTATTTTTTTATTATTTTATTTTCCCTTTGATTTTATATCATTTAACTGAAATATACAAATTTCATCTTCTTCCCAGTTCTTCTGTGTTCTTTCAGATAAATTGGATCTTAAATTTTAAATCAATATTTTATTCTTTTTAAAATAATAACACTGAAATTTACAATTCATTAATCTTCTGGTTATTCAATTTTCCCTTACTAAACTTAAGCTTTATTTATTAGAATTTTAAAGGCACTTTATTTCTTTTCCAATTCATTCTTAAATTTATTCAAGTTTCCATAATTATTTTACTTACAATTTCACTTCTTTTATTTTCATTCCCAAACTCAATATATATATACTTAGTAATTCATTATTGCCCGATTATAACAATCAAGCCATAGCATTCAGTATTTCAAAATAATTCATTTTAGGATATCAAATACGCAGAACAGAGAATATTAAATAATTAAATAAAGTTAAGGGGTCCAGTTGGATCCCTCCAACCTGTTCTCCCTGCACCCACAGACGTTAGCATCACATAATATGCCAAATTCCAATTATACTATACTATATCACATCAATCAATTCAACCATACAATCAATTATTTAAATTAAATCATTTAACTTTTAAACTGAGTGAGATTAACTCACCTTTGCATTTGTTTTGCAGTCCATCCCTGAACAGCTTGTTTTCTTTTCAGATTTCAAACCTTGAACAAATATTATGTGATTTTATTAATATGTGAATTAATCATTATTTAACAAATTTAACTTACTAATAATTTAATTGTTTCAGCTTTAACTTTATAAACATATATTTCAACCTGTATATATGAATGTTGGAATTTGAATTAAAAGTGTAAAGTTAAAAAAATGAAATTAACTTGGATTGGGAAATAAAAATTTAACTGGATGGAATTAATTGAATAAGCTGAAAATTATATCCAGTTGTATTTGAATTAAGTTGAAATCGAATTGAGTTAAAGTAAACTGAGTTAAAATAAAATTGAATTGGAATAAGAATTCAATTAAGTTATTGAATGGAATTAGATTATTACCTGAATAAATGGAAAATAAGTGGGATAAGGATTGGAATTGAAATAAATAAATAAGAATAGCTTATAAGAAAATTAAAAACCCATGTAAATAAATTATGCTTGGGTTATAAATAAGCATAAGGCTCGAGGTAAAAATAAAAGATGAATTTATTCAAGTCTATAAGGAATGGAAATGTGTAAAAGAATAAGTTGTGACTTATAAAAATTTGAAAGTGAAATAGAAAACCCAAAATAAATATTTTTGATAAATTGGAAAGTAAAATAAAATTCCAAATTTGAATTATAAAATAAATTTGAACTTAAGATGATTAAATGTGGAGATTTAAAATCACGTATTGGATTATAAATAAGGGAAGAACAAATTTGATAATAAATTAGTTAATGAAATTGAATTGTGAGTTATGACGAAGTTTGAAAATAAAACTCAAGTTATAAGTAAAATAATTTATAGAAATTTGAATGAAGTTGAATTGGGAGTCAATAAAATTTATGGTAAGTTAAAGGTGAATGGTGGGATCAGAACTTGAGTTATAAATTAAAATTTGACTTGGAGTGTTAACAGATTATATATATAATTGGAAATGTGTTGAATAAAGGAAATGTAAATGGATTAAAATAGTAATGGTTTGAATGTACCAATAAAGTCCAAATAAGTGAAAATAAGTTGGATATGGCCTTGTAATCAATTGAATGAGCCGAATCTAAAAGGTTAAGATGTATAATAAATGCTCAAATAAATTTGTAGTTTGAAATGAGATTGGATTAAAATAGAATCAAGTTAAATTGAAAAGAGAACTTGTTTGCAAAATGAGAATGAGCTTAAGTATAAAATTTTGAATAAATCAAAATAAGTTGACTTAAGCTGAATATAAGGGGGGGAATTGAATTGAATTCTACTTGAAACCAAGTTTAATGATATTGGATTGAATTTGAATCAAGTAAAAAAATGAATTTGGATCGAAATAAAATTTGGTGGGTTGTAAATAATATTTAAGAAAATGAAAATTCAAAATGGATTGAGTAGATAAACTAATTATATTGAATAAGTGAATGGATGGGATAAATAAGAACCAAATGAAGTATGGTTTAAATAAGTTGAGAAATGGTTATGGAATGAAATAGCTTGGATTGTTTTCGAGCTAAATAAAATAGTTTGGAATAAACAAATATGGAATGAAATGTAAATAAATGGATTGGAAATGAAATTTAAATGGGATGTGTCGAGCTAAATAAATGATTGTGAATGGATTAAAATAAAAAGTAAATTTAATTGGTAATGGAGATGAAACCTAAGTTGTTAATGGTTTTGAATGAACTAATTTGGTTCATAAAATTGAAATGCAATGAAACTGAGAATATATGGATTGTGAATAAATTGTCGTTAGAGGTAAATGGAAGTAATTAAAATTCTATGTGTTGATAAGGGTAAAACAAATTGAGTTCGAGAGCAATTGAATTAAATATGAGTTCAGTTTGCTTAAAAATAAATTAAATGTAAATTTGTGAGTTGTAAACCATTCAAATTGAATAAAAAATGGATATGAATAAGTTGAAACAGTTGAATTAGCCTGGAAACTATATAGATTGCTTACGGACAAGTGATTGGTGTGAATTTCTTTTAGAATTCATATGTTTTAACTATTGCGAATAAGTGGTATGCTTTTAAACTGCATATATTTGGCACTTACATGTTTAAACTGAGTAAGTACAGGTACCGGGAAGCCGTGTGGCTGGATTTCATTGCATTATCTGCTAAATAAATAAGCTGCTTACTTAAAAATGCTAAATAAGGTACGCCTACGCAATAAAAATAGGAAATATGAACTGTTTTTGGTTTTTCCGACCGTGTGGGTCGATGTATATATATTTATCTCTTTTGTCAAATTGCAAAAGCTCCTCCGTACAAAGGAGACTCTGCCAAAAAATTTCAGAAATTTTGGGAGTTAGAAATTTTTTTGAAATTTTTGAAAAAAATTTGTTAACGACAAAATGATTTCAAATCGAAAATTGAAATAAGTTAGTAAATGAAACTAATTAAAATAATGACATGAATTAGTAATAAATGACAAATAAAATTTATATATTCAGAGTTAAAGATGAATTGAATTCATATGAAAATGAAAGAATTAATTTGAATAAAAATAGATATAAACTAGAATGGAAGATGAAATAAATATAAGAAGCATATAAAATGCTTATACTAAACTTAAGAGGGAATGGTGAATTCTTAAATGAAAATTGAAACTACTAATATAATTTAAGTCAATATTGGAATGAATGGATATTGGCATTTTGTGAGAAGTCGATAAAATGTTTTTGGAATGTTGTGATTGGATATTAGTGCTAAGCAGGATATGCAGGTATTATAAAAGGGAAAAGAGAATTGGTTTTTGATTTCAAGAAGATAAATTTGAAATGCTCGACAA
The DNA here is from genome assembly GCA_030765085.1 of Allium cepa. NCBI lineage: Eukaryota > Viridiplantae > Streptophyta > Magnoliopsida > Asparagales > Amaryllidaceae > Allium > Allium cepa. The sequence goes on along the minus strand of CM060935.1, from coordinate 444,958,085 downwards.
AAAGGTATGTATTTAAATTTGGTGTGAAATTTGATTGGGATTTGGATTGAGCCACTTGGCGTTTTGTTTTCTTTTTGGATTTGGGAGGCCGTAGAGCCATTTTGTAGTTGTACCGAGTCAGCCGTGCAAAGGAGACGCTGGAGAAATTTTTCGGGAATTTAGAGAGTTAGACAAATTTTGAGAAATTTTGATAATTTAAATTTGGATTGAATATAAATTTGAATGATTGTATAACTAGAGTTGTTTGGAAACCAGAAGTTTGGGAAGTTAATAAGAATAATAATAATTCTTTTATAAGAAGATAGTTGACAGGAATGTAAGTTGTTTGGTTTTGGAAATAGATAAACGGGTATTGGATCATTCTTCCTAACTAGTAATTTCGAGGACGAAATTCTTTTAAGGGGGGAGGAATGTGACGACCCGAAATTTTTGAGCATTTGAAATGAGAATAATTAATTAATTTTAAATATTCAAGGGTTAATTATTAACTTTAATTTCAAATCTCAGTATCTATTTGATAATTAATTGTTGAATTTGATTATCGGAATTGGGTAGAATATTGAATCTGGAGTTTTAAGCCTGTGGAAAATAATTTGAAGGCTTATAAAATTTATATTGATAATACTGAGGATAATAGAAGTTGTAAAATTGAAATTAACAGTGATTTGTTCAGTTTTAAAATTTATATCGTTTAAATTGAATTTAAAAATAGCCTTCCGAGGCACAGTCTCGGAATTTGACGAAACCAGTTCCATTGGGTCCGTAATATTGAATTATTATCGGATTTCAAATTTCGTACTGATCGAAGTTAGTGTGTGAGTGTACGATATATAAACGCGGAAAATTTAATTGATTATAAGCTAATGAAATTTAATTTAATTAATTAAGCTTCTTGTGTACGCCTGGTCAAAATCATTATAAGCTTCCTTTGCATGCTTCCTTCCTTACAATCACTTCCTGCCTACTTTTACATCAACACAGCCGAAGCCATTATCCCCTTTTTATAAATCTCGAGTTCCCCAAACAGTTCGTATTCAATTCAATTTAACTCGTGCCCTCTCACTCCCTCAATTCCTCAGTTCTGCACGAAGTTCCAATTGTTGTTGCGAAAAATGAAACCGATTCCTAAACTTGAAAAAAAAAGGGCAGACAAATTCTTCCTTCAAACCGAAATCAGCTATTTCACTCATAAAAAAAATGGCCGCTGGCCTTGCTCGTTCCTCTCCTCCACTATTTCAAACTCATCTTCAAATCGAGAACGACGATTTCAGAATCAGTCATGGGCTCGGCTACTCATACGCGTGAGGACGAAGGGGTCGGCGTCGGCTCCGGTGTTCGAGTTAGGGTTTGGGGCGTCACGTTTTGGGTAGCCGCAGGTCAGAGGAGTCGCGATGCGACGTGGACGGCGGTATTGGGGAGAAGCTCTCGAACTCACGCGCGTGGAGGCAAGGAAAGGGAAGATTTGAAGGTCGTCGGAGTTTGCTCGGCAGCTCACGATGGTTGCCGTCGATTGGAGTTTGAGCGATTTGGGTTTTGCTGGTTCGATGCGAGTTGGAGGTTGAAGTTTTCTTCGGGTTGTTCGGTGAGGTAATTATCTTTAGTTTTTTTTTAAATCTTGAATTGCATATAACTGGAAATAGAAATTTGTGTAAAAATATATTTCTAATCTGAATAAGCTAGGAAATTAACAGTAAAGCAATATAGACAGTCAGTGAAAGAAAAAAACAAAATATTTTAATATTATCATTTCAGTAAGGTGACATTTTCTTTTGCCTTTACTGTAGTGAAATAATAATAATGATGATATATATACATCTAACCTGTCACAAAACTTACAAATTGGGGGAAAAGGAAAATTTAAGTTAGGTATATGATATGAAGAAATATTATTTATTAATTGGGAAGTTTTACAGTAAGGAGAAGTATTGTTTGATGTTTACAGTAAGTTATAAAATTTCTGTCTTAGTTTAAAAAAAAAAATAGGTAGATAAACAGTAAAGTATATAGGCAGTGTATTTTTAAATTTTAAATTTAATATATATATATATATATATATATACAGGTTGAAATATATGTTTATAAAGTTAAAGCTGAAACAAATTAAATTATTAATAAGTTAAATTTGTTAAATAATGATTAATTCACATATTAATAAAATCACATAATATTTGTTCAAGGTTTGAAATCTGAAAAGAAAACAAGCTGTTCAGCGATGGACTGTAAAACAAATGCAAAGGTGAGTTAATCTCACACAGTTTAAAAGTTAAATGATTTAATTTAAATAATTGATTGTATGGTTGAATTGATTGATGTGATATAGTATAGTATAATTGGAATTTGGCATATTATGTGATGCTAACATCTGTGGGTGCAGGGAGAACAGGTTGAAGGGATCCAACTGGACCCCTCAACTTTATTTAATTATTTAATATTCTCTGTTCTGCGTATTTGATATCCTGAAATGAATTATTTTGAAATACTGAATGCTATGGCTTGGTTGTTATAATCGGAAAATAATGAATTACTAAGTATATATATATTTTGAGTTTGGAAATGAAAATAAAAGAAGTGAAATTGTAAGGAAAATAATTATGGAAACTTGAATAAATTTAAGAATCCTCTAAAATTCTAATAAATAAAGCTTAAGTTTAGTAAGGGAAATTTGAATAACCAGAAGATTAATGAATTGTAAATTTCAGTGTTATTATTTTAAAAAGAATAAAATATTGATTTAAAATTTAAGTTTCAATTTATCTGAAAGAACACAGAAGAACTGGGAAGAAGCTGAAATTGGTATATTTCAGTTAAATGATATAAAATCAAAGGGAAAATAAAATAATAAAGAAATAAAGTCCATAATTAATGAACTTTGAGATAAACTAATAAGTAAAGAAATTTATTTCAAATGGAATAAAGTGGGAATCAATTTGGGGTCGTCACACAATCAAGATGCCAACTTATAGAGTTGGAGAGGTGCAAGTGAATAGTTATTTCTTTTTGAAGAAAACTTTTCTTTTAATGGCTGCAACTCTTCAAGAAAGGATATTTCCTTTGGTTTCAAAAAGAAGTATCTTTTCGAATATGACAGTCTTTTCCTTGACAGACGTCCGTGGTGTAATGACAGACGTCTGTGACTATTTTATTTTTTAACCCAAAACTTATCACAGACGTTTATCTGTATACTTCAGATGTCTGTTATTATATTTATTTATTAAACCGAAACTTGGCACAGATGTCTGCGTGTATACCTCAGACATCTGTGAGATGAAATTGCGTTTTTCTATGTGTTTTTGATGTATATAAAGTTGTGTGTGCATATATACTCAATGAGACCTTATATTATATAGAACACTTTTACATTAGAATAACCTTTGGTATGATCAATGAATCTTCATCTCTCTTTTAGTCTTAATACGTTTGATAATATCTTCGATTCCAAATTAAATAGTTGTCAATATCAAGTGTTTAACTAGCAATTTAATTCCAAATTCACTTTAACTATCAATTTTAATTCATAATAGTCAATTCACATATCAATTCAAATGTCAATTAAATTACCAAACAAGAGTCAATAAAATTAAATTACTTCATAATATCAATTTAACAAACATTAAAAATACTTTAGTGTTTCGTGAGCATTATAAATAATCACCTTTATTCGAAACTGAAAAAATTTCCGCTTCAAATAAATTCTAACTCAAATCCATGTCATAGACGATTTCGATACGAATCTAATGCAACTTGTTTCATTTGAATAGGACCTCATATGAAAAAGTTTTGGTTTTATTAATATAATGATAATTAAAATTTAATCAAAAACTATTTAACTTACTAAAACTAACCCACCTTCCTTTCTCAGCTCGATACCCAGGCTGTACACGCGAACCCAAACAACCCGACCTATTCCTTCATCGCGCGTACCACCACAGGCCCACGGAGCCCGATCAGACATCGCCACGACGCTCACCTCACGCTGCTCTCCAATGCCTCAAGTGCGGTCCTTTAACGACCCGTAATTTCGCTACTTCGAAAATGAAAGATTTCATTTAAAAAGGTTTAAAACTTAAATAAGTTATATATAATAGATAATAATAGGAAAATTATTTATTCTTATAGTTGATAATTCAAAAAGTATAAGTTTGGTTTTTAGAACAAGTCAACAAAAGTTATGTTTTGTTAAAAACTAAATAAATGCTTAAATAAATAGGTTTAAATATTTATTCAAAAAGATAAATCTTATTGAAAACATGTAATAAAGATAAAAAAGTATAATAAAAGATTTAAAAGTATGTTAACAATCGTTTAATAAAAATAACTAAATTTTGTCGCATTTTGTCAGTTTTACATACACCGTAAAATTAGAGATTTTGATATTATTTAAATATAATTTTAAAATATAAAGAGAAATGTTTAATTTATTTAAAGAAGTAAAAAAATTTATTTTTAAATTTAGTTTACATAAATAAATAGTTTAACTAAAACGTCAAAATGTGACCGTAAAACATTTTGTCGAAAAACGACGTTTTGTCAATTAAAAGTCATCGCAATGTCGTTGCACCTTTATTTTCTTATATAGAAACATATATTCAAATAGTGTAAGTCTTAATTAATTCACTAATCAATTTTACTTTTACTAAAAAGGTTAGAAACTTCTAGAAAACAATTAAGAAAAAGTAAGCAAAAAAAGACAAAAATGACATTTCAAAGCAAAAGGTAAAACATCAAATCAAAGAAACATAATTATTACTTACTTTACTTAATATCTAAGTGAAAATGACATAAAGTAACGATTTGAAATGTGATGTTTAGTGTTAAAAAAATAAGATTACTTTATAAATAAGTAAGGGAATTTTGGTCTTTTTATAAAATATTATTTTAATCCAAAACTTTTCTATAAATAAGACCACCATTCTTCCACTTTATTTCACACCATTTTTTATCTTCTTCTTCTTTCTTCTTCAATCTTTTCTCTACCTCTTTAATGGTTTTTTTTCTCTTAACATTTTCAAAACCATATAAAATCGACTCCAAACATCACCAAACTTTTCCAAAGACCTTAGAATACCATTAGAACATGGTTTAATATCTAAGGAGTGAAGAAACGATGGAGGAAGGGGAAGAATAGGGCATGGCCGAACCTATGGAGGAAGAGAAGCAAGTCGCGAAGCTTTGGAGCAAGAAAAAGAGAAGGAAGTGCTGCCGATTTCATTCGAAGGAGCTAGGAGCAAATTCAAGGTGCTGCGGAAGCTCTGCCAGATTTTCAGGAGTTTGGAAGAAGTGGTCGATGGCATAAAGCAAAAGAAATAGAGTAGAAGTTGATTAATAGAAGTTTAAGTGAAGTGTTGTTGCATATGAATGTTGGTAGAAAGTTAAAACAAATTGGTTAAAGGTGAGTACTCTTATTTACTAATAAATCCATAAATTATTTCAAGTATAATGATTAAAAAGTTTAAATATGTTGAATGATTAAATGTTTGATAACTTGGTTGCAAATTAGTTGATTATGTGGTTGTTTATTTGGTTGATAACTTGTTTGATAAATGATAAGAGAAATGATTAGTAATTAAGCATAGTTAACTAAATGAGAATTTAATCTATAGAAATATGTGTATGGAAGTTATTTAGCCTCTTAATGATTTTAAATAAGTTAAAATAGTTTAAATATGGTTTAAAACAAATTTGTAGTGTTTCAGACAAGTTCCGAAGTAATTCACAAAATTGGTCAAAATTGAGCTTGTCGCGTAGCGGTAGTTCGTAAATTTCGACCCGTAACTTCAAATTGAAGTAGCGAATGATATGTAAGTTGGATTTCTTTGACATAAAAATTGTTTGGTCCACAATGATAATATTTTTCCAGTGAAGAAAGAAAACCAAGATTTCGTCAAGTAGATTTTAGAATATGTCCAAAACAATTTTCTAAAAACATCGCGGTTTTGCAGTTCGAAATCCAAAACGAGGTTTCTTTATAAATGATATTTTTAAATGATAAAAAATATGAAATAAAATTTGATAAATCTATTAAAATGGTTTAAAAGAGATTTGGAGTGAAAATATGAATTTTCAAATACTAAAAAATTGTTTAAATCAAATAAGCTTATATAGCATTTTCTACTGCACTTTTATGCTGCGAATTCTATAACTTTTTGAATATGAGTTTAAACTTAACAATTATTTCCTAAATCTTTTGTAAATGACTTTAAAGGAATAATTAAGTAATGTAAAGATGATTTGGAATTTTTAACAAGAGTTTGAATAATTTGTTAAGATGAATTATTTATATCACTTAAACAAAAAGTGAAGAATATTAATGTAATAACAAACTGAGTATGCGGAAACGACTAGTACGTTTGTCTCACCTGTGAGATCTGAGAAGATAAAACAAGGTGTTTAACTAAGGTTAGGGATGGAGCAACCAGTGCCCTGAACTTACATGGCTTATGTTTTCTCTTCTTAGGCGAGGGGTGGAACATATCGAAAGGAAAGTCCGGATGCTCTAAAAAGATCATATTTAAGTTTTTCCAAAATAAAATAAATAAATTCTTTGAATGTTAAATAACCACTTAACATCTTTTATTTGTTGGTTTGTACAAATGAACCGAGATCTGATTTGGGCGATTTCTATCCGAAAACGCCTTCAAACTAATTTTCGAAATAAAATATATTGAAGACAAAGATCGTTAAAGGACAAAGATATTCATGATGTAGGATTACTTGCCATTAGTCCTTGAAGGTGAAACTTGCCATTAGTCCCTGGAGGTGAAACTTGCCATTAGTCTCTGGAGGTGAAACTTGCCATTAGTCGCTAGAGGTGAAATTTACCATATTTAAGATGGCAGTACTGTTCTGTTATGAAAATCTTTGATTTGCAAGAATATGATTTGAAGTTAAAAAAGAAATCTTTGATTAAGATTTAATGAATGATTTGGGAACATTTTTCCTAAGTTAAAAGTTATAACTTGAATATAATAAAATCTTTGATTAAGATTTAATGAATGATTTGGAAAGGTTTTCCTAAGTAAAAGGGAAAATGATTAAGATTTAAGAAAGGGTTTAATAAATCAAACGATTTGATAAATGAGGCTTAATGATTCCATATACATATGAAATAAAATGGAATAACTTGAAAAGATTATGTCTAAGGAAGATATTTGATTTAAAAGATGAAGTAATTGATTGATGATTGATATTCACGTATGAACTTAACATCATTTTAAAGCGATGATTGGCTTCGAAGGAACCGGAGTCGGATTTGGATGATTCCTATCCGAAAACCACTTCAAACCAATGTATACGTTAGAAAATGAAGACATGTTGAAGATGATGATTATTGAAGACCGTGGATCTTTATAGCGTGAAGACTGCTTGTTGAACATGCTCTGGTTGGCCCTCATTATAGAGTTATTTATAGCAGTGGTCTCCTCGTTGTGGAGATTTTTTCGGATTGCAAGGGCTTCTCGCCTAGTAATGGCCGAGGAAAGTGCCTTCGGCTTCATTCAGTCCTAGAACGAACTTGTATGGACGAATGTACGACATTGCATTTCTGAGACACAACGTTTGTCTTTTACAAATATACATCAGTGGTGGCGGAGAAGGCAACTTCTCTTAGCTTAACACCCTCCTTGAGACGTACGAGCTCAAGGGTTGTATTTTTGTGGGAGTCAAATAGTGATCAAAGGAATGGTGGTGTGGCATTCAAAGTGGAACCTGTTATAATCAAAGCATGGTTTTGTATGAAAAGCGCGGCTTTGATGAAATTGAGCGTAGCCTCACGAGCCTCACACCTCGGTTATGATGGGATTCTACGTGGTCAGATGTATGCTCGCATTTTAGATAGTAGTGATTTAGGTTATCAGATGTTCTGAGCCCTAGGTTCCAGATACATCTAGGCCTCATGGCAGGGATGCGCGAAGTCCAAGTACTTGATGTTATTCGCAGATTGTATCCACTTTTTGTCATTTGTGTTGTTGTATAACGGCGTCTGAGTGATGGGCGTAAGACATGGATATATATTGATCTTTCCACTAGTTTCCTATCATGTTGAAAATCCAATCCCAATACGATATTTACGGTTTTGACTGTATTCCCAAAATAGTTGTGGTAACTTGCAAACATTTCAGCTACTCCTTTTAGGTATTATATACTCCGTTCGGTATAGTACGTTGACCCAGTCTGGATATATTTCATTAGACTTAGTTCAGATATTGATACCTTATTTGAATAATTTTATTTGAAAAGTAGTTTCAAAATAATGTCATTAGAAATAATATCAAACGTTTTGATGTATAAATGTGTTTTGGTTATCATAAGGTAAAAACCCGTCTGTATTTATGTGTGGGCATGGTCTTATGACATACCCTTCTTTTCAAGGTTTTGATAACATAGTTATTTTAAATTTCGAGTATCTCATGCTAGTTTATCAAGCCTGATCCGGGTATTTTCAATACTCGGGTCACATCTGAGTAGTTTCAGGTTAAGTTGAAGACGGTTGGTGTTTCAGAGGAGAGCTGGAGATCTTCATCATCGTATGGACGTATTTATTATCCGTGGTCCTTGGTGTAATTTGTTTGTTGTTTGTCAGGAATTGTAAGGACAGGTGTTTATAACTGTCCAAGCTGAATTTAGGTTAGACTCTGATATTGTATTTAAAAAATTTTGCTGTAAAGATTATTATTGATATAATATGTGTTATTCCATTCGTGTGTGATTCTATTCTGTCTTTATTTTCTTTCTACCCTTAATGATCCGCTTATTCGTACAATTTGAGTTGGACATATGTGGTTTATTCTCGATTCAAAGGGTATGGAAAAATGGGCCGTTACATTTGGTATCAGAGCTGAAGGTTATGCGAGAACCTTAGCTTTGGTTGGGTAAAGACTCATCAAAGATAGGGTTAGTAATACCCTAGGATGAGTGACTTATTAGAGATAGGGTTAGTAACACCGTAGAATAAATTTGAGTGTATTATATATGAGTGCGTATTTGTTAGTGACTAATAAAAATGTTGTGTGTTGATTTATCCGTTGAGTGATTTATGGATTCTGATCGATGCGCCTGATCACCGTTATCGATTAGGGTTCCTAAACATTTAAAAAAGGCGAACCAACACACTGATTTTGAAAAAATTGGTAAATGAAATAATTTTACCTAGGATTATATTTTGAATATAAAGTATATATTTTGAAAAGTTGTATAGTTAAAAATCAGGATTAGTGAAATTTAAATATGAACATCTTGTATTTAGAATTTCACAGTTTGACTATAGGATGTTTCATAAAGATAATCGATAAGCAAGAAATCTGATAAGGAAATTAAGATCTTTAATACTTATTCCAAAATAATAAACTAAGAAATGATAATGTTAAGTTACTATCATAAATTGATCAATTGTTTGATTTAAAACTTTAAGTACAAATACCTTGTGAATTAAGTTTCACGATTTGACTATAAGGTGTTTGAAAATAAGATTTTTTTAAGGAATGAACATATAAGCTGAAAATGTATTTAAATAATAGAAAATTATTTTGTAAAATTTATATATAAAAGGAATGAGAATTTAAGTTCGACTAAAATAATTGTGGTAATTTAAATGAAGTTAATTAATATAATACAAAATGAATTTATAAGATAGGTTTTACTAGGGCTGCACAAAGTATGGGTTGGGTCGGGTTTGACCAAATACTTCACCCGACCCGTATAGGTATAGTTTAAAGGTAGTTCAACCTGTATCCGACCCTATATGAGGTTGGATATGGGTCGGGTTTAAGTATGGGCTGGGTCGGATTTAGTAGGGTTGTGTTACATTAATCTAATACAAAAATGAGAATATAAAGAAAAAATTAAAATATAATATTAAAATATTAAGCTTAAAATATCAAATTTTAGCTAGCACAAATTAAATATAACTGATTCACTACAACACACATTTATTAGAATTTCATTATAAAATACATCATACAAAATTAATCACTACATATTAGAGTAAAAATTCGATTTCAAAATACATTAAAATGCTCTTCGAAATCTCTTAGTCAATCCTATGTATTTTGGACTGACATCAAATATGCTTTTTCGGTATATTTATTCGAGAATGCATAAATTTTGTTTTAGATTTTGACCGTTTTAATTTTACATGTGTTGATATTAAATTAGTTTTTTTTATATAGGGTTGGGTTGGGTTAAAATAGGGTTGGGTTGAACAAAATATTTCACCCGTCCCGTATATAGTATGGGTTACAAATTGTAACCCATATCCGACCCGAATTAAGATGGGTTGGGTCGGGTTTATGTGGGTTGGGTCGGGTTGGTGGGCTGGGTCGGGTTGAGCATGGGTTGTGCGCACCCCTAGGTTTTACAAAGTAATCTCTAAAGGATTTTGAAAATGGTATTATGTCAAATATAAAAAGAGATATTTTATGATAACTAATTTGATTGGCTTTAAAATAAACTAAAAATGGGCAAGTGATGTGTTCGTATGGTAAGCACTTCTCTTAAGTATTACTCTTCTTGTTAAGAAGATATATAGTACTATTGGTAGTACCTAGTTCCTTGGATTGTTTTGGAGTTACTCGATCTATATAATTTTCTTAAATTAAAGAAATAATGTGAATCATTGACTAGTAATCTTTATAAAAGTGTTTTGAACTAAAGATAAATTGGGATCGCTAATTGATAAGACAAAGCGGGATTCTCGACAATTTTGGACAGTCGAAAATTACCGAATCATACCTAACTCGGAGCTAAGGAATTTATGAAAACTAAAAGATTGTGAAATATTCTGAGTAACTAAAATTGGATAAGTACAATTTATAAATGTGATTATAAACAAAAAAAGGAAATTATAACCTAGAAAATGTTTTATTAATGAATTCCAGTATTAATTAAGAATTGGATTTAAGTCTTTAAAATGTGATTGATTTACATAAGTTATAAGATGTAATAAACTTAAGTAATAGTTTTACGAATGATTTATAAATTACAATAGTGTTAAAGTAAATATACCAAATTAAAAGATGTGGGAAGACTCTTTTAAAGATAAATGTTTTGGGCAAACTTTTGTTTTGGGTAATTTCGAGGACGAAATTCTTTTAAGTATGGGAGAGTGTAACGACCCGTAATTTCGCTACTTCGAAAATGAGAGATTTCATTTAGAAAGGTTTAAAAATTAAATAAATAAGTTATATATAATATATAATAATAGAGAAATTATTTATTCTTATAGTTGATAATTCAAAAAGTATAAGTTTGGTTTTAAAACAAGTCAACAAAAGTTATGTTTTGTTAAAAAATAAAAAATTCTTAAATAAATAGGTTTAAATATTTATTTAAAAAGATAAATCTAATTGAAAACATTTAATATAGATAATAAAAGTATAATAAAGAATTAAAAGTATATTAATAATCATTTAACAAAAATAACTAAATTTTGTCGCATTTTGTCAGTTTTACATACATCGTAAAATTAGAGATTTTGATATTATTTAAATATGATTTTAAAATATAAAGAGAGATGTTTTAATTTATTTAAAGAAGTAAAAAAATTTATTTTTAAATTTGGTTTACATAAATAAATAGTTTAACTAAAACGTCAAAATGTGACCGTAAAACATTTTGTCGTAAAACGATGTTTTATCGATCAAAAGTTGTCACAACGTCGTCGCACCTTTATTTTCTTATATAGGAACATATATGCAAATAGTATAAGTATTAATTAATTCACTAATCAAGTTTACTTTTACTAAAAAAAGGTTAGAAACCTCTAGAAAACAATTAAGAAAAAGTAAGCACAAATAGACAAAAATGTCATTTCAAAGCAAAAAGTGAAACACCAAATCAAAGAAACATAATTATTACTTACTTTACTTAATATCTAAGTGAAGATGACATAAAGTAATGATTTGAAATGTGATGTTAAGTGTTGAAAAAAATAGGATTAAATTATAAGTAAGTAAGGGTATTTTGGTCTTTTTATAAAATATTATTTTAATCCAAAACTTTTCTACAAATAAGACCACCATTCTTCCACTTTCTTTCACACCATTTTCTATCTTCTTCTTCTTCCTTTTCCAAGCCTTTCCCTACCTCTTTAACGGTTTCTTCTTCTCTTCCACATCCTTACTAACTTTTTCAAAACCATATCAAATCAACCCCAAACACCATCAAACTTTTCCAAAGACCTCAGAATACCATTCGAACATGGTTTAACATCTAAGAAGTGAAGAAACGATGGAGGAAGGGGAAGAATAGGGCATGGCCGAACCTATGGAGGAAAAGAGCAAGTTGTAAAGCTTCGGAGCAAGAAAAAGAGAAGGAAGTGCCACCTATTTCATTCCAAGGAGCTAGGAGCAAATTAAAGGTGCTGCGGAAGCTCTGCCGGATTTTCAAGAGTTTGAAAGAAGTGGTCGATGGCATAAAGCAAAAGATATGGAGTAGAAGTTGATTAGTTGAAGTTTAAGTGAAGTGTTGTTGCATATGAATGTTGGTAGAAAGTTAAAACAAATTAGTTAAAGGTGAGTACTCTTATTTACTAATAAATCCATAAATTATTTCAAGTATAATGATTGAAAAGTTTAAATATGTTGAATGATTAAATGCTTGATAACTTGGTTGCAAATTAGTTGATTATGTGATTGTTTATTTGGTTGATAACTTGTTTGATAAATGATAAGAGAAATGATTAGTAATTAACCATAGTTAATTAAATGAGAAGTAAATCCATAGAAATATGTGTTTGGAAGTTATTTAGCCTCTTAATGATTTTAAATAAGTTAAAATAGTTTAAATATGGTTTAAAATAAATTTGAAGTGTTTCGGACAAATTCCGAAGCAATTCATAAAATTGGTCAAAATCGAGCTGGTCGCGTAGCGGTAGTTCGTAAATTTCGACCCGTAACTTCAAATTGAAGTAGAGAATGATTATAAGTTGGATTTCTTCGACATAAAAATTCTTTGGTGCATAATGATAATAGTTTTCCAGCGAAGAAAGAAAATCAAGATTTTGTCAAGTAGATTTTAAAATATGTCCAAAACAATTTTCTAAAAACATCGCGGTTTTGCAGTTCGGAATTCAAAGCGAGATTTCTTTATAAATGATATTTTTAAATGACTAAAAATATGTAATAAATTTGATAAATATATTAAAATGGTTTGAAAGGGATTTGGAGTGAAAATATGAATTTTCAAATACTAAAAAGTTGTTTAAATCAGATAAGCTTATATAGCATTTTCTGTAGCACTTTTATGCTACGAATTCTATAATCTATTGAATATGAGTTTAAACTTAACAATTATTTTCTAAATCTTTTGTGAATGACTTTAAAGGAATAATTAAGTATTGTAAAGATGATTTGGAAGTTTTAATAAGAGTTTGAATAAATTATTAAGATGAATTGTTTATACTACTTAAATAAAAAGTGAAGAATATTGAATGTAATAACAAACTGAGTATGTGAAAACGATTAGTACATTTGTCCCACCTGTGAGATCTAGGAAGATAAAACAAGGTGTTTAACTAAGGTTAGGGATGGAGCAACCAGTGCCCTGAACTTACCTGGCCTATGTTTTCTCTTCTTAGGCGAGGGGTAGAACATATCAAAAGGAAAGCCGGAATGCTCTAAAAAGATCATATTGAAGTTTTTCCAAAATAAAAGAAATAAATTAGTTGAATGTTAAATAACCACTTAACATCTTTTATTCGATGGTTTATATGAAGGAATCGAGATCGGATTTGGGCGATTTCTATCCGAAAACCCATTCAAAATAATTTTCGAAATATAACACATTGAAGACAAAGATCGTTAAAAGACAAAGATATTCATGATGTAGGATTACTTACCATTAGTCCCTGGAGGTGAAACTTGACATTAGTCCCTGAAGGTGAAACTTGCCATTAGTCCGTGGAGGTGAAACTTGCCATTAGTCCCTGGAGGTGAAATTTATCATATTTAAGATGGCAGTAGTTTTCTTTTATGAAAATGTTTGATTTGCAAGAATATGATTTGAAGTTAGAAAAAGAAATCTTTGATTAAGATTTAATGAATGATTTGGAAACATTTTTCCTAAGTTAAAAGTTATAACTTGAATATAAGAAAATCTTTGATTAAGATTTAATGAATGATTTGGAAAGGTTTCCAAAGTAAAAGAGAAAATGATTAAGATTTAAGAAAGAGTTTAATAAATCAAACGGTTTGATAAATGAGGCTTAATGATCCCTTATACATTTGAAAATAAAATGGAATAACTTGAAAAGATTATATCTAAGAAAGATATTTGATTCAAAAGATGAAGTAATTGATTGATGATTGATATCCACGTATGAACTTAACATCTTTTTAAAGTGATGATTAGCTACGAAGGAACCAGAGTCGGATTTGAATGATTCCTATCCGAAAACCACTTCGAACCAATGTATACGTTCGAAAGTGAAGACACGTTGAAGATGATTATTATTGAAGACCGTGGATCTTTATAGCGTGATGACTGCTTGTTGAACATGCTCTGGTTGGCCCCCATTATAGAGTTATTTATTGCAGTGGTCTCCTCCTTATGGATATTTTTTCGGATTGCAAGGGCTTCTCGCCTAGTAATGGCCGAGGAAAGTGCCTTCTGTTTCGTTCAGTCCTATAACGAACCTGTATGGACGAATGTCCGACATTGCATTTCTGAGACACAACATTTGTCTTTTACAAATATACATCAGTGGTGGCAGAGAAGGCAACTTCTCTTAGCTTAACACCCTCCTTGAGACGTACGAGCTCAAGGGTTGTATTTTTGTGGGAGTCAAATAGTGATCAAAGGAATGGTAGTGTGGCATTCAAAGTGGAACCTGTTATAACCAAAGCGTGGTTTTGTATGAAAAGTGTGGCTTTGAAGAAATTGAGCGTAGCCTCACGAGCCTCACAGTTCGGTTATGATGGGATTCTACGTGGTCAGATGTATGCTCGCATTTCGGATAGTAGTGATTTGGGTTATCAGATGTTCTGAGCCCTAGGTCCCAGATACGTCTAGGCCTCATGGCAGGGATGCGCGAAGTCCGAGTCCTTGGATGTTATTCATAGTTTGTATCCACTTTTAGCCATTTGTGCTGTTGTATAACGGCGTCTGAGTCATGGACGTAAGCCATGGATACAGATTGATCTTTCCACTAGTTTCCTATCATGTTGGAAATCCAATCCCAATATGAGATTTATGGTTTTGATTGTATTCCCAAAGTAGCTGTAATGACTTGCAAATATTTTAGCTACCCCTTTTTGGTATTATATATTCGGTTCGGTATATTCCGTTGACCCAGTCAGGATATATTTCGTTTGACTTAGTCAAGATATTGATACCTTATTTGAATAAGTTTATTTGAAAAGTGTTTTCAAAAGAATGTCATTAGAAATAATATCAAACATTTTGATATATAAAAGTGTTTTGATTATCATAAGGTAAAAACCCGTCTGTATTTATGTGTGGGCATGGTCTTATGACGTACCCTTCTTTTCAAGGTTTTGATAACATAGTCATTTTAAATGTCGAGTATCTCACGCTGGTTTATCAAGCCTGATCTGAGTATTTTCAATACTTGGGTCAGATCCGAGTAGTTTCAGGTTCAGTTGAAGACGGTTGGAGTTTCCAAAGGAGATCTGGAGATCTTCATCATCGTATGGACGTATTCTATTATCCGCTATCCTTAGTGTAATTTGTTTGATGTTTGTCAGCAATTGTAAGGACATGTGTTTATAACTGTCTAAGCTGAATTTAGGTTAGACTCTGATATTGTATGTAAAATTTTCCGCTGTAAAGATTATTATTGAAATAATATATGTTATTCCATTCATGTGAGATTCTATTCTGTCTTTATTTTCTTTCTTTCCTTAATGACCGCTTATTCATGCAATTTGAGTTGGACATGTGTGGTATATTGTCGATTCAAAGGATATGGAAAAATGGGCTGTTACAGGTCGTCTCTGCTGCCGCCATCGTCACACGATTTGAGAAAACCCACGTGAACTTCCTCAGCCGATTCTGGCAAAGTTACGAGCTTCCAGCTCGATCCAACCGTACATTGTTTAGAGCTAGATGAGATCTACATTTTTCCTTTTGGTGTTGTTCGATTTCGTTGAGTGGATTGAGAGAAATCAAGAGGAGAAAGAAAGAGGATTTCGACCATTAAATTTCCTAATACATGCGGCTGAAGGAGATAGGTCAAGGTTTTGAAGAACATGAATTTTAAGGTGGCCATATATATATATTTCAAACCTGATTTATCCGCAAAAATTTTGAACTCTAAACACAGCGTGCCGCCTAGCATTCTATATGTTCTACCCCCATCCCGAACTTAATGAAATATGTGTCGGGATCCAATTCCATCATATTAAGAAGATAGCTTTTCCAAATCAAATTATTTTAATTAAAGTTTTGAAAATAAATCCTACGCATTTTAAGTTCACTATTTCTAATCTGATGAAACCGGTTTCATCGAAATCTGAGACAGTGCCCAAAAGGCTATTTTTACACGTTAATTAAATGAGCTATTTTCCAAATATTTTTATTCACTTTAAACCCAATGTTAAAAGTTAACAATCTTCATTCTTATTTAAATAAAATTTAAATCAACGTTTGAAATCATTTTATTCATTTTAAATTCAAGATTCGATTATTTAAACGATTCCCAATATTAAATTTAAATAATATAATTATCCAATAAATTGCTATATTCGAAATATGAGTTATTAAACTTATAAAATTTACTTTTAAAACGAATTCAAATAATAAAAAACCACTTCCATTTTACAGTATTTCAACATTTATTATTCAATTTCTTATAAACACATTCAATATATAGAATTTCATTTCAATACTTGTTATTGTCAAAATCTTTGAAATTTGTTATTTCAAAATTTATTCAAGTTCACATTAAATAAACTACATTCAAAAACCAATAAATTGTTATTTCTAACCATTTTTGCTAAAAATATAAGTTACAATCTCCCCCACTCAAAACTTTTCGTCCCCGAAAAGAGGTTAAGTAAAGTATCTAACATTTGATATATTTTACTTAAAATAATCAGCTTACGAAACTTTAAAATCTTATTTAAAAAACCTTTACTACGCTTCCATTACACCATTTTGATATCGGCTTATATGTAAAACAACTTATAAATTTTTTAAGTCTCAAAAATTTTCTAATACCCGAAATTACGGAAAATTTCTACAGCGTCTCCTTTGCGCGGGTCGATCGTAAAAATTTACAATATATGTATATGACACAAATATACATCTCGTCTCAATGATGAGGCATCTCATAGAAAAAACATAAAAGTGCGATATGTAATCCGAGATATGTACATTATTATTACTAATATGAGCGAGTTCGCTCATATTAAGCAAGCAAAAGCAAATCAAACCACGTAGACGTCCAAATGTCTTCGTACGTACCTGTCTCAACTCAAATTAGAATACTAGTTGCATATAAAAGATATAGAAACATGTATGAGTTTAATAGAACCATATAACATGAATTCTGAATCCAAACCATAAACATAAGCACTAATACACAACGCAATTATCGTATGCAATCAAAAATAATTATAGCAATGATTTACAACATAAGAAACCATTCAATAAATAATATTCATCTAATTAATTCATAACTATATGAATTTACATTGTCCAATGCCAATAGTTAATTAATACACTTCATTTCTTATTAACATCTATTCTTTATTAAGATTTAATTGGTTTACTTCCAATTTATTCACATCTATTTCATTTACATTTAATTTATTCAAATTTCAATTATTTCATTTTATGTTCAACAGCATTTCATAGTAAATTCATTTATGGACCATTTTATAAATCATTTTATTTAACCTTATTGAAGTTAGATTTTATTTCATTAACACTTAGTGTATTCTCTTTAGTACTTATATCATTTATAAACCATTCCATAAAACCATTTAAGTTATTATAAACATTTTGTAAAACGCAACTCATGTTATTATTACTTAATAACTTGAGTTCATATTAATTCATCGATTCACTTCATTAGTTCATTTCATTAATTCATATCATTAACTTTGCTTAAGTAAATTTTAATTTATAACTCAAATTCATATTAATAAGTTTTCTTTTTATCACCATTAATTTCATTCAACTTTTCTTAAGTTAACTTTCATCTTATAATTCATTTCATTAACTTATTTTATTAATTCATTCCATTCAACTTGACTTAAGTAAAATGTCATTTCATAATTCAAATTTCAACATTCTTATTTCATTAATCATTTATTAAGTTTATAATCATTTTATACAGATGTATCTTCTTTTACACAATATTAATTATTCAAATTATAAGTATGTCAGAAAGCTACAACTAAATCTTAAAACATTCTTTGCAATTTTTTTTACAACAATTTACATATATATGATTCAATTTATTATTTGTTTACCTTCTATTAAGTTCATATCTAAATAGTATTTTCTTTTTTTACTACTCAAATTATTCATTTAACATTTCTTAGAACATTAACTAAGTGTATAACATTTCTTATAACAACTTAATTTATTTATTTTTTAAAAACATTTCTTTAAACACAATTTCAGTTTGAAACATTTTTATTACTTAAGTTCATACTTGTATAATATTCTATTACATATTCATATTTAACATTTTAACTTTTTAAACATTTCTGGTAAATTTTATATATGTTTTTAGAATGTAAATGAGTGTTATACAAATTTATCTTATTCATTTTAGTTAAAGAGCATGTTAAATAATTTACGCAAGTTTAAATTTCCATTGTCTTTAAATTTAAGAGTTGTAATTTAACTTATCAAATTTCATTTAAACACTTAGTTTCAATTTCTTATTTCTCATTTTAGATGTTTCCAACTATTCAAAAAAATTCACTTATTCCTACAACTGAAAACCATTAATTAACAGGAACTTAAGAATTCAAATACCAGGTTCATTTCATATCATTTTGAAATAATATATATACTCATATCTTTTATATATCAAATTATATTTATAATTTTAAATCAAAAAACTGTTTATTGAATTAAATGCATAGCAAAACTACTAAGTGGCCTCCCCCACTTTGAGACTCAAAAATGAATGTCGGTGAGGCAGTCGTCATCACCGAAATTATTTTTCAACGACGGTAGAGAGGGGTATATGACTTACTTTCTTTTAAAATCCATTTTTGAAAACAATTTCTATTCGTAAATGTATTTCAAGTCAAAACATCTTTAAATAATATTAATATTATTTTTGAAAACCTTGAAAATCAACAGAATTTAAATTCTAAAATTCTCAGCTTCTAAATCCTTTCTGTTTATAAGCTATATTATAAATAGACTTATACAATTCCATTTCCATATTATAAAAACATTTCATTAATTTACATTTTTGTTATTGCAAACAATTCTTATTATAATTAGATTTCACTTCATTCTAATTATCGAACACTTCGTGAAACAAAGTTCATGAAGTATTCGTTTTTAGTTTAATTCAACCAGTAATCGATGATAACTTAATATTATCATCTCCTAACAACTAACATTCACTGATAATCATACAAGTTTATGAAAGTAATCATTTTATATACAAGATATAATTTAGGTAAATTATTTCATTTACCCGATTTTTAAAGCAATATTACGTCGATTTGCCTCGTTTAAGTGTTTAGAAACCCTTATCGATAACATGGCATCCCACACATCAACTAGAATTCATAAACAACTCAACAAATGAGTAAACACAATATAATTTTTTTATAACACTAACGAGTACACGCTCTCATATATATACCCAAACAAACTCATTCTAAGGATTACTACCCTATCCCCAATGAGTCCAATCCCACCAAAGCTATGGTTATCGCTAAACCTCGTTCTGATACCAATTGTGATGACCCACGTTTCAGAAGGTTTAAGTAGACAATAAATCACACATGTCCAACTCAAAACAATTTGAAACACAGATAATCAATGGGGTTAATTAAGAAAAATAAGAAAAGAAGAAAATGAACATAGAATCTCACAGCGGGATGATAAAGTATAATAATCAAATAAATAATTCATGAAGCTATTTATACTATACATTAGATTATAATTTATACAACAGTTATCAAAGTTATACATATACAACGGAATAATAGAATAATGCAGCGGAATAAACAATGATGTAAGGAATAATACTAGTAATAATATACCGAATCTTTGTCTTCGTCCTCCAAAAAATAAACTTCAATGCGTTGAACACTCAGGGCTGACCTGAGCATAAAGTAAAATAATACACTCAAGTTAGAACTAAAATATCCTTATATGAGTCAAATCAATATAACATATAACAGAAGTGTAATAGCGTCAGAGATATTTACCGGGTTTTACATCTCCTACCAGTGTATAACATGCGTGCAATAACTCAAGAGATGTTACAGGATTTTCCATATCTTGAGGATCCGTCAAGATATCTATATATAGTAGAATATGCTAAATATGTAATGTCTAATCAGTAAAATAAATATTTTTCTTAGCGTTAAGGCTTTATATTAATCCCCTTTAATGCATTTTTAAGCATTTTCGTGCAGTTTGCATATAATGTCCAAGTAGCACGTCGAGGGATAGAGATGCGCCATGATACGACAAGACTATACCAAACTCATAGTGGTCTCGTATAAAGACAAAAGTATAACAAGGAACTAAAGGCAATGCCCAAGGTGGGATACTACCAGTATGGTTTTGATGACAACAGCCTTAGGACTTGTTAAAAAATATAAATACCAATATTCTTATCTAGATATATATGTATATGCATGATATATATGCAGGTACTGAAGAATGAAGACGGTACAATATAGAGATTCGAGACCGATGAGTTCAAGGTTGAAGAAATCAAGATTGAAGACCTATGAGTATCAGGAGTTCAAGATATCAACATAAGTAGTAGTGTCTAGATTTATGTTAAACTTCATAATAGCACTAAAATCTTTGTTCGGATTTTAATTGTGGAATGGAACCCACCTTCTCACTTTAATAGTGGGATGGAACCCATGACCTCTTTAGTGGGATGGAACCCATGACCAACTCTAATGGAATGGAATCCACGAAATTTTCAAAATGATTTAATTTTCCAAAAACTTTTTAAAAGTTATCTCTCTTAGTTTAAATATTTTATCCTTAAACTATTTTTATTATCTGTTATATTTTGATTTCAAAATCATCTCTTGTTTTTAAACTATCTCCTGCTTTTAATATTATAAGCCTTAAATCTCAAAAATATATTCTATACTTAGTTTTTAATATTACTTTTATATTATAGATTATATATTTTTAAGATCACTTTTTAAATCTTTTTTATAAGGTTAAACTATATTCAATATGGTTTATAAACTTCAGAAATTGTTTTGACAAGTTTTAAAAAGAAAAACTCTTTTAAAAACAAAAATCAGTTTTTAAAATTTACTAGGGCATATCGACATACCCCATCCCCCCATGTCGACATGGTGGTCGTAGAACTTAAAATTCAAAATTTCAAATGAAGTGTTTATTCATCAGAACCTTTCACGAATGGACATGATTGTTGTTCTTCTATAAATACCAGTTGTTTTCAACATATTTTAAGTTAATTTTTCTTCATTTCTCCACTCCTTCTACACTCAAATATTCTCTTATATTTTAACAAAACCATGCCAAAAACCTAAGTGAATCAAATTCGATCATCTTTAGTTTGATTCTCTGTCACTCTCTCTCAAAGATCTCAGTGCTATTCAAAGTTATAGGATCATTTGCAAAGATCGAAAGATCGAAGTGTATCAAGTCTCTCTCTATCAAATTGTGATTGGAAACAGTGTGATTGTGGTCCGTAAATCAATTGGGTATGATTGTAGCCCATAAATCAATTAGATGATCTTGTAGCCTTATTAAATCAAGAGAGTTTGTCCTGGACTCGAAGATAGGAGGGTGTATCTCATGGCCTTGAAATCAAGGTTGTAATATCGATATTATATTTGAAAAGAAATCTGCACTAGAAATTGTGTGGGACTAGATGTAGGGTAACTCCGAACCAGTATAAAATTCTGGTGTGTTCTTTCCTTAACTGCTTTTATTAACTATTTGCATCTATGTCTGATTCTATGATTATTTCTGTGTTTGTAAATTGCATCTGTTTGGATTTAATTTGAAAGATTTCAAAATGATACATAAAATTAATTAAATGTTATTCACCCTCCTCTAGTGTTAATTCTGCCTTAAGATCCATAATCCGCATTTCATACATTTGGTATCAGAGCATTGGTTTTCAAAGTTATCATAATCTTAATTTTGAAAAGTTTGAAAAGGCAATTTTTGAAAATTCTGTTAACACTAGTTCAAAACTGTCCAAGTCATCATTGTCTTATAAGTCTGCATATTATTATTATAGAAAATCAAGTTATCTACTGAATTGGTGTATTGTGCAGGAACAGATGTGTCACATGGCTTTTGATGAATCAATACTCAATGAACAAATGGTGCAAATCAAGAAAAATAAATGGATACTTGATAGTGGATGTTCGAGACACACGACTGGCAGTCCGAAGATACTGAATGACATAATTTATGAAGATGGAGGACTGGTCAACGTTGGAGACAACTCAAAAGGATATGTGATTGGCATCGGCAATGTCTGTAACTCTAAAACTCCTACTATTTATAATATGTTATTAGTTAGGAAGCTAAAACACAATTTACTTAGCATAAGTCAACTATGTGATAAGGGGTACAAAATTAAATTTGAAAAGGATAAGTGTCACATCGAAGATAATAAATCAAATATTAACTTTGAAGGAATTAGGAAGAAAAATGTTACTCAGTATGAAAATTCAAATGATAACCTATGTCTTTTGGCTAATACAAGTGACCCTTGAATTTGGCATAAAAGATTTAGGCATTTGAATTTCAAACTTTTAACTATACTTTCAAAACTTGATCTAGTAAGAGGTATCCCTAAAATGAATTTTAAAGTAGATAGTTGAAAGATATGATTTCAACTTCAAAACCTCTTTAGTTACTTCATTTAGATCTGTTTGGTCCATCTCCAATTTAGTCAATGAATCACTGCAAATATGTTTTTGGATTTGTAAATGATTATTCTAGATTTATGTGGACAATTTTTCTGAAACTTAAAAGTGATGCTTTTGATTTATTCTTTTGCAAAAAGAATTCAAAATCAACTTTCTTTAAAAAATCAAAACTATTCGTAGCGATCACGGTGGAGAATCTAAAAATGAAAATTTCGAAAATTTCTGTAATAAAAAAAGGAATAACTCATAATTTTTCCTTTTCAAGAAGTCCACGATAAAACGGAGTGGTAAAATGTAAAAATAGAACGATTCAAGAGTTCGCAAGAACAATGCTTTCAGGCTGTAAATTACCAAGAAAGTTTTGGGCTGAAGTAGTCGCTATAGTGTGTTACATTTTGAATGGGATTTTCATTAGACCTTTAACCAATGAAACACCATATGAACATCTATTCAATAAGAAACCAAAGGTATCTTATTTTAAAGTATTTGGAAGTAAATGCTTTATTCTAAATACGAAGGACAATTTGAATAAATTTGATCCTAAATCCCGATAAAGAAATCTTTATCGGATATCCTAATTCTGACGACCCAACTTTTTGGATGGTTTAAATCAACGATAAGACACATATGTTAGACTCAAACCATTCAAAAGGGAGGATTATTATGGGGTAAATAAGAAAAAGTAGAGAAAGAAAGAAAAACAAACACAGAATCTCCCAGCAGAATGACAAAGTATAATAATCAAATAAAATGAAGCTATTTTACAAATAACATTTGATTTCACTTTTACAATATAGTATCAGAGTACATACAACAGTAATAAATAAATAATGCAGCGGAACAACCTGATGTAGTGGGATAAAGGTAATAGATAATAATAGTTCTAAATCTCCGTCCTCGTCCTCCAAAAGAAGTCTTCAATACACTGAAAAGCTCAGGCTGATCTGAACGAATTGAAAAGAAAAAACACTCGAGTCAAAACTGAAATATCTTATGTAAGTTAAATAAACAATAAATAAATGTGAGCGTAATGGAGTCAGGGATGTTTATGCTATTTGACATCTCCTATACAGTGTCTAACGTGAGTGCAATAACTTAAGAGATGTTTGGGATTCCATCTCTTAAGGATCCATTAAACTATCTACATACATAATACATTACGCTATTATAATAGTGTCTACAGTAAAGGAAGGTATTAAAATAGCGTTAAGGCGTTACCAATATCCATCTTAACACATTTTATATATTCCTGTAGTCTTTATAGATACTGTAAGATCCTCTGTAACTGGAGGTTTACTCGATGAGCACTACATAGGTACGGTACAAACCAAACTCGTAGAGGACGCGATAAGGCATCTGATAAGGCATGCGAGGCAATACCCAGGGTAGGATACTACCGTTTTGCGGATCTGAACTAGTGGTAACGCATAGCCGCTACTAACGTCCATGTGACGACCTTCCATGACTCCCGCACCAAAACAAGGAAATAATGCGCTGAAAGGCGTGCCAGGCAGCCATGGGTGACCGTCAAGGGTAGAATAAACATCGCAGAATCTATCGCATAACTCACAGCGCATGGATAAAATACAATAGAGAAATATATGTATAGTGAAGCTTCATAACAGAATATCATCAAATAAGCATCTTAGAAGTTTGATACAATCATCAGAACAGTCAATACATCAAAACCTCACTACAAAGCACTCAAAGTATATACAGCGGAAAAACCCAGTACATAATATGAAATAATATGCAAAAAGCCTCCTGCTCGTCTTCGTCATCATCAACGTAGATCTCCAAGAACAGCACCTGTCACCTGCTACCTAGTCTGCCCATCCCAACATGGATGAACAACCCAAGGTAATAAGAGGAGACATAAAACCTTGAGTCAGACAAAGTCTTAGTGAGCAGTAAATCAACTATCAAACATACCAAAAGAGTATAAGGGATAAAAGGAATAGGAACCAAACCATCCCACTCCACCTCTTTCTACAGTGATAGCTCCCAGACACACATTAAGGAGAAGCAAGCATAACATAGCAGGCAATTAAAGTAAAGCAATAATCACTCGAGTCAAGGTCGATGTTTTCCAAATACAAACCCCCAAGTCCTAGACCAAGATCGGATAAGCACCCAGAAAACACTGCTCTTGAGACCGAATGACGATACAACCAAATGTCCAAACATCCATGACTCTGGCTATCACTGTTAACCTTGCTTTGAAATCACCGTTAATTGAATGACCGACTCCTTCCTGAGCCATCTATCAAGGGCTAATGGTAACCCCGGTTCTAGACATAACTCCGCACGTCATCATGACCCGTGCCTAGGAATTTTCGCAACTACCCAGAGTACTCGACCACCTACCTGTAGTCTTTAGGGTGTCCAGACCACCTACCTGTAGTCTTTAGGGCAACCCTTGTACTCTTGCTTTGGGTCTGCTAGAACCTTCAACAACGATGAAATCCAAGCCTTCTAGTCATCCTCCTTGACGACTATTCTCAACCTAGCCCAAACTACCTCTTGAGCCATCCATTATCAATCAACTCGAACTACCCTTCATGTTGTCAACATGCTTGGAGCAATCCTTCTCGATTATACCAAGGTTACATCACATCATTCCTTGCCTCATCTTCATTATAGCAAAGGCTCATCTTAACATCATGGTTTGCCTCATAGCATCAAGGCAAAATTCCATCTCAACATCATCCAATCCATACATATGAGCTTCAACATCCACTACATATGCCTTGAGCAACTTTCACCATTCAAGAGCCTCTTCCGTAGCTTTTGAATCGTCTTTGACCATACTGGTCCAAATCTATCAACTAGATAACTCATTCACAACAATCAAACAAGGCAAACATTAATCCAAACAACAAGTAGTCAATCAAGTTCTAAATAGGCATTTATCACTAAAATGGAAATTTCGTAAATAAATGATCATGGATCTAACATACATGAATCAAGGGTTTTTAGCATAGATCTAACAAATATAAATCATGGGTTTTGTCTCTACAACTTGATAAATGAACTTGCATAAGTAAACATCTTCATAAGTAATGGATCTACACTTGGATCTAAAGAAATATGCATAAAATCACTATCTACAACACTCCAACAAACCACCAATCCAATATACTCCTTTGGGTCCGCGTGAGAGATAACCACCACTCACCGAATCACCCAAACACTTCAAAAACTAATCACTTCAGATCTGGACAGCAAGGATTCAAGCTTGATTCGTCGAAATCCCGCTTGAAACGATGAAATCTAGCTTGGTTGGATGAAGATCTTCAACTTTGGCTCTTGGATCTTCGATCTTGGATGGATGTTAGAACTAGATTGGAATGGAGAAAAAGAGATGAAGAAATGTTGTAGTCGAGCTCTCAAAATGGCAGCACTTCGTCGCTTCAAAAACCGGTGCCAAAAAGTGAGCCAAACCCCTCTATTTATAGGTTGAAATTCCCCATGAGTCGTCCGCCCCTATGAGTCGTCCACGACTCATGACTCAACGACTCAAGCCACTACGACTCACGACTCAACGCAGCTCAAGGCAATACGACTCAACACACACACGACACAGCATACACACGACTCAAGCCCCTACCGACTTAACAACACACGACCTAAGAACATACACGAGCTAAACTATCCTGCCGACTCAACGACCCAACTAATACGGCCTAACGACTTAACTATGTTGCCGACTCACGACTTAATCACTACACAGGGCCACACGACCTAGTTCCCTGCCGACCTAACACTAAGTCGTCTGGGCGACTCAACTACCAACGACCTAAGCCTTAACTCCTTATGCCGCTACCCTATGAGTTGGCATCCCCTAAGCCGTTAGTTTCCCCTAGGTCAGCCAATCACCTTAAGTCGTTCCTTCCTATGAGTCGGTCCAATACATGAGTCGGTCACCTCTACTACTCAGTCACCCCAATGAGTCGCCACTCTACTAAGTCGCTAACTCCTCTAACTCGCTAACTCTTAGGTTGGTCACCCCTATGAGTCGGTTATCCTATGAGTCGCTCACTACCTTGACTCGGTCCAAACCTTAAGCCGCTGCCTACTAACTCGTCTGCTGTCTTAGGTCGTCCAAATCACTAGGTCACAACATGTTAACACCTTAACTCGTCCAACTGCTAATTCGTCCAAACTTCTATAGCTCGCCCACACAACTTAGGCTATGGACGACATAAACAACACTAACAACCTAGTAATTCTGCGATTATATCGACACGTAAAATACGGGTCGTTACATTCTCTCCCCCTTAGGAATTTCGTCCTCGAAATTCCAAACAAACAACAGCAATCGAAGCTATTCTGCATGCCTACCATCCATAGCAACCAACAAACCATGCATCCAATTCTAGCCTAGCATGCAGAATTCTAAGACTTAGAACAAGATACAAATTCATGAGATGTCACGACACCTTAGGGCCATACCTCGAAGAGTTCGGGATGAGCTGCCTTCATCCTCTCTTCCTCCTCCCACGTACAGTCGTTAACATCATCACTCCATTGTATCTTGAGCAACGTAATCTTCTTCCTCCTAAGTTGTTTCGTGTCGATTTCAACAACACGAAGCGGCTTACAAGGTCTCGTAACCACTGGATCAATCTCTAAATCTTCACAGTTATCAGCAGAAACCACTGTATTCGAGTCATGCACATACTTCCGTAGATAGGATACATGAAAAACATTGTGCACACCTGCCATCTTTTCCGGTAACTCCAATCTATAAGCGAGCTTTCCAATTCGCTCGATGATCGGGAATGGTCCAACAAATCTCGGAGTTAACTTTCCTTTCTTTCCAAATCGAATAACATTCTTTAGAGGAGAAATCTTCACAAAAACCATATCACCTACGTCAAATTCCAAATCCTTACGACGATTATTGGCATAACTTTTCTGACGATCTTGGGCTGCCTTCATTCGCTGCCGAATGATCCTTATACAATCCGAAGTCCGTCGAATCATCTCTGGCCCAAGTATCAGTTTTTCTCCAGTTTCCAACCAACATGTCGGAGAGTTACACGGTCTTCCATACAGTGCTTCATATGGTGCCATACCAATACTTGACTGGTAACTGTTATCGTACGCAAACTCCACCAAATGAAGATGATCTTCCCACGATCCTCCGAAATCCAAAACACATGCTCTGAGGAGATCTTCCAAAACTCGGTTGACTCTCTCAGTCTGACCATCTGTTTGAGGGTGGTAAGTTGTACTCAAACACAACTTGGTTCCCAAAACTTCCTGGAAGCTCTTCCAAAATCTACTAGTGAACAATGGGTCTCGATCGCTCACTATACTTTTCGGAATACCATGGAATCGAACTATCCACTTAACATACAACTCAGCCAACTTTGATGCAGTCCTAGTCGATCGAACAGGAATGAATCTTGCACTCTTGGTCAACCGATCTACTATGACCCAAATCGCTTCATTTCCTGCTCTTGTTCTAGGTAGACCATCGATAAAATCCATCGATATCTGTTCCCACTTCCATGTAGGAACCTCTAATGGCTGAAGCAATCCACTTGGCTTCTTCTGCTCTGCTTTAACCAACTGGCAATTCATACACTTGGAAATAAAATTTCCAACATCCTTCTTCATGCCTGCCCAATAATAGGTTCTCTTCATATCCCGATACATCTTATTTCCACCTGGATGAATTGTCAACTTCGAGTGATGACTTTCCCTAAGAACTTCATCTCTCAATCCATCTACATCGGGAACAACTAGTCGTCCTTGCTTTCGAAGCCAACTCTCTCGATCGACTTCAAATCCGTTATCCTTTTCTGGATTCAATCCAGATTCCAAATCTCGGATAATCTTGACAAGCTTATCGTCTCGCTTTTGGCTCTCGCCAATTCTCTCTACCAGAGTAGGCCTTATCGATAAGTTTGCCAACATCTCAGGTTCCAATTCACATCTAGGCCTGAAGTCAAATTCAGCTAAATACTCGAGACTCTTCCATTCCGAAAACATGGCTCCCAATCCTGCATGTCTTCGACTCAACGCATCTGCCACTGCGTTACCTTTTCCCGAAGTATAGGCTATACCAAAATCATACGATGCCAAGAACTCTAGCCACCGTTGCTGTCGAAGATTCAAATCCTTTTGAGAGAACAGATACTTCAACGACTTATGATCTGTAAACAACTCGAATCGAACTCCCAATAGGTAATGTCTCCACATCTTCAAAGCAAAAACAATCGCCGCTAACTCCAAATCATGAGTTGGGTAATTCCTTTCATGCGGCTTCAGTTGTCGACTAGCATACGCAACAACTTTATCCTTCTGCATTAGCACTGCTCCAAGTCCAGTACCACATGCATCGGTGTAAACCACCATCTCCTCATTCCCACTTGGAATAGTCAAAACAGGAGCACTCGTCAGTCGCTCTTTCAGGATTCCAAAAGCTTGCTCACACTTAGCATCCCAACAGAACACTTGGTTCTTCTTCGTCAATCCTGTTAATGGTGCAACTATCTTGGAAAAGTCTTTGATAAACCGACGATAATATCCTGCTAATCCAAGAAAACTTCTCACATCAGATGCATTCTTAGGTCTAATCCAATCCTGGATCGCTGCCACCTTAGCGGGATCAACCGCTATTCCATTTCCAGAGATAACATGGCCTAAGAATCTCACTTCACTCTTCCAGAAGTGACACTTCGAAAACTTAGCCTTCAGCTGATGTTTCCGTAAGATTTCCAAAACAATACGCAAGTGCATCTTGTGCACTTCTTCAGTTCTGGAATAAATCAGAATATCATCCACGAACACAAGTACGAACTTGTTCAACTGATCTCTAAATACTCTATTCATAAGATCCACAAAATATGCTGGTGCGTTAGTCAAACCAAACGGCATTACCAGCCACTCATAAAAACCGGATGGTGTCCTAAAAGCAGTCTTTGGCACACTATCCTTAGACACTCTCAACTGGTGAAATCCCGTTGCCAAATCCATCTGAGAAAACACCTTAGCCTCGTGAAGCTGATCAAACAAGTCATCTATTCTCGGCAATGGATACTTGTTCTTCTTAGTCACCTTATTCAGCTCACGATAATCCACACACAACCTCAACGATCCATCCGCTTTGGTTGCGAACACAACTGGTGCACCCCATTCGGACACACTACGCCGAATGAATCCTTTTCGCAAAAGGTCATCAACTTGCACCTTCAACTCTTGCTGTTCCCTAAGCGCCATCCGCCTAAGAGGCATCACAACGGGTCTGGCTCCCTCAACTAGATCGATACGAAACTCGATCTCCCTATGCGGCGGTAATCCTTTGACTTCGTCAAAGACATCCTCAAATCCATTCACAATAGGCACCGATGACAGTCCATCCCGTGGAACAACCAGCGAATACATGAAGCTCATGAAGACGCCTTCTTCATGCTTACATCGTATCACAACCTTTCGCCCTTCCACATTCCCGACTGTCACCTCCAGCCTCTCACAGTCAATCTTTGCCGCATACTTCCTAAGCCAGTCCATACCCAAAATAATTCCGAACCCCACAAAGTTCAGAACAAAGCAATCACAAGCAAAAGAGCAATCATGACTTGACACAACTAAACCACGGCATATCATACACAAACAGGACGAACCCCCAACTGGATTAGTCACAACCAATGGTCTATCAACAATATCCGGTTCCAAACCTAACCGGCCTACAAGATCATCACAAATAAAAGAATGCGACGCTCCAGTATCAAACAACACTCTAACTGGAACACCACAAATAGAAAGAGTACCTTGAACCACCACACTCTTCCCCTTTTCTTCAGCAGTAGGAGCTTTTGAAGACGACGGCACAGCTCCCATAGCATAAGCTTGTACAATCTGCCTATCTTTCCTTGGTTCTGGGCAATCCTTCTTGATATGTCCCAGCTTATCACAGTTGTAACACTTTCCCGGCACCTTGGGATTCTTGCAATCTCTGAAGAGATGGCCCTTCTGCTGACAGTTGTAGCAGGTCACTTCACCCTTCGGCTTCTTCTGGCCATCCTTACCCTTCTGTTGCTGCTGCTTCCTCTTCTTGTTGCCACCTTGCTGTGGTTTAGATCCTTCCTTGGTTACAGCAACAACAGAACTCTCCCTAGGAAAC
The DNA here is from genome assembly GCA_030765085.1 of Allium cepa. Lineage (NCBI taxonomy): Eukaryota > Viridiplantae > Streptophyta > Magnoliopsida > Asparagales > Amaryllidaceae > Allium > Allium cepa. Next base: position 444,926,900 of record CM060935.1, on the reverse strand, counting down.
AAACTCTCATGCCTGAGAGCTTTCTCCACAAGCTTCTCAAACGGATCGTCTAGATGATCCACCAACTGTCTCCCAAGATAAGTGTCCAAACCGGTCACAAACTTCTCATTCTTCTGATAGGGAGAATCAATATACGATCTGGCATACTTGGACAAAGCCTCAAACTCAGAAACATACTCAAGGACCGATCTCCCACCTTGCTTGAGCTCTACAAACTTCTTGAACAAAACAGATTTCTGAGCTGTAGAGATAAACTTAGCTTCAAATCTGACTTGGAATTGCTCCCAAGTAATCTCCTCCTCCGGAGTATCAATGGTGATAGAATTCCACCAATCTGAAGCTCTCCCTTGAAGTTGCCTTGATGCAAGCTTCCTCTTAGTTGCATCCTCGATTCCCAAATCACCAAAGATCCTCCTACAAGCATCAATCCATCTCTGTACTTCAATAGTTGATTCCGTTCCTAAGAAAACCTTTCCTCCAAGAGAAGTATAGTCCTTACAAAGCTTAGTAAAATCCACCGGTCTTGGAGCTTGAACTTGAACTCCAACATCTACTGATGACCCCGAAGCTGGTATCCTCCTCATGATCGAAGTCATCATGGCTTCAAACATAGCTCCATAATCAGTAGCTTCCCCAGTAGCACGGTTTTCTCTAGCAGCTGGTCTCCCTCTTCGACTCATCCTTAATATCTACAAAAAGGAATGATTAGAACACCTTGAGAAACAACTGCATGAGGAGTTCAAATCCTTCTAAACTACTATATTATATATATAGTAATCATCCATCAAAAATACAATTACGTCTCTCTTACGTAGTTACGTCAGCGAGCGTTGGCTAAAATCGATTAACCTGGCTGTGATACCAAATGTGACGACCTTCCATGACTCCCGCACCAAAACAAGGAAATAATGCGCTGAAAGGCGTGCCAGGCAGCCATGGGTGACCGTCAAGGGTAGAATAAACATCGCAGAATCTATCGCATAACTCACAGCGCATGGATAAAATACAATAGAGAAATATATGTATAGTGAAGCTTTATAACAGAATATCATCAAATAAGCATCTTAGAAGTTTGATACAATCATCAGAACAGTCAATACATCAAAACCTCACTACAAAGCACTCAAAGTATATACAGCGGAAAAAACCCAGTACATAATATGAAATAATATGCAAAAAGCCTCCTGCTCGTCTTCGTCATCATCAACGTAGATCTCCAAGAACAGCACCTGTCACCTGCTACCTAGTCTGCCCATCCCAACATGGATGAACAGCCCAAGGTAATAAGAGGAGACATAAAACCTTGAGTCAGACAAAGTCTTAGTGAGCAGTAAATCAACTATCAAACATACCAAAAGAGTATAAGGGATAAAAGGAATAGGAACCAAACCATCCCACTCCACCTCTTTCTACAGTGATAGCTCCCAGACACACATTAAGGAGAAGCAAGCATAACATAGCAGGCAATTAAAGTAAAGCAATAATCACTCGAGTCAAGGTCGATGTTTTCCAAATACAAACCCCCAAGTACTAAACCAAGATCGGATAAGCACCCAGAAAACACCGCACTTGAGACCGAATGACGATACAACCAAACGTCCAAACATCCATGACTCTGGCTATCACTGTTAACCTTGCTTCGAAATCACCGTTAATTGAATGACCGACTCCTTCCTGAGCCATCTATCAAGGGCTAATGGTAACCCCGGTTCTAGACATAACTCCGCACGTCATCATGACCCGTGCCTAGGAATTTTCGCAACTACCCAGAGTACTCGACCACCTACCTGTAGTCTTTAGGGTGTCCAGACCACCTACCTGTAGTCTTTAGGGCAACCCTTGTACTCTTGCTTTGAGTCTGCTAGAACCTTCAACAACGATGAAATCCAAGCCTTCTAGTCATCCTCCTTGACGACTATTCTCAACCTAGCCCAAACTACCTCTTGAGCCATCCATTATCAATCAACTCGAACTACCCTTCAAGTTGTCAACATGCTTGGAGCAATCCTTCTCGATTATACCAAGATTACATCACATCATTCCTTGCCTCATCTTCATTATAGCAAAGGCTCATCTTAACATCATGGTTTGCCTCATAGCATCAAGGCAAAATTCCATCTCAACATCATCCAATCCATACATATGAGCTTCAACATCCACTACATATGCCTTGAGCAACTTTCACCATTCAAGAGCCTCTTCCGTAGCTTTTGAATCGTCTTTGACCATACTGGTCCAAATCTATCAGCTAGATAACTCATTCACAACAATCAAACAAGGCAAACATTAATCCAAACAACAAGTAGTCAATCAAGTTCTAAATAGGCATTTATCACTAAAATGGAAATTTCGTAAATAAATGATCATGGATCTAACATACATGAATCAAGGGTTTTTAGCATAGATCTAACAAATATAAATCATGGGTTTTGTCTCTACAACTTGATAAATGAACTTGCATAAGTAAACATCTTCATAAGTAGTGGATCTACACTTGGATCTAAAGAAATATGCATAAAATCACTATCTACAACACTCCAACAAACCACCAATCCAATATACTCCTTTGGGTCCGCGTGAGAGATAACCACCACTCACCGAATCACCCAAACACTTCAAAAACTAATCACTTCAGATCTGGACAGCAAGGATTCAAGCTTGATTCGTCGAAATCCCGCTTGAAACGATGAAATCTAGCTTGGTTGGATGAAGATCTTCAACTTTGGCTCTTGGATCTTCGATCTTGGATGGATGTTAGAACTAGATTGGAATGGAGAAAAGGAGATGAAGAAATGTTGTAGTCGAGCTCTCAAAATGGCAGCACTTCGTCGCTTCAAAAACCGGTGCCAAAAAGTGAGCCAAACCCTTCTATTTATAGGCTGAAATTCCCCATGAGTCGTCCGCCCCTATGAGTCGTCCACGACTCATGACTCAACGACTCAAGCCACTACGACTCACGACTCAACGCAGCTCAAGGCAATACGACTCAACACACACACGACACAGCATACACACGACTCAAGCCCCTACCGACTTAACAACACACGACCTAAGAACATACACGAGCTAAACTATCCTGCCGACTCAACGACCCAACTAATACGGCCTAACGACTTAACTATGTTGCCGACTCACGACTTAATCCCTACACAGGGCCACACGACCTAGTTCCCTGCCGACCTAACACTAAGTCGTCTGGGCGACTCAACTACCAACGACCTAAGCCTTAACTCCTTATGTCGCTACCCTATGAGTTGGCATCCCCTAAGCCGTTAGTTTCCCCTAGGTCAGCCAATCACCTTAAGTCGTTCCTTCCTATGAGTCGGTCCAATACATGAGTCGGTCACCTCTACTACTCAGTCGCCCCAATGAGTCGCCACTCTACTAAGTCGCTAACTCCTCTAACTCGCTAACTCTTAGATTGGTCACCCCTATGAGTCGGTTATCCTATGAGTCGCTCACTACCTTGACTCGGTCCAAACCTTAAGCCGCTGCCTACTAACTCGTCTACTGTCTTAGGTCGTCCAAATCACTAGGTCGCAACATGTTAACACCTTAACTCGTCCAACTGCTAACTCGTCCAAACTTCTATAGTTCGCCCACACAACTTAGGCTATGGACGACATAAACAACACTAACAACCTAGTAATTCTGCGATTATATCGACACGTAAAATACGGGTCGTTACAGTCCACCTCAGAACACACTCCCATAATCAAAATCGAGGGGTGGCCACCAAATCAATCATAGAGTCATAATATGATACAGAAGAAATGCGCCCGATAGGAGGAGCGAACTAACTTGGTCCGGCATAACTCTTGTTTAGTCACATCAAGCTGACTCGTGGGAGTCAGCGCTACGTAAGTACCTCATACAGAATCGTTCTCCAAACCATCCTACTTCATTCGGGAATCTCCATCATGTACACGTTTGTTAAAGTGGTTTTCAGTATAGGAGAGTGTATGACAATATCCGATCCCACTCTCTTTAACAATCAAACGTTATTTCACACCGTATGGTTCTTTCACATTTCCAAAACCGATTCATACTTGATATCAAAATATCATATTCAATTCAAACCATATCACTTTCAAAACCATATTCACTTTCAAAATCATGTCAATAAGATAGGTTAATTAAATCCTTATTCAAAATTGTCATATTTAATAAAATGTGTCATTTCACTAGAAAATATCATTTCAAATCCCAACTTATGTTATAACATCATTTAACCATATTTGCTTTAAAAATCAAGGATTTAATTATAAACACTTTCACTTTACACCTACCATTTAGAAAATGGTTTAGATAGTTATAAATAGTTTAAATAGTATAGCATAGTTTATATAGATTTAAAATATGTTAAGTAGATATAAAACAGATTAAGTAGATTTAAAACAGATTAATTAGATTTAAAACAGACTAAGTAGATCTAAAACAGACTAAGTAGGTTTAAAACAGACTAGATAGGTTTAAAACAGACTAAATAGGTTTAAAATAGACTACATAGGTTTAAAACAGACTAAATAAGTTAAAAATAGATTAAATAGATTTAAATTAGATAAATAGATTTAAAATAGGTTAAAATGGGTTAACTAGTTTAAAATAAGTTAGAATAGGTTAAATTGGATTAAATAGATTAAAATAGATTAAAAATAAATTAAAATAGTTTTAAATTGATTAAAATAGTTTTACAAAAGACTAAATTAGTTTAATACTTTGAAAATCTAACTAATCCGGCTTCCAAATCAACAAACTATTTTTTTTTAATTTTAATTCAAAATTTCTTTTAAAACCATTTAATCAGTATCGATTTCAAATTCATGCTCAAACAACAAATCCAAACTATTTCAAATTTAGTAGACTTCAAAATTACATTTTTTCCAAACGTTTCAATAACCCAATTCGAATAAAATTTTCAGTTATACTTCAATTTGAACCTTAAAATTTCAATTTAATTTCCTTAAATAATTCCTTTAAATTAATTCCAATTTCAACATTTAAAGCTTGGATTTTCAAAAATAATTCAGTTTGAATAAATCAAATTTTATTACAAAATATCATTTAATTGAATTCAAATTTTAAGGAATTAAAATCATTTTAATTTAACCAATCTAGTGTCCCCATATAATTTTCTACCCTGTGTTCAAGTGATATGGATATATATCATTTCAACCCGCAATAAATTTAAATTTATGGGTAAATATATCATTTCAACCACAATCCCAAATTTCACTTCAAATCCATGAAATTTCTCGAGTCTATCATTTCAACCCATAACGATTACTCCCTAATCTATCTGATCGTTCGGGTATGTATCATTTCAACCCATAGGAAACTTGTTGTTTCATAACAATATAAAATATAACATCCAGTTATCCAATATCAACAATCAAACATCCATCACAATCATCGTCCAAATCAACAATAAATAACAACAATTTACTGATTATCAATAACATATATTAACTGGAAATTTGAAATTCAATATTAAATTAAATGGCGATTAAATTCAATAAAAGTCAGATTTTAATGGAATGACAATTTAAATATACCAAACATCGACCAATCAGTTTCTAATCACATCATAAATTCAATTTAACTAACATAAGATAATTATTAGTCGTGAGTGGGTCAAAACACCCACCTTTGGTTTCATGTCGATTTGAAATCCAACATAAGACCCAAGTTTCAACAGTCTCAAAAATCGTCCAAACTAGTGCCAAAATGTTTGGAATTTCGATAAGCTTGCAGCGGAGTAAACCATGCATAAATCAGATCTTGTACGTGAAAGTTATGGTCGTTGGAAGTTAAACTATTTGAAATTAAAATAAAAAATACAACTCACCACGTGATCTCACCACATTCGTTCATAAACGCCATTTCCAAAAAACCTAGCCTACACATGTCGCCGCCACCTTCGTTCAACATGCCGCTGTGCCGCCCATAGCTAGCCGCGACCACCCCCTAACACGCCGCCAACCTCCCTGGCATCTCGACCCTCGACGATCACCATCAGTCCTATTGTCACGCACATGAGAAAGGCAGCCGCCGCCATTATATTTTTAACCCTACTCGAATTTTTGCAGGCAATCTGAACATTGGTATGACGAACTACCTACACGGATGAACTCCCCTAGATCTTCTCCATGCATCCATACCCACAAATCGATGATCCGATGACGTTGATCATCCTCCTATTGAATGGCCGAGATTTATTCCTCAATTTCTGGACACAAAGACCCAAATCGAAAAAAAATCTGCAGATCTAGATTACGTTCGTCGAGAGCTTCGAATGGTATATGATATGATAGGGTTAGGAGAGGTTTGATTTTGAAATTGAATTTAGGGTTTGTAATCTGAATTGGTATTTTCCACTGAGAAGAGATAAGCAGACATATGGAATTGTATGTACTGCGATAAGAAATAAAAGGCTACCAGAGTTTAGGAAGAACTATTTATATGAACAAAGCCCGATAAGAAAATGAACACGTATCGAATTGGTACGAATGACAATAACGACTCGAAAAGTCCATTTTGCTTCTAAAACAAAAATGGGCCATCCCATATATCGAAATAGATGTTTTCAATATTTTTAAACTAAATGCAATAGGTTCCATGTCCCAATTCCATTGTATGGAGAAGTTAGCTTTTAAAATCAGCTTATTTCAATTGAATTGAATTAAATTAAATTGATTTCTATGTGTTTCAAGCCCGCACGATCAAAGGACAAGTCCGATTGCTATGAAACTTGAAATCTTATAATAATTCACCGTTATGGATCCGATAAATCCAATTTTGTTGAAATATGACACAGTGTCCAAAATGGCTATTTTCACGTTAATTAAATAAATTATTATTAAATTGATTAAATCATTTTTCAATTCAATTTTTATAATTAACAATTTTGTCATTTCTAATTACACAGAAATTAACACTTTTTAAAAACCAATTTCCCAGGTCCAATTCAATGTTAATTATTGCACTAATTACAGTGTTTGATTTTAATTTCAATAAACTCATTTATTATAATTTAAATTCCAATAAATTGATTAGATTTGATTTCAATCATTTTATTCAATTAATCATTTATGGGCATAGTTAACATTGGTTTACCATTTATTACATCAGTATTCTACGGTTACCATCTTAATTCACATTTACTGCAATATTTAAATAGATTAATTGCAATTGATTTCTAATTTAATTTCAATGAATTACTTAGTGAATGGATGATTAAAACATTGTTATAACTTACCAATTCAAACACATTTCCATGTTTACAATCATTTCAATTAATTGAATTTCATTAAAGTAATTATCAGTTACCTAAAATTAACATTATTAAATTTAATTTATTTATTATTCTCAATAATAAATCACAAAATTTAATTTCTTTCAATATTAAATTACAAAATCTTATTAAATTCGATATTTTAATTATCAGAAAAATATAGGTGGTTACACTAATAGAAGTAAAGCATATAGAATTTTCAATTTAAAAATAACACCACTGAAGAAACAACACATGTATCTTTTGATGAAAATTTCAAAGATTTTGTTCAAATAAATGATGAAGATGATTTTGGTACTTTAAATAATGAATCAAATGAAACAAATTAAAACTGTTCATCCTAATAAAAGGATCGGGGTTTTAAAAGATCATACTGTAGAAAATATACTAGGAAATATTGAATCTGTTGTTAGAACTAGAAATCAATTAAACACGATAAGTAATGTAGCTTTTATATCAACTACTATACCCGAAAATCCAAAGGAAGCACCATCTAATGATTCATGGATACTTGCTATGAAAGAAGAACTGGATAAATTCACCAACAATGATGTATGGAACTTGTTCCTAGACCTAAGGACAAAACTATAATAGGAACTAAATGGTTTTATAAAAATAAAATGAATGAACAAGGTGAGGTAGTTAGAAATAAAGCTTCGTCAGTCGTGCAAGATTATTGTCAAAGGAAGGAATAGACTATGATGAAACCTTTGCATCCATAGCAAGATTAGAAGCCATTAGAATTCTACTTACTTTTACAAACCATAACAGTTTCAAATTATTTCAAATGGACGTCAAAAGTTCATTTTTAAATGTTTTGTTAAAGAAGATGTTTATGTTGAACAACCCCTACTTTTTGAAGACGAAAAGTTTCCAAATCATGTTTACAAATTAAAGAAAGATTTATATGGTCTGAAACAAGCTTCTAGATTCTGGTATGACAGACAAAGATCTTACTTATTACAATCAAATTTTGAAACTGGTAAAGTAGATAATACTTCTTTTTACAAGAAATAAAAATGATATCCAATTAGTACAGATATGTAGATGATATAATTTTTGGACCAACAAACAATGAAATGAACAAAGAGTTTTCTTAAATAATGACAAAAGAGTTTGAGATGAGTCATATGGATGAAATTACTTTCGTTTTAGGATTGCAAAAATAATAATTAGATAGTGGTATTTTCATTAGTCAAGAAAAGTATGCTAGGGATCTACTTAATAAGTTTGGTATGACCACTACGAGTGGAAAACCCACTTCTATGGCAACCAATGAAGCCTTGAATAAAGAAGACATATCGAAAGATGTCGACCAAAAACTATACAGGGGAATTATTGGATCACTGCTCTATATAACTGCGAGATATCATGTATAGTGTCTGTCTCTGCAAGGTACCAATCTCAACCCAAAGAGAACCATTTAAAAGCTGTTAATCATATCCTAAGATATGTTAAACACACTGTAGACTGTAGCCTATTTTACCCTAAAAATGATTTATTTGATTTAATATCATACTGTGATGCTAACTATGCTGGTTGTAAATCATACTGAAAAGTACAAGTGGAAATTGTCACTTTTTAGGACATTCTCTGGTTTTCTGGTTTAGTAAAAAGCAAAATAATATCTCACCATCAACAACTAAAGCAGAATATATCTCTGCTGCCTTGGCATGTTCTCAAGTAATCTATATGCAACAGATCCTAAAGGATTTTGGATTAAATATTTCAAAATCACCAATTTATTGTGACAATACAATCCTACTCATCATGCCAGAAACAAACATATTGATATCAAACATCATTTTCTCAGAGATAATATAAGAGATTATTTCTCTTGAATTTATCAACACTGATAACCAAATAGCTGATATTCTGACCAAACCCTTGAATCAATAAATCTTTACTAAATTTAGAAGAGAACTAGGTATTTTCTCTATAACTTAAATATATAATATAGATATAGTAACATATATATTTAAATATATATTGCATTAGTGAAGTCATTTTTGAAAAAGAAGGTAATTTGGTCAAACAACGTGGAAAGTTTTGTCTCCATTACCCAAATTGTTCAATTCACAAGTCACCGATTATCAAAGACTCTCATTAGATTGTTTTTATGTTAACGTTTTTATATTATGTGTATTTGTATATATTTGTGTTTATATATATATAATAAAATTATATTTACATTTCGCTTAATTATACTTCGTTATTAGTATTTAGTTCCATAGTATTAGTTTAAAAGGGATTTATGCTGTTTAGGATTAGTTTTTATTGAAGACAAAAGGGGAGAGTTATAAAATAGGTTAGATAGGCTTAGATTAAGGGTGAATTAATACATCAAAGCGGAGTTTTTGGAATAGGGGGGAGTCAGAGTAGAATCAAGTTAGGCGGAGTAGATTTTATAAACAAAGGTTGTCACCATCAAAAAGATGGAGATTGTTAGTTCCTGAGATGATGGTTTTGATGACAACAACCTAAGGACTTGTTATAAAATATAAATACTAATATTCTTGTTTAGATATATATATGTATATGCAGGATATATGCAGGTACTGAAGAATGAAGACCGTACAGTATAGAGATTCAAGACTGACGAATTCAAGATTGAAGAAATCAAGACCGAAGACTCATGAGTATCAAGAGTTCAGGATGTTAAGAGTACAAAATATCAAGATAAGAAATACAACTAGATTTATGTTAAAACTTTAATAATAGCACTAAAATCTTTATTCGAATTTTATTGTTGAATGGAATCCACCTTCTCACTTTAATAGTAGGATGGAACTTGCGATCTCTTTAGTGAGATGGAACCCACAACATTCTCTAGTGGAATGGAATCCACGAAATTTTCAAAATGATTTATTTTTCCAAAAACTTTTTAAAAGTCATCTCTCTTAGTTTAAATATTTTGGCCTTAAACTATTTTTATTATCTTTTATATTTTGACTCAAAATCATCTCTTGTTTTTAAACTATCTCCTGGTTTTAATATTATAAGCTTTAAATCTCAAAAATATATTCTATACTTAGTTTTTAATATTACTTTTATATTATAGATTATATATTTTTAAGATTACTTTTTAAATCCATTTTATAAATTTAAAATATATTCAAAATGGTTTATAAACTTCAGGAATTGCTTTGATAAGTTTTAAGAAAAATCTCTTTTAAAAATAAAAATCAATTTTCAAAAATTACTAGGGCATGTTGACATACCCCTTCCCCCCCATGTCGACATAGTAGACGTAGAATTTAAAATTCAAATTTTCAAATGAAGTGTTTATTCATCAAAACCTTTCATGAATGGACATGACTATTGTTCTTCTATAAATACCAGTTGTTTTCAATGAATTTTAAGTTAGTTTTTCTTCATTTCTTCACTCCTTCTCCACTCAAATATTCTCTTATATTTTAACAAAACACTGCCAAAATCCTAAGTGAATCAAACTTGATCATCGCTAGTTTGATTCTTTATCACTCTCTCTCTAAAAGATCTCAGTGCTATTCAGAGTTATAGGATCATTTGTAATCAAAGATCGAAAGATCGAAGTGTGTCAAGTTTCTTTCAATCAAAGTGTGATTGGAAACGGTGTGATTGTGGCTCGCAAATCAATAGGGTGTGATTGTAGCCTATAAATCAATTAGGTGATCTTGTAGCCTAGTTAAATCAAGAGAGTTTTCCTAGGACTTGAAGACAAGAGGGTGTATCTCATTGGCGTTGAAATCGAGGTTGTAATATCAACATTATATTTGAAAAGAAATCTGCACAAGAAATTGTGTGGGACTAGATGTAGGGTAACTCCGAACCAGTATAAAATTCCGGTGTATTCTTTCCTTTACTGCTTCTATTACTATTTGCATCTGTGTCTGCTTTTGTAATTGTTTCTATGTTTGTGAATTGCATCAGTTTGGATTTAATTTGAAAAGATTTCAAAAGGATACATAAAATTAATTAAACACTATTCAACCCTCCTCTAGTGTTAATTTTGCCTTAAGGTCCGTAATCCGCATTTCCTACATTCGGGTCGTAGGGCTAGTGGTAACGCATCGTAGCCACGACCGCCCACCGCGTCCATCCATCCCATATCGAGTCAAAAGGGAGGTCATCCCAAATCAAGGTGCACCAATCGAAACCAACTTCAAGGAAATGGTATGGACCAAATCCAAAAAGAAAATCGTAGAATGGATGTCCGCTAGAGGTAGCTACACTCATTGGCCCTGTCAAGTCGTCCTCTTTTAGTCATTTCAATTGATATAAAGTGTCGGGGATATCCGTCATCGTTCTCTTTCTTCAAATCCAGCAAACGCACACCAATCCAACAATTCATTCTAGAGTCTCCTCCATGTACACAGTTATTGAAGTGGTTCCAATGTTGACAGAGAGTATGCCAATAAGAGGCTCTGGTCTCTTTAACAAGCATACGTTGTTTTACACACCGGTTGGATCTTTTACATTTCGAAAATGCTTCATACTTGAAATCAAAATATAATATTCATTTCAAAATACTCTTTATTTCAAAATCATCATATTTACTTGAAATATGTCATTTCACTTGAAAAAATAATTTCATTTATTTCGAATTTAAACTCAGGTTATAACTTCATTTTAACTAAATTCACATTTAAATCAATGATTTAAATATAAAAGTTCCCACTTTGACCAATTTGAATTTTAGAAATTAGTTTGAATAGTTTTAAATAGTTTAAAAGATTAAACTTGTTAAAATAGTTTAAATAGTTAAAATATTAAAATAGGTTACATATTAAATGATCTAAAATTTTATATAATTTGAAAATTTTGAAAAATGAATTTTAAAACAGTTTATAGGGAAAATAGTCTCAAATTTAAAACTGTTTCTTCCAATTTCCAATAAATCTGGATTCATGTCCAAATTTAAATCAAACTGATTTAATTTCAAATCTTCCAATCAGATCATCTTAAATCTCAAATCAATTCAAATCGACTCAATTTTTATTATCAACTCAATTTCGATTTAAATTCAAATCAACTGAATTTCGATTTCAATTCGAATTAACTTCCATTTCGAAACGTTCATTTTAGCTTCAAATTCGATTCAACAATTCAATTCAATGGTTTAAATTTCAATTCAATTCTTGTTTTAAACCATTTCAGTTTATACAAAGTTTAAGTTATATTTAAGAATATCGATTTAAATCATTTAAATCAAATTTAACTTCGATGTTCAATATAACTTTCAAATCTTAAAAATAATTCAATTTCGAGCTCAATTTTGAAATATTCGTTTATATCACTTTAATTTCCATAGTTCGAATAAAGTTCAAACCTTTAGAATAATTCAATTCCCATAGTTCATGTCATATGTCAATTTTAACTTCACATTTCAAATTTAATTATTTGAAACAATTTCTTTTAAACAATTTCGATTTTAACATTTCAAAGCTCGAATTAGAAATAATTCAGTCCATATAAATTCGATTCCTTTATTTCTTTAAAAACGATATCATTTAAGTAATTTCAAAGCAAAATTTTAAAACCATTTAATTTAACCAATTAGGTGTCCATACATAATTTTCTATTCTATGGTCAAGTGATCGGTTATTTCGATTTCAATTTTAGGATGGATATATATCATTTCAATCCAAATCAGAGTGTCATAGGTATATATCATTTCAACCTTTATCTTAATTTATTCGAACTACTTCAATACTAGTTCTATATACTGCCGATAATATACTGGGTGATAACATGATATATATATATATATATATATGTATGTATGTATGTATGTATATGTGTGTGTGTGTGTGTGTGTGTGTATAAAATAAATAAACATCCAATCATCTGATATATCAACCAATAGGCATCCATCACAATCAACATTTATACAGTCAAAATATCACCACAATTAACTAGTTATCAATATTTGGTGTTTAACTAGCAATTTAATTCTAATTTCACTTTAGCTATCAATTTTAATTCATAACAATCAATTCATACGTCAATTTACATGTCAATTAAATTACCAAACAACAGTCAATAAAATTAAATTACTTCACGATATCAATTTAACGAACATTAGAAGTGTTTTAATATTTCGTGAGCATTATAAAACATTCACCTTTATTTGAAACTGGAAAATTTTCAATTGCAAATAAGTTCCAGCTCAACTTCATGTCGTAGACGATTTCGATACGAATCCAATGCAATTCGTTTGAATCGGACCTCGTATGAAAAATTTATGATTTTATTAGTATATCAATAATTAAAATTTAATTAACAAAAATAATTAACTAACTAAGACTAACTCTTCTCCCTTTCTCAGCTCGATACCAAGGCCGCACGCGCGAACCCAAACAACGCGACCCATTCCTTCATCGTGCGTGCCACCATAGGCCATCGTAGCCCGATCTAACTTCGCCACGACGCGTGCCTGTCGTTGCTCCACCACCACCTCAAGCGCGGTCGTCTCCACCGCTGTCATCGTCGCACAATTCGAGAAAACCCACGCAAACTTCCTCAGCCGATTCTGGCAAACTTACGAACTTCCAACTCAATCCAACTGTGCATTGTGTAGAGCTCGATGAGATCTACACTTTTCCTTTTGGTATCGTTAGATTTTATTGAGTGGATTGAGAGAAATCAAAAGAAGAAAGGAGGATTTTGGTCATTAAAATTTCTAATACATGCGGCTGATGGAGATCAGTTAGAGTTTTGACGAAAATGAATTCTAACATGGCCTTATATACAAATTTCAACCCAATTTATCCGCGAAAATTTTAAACTCGAACAAAACATGTCACTTGGCGTTCTACATGTTATACCCCATCCCAAACACAATGGAATATGGAGCCAATTCTATTATATTCAGAAGATAGCTTTTCAAAATCAAATTATTTTAATTAAAGTTTCGAAAATAAATCCTACGCATTTCAAGCTCGCACGAGTAAATGATAGTCCGATCACAACGAAAGTTGAAATCCTATAATAGTTCACTATTGCGGATCTAATGAAACTGGTTTTTCGAAATCTGAGACAGTGCCCAAAAAGGATATTTTTATACGTTAATTAAAATGAGCTATTTTCCAAATAAATTTATTCACCTTAAATTTAATGTTAAAAGTTCACAATCTTCATTCTTGTTTAATTAAAATATAAATCAACTTTTGAAATCATTTCATTCATTTTAAATTAAAGATTCAGTTATTTAAACAATTCCTAATATTAAATTTAAATAATTTAGTTATCCAATAAATCGCTATATTTGAAATATATGTTATTTAACTTATAAAACTTACTTTTAAAACGAATTCAAATAATAAAACAACCACTTCCATTTTATATTAATTCAACATTTATTATTCAATTCCAGCCATTGATTATAAACGCATTCAATACATAGAATTTCATTTCAATACTTGTTATTGCCAAAATCTTTGAAATTGGTTATTTCAAAATTTTATTCAAGTTCATAATCAATAAACTACATTAATAAATCAATAAATTTTTATTTCTAACCATATTTGTTAAATAATTTTTTGAAATTCAGTAATTTAAAATAAATTAAAATACAGATCGTTGCAAAATTGTTTTTAGCTAATTTGTTTTCATATTTGAAATTTATATGACAAATTCTTTTATGCCATTTCCATGGATCATCATGATTTATGGTTAAACATAAATCATTACTATGATTAATATTCATGTTTAGAATATAAATATTTCTGTTTCTTTTCCTTCAAAAATTAAAATTTTATTTTGATCAAAGATATTGCATTTATCTTTTTCAAAATCGATTCTAAATCCTTTATCGTATAATTGGATTATACTAAGTAAATTATGTTTTAAATTTTTAAATAACAAAACATTTGAAATAATAGAAGAAGTAGATGCACCAACATTGATGACATTTCCAATTTGGATAACATGTCCTTTGGAATTATCCCCAAAAGTGACCGTGCCACCGTACATGTAAGTGATATTTGATAGCATGTGTTCATTTCCCATCATATGTTTGGAACATACACTATCGAGTATCCATTTCTTCTAATTTTTATTTTTGGGTACCTGCAAAATAATAAGAAGTTTTAATTAGTACCCATATCCTTTTTTGGGTCCTATGAATTAGTAGCCATATCCATGAGGATTTAGAACCTTTAGAAATGTAATTTTCATTATGAACTATTTCTTTTAGATACATATCTATGTGTTTTTGTCTGATCAATTTTTATTTGTTTTAGGAATCCATATCTTAATCATTTTTGTATCCTTATTCTCATATTTAAGTTTTGTTTTTCGAAAATTTGTATATAATGTACTATACTTCTTTAAGCTCTTATTATTATTAGAGATAACATTGTTTCTAGAATCTTTATGATTATTTTTTGTTAAATCCTAAACCATTCCTATTTCTTGATGTTTTGAAATCTTTGTCAAATTATCTAGATATTGCTTTCCTTTATTAAATTTTGAAACATTGTTATTAATTTCATCTAATTAATTTCTGAGATCGGAAATTTTTGTATTAGCTAATTCTAAATTTTGTTTTAATTTATATTTTTATTTTTCAAGTTTATGATTCTTTATTTTTTATTCTTTATATCATGTTTTAGAGTAGCATTATGAGATGATAATTCTTTGCATTCTTTTTGTGCTAATTCTAAATCTACTGCTAAAATACTTTTTTCATCTTTTAACATTCCAATTTCTAATTCAACTTTGTTTAATTTTCCTATATTTTCTTTATTTAATTTCTTTAATTCTCTATATTTGACATCAATTCCACACTAACTTCAAGAAATTCTTCATATGTTCGTTCAGGACGCATGTAACGCTCCCTTACTTGTAGGCCCAAAACTAACGGCTATGGATGCCACAGTCATCCATCGTTATTAATTCTCGGCGGTCAAATATGGCGATATTAGATACATTGATATACATAAACACTAGAATACATAAAAAAAATTTAAACAACAACAAATTTCACACTCTATTTGAAAATATTCCAAATTGATTACATAATTCGAGTACGCAGACCATGCTAAGATAACATATAATTAATACAAAATACGCCAAGATCGACATATGAAGATGCCCTCTTGGATGATCAAAGTATATAATAATAAGGCAATAAAACATGCCTTTACAATCAAAACACACAGCAGAAATAAAAGAACTCTAATAACCAGCTTGCCTCTTGCACATCTTCGGAAGCTTTATTCGTCTAAAAGAACACCTAAAAACCTTAACTCTCAACCTACACAAAATTAATTGAGTACCCAAGAGTTTAAGTGGAAAATAAAAGCCTCGAGTCGGACATATAGCCTGGTATGAATAATAATCTTTCATCTCAAGCCATTTAGATATTTAGTGAGACATGCCACTTAGCGCAACGGGTTTTCCACTCACTAGTATCCTAATACATTTGTAAAACCATATACTATGCTCCTGCATTCACAATAGTTAAAACATAGTATTTCAAAATATTATGATGATATGCAAAACAAGTAAATCAATTATTGATTACTCATCCTCATTCATCTGACTACCTGTCTCAATTATAGTTTCTAGGGCTACTATTAACATTAAATGTTTATGGACTATCTGTCCAATTTCATAGTTTTCATGGGATCACTAAGAACCTATTGGTAACTCAATATCTTTTCTCTTATCCTAGTTTTCATGGGCTAACTAGGAACTTATTGACTAACTGTCAATATCTTAATCCGGATATAGTTTTCATGGGCTAACTATAAGCCTATTGGCCCTTGCCAATATCAATCATAGTTTTCTTGGGCCGACTATGAACATATTGACCCTTGCCAATATTTTTAGTTAAATACAGTTTTCATGGGCTTATTGTGAACCTATTAGCCCCTTCCAATATCTTTAATTTAGATTTTAACATTTCTTGAATTATATTCACTACTGGATCAACCTAGCTGGTTATTCTGCCCTTCCCCAAAATACTATTATGGATTAATAATATTGTGAATAAGTATATGAAGAAGTATTCATAACAAAAAATAATACCATCACCTGTGGTTTATCTTCTTCCTTATATATATCCTGGTTAAACCCTTAACCTTTATAATCAATGAAAACTTCTTCATTTTAATACCCGTTGTTTACTTATGCCATGATTATTCCTTTAAATTAAGATTGGGTTTATGTTTTTAAATCTCAAAACATCTCTTTCGAAACCTCTGGATGACTTCCGTCGAAAGCATAAGCTTCTTTTCAAAACATAATAAACATACCTTTCGATGGCATCAAAACGTACTTTAAAACATAGCTTGGAAACAAATAAAAGTACCTTTTCAAAAGCATTGGATTTACTCTTTAAAAACATTCTTTATGTCAAATGGTTAAATATGAAAGTATCTCTTTCGAAACCAATTATAAAATTGTTTTGGGAAAAAAGTTGATGGTGTCGAAACAATCTAGTTGAAAGCAACAACCTTTTAAATTAAAACATCAATGGACAGAGTCAAAACCCCCTTTCGACTCCATTGCCTTCGAAACCCTCAACCCCCTTCGAAAGCATTTAGGAAAAAAAGCTTAGTTTAAGTTAAAACAAAGGTAATCCCTCGATGGCATAGATGGCTTCAATATAGTTGAAGGGGGAAATTAGCAGGTAGGTTTCAACTTGGTTGGAACCAATCCTTTCGAAAGCTCTTATTTAAAGGATAAGGTACCTCTTTGAAAGCTAACACCTTTACATTGTATAGCAACATTCTTTGAAAGCTATTTATAAAAATCCTTTTCGAAAGCATTTATTTTGACTATGTCGAAAGCTCTAAATAAAACAAGACAAGAATTTAACTTTTGAAAACAAAATAAGGATTTGACCCATTAGAAGCAACCCTTTCGAAACCATAGCTTCCGCCTTCCTTCCTATCCACTGCGTACCATCTAAGAAATACCGTGTGTATTGGTTTCAACTATGCAGGTTTTGACTATATGGGTTTCGATTGATATGGTGTGAAGTTAAAAGAGTCGAAAGGTGCTGCTATTTGAGGTGGAACCAACTTTTCTGAATTAAAGGCTAAAATTTAGCCACTTTTGGTAATTGCTTTGTAACTACTTGCTTATTTGTGAATCTTTGATTGGTTGTCTCAAAACTTTTCAAATATTTTACAAATAAAATAGCTACATTTATAAGATCTAAATCTAATAAATTATAACGTTCAAGCCCTTCCATTAACAAAACCGGTATTTGCAAATATGTCCTTTTCTTGAAATAATTTATTTTTCCTAGTAAATCAATTGGAAAAATCCCCAAAAATCACAGAAATTCAATTTTATCACGTAATCAAGATATTAAATTTCAGACCCAATTTCTTCCTGAAAAACTCGAAATAAATTTTAAACCCAATTATACCATATTTTCCTTTAAAAATTCATAATAAATTTTCTATAGCTCGAAAAATTACAAAAAATAAAACCCATCTTCAAAATCATGTTTTACTTAACATAAATTTTTTCCATGGCATTCTAAAATCATAGACTTTTGATTTTACATCAAAACCGTGCAAATTCATATGTGAATGAATTAAAATAAATCAAACATAATATAGTTCAAGCATATCATCATCCATGTCATCATAAAAACGAATTTAATCATAAATGCGAAAGCATATAATCATAGAATAAAATAGAGATGATATGAAATTATTATTCACCTTAAATATGATAAGAAATTTGAGATTTTTTGTTAATTAATCCTTCTTAGCTTTGATCCTTAGCTTTAGACTGAATTATTCCCTTTTTCCTCCTTTTTAATGGCCGACTCTTATTTATTTTTTAATCTGCGTTCATGGAAATGAGAAATGAAATGTGAAAGGGCAATTACAATGGAGTATAGCCGTGTATATTAAAGTGGCTATTTACTAATATGCCCATGTGTAAATTTGATTAGCCTATAAACTAATTTAATCCCATTTAGTTTATTATTAAGCACGACTCTATATATAGTTTATTCAAACCTCAATCCACTTATCATCATTATGCTATTTAGTTTATCTAATTAAAATTTTTGAATAATGTTATGAAAAATTAGAGATGTTACAATGTACCTCATCAGTATTAATCGTGAAGCAAATATTTGCTTGTTCTAAGTCACTGTCACTATTGGATGAAAAGAAAAAGTCGAAGTCGTCCCAAGTTACTTAAATTGCTTTTCTCTTTTTCTTGAAATTTTTGAATTTTCTTTTCTTTTTATCATTGTTGAGCAGTGGACGGTCTTTCTTCATATGTCCAAATTTGTTACACCCGAAGCATTTTATTGATATTTGATTTGAGGAATTAGTGCTATTGTTGTTTTGAAATTTCATCATCCTTTTGAACTTCTTGAATTTGTTGTAATTTCTGGTGATGAAAATAATCTCATCTTCTTCCAAGTCGGAGTTGTCGTGATTTGCCTGAAATGTAATGTTTTTCCTTTCTTGATTCTATTCTTTTCTTACCTGTAAATTAGCTTCATATGGCATCAGATTTCCTATTAACTCTTCGACTTTGAGTTGGAAAAGATCGTTAGCTTCTTTGATGGCTAAAACTTTTCTTTCCCATTCATTAATCAAAGAGTTCAAACTTCATGTAACTAAATCAAAATCAGTGAATTTAACTCATGTGCCATAAGATCGTGTTGTATAGTTTGAAATCTAGCATATGTGTCAATTATTGACTCATTTGATTTCATTTTAAAAGATGAAAATCGGTTTTGTAGAATTGAAATTTTTGTCTGCTTGACTTTATTTATGCCTCCATGAGTAATTTGTAATGTACGCCATATTTCATAAGCAGTAGTGCACAACATTACTCAAAAAAATTCATTTTTATTGGGTGAAAAAAATTAAACATTCATAGCTTTGGCATTTTTAGATACCTCTGCCTTTTGTGCATCAGTCCATGTGCCCATATTAGTGGTAGCTGCTTTATATTTATTTTGAGTTGCTAACCAAATTTCTAGACCTTAGCTTCCATAAAATTACGCATACATGTAGACCAGTAAGCATAATTAGATCTAGTGATAAGTGGAGGACGTGCAGTGGATGGACCTTCTTGAAATGTACTTGCCATATTAAATATGTTTCAATTACATATTACTGTAACTTGAAATAACCGCGCTCTGATACCAACTGAAAGTCTAGTGGATCGTATACTGTTTAACCCGTGTATAATATGCAAGTATATATATTTATGCAATAGTAGATAATAAATGGTTGAATATAAAAAGCATGCAAACCATAGCTTTTATACTGGTTCAGACCTCCCGTCCTACGTTCAGTTCTGAAGCTCCTCTTCGGTTTTCCTTTAACAAACCACCCTCACTCCGCTCGAAGGAATATGCTTAATACAAAAGTATCTTTGACAATCTTATGTTCCAATAACATAGTTTTTGACTTATAGTACAAATCTTCCTATAATCTTCTTTGAGTATATGAATATGATTGCTTTGAGTTTATGAAGTGAATTTAACCAAAAGGTTATAATCGATTGAGAGTAGTAAACAGTGTATATGTAAGATAATGCTTAAAAATCAAGAGAGTATAGGCAAGTTAAGTTAGTTCTCAATCAAGATGCTTATTTATAGAGTTGAAGAGGTGCAGATGAAGAGTTATTGCTTTTGAAGAAAACTTTTCATTTTAATGGATGCAACTCTTCAAAGGAGATTTCCTTTGGTTTAAAAAGAAGCGTCTTTTCGAATATGGCAGTTTTTACCTTGATAAACATTTGTGGTGTGATGACAGACGTTTATGACTATTTTATTTTTGAACCCAAAACTTATCACAAAGTTCTATGAGTATATCTCAGACGTTTGTTAGTATTTTTATTTTTTAAACCGAAACTTGTCATAGATTTCTGTAAGTATACCTCAGAAGTCTGTGATATGAAATTGCAGTTTCTATGTGCTTTTGATGTATATAAAGTTGTGTGTGCATATATACTCGACCTTAAGAATATATTATCTATGACTCTTTTACATTAGAATAACCTTTAGCATGATCAATGAATCTTCGTCTCTCTTTGAGTCTTAATATCTTCGATAATATTTTCGATCACGGTGTTTGCTTGTAGTATATACCTGCAATTTTGGTATAGTCTGTCTATGTATATGATTGCATATTTGTTATCATTGAAACATAAGTTGGAGGTTCTAACACATTCATTTCATATCACTCAAGGGGATTATAGGAAGGGTGTATTAAAAGAAAACATCGGTGTACGATGACATATCTATTATCAAAAATAATTTTTCTTATTAAAGACCTATTCTGCTACTCAAGCTAGTGTATTGTAAACATGTTCTTCCGGGTGAAGTGGGGGTATTAATAGTGAAATTCTTAAGAGGTGTTTAGGGACTGGATGCAGGATAGGTGCTCCAAACCAATATAAAATCTCAAGAATGCTTATCTACTTATATACCGCTTTATCGTACTTTAACATGGGTTTGTAGTTAACTTGATTATCTTAGCCATATATGATCCACTAGAATTTTCAAATGGTAGTTTAGAATATTCTTGTTAATTTACAAAATGCAAGAGAATTGTTTCTACAGAGATAACAAACACCTCATGAAAGGAGTATTCAGACTCAGACTTTATATGTGATATTGGGTATGGCATACCACTAAAAAATTCATGTTCAAAACTAGGTTAAGAAGCTTTAAGTTGAAAATGTTCTAAAAAGAGAGACTGTGGATGACTCAATAAAAGGCCAAGCACGTTCTCTTAAATAATACCATAATAAAAGCAATGTATATCGTAATAAATGCACAAATTTATAACTGAGGTGAAGGGTGATTCCAATTGTTGAGCATCCCATAACATTGTTATATAATAACAATATCGAGATATAGTTCGTAGAAGAACTTAGAGCTTACTGGAGGTGGAGTGATATGCTTAAAATTGTTCCACATGATAAAGGTAGTATATCGGTGTCGGAGAGAGTATATTGGCATAATAGATAGCTATAACATAATATCATATCGATTCACCGAGGGACTGACCCGATTGATTTTGAAGAAACCGATTGTAGAAATTGAAATAAGATTCCATAATTAACCCCAAGTGCAAATGGACGATTGATAGAGTAAGGAGTATGTCCAACGGGCAATTATGTAATTTGTTACATCAATCTAACTCGGTAACCAATATTGTTCGAAATAAAAGGTACTTCCTTTCTGTTATATACTTATTACAAAATATTATAAATAATTAATTAGTTAATTTAAGTATATATGTAAGAAAGTCCGTAAATGATGCGTTTGTAATGTAGTTACAAATAGTTGTAACCACGAGTATTATAACACAATATGATAAGTATATAATTTTAAATATTTCCAGTCAAGACTAGACATCGATGCATCCATTGAGACTAGAACGTAATGCTCTCCAAATGTTAAGCAGTGTATTACTCATGGTTATTTAGGGCACCAAGGGGTTACATACCGTTAGTTATTGGATAACTATGGAATGACTTACTCGGTAGTTTTCTTTTGGTTAATATAACCGAGCTCAAATAGAAAAATACCAAACTAACTAATTTACACAGTTCTATTGACCTAAGAATACTGCTAATCTTCAATATGAAAGGTTCTCTTTGATTATAGTAAACTCCTGGTACAACATCCGTCGGGTGACTATAGTCTGGTCGAGTCAAAGTATTGAAAGTAAAACACTATTCAAGAGAGGATTCGTCTCCTCGGTTATATGGGTTTAGTATCACGGTCAACTGAGATCAACTGAAAGTCAAAACTCTATTCGGAGAAGTTGAATTAATAATAATAATTATTATTCAACCAAGGACTTTGTGTTTAGATTACATAGTTGAATGCAGACGATATTGGAATTCACCATAACCAAATTCCATAAATCCAAAGTGACATTTTTTATGAACCGAATTGGTGTAAATAATTTTCACTACCGAGTAACGCTTAAATAAGTAAAATTGGATTTTATTGAAAATATGTGCAAGTGAAAAATTCAACCAAAATGACACTTAACTAGCTAAGGTGACAAGTGAGCATTATATTCGAGTAGTTTGACATTAATCACTGACTGAATTTACACCTACGAGTCGCACAACTCCATTGATAGATTCTCTAGAATACCACATTATTTGATTGATTTATAAGTTGCTGTTATTTAACTAAATTAATTAATATATTTTTTGAAAATATTAATTAATTATTCATTTGATGTATTGGATGCCATTAGTATTTTGATATTAATCGCTGACTGAATTTACACCTATAAGTAGTTAGATATGAATCGCTGATTGAATTTACACCTACGAGTTGAAAAACTCCATTGATAGATTCTCTATAATACCACATTATTTGATTGATTTATAAGTTGTTATTTAACTAATTTAATTAATAATTTTTTGAAAATATTAATTAATTATTCATTTAATGTATTGGATGCCATTAGTATATTTTTAAATGTCATTAGCATTTACTTAAATGTGTATATAAAAGTTGTATATGTACAAATCGATATAATATATCATTGGGCGTTTAAATTTGATTTAAATGTAACTATTTGCTAAGTATTATGGAACAAATCAAAGGGCCGTAAAATCTCTTTCATTAAAATCCATAAAAAGAAAATGAGACTTGAAATTCAATGGTTGGATCTAGAAAATGAAGGAAGGAGGTTAAGAAAGGTTACCTCTATTGCTTTTCATTCACTTGCCACTCTTAATCATTCTCTTTCAAACCCTAGCCTCCATATTACTTTTATAACATTCATGGCCGAAAATTCAAGGCAAAATAAAAGAAAAAAAATTATTTTAATGGCATCCAATTAAATCAATCAAATAAAAGATAGTTCTACTTCCCTTCCAAAGCTAGGAGACTAATTCAGATTTGGATCTAGGAGCGTCTATCAGTCAAGGTGCATTCAAGGGCTATATTAATTAGGTATGATTGATTCTATTTTATGTCTACATTCATCATGATGCTATAGGTATTTTATTTGATTAATTTGACAAATTTGGATATGCATTTGTTGTCCATCTCTAATTTTTGTATATGTATAGATCTAAAACTTTTGAATTTGTTGATTTGAATTGGATCTGAAAATAATAACAATGGTTTTTTACTATTGATTCTTATTGTTTTCTTTATGTTGATGTTGGTGTTATTTCAGATCTATAACTACTTAATTATTGTATTTATTTATTTATTTTGTTGAATGCCAATGGTGATTTCATTATTTCACAAATAGTTTTCTATTTCACAACATTATGTGTGTGTGTGTTTGCATATATTTATGTTTATGTATTTGTATTAAAATTAATTTGAAAACTATTTTACAATGAATGTTTAAAATAAACACATATATATAAACATACACACACATACACATCTTGACATTAATGAAGATCTGCTTTTAATATAGAAATCTACATGTATCACCATCCTAATTTTGTTTAATAATTTTTACTTTATTATTGCCTATAAAATATGTACATTTTAGCTTACTTTGAATTATTAACATATAAACATAAGTTACGTTTGGACTTATAGACTAAGAAATGTATCCAAATTGTTTTACTAAATCAAATCATTGCATGCTTTGAAAATAAATCTTGAATTCAAACTATTCAACTTGGTTGAATCAATTTAGACTGATTAAAGGATTCATTAAAATACATACACACACATATATTTATATTAAGTGTGTGTGCGTGTGTCTTTATGTATATCACACACTCTTATATATATGTACTCATATAATTTTAAATAATGTTTTAGACAACCAATACATATACAAAAGGAGAATGGTGTCTGTTGCAGTTTAAATCCCAACACCGAAACACGCATACATTACCTATGTACACAATATGATATATTGCACCTATTCAATATACATTAGAGTATATTTGAATATACTCACAATATATACTGAGTATAAATTTAGTTATCTATGTCATTTATTCAATCCATGAATCATTTAATTAAAGGAAAAGTAATGAAAAGTTTTCTCTTTCCAGTTAAAACCATATATTCCTTCGTTAATTGAATACATTAAGAGAAGGAAACAACAAATTTCTTTCTCCAAATCAAATATAACAAGCAACACTCACACACAAATACATATATTATAGTATATTTGATATACTCTTATTTATGTAAGCAATAAATTCACGTAAATCTTTAAAAAAAAAAGGGATTTTGTTTAAAATTATTTTAAATTGGATCTAAAATCCTCTCTAGACTTCATAGGCTCAATAGATTCTAAAGGATTTTTTTTTGAAATTTGCCCTTTAACTCTATTATGGACGGTCCCATTACCTTTAGGATTCCCATTTTCATCTCCTCCATCGGAGCGCTTCAATCTAGGCCTTGCAAATCATAGCTGGATTCAGAAAGTGGTTTTTAAAGGTCGACCTATCATTCCACATGTACAAAATTATGCTCTTTCATTTAGCTACTTTCTTGTTCATAGGTTTTAAATATATAACCAAACCATCTATTATATTTTAACCATTAATGTGAAAATCTTTAATATATGGATAATATATATATGATATTCATCTATTTTGATTAATGTATAAATGATTTATTATAATATGTATACATACACACAAGCACCTAATACATACATACATACACACATACATGTCGCATAACATAAAAATATTTAACAGTATCTATATAATTTAATAAATATATATACATATATGTATGTGTTTCTGTATTTTATTTGGAAATAAAAAATTGGAAAATATTCATTTAAGCCAAAAAAGGAAATTGTTTAATATATATATATATATATATATATATATATATATATATATATATAATAATTTCAACACTAAGATTTGCTCAAAATTTAAATAAATAAAGATCCTAAATAATTGGACTTGTTATGACCGTTAGGTTAATTAGTTGTCACGAATAATTAAATATATTAAAGTTCTTATTCTTTAACCAAAATGTCTAGGTATATCTTTTAAGTTATGTAGAGAATTTACACGTAGACACACAAATATATATGTGTATATATATGTGTGTGTGTGTCTAAATAAGATCTATTGTTTAGATATAGATGCCTATAAACATTTATTTAATATAATACAAATATTTGTATGTTAATAAATTAAAAATCGAAATAAATTTATATGGTCGAAAATATAATGTATGTATGTATCAATATGCACACACACACACGCACTCCAACTCTCTCTCTTACGTATATACATACATGCATATGTATGTACGCACACACACTTATGTACATACATATATACATATTTTCTTTGTAATATGCATATATATTAAATACAAATATATAAATATATAGTGAATAAAACGTGCGTGTTATCACATATGTGTACTTGTTATAATATTTTTATACATGCTTATATAAAAATAAACATTAACGTAAATGTTGAGTATATTGTTACTCACATTAGTTTAATTAAATTTATACAACAAATAATTTTTAAATAAAAAATAATTGAATTTATATTAAACATGATATAATATAATTTTCACATTTGTTCATATAACACAAAATTAATCTTTGGTTATATTTAATAAATGCTTTTTTAACATCAATCCTTTTAACTTGGGTGACCTTGTAGTTCCAACCGATGAAACCAATCTACTCAGAGTCTATCAAATCCTACGGATTAAAGTGTATCAAGTAGAACGTTGCCAATTAGGTTCAACAATACATTTAAGGAAAATAGCTACTTTTTAGGATACCAAACAAAATTCAACTTAGGTGATACATGTAAATACTCCTAGTACGAACAAAAGAAGTACCAACCAAAATATCTTTCTTCCTAACAAACAAAGTTCCACAAGCTATATTTTGCATTTCTTTTGACAAATAAATTGTTGTACAGATTGTTTGTCCATTTTTCTAAGCAAACATATTGAGATATATTTAGAATATATGATTAGATATTATGATATATTTAGAATATATGATTAAGATATTATGATATATTTAAAATATATGATTAGATGTTATGAGTGGTATGTAATAGGGGATATATCTTCGAAAGATTTCCTGCTATTTCTGCAATGTATAATTAGATGCTATGAGTGGTATGTAATAGGGGATATATCTTAAGAAGATTTCCTGCTGTTTCCGCAATTCAAGAGTTACCATAAGATAGAGTCTTGGGTATGTATTATAAATATGGATGTTGGTGATTAATAAGAATTCAAGCTGAGTTTTACCAATTCTTCACGGTATCAAAGCCAAAGAACGATTTTTTTCTTCAAGTAATTTTCCTTGGCTGGTGGTGAAAATCAATTGTTCACAAGTGAGCAGTGGAAAACTATTTTAGGCGTGATTGGTAATAGTAAAATTCCCAAAAATCGATTAAATGGTAAGTTTGATAATACTTCATGGATTATCGATATCGGAGCAACCCATCATGTTACAGGGCAACGTTCATGGTTATTTGACACACAAAATCTTGAGTATTCTGTTGGTTTGCCGAATGGTGAAAAAGTGCTACTCTGGTGAGATCTGTATGTGTATCGGACAAAATTACCCTCAGTGGAGTACTTTATGTTTCAAATTTGAGTTGCAATTTAATTTCTGTTTCTCAACTTAATGATGATTTACGAGCTATTGTCCAATTTGATTCTCATATTTGTGCTATACAGGACCAAACAAAGGAGCTGATTGGAACGAGAGTTAGGAGAGATAGACTGTACTACTTTAGCAAACCGGAATTTGTGTCAATAGTTGAAGCAACATCAAATTTGGAGTTGTGGCATCGTCGGCTCGGGCATCCTTCCGAAAAAGTAGTTAAGTTAATTCCTCACGTCAAAAATAATAAAGATAATTTAGATAAAGGGCGTGAAGTATATATGTGTGCTAAACATCCTAGAGATAATTTTCCTTTAAATGACAATAAAGCTTCTATAATTTTTGAGAAAATACATTGTGATTTGGTGGGGTCCATATCGACACGTTTCGTCGTGTGGGGCCCGTTATTTTTTACAATAGTTGATGATTTTTCGAGAGCAGTTTGGATTTATTTGTTGGTTGACAAATTAGAGGTGTTTCGGATGTTTATGTCCTTTGTTGCTATGGTCGATAGGCAATTTTCTCAAACAATTAAGATCGTTCAAAGTGATAATGGAACTGAGTTTAATTGTTTGATTGATTATTTTAATGCAACTGGAATTTTGTTTCAAACTTCGTGTGTGGGTACTCCACAACAAAATGGGAGAGTTGAAAGGAAACATAAACATGTTTTGAATGTGGGTAGGGCATTACGCTTTCAAGCAAACTTGCCTATCTAATTATTTTTGGAGTGAATGTGTTCTTACTGCCGCTCATTTAACTAATAGTACGCCCTCTTTCATGTTACAAAATAAAACACATTTTGAGACACTTTTTGGTTAACCACTCTCTTTGGTGCTATTGCTTTACTCATAATCAAAAGACTAAGGGAGATAAATTTGCAAGTCGGAGTCGAAAGTGTATTTTTTTTGGGTTACCCGTTCGGTAAGAAGGGGTGTAAATTATTTGATCTTGATACAAAGGAATTTTTCGTGTCTAGAGATGTGAAATTTGTAGAGGAGGTGTTCCCGTTTGGGTGTTCAAAAGATGTTAATGTAATATCTAGTGAGAATAATGATCATGATATTCATCAAGATTTTGCTGTAATAATTTATGAAGATGAGGATGTTGATCTTTTGATTAATGATAATGGGTATAATGCTCAAAATCACATGGACAAAGTTCAAATTGACGCACATGCCATTGTTCCAGAACCAGCGACCGCTGGGCCGGAACAACGACCCACTATGCATATTGATGATCATTCTTTAGATGGGTCTACTGGGTCTGCGCATGGTTCTGCTTCGGATCAATCTACTAGTCCACAGAAAATGGATCGTGGTCTTCGGAAAAAGTTCCCAAATGTTCTGTATCGAGATTTTGTGACACATACGGTTTTTGCTAATGGTCCATTTTCTGGTTCTCCTCATTCCAATCACTGCTCAGGTACTCCTTATCCTCTAGCACATTACATAAATTGTGATAATTTTTCTGTAAATTATCGGAGATTTCTTTCAGCTATAATTAAGGGTAAGGTCCCTAAATCATTTAAAGAAGCTATGAAATCTGATGAGTGGCGTCGTACCATGAAGGATGAGATACGGGCTCTAGAAGACAACGACACATGGACCTTAGAGCATCTTCCTCGGGGAAACGTGCTCTTGGTAGTCAATGGGCGTAAAAGACCAAATATTTGTCAAATGAAGACGTTGAGCGCCTCAAATCCAGATTAGTAGTGTTGGGTAATCACCAACAAGAAGAAATTGATTACAACAAAACTTTTGCTCATGTTGCCAAAATGACTACAGTTCGTGCTTTTCTAGCCATAACGGCATCCAAGAATTGGGAACTATATCAAATGGATGTTCATAATGCGTTCTTACATGGTGATCTTGATGATGAGGTATACATTAAATTACCTTCCGAGTTTGAGAGTTCGAATCCAACTTTGGTGTGTCCGTAATTCATTGTATGGCTTAAAACAAGCTCCAAGATGTTGGTTTGCAAAACACCACCTACTTTTAAATATATTAATTTATTTATTTTTTGGGTGCGATTTACGAAACTTGCTATAAGAATTAACTGAATCATATTGATTTTTTCATCTACAGTACAACAACAAATGTTGCAAGTTCAAGAGCAACACCAAAATATATCAAAATTATGGGAACACTAAAAAACATTTTGAACAAGATACCCAGAATGGTTGGAGAAGGATTACCTATAGTGTAAGAGCGACTCATAATCAAACCGACCGTAGGGAGGTTTGCCTACTTCTACTAGTCAAAATCAATTTTCCTGAAGCAAAAAAACGTGGATCTTGTCTTATCGCGGTTTCTCTAAAAACGTGGATTTTGTCTCATCGCGGTTTTCCTAAACTTTCTCCTTTTATTTTGCGCATCAAAGATTTCAAATTTAAATCTATTATGATTTTAAAATTTTCAATTTCAAATCGACAATTTTGAATGTTTTGATTAATATTTAAATTTGAAATTCATATTTTCAGATTCAAATCTCAATTTATTCTTTTCCAACATATTATCACTTAATGTTTAAGTAATATTAACAAATTTTTTAAATGTATATTTCTTATCAAAGTTGTACAATTGAACAGTCGGTTTCTCCACCGTTATGCGGTTATACTAGTTAGATGAGAATGGTTGGGGAAGGAATATCCATTAGTGCAAGAGAGCCAAAATTCGATGATCATTAACAATCAAACAAATAAGGTTTAAGTTACACATGTTGTGGCTGAACCATCCATTTGAGGATTCCAAGGACCTAGCAAGAATCATGAAGCAAGGCTGAGGTTACGAGTTTTGGCTTGACTATGTACCTGACAATTCCAAGGACCAAACAGGAACCACTAAACAAATAGGGCTAGGGCAATACATGTCTATTTCGGATCATCTAAAGTCCACATTTCATATTAAGTATGTACAGATGCCATGTACTTATGTGGATAACAAGTGGAGTGCACGGCATTGTCTATTAGTATAAAAATTTACTTCAATATTTCTAGTAAGAGTAATAACATTATCGAAGATAAAGACCAAGAGGCAACGACACTTGTCATAAAATGGTTAAAAATAACAGCGGTAATACTTCCATAACTGTTAATCTCCACAAAATAAGAACACACCTAAACAACATAAACCCAAAAAGCATAAAAATTCGATACCAAAAGAGAAACAAAGCCAGCACTTAGCAGTCAAAACAGCCCCAAAGAAACAAAAACTCATGCAGCGGAACTGATCTTGTCCATCAAATTTGCAACAACCATCTTTGACTCTTTGAGTAACTCAATACTCTTCTTTAGCCTCTCTCTTTTTCCCGCAGTCATAGGTGATTCTTCCAACATCCTTTCAATACCATTCATTCTAGAACCAACCACCTCATTCACCAGCTCCACCTCCAGCTCCTCTTCCACTAACATCTTCAAACTATGCAAAATATGCAGAGCAAATTCATCCACCATTCTCATTATCACAATCTTCCAGTAAGCATTCAGCCTCATTCTCATATCATATGCCTGTTCAGCTAATGACGAATACTTGCGCAGGTGTCCAATTTCAACCTCACCAAATTTCTCCAGCTTTATCTTTGCTTCTCTGTTTGGATTTTGTATTATCTCCATGAAGTTCTCTTGCTGCTCCATCAGCTCATACCATGTGTTCATATAGTCTGGATTTGACGTATAGTCTGCTGCTATCTCCTTCTCTATCGTTTCCTTCACAGTCTGAACAACAAACAATAATGTTTATAATCATAGTACAAAGCATAAATATACAGACATTAAGAAGATTATATACCGTGATTGATCTTTTCTTCTTTTCCTCAATAACACTGATCACAGCCTTTCTAGTAGAAGACTGAAGCTGAGGGTAGTTGTCGGAAAACTTTAATACCACCGATAGAACTACACCTTCGATGTACAACCAGACATCATTAACAAATTGAAAAGGTTTATCAGAAACAAGCTTAATCTTTCTCTGCAACAAAGTCTGAAAAGCATTCCTGGGCAGAAAATTAGGAAGCCCGATGCCCTTGCATTCCTCCAAAACATGAATCTCATCCATTAAAAACTCATTCTCCAACACAGGACAGCTCAAAGGCATCTCTTTCGAAAACTTAAGCAATATATCAGCCAGCCTTGCTCTTCCATGCATGGCTTCATTGGTATCCTCATACTCACCTCTTAGTATTATATTTCTTAACATCTCTTTAGTGCAACTTATCATTTGCATAAACGCTCTAATGGCATCACTAACAGAAGATAGATTTTGAGGCATGGATTCCAGTTCAGACACATTGTGGCTCAACTTTTCATTGATCTTCCTCACAATGTCAGGCAAGCACCTTGATATGCTGGCTGCTTGAATCTGCATCAGCTTTTGTGCAAGAACTGGAATTCCAACGATAGATTTGTCAATTTTAGAAAGATGGGTATTATTCCGAAAAAGATTAGCCTCTTCCGCCCGAGCTTGTTCATAAGTCTCATCCCCAACACGATTACGTACACAAACATAACCGAGTCCAATGTTCACTGCGTCCACAGTAACTTTCTCCAGCAAACCTTCAGGTGATTTATCTGCTTTAGTAACAACCGCCAAAGTCCGCTCTCCATTCTTATCTACTTGCTGGGACATTCGAATTGATTCACAAGTCGGAAAATCAACAGAAGCAGATAAGACGTTAAGAATTATACTTTCTTTGGGCGAAATATATTCCATGATGATCTTGGATATCTGTTCATAAATGTCTTCCGGTTGCCCGTGGACAGGCACACGGGTGATGCCTGGTAAGTCTACCATGGTTAAATCTGGTACGCCACGCTTTTTGACTACAAGTGTAAGAGGAGTGCCGCAGATTCCTTTTCCGTTGCCTGCGATTTCATCGGTAGCGGAATTGATAGCTTCAGTTATGGTTTGTTCTGAAGTGGGAACTTTCTTGTCTAAGTACTCTAAGTGGAGCACAGGGGTAGAACGAGATGGGTCATCTTGTAGACGCATAATGAGGGGGACACGTGTGCAAATGCCTTGGCCACGTGGCAGGCTGATGCCTGCTAATGATTCGAGGACGCTTGATTTGCCGCTGGATTGATCGCCGACGACAACGATGGTGGGGAGTTCAATACCTTCTTGCATCACTTTGAGGTGGCGGAGGCGATCGATGGCGTCCAAGAGTGGGCGGATTTGGTCGTTGAATGAAGCGGTGAGGGCATTTGTGGTATTTTGGGAAACAACTATCGCCATTTGCGAATTGTGATTGAACTGATTGATTACTGGATTGAGTTGAGTTTGAACTTGGAATTGGATGT
Source organism: Allium cepa (assembly GCA_030765085.1). Lineage (NCBI taxonomy): Eukaryota > Viridiplantae > Streptophyta > Magnoliopsida > Asparagales > Amaryllidaceae > Allium > Allium cepa. Next base: position 444,893,755 of record CM060935.1, on the reverse strand, counting down.
GAAGTTGGTGTGAGATTTTATATGGGCGTACGGAACGGGAATCGACTAAGAATTTATTAATATTTTGTGACTGAAAAGTCAAAAGTGTTGGGAATGGTTGCATGGCGTTTTGGCTTCTGCGTTAAATTATTACTATTGAAAACTGTTCGTTTCATGATATTTGATCATAGAGGCCTGTGTTCAGGTGTAAAATTAGAACTATAATTTTCCAATTTTTATTCTCCGTGACTTATAAGACTGTGAATTGGAAATTAATGTGTGTGCTCTGCAAATATATAAGCATGTAACTGTGGAATTCTTTGTTTATTTCAGTAAATTGTTTATATTTACTATTTAATGAAATTTTATAATTACTTATTCTATTATTACTGTTATTTTTCTTATTTGATCAAAACATTCATGGTCCACCTAAACATAAGGCACCGTATAAGATAATTTAATGACTTTCAATTTGAAGTCATGTTGTTACTAGTTCGTCTACTTTCTATCACCCTATCTAAAGTTTTTTTTTTTTTTTTTTTTTTCTACATATGATGTGGACGTAATCTTTTTCAGTAGTCTTATATTTAATTTCGAATCAATGCTCTTGATTTTCCTTAAGCAACGCGTTGTTGCTTGTACTTTTGCCTATTTTGCACATTGTTTGCATTCATGGAAAACTCGAATAAGTATACTAGAGAAATAGATGCTCATTTGCTTCTATATCTGAATTATTGGGATTATTGTGATTTTATGTTTTAACTTTCGTTGATTGTTTATTTGTTTAGGCAAAAATAAACAATAAGTCATTTTTAGGTAGTTAGCTTTACTAAGTTTACTTCATACCATTTGTACGAATTAATCTTGGGTTGAGATTGCCTTTGGTTAAATCTCAACTTTTTAAAGGAAATTTTTTTTCCTCTAGTTTGAAGTCCTATACTAAAAAGTCTTTATCATCTTGATCATCTTGATCAGACTGCTTCTCGTTGAACTAACCAACACCCTTAATCGAGAAATTGTTTTTCTACCAATATCGCTAGAATTTAAAATATGCTTCCAAGAGCTACATTATGAATTATTTGACATAGCAGCGGAGAAATTATCCTTTTTAAATGTTTTCTCTTAATTCACTTAAATCGTAGAGACATTTATTCAGTACTCTCAAAAACAACTTTAAATGGAAAGTACTTTTGAGATCATTTACTTTATTTTCTGACAATTGATGCTAATGTGGTGGTACATAGTTTTACTACAAACATTAAGTAGCGTATAGCAGATTAGGAGTCAACATACGTCCAATGGTTCGAATCACGGTATGTAGGATTCGCACATGTGACCTAATGGATCAAAGTTGGAGCGTCTAACCATTGCAACAATAGTGCTAAATGAGATCATTTACTTTTCTAATGGCCAAATCTCTCTCTTTTCTAGATTTGCATTAACTATCCCAAGTCATCTTATGATGCCCGACTTTTCAAGTGAAGTTAGCACATGTCTTTCAATCTTCTTTGTGTGTGTCTGGCATATGATGGGGTTCGCATCTATAGAGAATCGTTACATATATAACTATTTATATTAGTACAAACCTTCCAACTATTGAATGAAGTTTTATTGATAATTATTTATCTTTTCTTGAATCTCGTTAATAAAAGTTGCACAATTATGTTCTTTTTTTCATTTGCTGAATTGGCAGTTCTTGACTGGTGGTGATCCTTCCGAAATATGTCGCAAGCACCCAATCTTCTAGAATGTCCATGAACCATATTCTAACTTCTAACATTCCCCAAATCATTTAAAGCATCATATAAACCAACATATAAACATATAAAAACGCTAATAAGTATATAGTAAGTTTTCCACTCGCCTCGGATGCCTTTTCTCACCAAAATGTCCAGAGGAGCCTACTTATCCCTACTTTCAGATCTAACCTGAAATTTAAGACACTGAATCGGGTTTTATTGGTACGGACTTGTAGCTCTTCTCTGTGTTAGAATTTAGGTGATTTTTAATTGAATTTTTGCCTAAGAAAACCTTTATTTATGGTAATGAAAGAGATAATATGTAGTTTTTGTCGTTGGGCTTTGGACTGAAATAATATTTATGTTCCACTTTATTTTAAACCTCATTCACTCATATCTCTCTAATCATAACTCCAAATGTATCAAATTAACAGTACATTCTCATTGGAAAAATATACTTTTGAGCGATGGTAAAAAAATTTAGGCCCTATCTTTTTCATCTATAAAAATTATCCCTTGAAAGATTTTTCTCCTAGAAATTCCAGATAGGAAAAATGTAACAAAAAATAACCTAGTAATCTTATCAATTATTTAATCATATAATAGATTTAAATTATTAATTCTAGAATTCAAAACATGTAAAATAGTCAAAGTAGCATTAACATGTGTGTAAGTGTACGTGTGTATGTACGTAATTGTTATTATATGGACATTTGCAAGTGTTAGTTTTATAATTAAAAAAAACCAAGCACAGCAAAGACATATATAAAGGGACAAATGAGTCCTTTGCGGTGTAAATCGTAGCACCCGTGTACAGTTATATTAGTCATATACACTTCATATTTATAGCTCGTGCACTATACACGTACAAGTTAATTTTGAAAGTCGGTATGGATCGGGTAATATGAAATATTTACTTAAACTAAGACTTGGATATTATTGACTTAAATAAAGTCTATATATCCGATTACTAGTAGATAAGTAGTGGAAATAAGATAAAGAAGTATTAAAATGATCACACCAGATATTTTTTTACTGGTTCAAACTTTTCATTCTACGTCCAATCCCAAACTCATTTTGGATTTAAACAATACCCTTACTTACACCGGAGGAATATGTATATTACTGTGAGAAATGTGGAATACGGATCTTAAGACTAGGATTAACACTGGACGGTGGGAGGTGAATAGTGTTTTAAGGAATTACTAAATTGTTTTGAGTTTTTTGTTAATTTGAACACAAATATATGCAATATTCAGACACAGATATGATCACAGAAACAAATACAGATGCAAAATAAAGTAAAAGCAGTAAAGAAAAGAACATACCGGATTTTATACTGGTTCAGAATTACCCTACATCCAGTCCCGCACACAAGTACGAATTTCCTTTCAAAAGCAATTGTAAAATTACAACCCTCGATTTCAAGGCCACGTGGTACACCACTCCAGATTCACAATCCTTTAGGTAGAGATACTTGATTTCACGAGCAACACGTTCACCCAATTGATTTCCAAGGTTACAATCACACCTCTTCTCACTTGATTTATTTCACAGGCTACAATCACGCCTTTTCTCGCTTAGTTTATTACAAAAAAGCCTATAACTCTGAATAGCACTGTGATCTTGTTGAGATAATGATAGATAATCAAACCAGTGATGATCTAGTAAGATTCAATGTTGATTTCGGCAGAGTAATGGTAAAAATGTATATAAAGAAACGCGGAATAAGAAGAGGAGTGAAATCAGAGAAAATATGAATACAATCGTTTAAAACTACCCCTATTTATAGTATAACAACAGCCATATCCATTCGTGAAAGGATATGACGAATAGACATTTCCATTGAAATTTAAATTTTTGAAATAAACTGCTACTATGTCGACAAGGGATACTTGATGATGTCGACATGCCTAAGGCATTTTTGGTATTGCTTTTCTTTGAAAATAACTTCTATCTTGTATTGATACTATTTTAAACTTTATAAATATACTTAACTATAGTTAAAATACATAAGTAAATATAGAGAATAATATTTTGATATATATACATATATAATTGTACTATAAATTTATATTTAAACTAAGTAAAAATATTAAAAGTTAAATATATTACTATTAAAAGATAGTTTAAAACCAAGGATAATTTGATTTTTGAAAATAAAGATTATTTTGGGGCTAAAAATATTTAAAACCAGAATAGATGTTTTTGATTCTTTTAAAAGCAAAGTTTTGAAATCATTTTGAAAACAAGATATAATTTTGTAAAAAACATTTGAATAAAAGTTAGTGGATACAAAACAATATTCCACTAGATTTTTCGTAGGTTCCATCCTACTTAGGGTTCCATCCCTTTAACAGGCTCTTAGTGAATTCCATTCCATGAATAAATTGGATATTAAGATGCCAGTGTTTTTCTAGGAGTTTTAACAAAATTCCTACTTAAATTACTTATTATTGAAATCTTAACTCTTGATAATCTTGATACTCATGAGTCTTCAATCTTGATATCTTCATATCTTGATATCTTGAATCTCTATACTGTACAGTCTTCATTCTTGGTACCTACATGGTTAAATCCTGCATATACATATATATCTAAACTATAATGTTAGTATTTATATTTTATAATCTTATTCTATGATTGTTGTCATCAAAACCATCATCTCAAGAACTAACGATCTCCCCTTTTTTATGATGACAACATTTGTTTACAAAATATTACTTCTATCCTAATAACTCCCCCTTAATCTATGCCTAACTATCCTATTTTATACTTCTCCCCCTTTTTCATCAACAAAAACTAACTCCAAACTATATAACTCCCCATTAATCTAATACCCTATGACATGTGATTATAATGATAGTGTTATCATAAATAATCAACACTTGATTCTAAAACAAAAACTTAATCCTAAATTACTAACTATCCTAACTAAGATTCCATATATGATAATACTTATAATAGTGAGAAATCAAATATAAGAACACAAATTATTTATCAAGTATATATTGTTTTATTGATTTCAGAAGTTAGAACAGAGAGAGAACAGAAAGAATGATCAAAATTTCGAAATAAGAAGAATATATAACCACTTATTTGAATTTTGGTGGAAAAATTTCAAAAATAAAAAATCGTTATATGTCGACATGGGTAGGAGGGGGATGTCGACATGGGTAGGAGGGGGTTGTCGACATGGTGCTTGATATTTTTACTATTTGATTTATTTTGATTTAATTTTTAAATATACTTTGTTATTTATATTTTATATTTCAGTTATTGTACAAATACTTAATTCTCTTCTTAATTTAGTAAATATAGATTCACTTAAGGGTTTTGTTAAGATATCAGCAATTTGATTCTCAGAATTGATATAATCGAGAGCAATTACTTCCTTACTTATATTATCTATGAGAAAATGATGTTTGACATCAATATGTTTAGTTCGAGCATGATGAGTAGTATTTTTGGATAAATTTATTGCACTAGTATTGTCATAATAAATTGGAGATTTTGAGATATTTAAACCAAAATCTTTTAAAGTTTGTTGTATATATATTACTTGAGAATAAGCCAAAGCAGCAGAAATATACTCTGCTTTAGTTGTTGATAAAGAAACTGTGGTTTGCTTTTTACTAAATCAGAAAATCAGAGAATGCCCCAAAAAGAGACAAGTTCCACTTATATTTTTTCGGTCTGATTTACAACCAGCATAATCAGCATCATAGTATGATATTAATTCAAAAGAATCATTTTCAGGATAAAATAAGCCATAATCAAAGGTGTGTTTAACATATCTTATGATACGTTTTATGGCTTTTAAGTGGGTCGTTTTAGGTTGAGATTGATATCTTGCACAGAAACAAACACTATGCATGATATCAGGTCTACTAGTAGTGATATAGAGTAGTGATCCAATCATTCATCTATATAATTTTTGATCTACATCTTTCGAGAGATCTTCTTACTTAGGTACTCGTTGGTTGCCATGGGAGTGGGTTTTCTATTTGCAGTAGTCAAACCAAATTTACTAACTAGGTCTTTAGCATATTTTTCTTGACTAATAAAGACACCATTATCTAATTGTTTTATTTGCAATCCTAGAAAGAAGTTTAATTCACTCATATGACTCATCTCAAACTCTTTTGTCATTATTTCAGAAAATTCTTTATTCATTTCAAAATTAGTTGATCCGAAAATGATATCATCTACGTAGACTTGTACTAGTTGAATGTCATTTTTATTTCTTTTAGTAAAAAGAGTATTATCTACTTTACCAATTTTAAAGTTTGATTGTAATAAGTAAGAGCTTGGTCTATCATACCAGGCTCTAGAAGCTTGTTTTAGACCTTACAGAGCTTTCTTAAGTTTGTAAATATAATTTGGTAATTTTTCATCTTCAAAAAGTGGTGGTTGTTCAACATATACTTCCTCTTTTACAAATCCATTTAAAAAGGCACTTTTAACATCCATTTGATATAATTTGAAATTGTCATGATTTGCGAAAGCAAGTAGAATCCTATTGGCTTCTAATCTTGCTACGGGAGCAAAGGTTTCATCAAAATCTATTCCTTCTTCTTGACAATAACCTTGAGAGACTAACCGGACTTTATTTCTAACAACATCTCCTTGTTCATTCATTTAATTTTTATAAACCCATTTAGTTTCAATTATAGTTTTATTTTCAGGTCTAGGAACAAGTTTCCAAACATCATTTCTAGTAAATTGATTTAGTTCTCCTTGCGTAGCCAAAATCCATGAATCATCAGTTGATGCTTCTTTTGGATTTTTGGGTTCAATAGTTGATATAAAGGCTACATTGCACATTTTACTTAATTGATTTCTAGTTGTAACAACAGATTGCATATCTCATAGTATATTTTCTATAGGATGATCTTTTAAAAGTTTAATTCTTTTATTAGGATGATTAGTTTCAGTTCACTCTTGATTTTGAGTTATTAAATCCTCTTCATCGTTTGTATCTTCAAAAAATTTGAGATTTTCATCGAATGAAACGTGCATTGTTTCTTCGATGGTGTTTGTTCTTAAATTAAACACTCTGTACGTTTTACTTTTATTAGAATATCCGATAAAGATACCTTTGTCGATTTAGAATCAAATTTATCTAAGTTATCTTTTGTATTTAAAATAAAATATTTACTTCCAAAAAAATTAAAATAAGATACCTTAGGTTTCTTTCTGTGAAGAAGTTCATAAGATGTCTTATCAGTTAAAGGTCTAATTAAAATTCTATTTAAAATATAACATGCGGTAGCAACTGCTTCTACCCAAAAATACTTTGGTAATTTACTATCTGAAAGCATAGTTCTCGCACACTCTTGAATCGTTCTATTTTTACGTTCTACTACCCCGTTTTGTTATGGAGTTCTTGAAAATGAAAATTTGTGAGTTATTCCCTTTTTATTGCAGAATTCCTTAAACTTTTCATTTTCAAATTCACCACCGTGATCACTACGGATGGTTATAATTTTTAGAGAATGTTGATTTTGAATCCTTTTTGTAAAGTTTTTAAAACATTCAAAAGTATCACTTTTATGTTTCGAAAATATTGTCCATGTAAATCTAGAATAATCATCTACAATTACAAAAATATTTACTATGATTTATTGACCGAATTTGAGATGGACCAAATAAATCGAGATGAAGAAATTCAAGAGGTTTTGAGGTTGAAATCATATCTTTTAATTTAAAGGAATTTTTTCTAAGTTGTCCTATTTGACATGCATCACACAAGCTATTGCTTTTGTAACATCCCGCCTTTTCGCACGATTTAAACCGACACACGTGCCAATTCAAACCATACGAAAGGGCGGATTATTATGGGGTAAATAAGAAAAACGAGAAAGAAATAAAAGAAAACAGAATCTCACAGCAGAAGGATAAAATATAATAATAAAATATACAGTTTATAAAACTGTTTACAAACATTTATATAATACATATCAGAGTTACACATACCAATAACAATGCAGCGGAAAAATATGAGTGTAGTGGAATAATAGTAGATACTAGTAATACAAATCTTCGTCTTCGTCCTCCAGAGCTAAACTTCAAATCCTGAAATGCTCGGACTGACCCGAGCGAATTGAAAAGACAAAACACTCGAGTCAGAACTAAAAGATCTTATGTGAGTTAAATTAACAGAAATAAATATGAGTACAATAACTCAAAAGATGTTCGGGATTTACATTTCTTAAGGATCCGTTAAACTATTTACTATGTAGTATATTGCGCTACTATAGTAGTGTCTATTCATAAAATAAACTTACTTTTAAATAGCGTTAAGGCTTTACATTTTCCACCTTAACACGTAATAGTCCCAGTAGTCCATCCAATATCATAGTCCCTCCTGATCGGGAAGCCACTAGAGGATACCACACGGGCTACGGGAGAAATCCAAACTCGTACAAGGCTCGGTATGGTAGGTGACACGGCACAACTAGGCAATGCCAGGGTAGATATACCAATTACGCTTCCGGGCCGATGGAAACGCGCAGCGCGCAGCTGCCGCCCACCTCGGACAAACTCCCTCAAAATCAAAGTAAAAGTGGCCACTGAATCAATCCAAAGTCAAAGTATAATATCGAAGAGGAGTGTCCGATCAGAGGAATGACCTCATTAACCCGTCAATCGCTCCTGTTTTAGCCACCTTATGCCAACTCACGGGAGTTGGGTCCATGTATTTACCTTACAGGAAACGTCGCCACCAAACTACTTCATTCTGGAATCTCCACCGCGTACACGGTTAGTCAAAGTGGTTTTCGGTATCGACAGAGAGTATGTCCATATCCGATCCCGGTCTCTTTGCCAACCAATTGTTATTATAACACCGCGGTCATTTAAAATAGTTTATACTTTAAAACCAGAATAAAATTCCATTTCAAAACTATGAATACGATATCATCTTAAAAACCCAAACAATATGATATCATTTTATCCAAATATATTTCTTTTCCAAAATCATACTGCTTTAAAATTTAAAATATCTGGAAACCAAATATTTGACTTATACTTTCAAAGCATAATATTTCGAAATTCATATATTTTAAAACCATAACTTCTAAAACTTGAATGGTTTGGATATTCACGGTATATAAAATAAATGGTTTAACTTTAAGGTTACTTTGTAAAGAAAAATAATTTCCATGGCTTTACAAATATATTTCTTTATTTAAAGTCTAAACCGTAAATTTTATATCACTTTCAAGTTACCAAACCACTTCAATTCTATATATATATATATATATATATATATATCCATTTGGAGTAAAAATATTCCAAAACTAGAGTTGGAATTTATTCTTTCAACAAATTAAATGTTCTATTATTTAGTCTTGCATATTCACATAAAAATCCATAAATACAACTCCAATTTCTAGAACTTTAATATTTCCTTCAATTTAATTATACTAGAATATTCATTTTAAATTTATCTTGGAAAATCCCAGTTATAAATATCATACCTTAAAAAATTTCCAAATTTAAATACATAATATAAATTTCAAATTCCATTTTTCTAAATTTCCATTTTTATTCAACAGATATATACACAGCTTAAATTCAAAATTTTAACTTCATATGTATATATATCGAAGAATAATATTTTATAAAATATCAAAATCAAATTTTTATAAACCGTATCCCATCCAAACCATAGAAACCACTTTAAAATAATTTATATATAGACCACGGTGCCTGTATATAATTTTCTATCCTATGGTCAAGTGATACAGATATTTATCATTTCAATCCGCAATTTAAAAATAAAATTTTGCGGTTGTATATCATTTCAAACCACAATCCCGAATGAAATGAAAAGTGCATGATAATTTGCAGTTCAATGATATAAAATAAAACATCCATTCATCAACATCATCCATCATCCAAATCACAATCATCATCCAATAATAATTCAATATCAATATATATCTGATAATATATATCAGGTAATAACTGGCGGTTATATTCAAAAATAAATTTAATCAACTATTAAACTAACAGTTTATATTTAGTAATAAATTTTATAATTGTTTACTAGCAGTTTATATGCAAATAAATTAATTCTAACTATCAATTAATATGCAATAAATAAAATAAATTAACAGTTAAATTAAATAACCCGATTTAACAGATATGATTGAATAAACATGCCAAACAGTCATAAATAAATTTCTACTCATATCTAAAATAAATTTAACAAACATAAAAACTTTTAGAAGTTGTGAGTGGGTTAAAACACTCACCTTTTGAATTTAAATCGAATTTAAATCTGATTTAAACCCAAAAATTCGACGATCTCCAAATCTGTCCAAACCAGCATCAACAGATCCGGAATTTAATTACGATCCTAACGGAAAAAAATTCGTGAGAAACGGATATCGTATGAAGAAATTACAGCGATAAATGAGATTAAAAAATCAAATTTATTTAAAACAAAATAAACACCTACACACCTTCCACGTCATCAAAGGTGGACTCCCCTCCTCCTCCAGATACGTTCATTCGCACGCTACAGGCACCCAACAGAACCGAACCCATAATATGAACCGTTGACTCCACTTTGACCGCTCGCGCACGTTACTAGCCACCTCCATACGCCGCGCCACCACCACTATCGGCCTCGCCTTGATGAGCCGCCCCTACCTATACCCCTACGACTCGCCCACGTGGCCTCTAGAGCCGGCCGCCGCCCCCTTATCCAAACCCTAATTCGCAATTTCATGAAGATCTAGCCGTCAAAACTTCCAGAAAATAGCACCGATGAACAACGCTAGGGACCCTCTATAAAACCCAGAAACAGTTTTCCAATCGGGCGAGTTTTGTTGCGACGATGATGAGTGGCCGAAAATGGTTTGAATTTTACTGGACGAACGAACAACTGAATCGAGAAGCGAATCACTGATCTGTGACGTATACATCGACAGCTACAACATATATTTTTTTGAGAATTTTCTGGAGAGTTTGAATTTTCACTTTTGATTTTGAACTGTAGATAGATCTAGGTTTTGCAACCATTGAGGAAGAGAAAGAGATGAAGAAAATGAACGTATAGACAAATGATAGAAGATGGAGGCTAGGGTTTATAATCGTCTATTTATAAGTAGGGTTGGATTGGAGTAGTTAGACCAGATAGATGAACGTACGGAACAAACTATGGCCAAAAAAGCCCGTTCTAACCCCGGAACGAAATATGTTAAACCCATATATCCAGATAGGTATTTTAAAATATTCTGAACGCGATGGAAAAAGTTTCACGTCCAAATTCGATCGTATGAAGAAGTTATGCTGAAAACAAAATTTCCAAATTGATTTCAAATTGATTTTAATTAAATCGGTTTCAAGGCGTTTCGCGTCCGTACGATCAAACGACAGGTCCGATCGATACGAAAATTGAAACCCTACAATAATTCACCGATACGGATCTGATGAAACTGGATTTGTCGAAATCCGAGTCCGTGGCCAAAATGGCTAATTTTATAATAATTAAATAAATTAAAATAAATTATAAAAATCCAATTTTATAATCAAATTCTAAAATTTGCCCAAATTTTATCGCTTATATAATTCTTAATCGATTCCAATGATTTAACAAGTTTAGATGTGAATAAAAAGTTGATAAGTCTATCGATTCCAGTGTTAATTTCTCCACTTCCTTATATTTAGAAATTTTAAATTAAATTCTCAAAAACCCATTTATTAAATTTTTAACTTTTATATTCTCATCTTTTATCCAAAATAAGGATGCTACAACATTAGTTCATGATTTCACTTTAATATCCACAAATTCCCTTTTTATTTTATTCACTATTTATAATATTACCATTCTCACCTTCATCTAAATCCTCATTCATGAATACTTCAAAATGCACTTCACTTATTTGCGATTTATTCACTTAAAAATCTCAACTTCAAATAAATAAATAAATCTCCGTTTTCACTACTTAAATCAACAATCTTCATATTATAATTAATATTACCCTTTATTTCATCTTATAGAATCAACTATCTTTATTGACAAACTAACCTACCCTACTGCACAACTTAAGGAAAATAATTGCCAATTTGATCTCACATTAGACTTCATAAATTGTCGGTTGAAATCTACATAAAAACCATTTATTAAATTAAAACCTTGCTATTATACATATTGACTCTTTTCATGGACTTAGATTACATTCCTAAATTCTATTAAAATTTGATTCCTCACCTAAATTGCAAAATAGTAAATTTCAATTACTATAGAAATTTTATTAAATATGAATTTGAATCCCAATCAATTTTCATTGCACTAACCTTATTACATTAAATTACATTCAGTTTCCCCATTTTATAGAATTAAATACTATTTACCTACAAATCTTACTTCATTCATAAATGCCATCATATACCCCATTATTGCATGGTTCATTTCTTATACATTCCCTTTTATTAACTAGAACACATTAACTAAACAAAATAAATAAATTTAGATTTATTTCAATCTATTTCCATTCTTAACTTAATATACTTAATGAATGGTTAACCTAAATAATTGTTACCCTTTTACGTTCAAAATCACTTACAACCATTAATAACAAAAATGTTGCCATAGATTTAGATTCAATTAAATAAATTAGATAAATGGGTAAAACTTTGTAATTATCCCAAATGCCAAATATATTTATGCATTAATTACTACTTATTATTATGAATTCATTTATTAATTTACTAGTTGCCTTTGTCATCTTATTTCCTATTTACTACCAAACTTCCTACTTAGTTATAGTTTATCAATATATACATACCTAGGCAAATCAAGTTCTTGTCCTTCTGTTATTTCAATTAAATCGGGTATGCACAAATAGATTGTTAATTAACTTATTCCTACAAAATTTATTTACATACATTCAGTTCCAAATTTTATAGAATTAAATTCTAATTACTTACCACTTAATCCATCAATTATATATTCTATCCAAACATGCATTTTAAATCTTTTTATTTTAAATAAATTTATTCAATGTTGACATCCACTAAATAAAATTTACTTTCATTTATAAAGTTGCAATTCAATTCAGTTATTATTTCATTAATACTATTTCCGCTTTATATCTTCCAGTATAAATTTCATAACAATTTGATCAACAAAATATAACTTATAACCCCAAACGCCAATTTACGTTATTTCAATCTATTGCCATATAAACATTTAAATTGTTAACCTTTAATTACAGTTACTATATCTAATTCCTACATTTACTCAAATAAAATCTTAAGACTTTTATTTCATTCTAAATTAGATTAGAAATCATATTAAATTAACTCATTTAATATCATCTAATTTGACGGGTCGTTACAGCTTTAAAATTCATTTTAGGAAGACCTCTTACTAGATCATATTTTGGCAGTTTAGATAAGAGTTTGAAATTCAAATGTCCAAATCTCTTATGCCAAATCCAAGGGTCACTTGTATTTGCCAAAAGACACAGGTTATCATTTGAAACTTTCATACTAAGAATATAAATATCGTTTTCCTAATTCCCTCAAATATTATGGTTGAATTATTATCTTCAATGTGACACTATCTTTTTCAAATTTAATTTTATATCCTTTATCGTAAAGTTGACTAATACTTAGCAGATTATGTCTCAGATTCTTAACTAGAAAAACATTAGTAATAATAGGAGTTTCAGAGTTACCGACTTTGCCGATGCCAATCACATATCCTTTTGAATTGTCTCCAAAGTTAACCGTCCTCCGTCTTTGTATATTATATCATTCAGCATATCTGGATTGCCAGTCATGTGTCTAGAGCATCCACTATCGAGTATCCATTTATTCCTTTTGATTTGCACAATTTGTCCATTGTGGATTAATTCCTCAACGCCCATAAAGCATGTTTCCTGCACATCATACAATTTTGGTAGACAACTTAATTTGAATATTGATTATATGCAGACTCAAGAGATAATGATGATATGAATATTTCTAAACTAGCATTAACAAGGTATTTAAACATAGCCATTTTAAAACCTTTTTCAAAAATCATATTATGAAACTTTGAAAACCTTGCTCTGATACCAAATGTAAATGCGTAATACGGATCTTAAGGCTAGGATTAACAGTAGAGGGGGAAGGGGTGAATAGTGTTTTAAGGAATTACTAAATCTTTTTGAGTTTTTATTAATTTGAACACAAATGCATGCGATATTTAGACACAAATATGATCACAGAAACAAACATAGATGCAAAAATAAAGTAAAAGCAATAAAGGAAAGAACATACCGGATTTTATACTGGTTTGGAGTTACCCTACATCCAGTCCTGCATACAAGTACGGATTTCCTTTCAAAAGCAATTGCACAATTACAACCCTCGATTTCAAGGCCACGAGGTACACCACTGCAGATTCACAATCCTCTAGGTAGAGATACTTGATTTCACGGGCAACAAGTTCACCCAATTGATTTCCAAGGCTACAATCACACCTTATCTCACTTGATTGATTTCACAGGCTACAATCACACCTTTTCTCGCTTAGTTTATTACAAAGAACTCTTAATAGCACTGAGATCTTGTTGAGATAGTGATAGAGAATCAAACCAGCGATGATCTAGTTAGATTCAATGTTGATTTCGGCAGAGTAACGGTAAAATTATGTATAAAGAAATGTGGAAGAAGAGTGAAATTAGAGAAAATATGAATATAATTTCGTTCAAAACTACCCCTATTTATAGTAGAACAACACCCATGTCCATTCGTGAAATGATATGACGAATAAACACTTCCTTTGAAATTCAAAATTTTGAAATAAACTACTACTATGTCGACAAGGGGTACTTGAGAATGTCGACATGCCTAAGGTATTTTTGGTAATTTGCTTTTCTTTGAAAATAACTTCTATCTTGTATTAAAACTATTCAAACTTTATGAATATACTTTACTATAGTTAAAATACACAAGTAAATATAGAGAATAATATTTTGATATATATATATATATAATTTTACTATAATTTTGTATTTAAATCTAAGTAAAAATATTAAAAGTTATATATATTATTATTAAAAGATAGTTTAAAACCAAGGATAATTTGATTTTGAAAATAAAGATTATTTTGAGGCTAAAAATATTTAAAACCAGGATAGATGTTTTTGATTCTTTAAAAGAAAGGTTTTGAAATCATTTTGAAAACAAGATATAATTTTGTAAAAAAACATTTGAATAAAAGTTAGTGGATACAAAACAATGTTCCACTAGATTTTTCGTAGGTTCCATCCTACTAAGGGTTCCATCTCTTTAACAGGCTCGAAGTAGATTCCACTCCACGAATAAATTGGATTTTAAGATGCCAGTGCTTTTTTAGGAGTTTTAACAAAATTCCTAATTAAATTACTTATTATTGAAATCTTGAACTCTTGATAATCTTGATACTCATGAGTCTTCAATCTTGATATCTTGAATCTTTATACTGTACAGTCTTCATTCTTGGTACCTGCATAGTTAAATCCTGCATATACATATATATCTAAACTATAATGTTTGTATTTATATTTTATAATCTTATTCTAAGGTTGTCATCAAAACCATCATCTCAAGGACTAACAATTACAAATCGCCCGAGTTGTTGAACAAAACTTCGTGTTTGAAGATCTCCAACAGGTGTTTGACTACAAAATGTAGTGAACAACTGTTTTGATGTTGTGTTCTCTTGGATAACACGAATTAGTCGATAACATACACCCTTGTTACAGTCTCCTTGAAATGATGATTTGAATGTTATGATTAAGGAAGTAGAGAATTGAAAGCCTTTTATTTCACAAGTGTAATAGAATAGTAAATCAAGTAAGAATTGGTGTAGGAAAAGAATAGCTTTCAACTCTATTTATAGTGGTGAATAGTTCTAGTTGGATGGTTATAACCATTAGAAGAATTGCAACCCTTTGAGAAGAAGGTAACTTTTTAAAATTCAAATTTCTATAAAGAGACACTTATGTTCGTTCAGGTCAGCTGGCTGATTTTAAAATTTAGATGGTTGAAAATATACAAAGAAAGGTAGAAAGAAACAAGTACAAAAAACATGTATTTCAGACGGCGGAAATATGGTTTTAAGTGTTTATTTATTTCAATCTTTATAATTTAAATTTCTTTTAATGATATTAATTTCTTTTAAATTTAAAATATAATTTTTATGAAAACGAGTGTGTGTGTGTGTGTGTGTGTGTGTGTGTGGAATCATCATATTGGAAATTACACAATAATATCTAAAATAACTAACATTTTTGCCTTCAATATTTAAGCTCGATTCCGATGTTGATTTTCTTGTCTCCTTGTATATATTCCTGCATATATAACGGTAGTGTGTGTGGAGAAATGTATAGCTGTCTCAGTAAAACATGAAAGGTAGGATATAACATTCTCCCCTTTTTTTATGATGACAACTTTACATTTCGAGTGTATATGTAATGAAAGCGCCCCCCATCAATATACTTTACATTTAGAAAACTCCCCCTATTTGTAACGATCTACCTTTTCGACCCTTAAAAGTCGGCACTCCATACATCCACGTTATTTAAATGTTGAGCACCCAATTGTCGAAAATGCATATTGTTAGGGTAAAAAGAAAAGGAATACGGGGAAACAAAATCTCACAATGAAACGACAACATATAATATAACAAAAACAGTAAAATATGTTACTCTAAAATATATGGTATGTCAGAGTTAAAAACAAACCTCATCAGTCTGGAAAGTTATAATTTTCCGACTTTACAATTCCTGATTGGTATATATAATAATACAACGAAAAAAAAATACTACGACAAGCAATATCCAACTCTACTCCATAAGCTCCATTTCCCACCAATGACAACTTGTAGAAGTTCTTGGTCCGACCAGAGAATTATAATAAAATAATACTCGGATCAGTTTGGAAATACCAGCATGAGAAAACCCAAGTAAATTAATGAACATTTGATAATTCTATGAGACCACGCCGCTAATCATGGAACGGGTTTTACCTCCAAGAACAACTTCCACACATGAATGGATGGAAACAAGTTGAAACAAAACCCAAACTTGGATGAGTGGGTAAAAATAAGATCAAAATCCAAACTTAAAGAATGGACACAAATAGTTAAAAATCAAAAAGAGCCTCGGTCGCTTCTCGAGGTAATTAAGAAAATAATTCAAAGATTTGAATCAAAAATAATGAAAGGAATTTTCTAACAATGACTAGAAGGGTGCACCCCCTTTATCGAATGTATACCTCTATAAAATATACATGAGAGGGTCATATACTCTGAAACTCACTCCGAAACCTCCAAGCCGGACCCCACTAACCTTATCATGAATCCAAGTATTTCACATCTCCGTGCACATATTTACGAAACCAATCTTGAGTAGATATGAAAATATCATAATGGGGGCAACCCCACATAGCATGTCCCCAACTCACGCTTTGGTTTTAGTCATTTCCGACATAGGATATCAATGCTCAAAATGAGCAAAACAAATCATCTTGAATTGTCGATACATAATGAAGAAAGCTGAATCGATAGTCAATAAATTAACACCAGGAATAACCAAAATTATCGTACATGGAAATTAAATCTCGTACCCTTAACACTACTCATCAATTTCAAATTTGTATCAACCCTCGGTTAAAATGAAGTCGGACAAGTGAAGGTAGTGTTACCTCTATGCATAGCCATGACAATAATTTTAACCTTCGAAATAGAAATGAGTTTCCATATATCGACGTTTAATGCTAAGAGTATGACTAAGTACATCCATATAAGAGATATCGTTTACGGAAATTAAATTTCTTATCCTTTCTACAACCGAATCAAACTTTTAAACTTTTAAAATTGAACTTGTGCATGAATTTCACATTTCAAATATTAACTTTAAACAATATTATTAAAATGGTTAATTAACTGTAAACATGATCAAATACTTCAAAAGTCATTATTTAAAATAATTAATTAACTTCAATCATTATTTTTGAAATGATTAATTAACTTTAAACCATCATTATTAAAATGATTAGTTAACCTTAAACATCAATATTGAAATGATTAATTATTCTTTAAAACATCATTATTAAAATGATTAATTAATTCTAAACACCTTTATTAAATTAGCTAATTAACTTTAAACATCATTAATTAATTTATTAATTAAATTTATTATAATTAAATAATAATTGAAAATATGTTTAAACCTCAAATTCTTTTTAAATACTTTTACAATCCTCAGAAACCCATTTGGAAAGAATTTACAAAATATTTAAGGTAAATAACCTTTATAAATTTAAAACAATGTTAAAACCATCTATTATCCCCAAAAATAATGAATCAAATTTATAATCTTGCATAAATTTAAAACAACATTAATTATCCCAAACGACAATTTATAATCATTTTATAAGTTTAAAACAACATTAATTATCCCAAAAGGTCATTAATCAAATTTTTAATCTTTTTATAAATTTAAAATAACATTAATTATCGAGAAGATAATTAATCGAGTTTATAATCTTTTTATAAATTTAGAACAATATCAATAATCCTGAGAGATAATCAATCAAATTTATAATCTTTTTATAAATTTTAAACGTCACTTATCATTTATTTCGAAATCCTCAAAAATACTTGAAATATTGTTTTAAACAACTTTCAAAGGGCAAAAACATTACAGACATTTATTTTGTACAAATACAAGCTCAAGTTCAACACACAACAAAGCTTGAAGGAGATTATATTTCTTAAGTGACGGTATAACGATAGACGCTATAACGGCACATACACAAATCAACAATATGTCACATACATTTCAACCAAACAACAGTATAAGCAGCATCAAAATATAAATACATTGACATCGGTGAGAAACCCCCTAAGGTCTCTTTACAAAAAACCTATGTAAATCACACAGGTGTGTGTGCATTTTGAAGTGTTTTATACTGACCTATTCGCTACGTACACTCTGACTTCTCTTTATTTTTGTCCCCCTACAACACAATGGTTATTTATGTCATCTGCTTTTCAAGCAGGAATTCAATCCAAACAAACAATCAAACAACAACAGTATAAACTATTATAACATTGAACAATAATCTATAGCAACGTAGATATTATATAGTTTATTTAAGGTAAGTAAACTCATCAAAATTCCAGTTGACATTTTTGCATTCCATTTGGTCTAAAATGGAAAACGTTCGCTTTTGGCTCAAAATTTTACCAGATCTAAATCCCACGAAGTCAACTCCAGTGTGTAGATAACACCGATATGAGTCTAACGCAACAAACCACATCCAAATTCGACCTTGTATGCAATAATTATTGGATTCATAAGATTTGGGATTATATATTATAATTAACTAACTAATTACTTAATTAATTTAATACACATCTAAACATCCTTCTTCCCCAATTCAAACAATCCTCTCCCTCTATATATACGCACACTAACACGCCCATTTCCATGCATGACTACTACCCCAACTCCCTTGTTTCACCATGAAATCATGCACCATTTGCGCCAACGTCTCTCTCTTTGCGAACTCCACCTCATCGACCCAAAAATTCCATGCTCTCACACCTTTACGAAGTTGCGACCTGGGCCATTACTTGCAACTGTACGCAAATGTCGCAACACCCACCACAGAGTCATACCCTTCCAAAATTGGCCCCTAAATTCTACTCCACACGAGAAAGCCATTATAACCCAGGACAACTCCTGTTGCTGCCTAAAATTCAAGAAAATCGAAATCCTAGCTTCACCACTTACGTCCAGAATCGTCGCTTTCTATAAATCGAAGCCACACTCAACAACACATATGTAGAATCGAAGATCTCTTAATTACAAACTCAAAGAAACCATCTTTATGATTTTTGGTTGAGTATAAATTTTGATTTTTTTTATTTTTAAAGCGGGGCTTATCCTTTTATCTTTTTTCTTTGTTTACAGTAAAAAGTAGGAGTGGGCGTGGGTCGGTTTGATGCAGTTTGGAGTCCAAACCGCTTTCGCATGACATCAAACGGTTAGTCAAGAATACAAACCATTATACTATTCTTTTAAACGGTTTGGTTTTGGTTAGGTTTGAATGTAACACACTTCAATTTTGGTCCGGTTCGGTTTGAACCCATATTAGATATAAAATAAGAGAATTACTTCCGTGAACAATCAATTTATGAAGGCAACTGTGTGAAACATGTTATACTGAAATGAAAGATTAGTTCTTAACTATTTGAATATTTCAATTTGACATTTAGTTACAAGTGAGATTTTTTTAGTAGATTAACCAAACATCAATATTAATCGCTACATAATCATCAAGGAAAATGGCTAGAATAAGATTATAATTAGCATTTACCCAAAAAATGAGATGAAAAATGTTAAGGAAAAGTAGATAGGGATGGGAAAACCATGACAATACAAACCAACCGATCACAATGTTTTATGCGTAACGATACACACACAACAATGTTCAACATACCAAAATAAAAGACTTCATGATGTTTCACAAAACATAACATAACATAAACGAATACAATAAATTTCCCAAAAGATAGAAGACTTGAAAAGACTTCTTTTCATGAAAGTGCACAAAACAAGCATAAGAACATCCATAATGCAAAATCTATTACAAATATGAGTTATAAGTGAGTAATTTAAAAATTTATTCTTTATGTGTAAGAAAATTTGAAGAAGAAAAAATACCTCACCAATCTTCCCATGTAGGAGAGGTAGTTGGAGAACGTCCGACGAAGTTTTTCCAAATCCTTCTAAGTATAGCCTTTACCCCTTTCACTTCATTCGTTACTCGATCAACTTTGGTTTCAATTTGATCAATCCTTGAATCAGTTTGTGTAAATTTGTTAGACATTTGTTTTTCAAGTTTATTTTGGTTTCTTGTTGTGACGACGAAAGAAGATACATTCCTTTTGATCCATGGGATGTCATGTCATTGCGAACTACTTTAACGAATTCATCCTCATTCTTTTCTTCGTTTTTATCATTGCCGTCGTCGTCGTCGTCACTCTCTTCCTCTTGTTGTTGTATTGCTAGTTGTTTGCCTTTGTCTTTTTGAGTGATGGGTTGAGCTTTAGCACTTCTTTGAGCTTGAATGCATCGCATATATATTTCAAAAGAATCATAGTTTGGAAATTCCTTTGGTAAATGCATGAGACTAAGGAACTTATTTTCGGCTACTTTAACAGTAATAACATCTTGTCCAATCCCTTGAATGTTTTGATTAATGAGAAGACGTGTAATATAAGCCATATATACTAGAGTGTTCTTATAGTTGAATTAATTATGAAGCTCATGATAGATGTATCTCACCCAATTAACTTCAATATTACCAAAAATAGCATACAGTGCCTTATACTCTAGATCATATATTAGATCATGACTTCCAAGGTGTGGGAAGACGATATTGATCAACATTCTTAAGAATAACCTTGCCCGAGGACATAGTCTTTGATCATCTCCCTAAATATCGTTCCATAAATGGTGACTAATTTCATCTCTAACCTTATCTTTAATGTCAATATCTTCCAAATCACGTCCATTTTTCCTATTTTTAAAATATAAGCGATGCTATTTATGTGGAATTTGACAATATTGTCATAGATAATTAACCAAAGCCAAGCTTCATCTCTATGTAGCCTAATGCTTTTATTGTTTATGTTGGACAAAAAGTGTTGAACTCTTAAGATATCAATTTGTACATTATTATCATGAACATTTATCAAGCTAGTCATTTTAGATTATTCCGTAAAAGCTTGTAGATTATAAGGTTAAAAATCATTGAGATATAGAAGATACCGGTCAACATTTTCATATTGGAGAGAAGTTTGAATCTTCCAATCTTTCTTTCATTATGATAGAGCCATACTTTAATTTATTCGTTAGAGGGGATTGCAGTGGAGCTTACTTCAGCATTGCTCTTTTCTTTGATTATTAGGAGCCATTTTTTAAAAAGATTTGGATTTGGATTTTAGTTTGGAATTGGGAATTTTTATTTTGAAATGTAATATCTGATTGAAATTGAAGAGGTAGGGTAAAAGAGAAGAGATGGGTATTAAAACAAGGTATTTGAAAAGATAAAGGGGAGTTGGTTGGTCAAAATTTGGGTTTCCAACTATTTCATATGTCACTAAAATATTTTCAGACGTTTGAAAATATGCAAGTGATTCATGGCACTTTTTAGTTCAAAATTGGCCTTTTAAGATGTCTAAAAGTTAAAATCAAACGTCTGAATGTCGTTTCAGATGTCTGACTTTAACTTTCAGACATTTGAAAGTAGGAAGTTAATTCCTGCAGGTTTTCAGACATTTGATTTTTAAAATCAGACATCTGATTGTGCCTTTAATTGGATAATTTTTAATTTATCTTTATTTTATTTTAATGCGATAAACTTTTTATAATTTATCTTTTAATATGGAAAATAAAAAATATGTAACGAGCGGGCTTTTTCGACCCTCGAAAATCGACATTAATACGTCCACCATATTTCGTGCCGGGCATTCAAGTGTCGGAAAAATCGATCATTAAGGGTGAAAAAATAAGATAGAAGATAGAAGAAACAAAAACAATCACAAAATATCTGCAACGGAAATACTATATATTAATTAACATAATACTTTACAAAGTCATTTCAAAAATGATGCATCAGAGTCATACTAATACAATTCTATCCTTGGACAGTTATAACAACCCGTCCCTGCCTAATTGATAAAAGATACATATAATACAATGGAAACAAGATAATAACTAGCTATCGATGAAGTCTCCCTATCTAAGCTCCTTCAAAATGCATCCGTGGAAAACCTGAACTACTTGGCTAGCCATAAAAAATTTAAGCATCCAAGAGTTTTAGGAAATGAAAATAAAACTCTAGGTCAAACATGGATCTGTTATGAGTAAACTCAAACAACTTAATTATTATGTTTAAAACTCTTTTTAAATCAAAGATATCTCATAAAACCACTCCGCACATAAACATAGATGGGTTTTTACCTTATGATAACCAAAACACTTTTTGATGAAAATCCAGTGATATTATGATAATGTCTAGGGTTTCGAAAGTAAATGTAGAACATAGTTGAAATGCTTGCATCTTACATTCCAATGTATTTAGGTAAAACTAAAACCGTACATTGCTTATTGGAGAATGGATTTTATACCATGACTGGGCTACTGGGGTACCGCTCGTCCCGGTACACCTCTAGATAAATGTATTGGGATCGAACTTTTTGATTCCTACACCAACACAGAACTGGCCAACTTCTTACCGGATAGTACCGACTATATCACCACCACGGTTGGGATTAACAACCATACCAAAGCATACAAAAAGGTAAAATATCGATTCTAGATTAGGTGATGACATACCCTAATGGGTGCAAGCCACTTGGCCCTACTGCATCTCCCATGTTTCAATTATTTCTGGTTGACGAGGTCGAACGCAACATTTACCTTTTTATATAGAAACCATCTTAAAATGCTAATACTAACCACAAGACAACAATACAGTGCTAGCATTCATCCATACAAGTTCGTTCTAGGTCTGAATGAAACCGAAGGCATGATGTCCACTACACCCATTTTGCAATCTCCCTTAGGGTTAGCAGCAAGTAGCCCTTGCACTTCAAAACTCCATCTTCGGTTCCATACTCTTCAAGATGTCTTTAGTTCGAAACATTTGAGTTGGATCGAAGTGGTTTTTGTATAACATATCAAATCCCAGTCTCTTCAAAACAACTTTCGATAATTTTCGATAAACTCTACACCATTTCTTTGAGAAATAAATAGATAAAAGATAAGATCTGAGTTTACCTCCTAACCATTTGTAGACGAATTTCCTTATCATTTACCCTGGAAGAACGAAATAAGATTTAATAGTACAACATTATTGGAGATGACCGTGCCATATAACTCACGTGTTTCTCTTAGATATTTCCAAAGTTATGTTTGGTCCAGGTTTTGATAGCCGATTATTTAACTATCAAATAAACAATCATTTGAACATTAATTCAATTCCATGTGGGATCTAATAAGCCTTTATTAATTAATCTTTCATGAATAAAATCACTTTATAGAACTTGATCAAAAGACTTCTACACAACACTATTTTCCAAAACCCTTACTTCCCCTTTTTTACATGGAAAATATTTATACTTATTTTAGAGGTATAAGTATATTATCAAAACATTTGGAAATATTCATCTTAGGCGTATAAGTATATTATCAAAACATTTGCAAAATTTCTCCCTTCAAATTCCTTTTTGAGAACATTACTATTATAAACCGATCCACTTAACCTTTATAAAAAGTTCCCTTTTAAATGCTTACTTCACAGTTAAATATCTTTATAAATTTCCAAAATCAATTTATAAAATACTTTTATAAGTCTACAAGTCAATTTACAAAAGCTCTTTATAAACCTCAAAAATCATTTATAAAACATTTTTCCATTTAAAAAACCTTTGATAAATCTTCTTTAAGAAAAATCCTTTACAAAATATCTTTTACAACTCGTCCTTTTAAATCACTATAAATAAACCATTTTACTTAGCAAAACCCATTTTTATAAATAAGTTATTATTTATAAAAACCTTTATAAAATAATAATATAACTTGAAAAATCATTTATGAACCTTGATTAAAGAATTGAAGTTAATTCAAAACCATACTTTATAATTTCCAAACCATACTTTATGAATTCAATAGGAGCTCAGAAATCCCAATGGTAGTAATTTAAGTTACCGTTTCATTTCAATTTAATTCCTAGTCACTTCATAAATTATTTACATAAGCTAATAAATATGTAAATTCAATTCTCATTCTAATCGGGGAATAATATGTTAATATAAACTAACTAGCATACGCATGTCCACATAACATAATGGAAGGATGGTGATTTGTTTTGCTAAATGGAATGCCCAAAACAATTCACTACTTATAGAAAAATGGAAATTTATTCTACTAAACATATGTCCACACAATAAATAGTTACATTATTGCAGAACAAGGATTTATTCTACTATTAGATGTCCAAACAATCAACTTATAGCAGAACGAGGATTAATTTTTCTAACACATATCCACACAATCAAATCATTTACATAACTCATTCATAATTATTTGTCTATTTAATGGTATCGACATTTGAATCGCTTGTGTTTAAAACCATCTTTGAAAAAGAAGTATCTTAACAATTTGATTCTTGGAAAACAAGGATTAAAAACTTAAAACTCCATTTAAAATGATTAATTACAAGTTAAACTCTTATTAAATCATAATTAATCTTTATTAAATTTGAACTTAATTTAATTATAAATTAATAAATAAATAACTTATTTATAAATTAAACCCTTAATTAACCCTTTACTAATTATTAGATAATAATAATCTTTATCAATAATTAACTATTCATCAATCTCAATTAATTAATTTAATAATCTTTTAATTAAAACTTAAACAATAAATTAAACCCTTGATAAATAATCATTTTAAAATTAAACCTTAATTAATTTATCATTAAAAATAATTAAAAACTTGATTAAATAAACAAATAAATAACTAACTAATTAATTAATAATTTATTAAAATTAATCTTATCATTAAAAGATAATTAATTAGAAACTGAACTTCATTAATTAAAATAAATAAACCTTGTCTAATACATAATTAATTATTAGAAACCTAATTTATTATAATTAATTATTAAATTCTTAATTAATTTAAAAAACATTATTATTAGGTTTATAAAACATTTGGAAAATAATTTGAAGTATGAAAACTTAAATTTGGAAAATTCGGATTTTTATCGAAACTACTTTCATAGCGACTACCGATATGGATGTCATTTCTTAGAAATGTTTCCTACTTTACATTGAACTCATCATCTTCGAAAATTTGATAACCTTTTGAAAACATATAGTAAAAATTTTGTAAACTAAAACGAATCTTCAAAACTTGAAAACACTTTTAATTCCAAAACTTATTTACATAGTTTGCACATAAGGGTTTCAAGTCGTCATTACCCACAAAAGTCTAAACTTCCTTCGCATTTACATAAAATATCCAAGTCTATACCTAACCACAACATCCAAAATCATATCATACCCTAAACATAAGTATGATCTAACTTTAAATCATTTACAATAATTTTAGACTTCAAATTCAAGTCTAATACCACATCACATACAAACATTCATTAAGCATATTCAAATCACTATCATCTTTACCCAACAAGTAAATAATTTATTAACCAAGAAACAACGATCATAAAGCTACAAACTTTTAAAACAAAGAGCTTTACTCACCAAAATTTTGCAAAACTCTTTTGAAAACTTGAAATACTTTAGGACTTGCAAAGCTTGGAAAACCCCAAAGTCAACTTGAAAATGGGTCATCATCTCCTCGATTTTTAGCCATGTTACTCTCAGAATTTTAAAAAGCTTTCATAAGGAAAGTTATTTAAAATTATTTTCTCTATCATTTAGAAAAAATAATAACTCAATTTAGATTAGTTTTGAGGAAGACATGGTCAAAAAAAGGAATGCTATTTTCAAGGAAGATAATCCGAGTCCAGAAAAATGAGTATGAAAGAAGTGCATTTTGATATAGATATGCTTAAAATTTGAAGAAACGATACAAATGGCAGTTGTATCCATTGAAATTTATACAACCTGCAAAAAAAAAGAATTTCTTCTATTTAGCTCGGATATGAGGTTGTTATGATAGAAAGAAGAGGAAATATTTGAAGAAAGAAAGGACTATTTATAAGCAAGATAACAAAGCAAATTACTTAATTACCCTTGTCCTTTGCCCTCCACTCATTTTCTTCCCCCTTATCAACTTTTTCCCTCCTCACAATTCATGTTAAAACATGTTTAAATGCTTAGTGTATTTTATGTCTCCCCTGATGTGACATTGTTTTTTTCTTAATTATATTTTAAACTTTATATACTTAAGTATATAGTACCTGTGCAGTTAAAGCGCTCGGTAGATTCAAAGCGGTGGATGTGCAAAAAGTCACAGCAGGGATAAAGTAAGGATATAGCGAGATATAGCGGATAGCTCTCAAATAGCATATAAAACTCGTACTTAATGTTTTTATAAATATATAAATGGTAATTAAATGAAAAATTATCATTCAATTGAATTATAATTAATACATAAATGATTTTAAACAAAAACATATGCGAATATACTTTAGATAAATGTAAAACTGTTATACAACATAATTGAATTTAGTAGAATATTAGAATATTTTCATTTCTGAAAATATATTAAAAATTAAATCAAGTAAATTAGTTTCATAATTTATATAATGTATAAATGCAATTTTTTAATTCATTTTATTAAAGAAGATATAACAGAAATAGAAAAATATAGCAGGAATAACGGGATATAGCGGAAATAGCGGGGATTAAAGCGGAAAGGCTATATTTTGGGGCTATATGGAAAAATCGTAGCGGAAGAAATCCGCTATGGGATATTGCGGGGTTATAGCGGGGTAATAGCGGGGCATTAACTACACAAATTTATATACACATGCATACATACATTATACAAGCATAAATAATTTAAAAATGTACATGTTTGATTAATACAAAGAGTTCAAGACAATTTCAATAACTTTTATCTGACGAAAAGCCGAAAATTCAAAAAAACGAGTTCTAGTCACATTTTCGATTTTTATTTGAACTAAATATTTCTGTAAACAAAATTTTAAAACTTTTTCACCATCATTATATATCATTTAAAAGAGTTTTATTTTCATTATAAAACCTCTATATTGAATATTTAAAATTAGTAAATACTTGTAGATTAAAGTAGTGAAATTCCGAGTCGTTACACTCTCCTCCCGTAAAATAATTTCATCCCCAAATTACATCTCAACCCATCGTAGAAAAAACTTAACACTATACCTCAGTTTGTATGATGTACACAGATCATTCTTATATAAAAATATAATTCGCTAACTACTCTTCACTTCCTAACTAGTACCGCTCATCCGATTTTCTAGTGCGGACTTTGATCATGCTCCCAAATTAGAAACTTCTTTTCTCCTTACATAGTTGTAACCATGATAGAAAACATTTGTCCCATGCTAAAAATCCTCACCAAATGCTCATCTTCAAAAACCGAGTAATAGATCCTTATCTATAATGATGTAAAACATCTTAGAGCCATGTACTTGAATCTTAGATCAAACTATATGAAAACGAGAGATGATCTACGTCCAACCTACACACTTTTTTAATTTGTAACCCCTTATACCTATTCTATTTCCGCTAAATTATTTATGAAAACATTTCATAAACTACTCTTAGATTCAACTTGCATACTACTCCACTACATCCTAAGAGCATATACCCCTATTTAATCCAACTATTCCATTTTGCATTATTTCCCTAAGAAAAACTCAAGATCCAAATACCTGGTCTTATTTCAAAAACTTTCTGAACTGAAACCATATATTTTAATCATAGAAAATATATATAGCCCGAGTAACTCCAAAATGATAATAAGGAACTGGGTACTACAAAATAGTATCATGCATTCTCTTACCAAGAAGGGTAATACTCAAGAGAAGTGTTTACCATCCGAACATATCTGCTTCCCAAATTTAAGTTATTTTCCAGCCACTCGAACTAGTTAACTTAAGAATATTGCTTTTATTTCAAAATCCCATTTTTGAAACAATACTTCTCATATTTTAACAAAACATTTATCACCAACTTGCTTTGGGTTCGTGGGTTTGAACTTGTTTCGATTGTAGAATGATAAAGAGAATAATTTACTAAGTGCATCACAACGTTCGCCTAGGCAAACATTCGATCGTCACTAAGAAGATTATTCAGATCATCACAAAACAATCATGTGACGATCCCGAATTTTAATTAATTTTAAATTGATAATTTATTTTAAATATGAATAAAAATTTGTGAAATTAATTTGGTAATTGATATAACATATTAGTTGAATTAAGTAATTGCTTTTAACTAATGTATTTGAATTCAATCGAATTGGGATTTATAAATAATGTAAAGTTCAAAATATACTTACAAAATAATAAAAATAAATAAATGAATGTTGAGTACAAACAAGAAAATAAAAGATACAAATACGTTCAAGTATAAAGTAAATACATTGGCAACAATTTTAACAATATATTAATTATGGATATTCATTCTTGTTTCAAAGTAACAAGGCCAAAATAAAATAAAGAAATACATTCAAATATTAACAAATAACAATAACAACTGTATATCTATATAAATAAAGTAAAATATAAATACAAGACGATAAGTATTTAAGTTGAAAATTAATATGTAAGATAAAATAACTATTGAAGTTAGAAATGCATATTTAATATTTGTACATGAAGTATGTGACCAGACAAAGCATGACAAAGGTTATGCAGGCAAAACAAAAAAAGTAAGTAAACAAATGAGATAGACTATAAAATAGTAAGTAAGTACATTAACTGAAATTTAACAGCATAATTTAAATAGAAAACTATTTACATTATAAAGTGATATAACAAAAGAAAGATATGTATTAGTTTATAAAACAAGACAAATATAATAAGTGCAGCCACCATTTTAAAGCAAAAGAAATAAATGTACTCAAGTATATAAGCAAGATAAAGGCAAGAACAAAGTTAAAGAAATAAGTTATGGCTGAAGTAATAAAGCAATTAATGAATTACATGTTTACACCTCTAGCAATTAATGAATACATCTCAGCCATGCTTATTGTATAAACAAAGATATCACAGTGTTGTACTAACCATACCAGCCTGCACACATTAGCTTTTTATATATACATTAAACTCTCATTTTAGTTCATTCTTCAAAACCCAAGCAAACCTCAAAGTAATGTTATCTCAAACTAAAACAAACTTCAGTTTAAAAATATCAAAACAAATCAATACAACCAGAAAATCAAAATAGAAGTTTTCAGCTGTAAAAAAATTCAAAATTGTTTCCAACAAGCAGGCTCTGTTCATTTTCTGGAATCAAGTGAGTAACATCACATCCCAAAATGTTTTAGTATATTCATTCTGATGAATGTTCTCTCTAAAGTTAGTTCATTTGTGAGTAATTTTATCTTTTTAAAATACAAATATGTTGCTTGTATATTCGAGAATAAGCATGGTAGTATTTACACACACACACACACACACACACATATATACATACGTATGAGTTTTCTGGAATTGATGTGGTATGGAGGCTATTGTTCTCTGTTCTAATAAAAAAACTCTGGACATAGGTTGCTTCAAAAAAAAAATCAAATCATTTCTCTTGATCCAAGTATGATTTGAATTCAAGCTTAAAACAAAGCTTGGTTGTTGAATCGTAAGCTTTAAACTAAAAATTTATCTAATTCAAAATGAATCAGCATTATCTCTGGAAACCAAGAAAACTAAGAATAATTTTGTATCAGTAAAAATTCTAGTTACTTAATTCATGAATTCAGATAGGTAACTTGAATTTGTATGCTTTAACTTGATTTTTGAAGCATAAATCATAATTTTTAGAGTTGGATGTTAAGAGCAGTTCGAGTTTGTTTAAATCTCGTTCTATTTTCGATCTTTGATGATCTACTGGTTCGTAGGGATCGGGGTTGTGGATGGTGATGGAGGGATGAACGTTGGTTGCAGAAAAAATGGTGTGATAGTGGTCTGATGATCATGGTGGAGGCGGCAGTCGTTAGAAGTTTCTAACCCTAGTTTTTACTGGGTAGAATATGTTGATTCGCTCTCTTCCCCTGATTGATCGAGTGCTATGGGGTTTCGATAGAGGGTAGCTTGGTCGTAGACGAGTGCGTGGCTGGAATTTCAATGGTTTTGGTGGACGAGGTTGCGGAGGCGATGCGATTTTCAGGTTTGGTGGTGGCGTGCCTTGATGTTCCAGGTTTCGAGTGCATACTCAAGTTCGACTTCGCACGGGTGTGAAGGAGTAGGGACGGTCGGAAGTTGTTGCGTGGATGTTGGCTGATGTGATGAAGCCATCTGAGGTGACCAGTGATGGTCGGCGACGTTGTGCACGTACACCGTGCTCGAGATTTTGGTAACTGGGAATTTGGGTTAGTATGAGTGAAAGCATGAAATTTCTCAGGAGATTGTCTCGAGTTCTCGTTGAGCAAAAATTGAGTTCGGCTGGAAGCCTCTAGCTGCTGGACCCGAAGAAAACTTAAGTTGCCTCGGGTTGGTTTAACAGGATGACAGTTTTGTTCAAAACTGTCTGCAAATTGAATTTAAACCAAAGTTAAATGAATTTGTAAACTAGATGTGAATAAAGTTAAATCAAGTTTAAGTTAGATTCAAATAGAACTTTGAATCTTAAAGTTTTAAAAAGGAAATTTAATTTTGAATCAAAGTTGTAAAGATTTAGAAGGTGGGTTTTCAGGTTTTACACCTGACAGTTTCTATTTTTAAAATTTAATTTAAAAAAAATCTAAAACATAATTTAAAATAAGTTAAATTTAAAAGTAAAGTTTAGTTTTCAAATAAACTTTTGAATCTCAAATGGTTTTAAAATGAAATTTGAATTTAAATTTAAAGTGTAAGTTTAAAATACACTTGAATGATTAATGAAATCATTAATAAAGGAATTGATTGTATTAGAGACAGTTAAGCATTAAGTGATGTAATTTATATGATAATTAATTAAGGACTTATTTATTTAATTTATAAATTTATGATTTAGATTTATTTATAATTAGAGATTAATTAAAAGTAATTAAGAAATGTTATTAGTTAATGAAGATGATTAACTAAGGATTATTCAGTATTACTTAATATGATTAATTTTGGTAATTTATTAGATAAATTAATTTAGATAATCAATTATAGATTGCAAATTGTAAATTACTGAATGAAAGCAATTAGAGATAATTACTTATTATGATTAATTAAGGATAATTAATCAAATAGAGATTAATTAAGAATTAATTAATAAATGTGATTAATTAAGATTAATTAAATGATCAAGAGGTAAAGATTTATTAAAGTAAATTTATTTAAATGATAAAGATTAATTTGTAATTAATGATTTATGGTTATGGGATGATTGCTTAATGGTAAGAAATTAAAGATTTAATTTCTTAAAATGATTTAATTAAGGGATTAATTAATTATGTAATTGGTTTAAGGGTCAATTAAATTAATACGATTAATTAAAAATAATTTAATTTATTAAAGCGTTTGATAAATTAATTGATATCAAATGATTTATAATTAATTAATCAAGGTTGGGTAATTAATTCGTAAGTAATTAATTTACTTGGAAATAAATCGAATTAATTAGGATTAAACGATTAATAAATCCTACTTATAAATGATTATTGAGTGTTTGCCCTACTTATGAATGATTTTATTGTATGAGATGCTTTAAATTGATTGTCCTATCTGATCTGTGACACTTTGTTCTGTGGATTGTGCTATGTATATTTTATTCATTTATTTACATTTGTATATTATCTGTGAATCTGTGAATGGACGATAAGCGTTATAGTTTATATCGCTTATCAACTATATTTCTGTGTTTTAATCTGTAATGATTGAATGATGTTGCACTATTGTGTTAAACCCCTGGACCACACTTATACACACACAAATATGGATTTCACGAGGAAATCGATTAAGTCACAGATTTTGAAATGATTTTTAGAGTTGAATATTTAAATTCAAATGTTTTGGAAAGGGATTGGGTTTAAAGTGAAAAGCTTTTTGAAATGGAATTTCAAAGATGAAATTTATTTTGAATAACTTGATTAAGTTTTGGAATTTAAATATTTTGATTTAAATTTGAATTCAATATTTAAAATTGAATTCTATGATTTGAAACTAGGGATTAACGATATTATACTAGTTATATACGAGTCAAACCACTTTTAAAGTATTGTTTTTTGGGAATTTGAATTAACCCAAAGATTGTAACTTGTATAAATGAAATAGGGTTTTTTCGAAATAACACTGTTGTTTCTAAATGATAAAAAGTTTTCATAGGAGAAATGAATTTCAAATTGTATTAAAGGGATTTCAAGTAAACTGAAATAGTTTTCCAAGTTATAGATGAATATCTGGAAACAAATTGTTTTGTGAATATTTAGGAACGTTTTGAAGGCTATGAAGCAAATCTTTGATTTAAAGATTTAAATGAATTAATCCAATTGAGATGGAATTGTTTTGAAACTTATGAATGAACCTTTGAGAAACTGGGTGAATTTTTGTGAAATTAATTTTTTTGTTTAAAAGATTGGAAATGTTAATTGGTTTAAATCATTTGAAAGAAAATTTTGAATTATTAAGTTGTGACTTAATTGAAATCCCATATCTATATGTTTTAAATGTTGCGCTCACTATTCGGGTTAGCCGGGAAAGGACCTTTGGGTCGTATAACCCATTCCGAATATGTGATACGTCGTTATGGATAACATTTGAAGACCAGTGGTGAAGACTGGGTATTTGCGAGAACGATGGGATGACCTAACGATTGTCTCTGCACTGAGTTGCTCCGGTATAGAGATTTTCTAAGTGATGGAAAGTCCGTTCGGGATTGTGAATACCCGGATTGCAAGGACTTCTTCGGAAGTGCCTTCAGTTCTGTTCTAAATCCAGAACAGACTTGTATGGATTGTATGTCTGACATTACAATTTGAGAGATAAAGCAGATTTCTTTCAAATACATTTCCATTGGTGACGGAGAATTTATTCTCTTAGCTTAACACCCTTAGAGGTTATGTAGTTGAAGGTTATCAGCGATATATTCCCATCTTGGTAATGGGGCATGCTGAGTGCTGCTGATCATTTGTTGATCAAAGCGTGGCTTTGTAAAAAGCATAGCTTTATGGACGAGACTTCGTCGAACCCACAACCCGGAAAATTGTCGAAACAGGAAAGATGCAGCAAAGTTTCGGGGATCGCGTCCCTAGGGTATGTCCATTTCTTCTGTATAGGGGTAGTATCATGGAATGGAGCCCAGATACTTACTTATGTGGATACACTATATATATTACTGTGTGGTATTGTTGGTTATCGGGATACCGGATAAAGGATGGTTACGACCGGGGATGGAATATCTAAGGTTGATACTCCCGGGTAGGGAATACATCGGCTTTGTGTTGGTAGAGATCCAGTTGGGATGCTCGGTGACGTCCTTCCAGAGGCGTTCCATTTCGGTATGGGAAGTTCCTTTGCCCGACCATTTGTTGGAAATCCATTCTTCAAATACGTACCTTGTACGGTTTTAGTTGTATAACCTGCCATGGAATGTGGCGGTAAACTGCTATTGAACATGGTAGCTATAGTAGGCATAAGTGCGAAATGCCTATGCTGGCTTAGATTTATATCTATACTTTCGAAATGATTTTTCCTACACTATGCACTAGTAATAATATCAAATGTTTCTTTTTAATGCGTATCAAGCATCTTTGACTATCATAAGGAGAAATCTCATCCGATTCTGCGTTTGCATTGTGTGTGTGTGTGGGAGGCTTTATGGTAGTCTTATTTTCAAAAAGAAAACATTGCGAATCTAATTTAAAATTCTCTTGCTGTTTGTTTTTAAAAGATAAACTGTTTTTGTTACTCACACCAGTCCCATGACTGATCCGGAGTTTATTGTTCTTTCCTAAACTCTGGGTGCTCAAATTTTTTCTACACGAGCAGTCTAGAGTTGGGTTTTTCAGATAGTCAGATTAGTTGGTTATCTAGAGCAAGTTCAGTCTTTGGATGTGGATGAGACTTGCTTGTCTTGGTGAATCGTGATGTTGGTTCGAGCTGCTGCTGGAGTTCTCTTTTGAAGACTATCTGGAGTTATTTGTTCCGTTGCTAATGTTATCTATTTTCTTTTCCGCTGCTATTCTATTATATCTCTGATTTATATTGATATCTATTGTATCATCTGTTGTATTAGATATTGTATCAATGCTGTATATCAATGTATTATTCTTTTTCTTCCGCTATGTTGTTTACTTAACTGTGTTATAAGCTCCGGCAACTCGGATTTGAACGGTCGAATCTACGGCATTCGAGTACGATGTAAAGTATGGATGTCGATTTTCGAGCGCGAAAAATCCCTCTCGTCACATTTGGTATCAGAGCTAAGGTAAAACTTTAGCTCAGGAGTATAACACATTAAGTAGCTCATTAGAGATAGGGTGAAAGTATACCCTAGAATGAGTAATCCCTAAGATATCCGTTTGAATGCCTTAGAGATGATTTTTATTTACTTAACACTATTCCAAATTTTGTTTTAAAACAATTTTCCTTTAACCAATTTTAATTTGAATTCCTTTAAAAGAATTTTCAAATCACTTTGAAAAATACTTAATTTTTCATTTTTAAAATATTCACAAAAGATTCGGGAAAGAATAATTAAGTTAAACCATTATTTGCGTAAGTTATTAAAAAATGCTGCGAAAAAGTGCTACAAATAGTGCTTTAAAAGCTTATTTGATAAATACAACTTTTCGATCATTTAAAAATCCATTTTCAAGACTCAAGTCTTTGTTAAAACATTTTAAAAGATTTATAACATTTATTTCATAATTTTGAAGAATTAAAAATATTCATTTAAAAACATTTACTACTTTGACCTTCCAAAGTGCGATTTTATTTTAAAGTTGATTTGCTCATATTTTAAAATATACTAAATGAAATCTCAATTTTCTTTCTTTGCTTGAAAACTATGAATATGAAGGTTCGAAAAATTCTTGTTTCAAAGCAATCCGATTCTGAATCCATCCGATAAAAGGGTAACTCTTACGACGTAAAATCACGAACTACTGTTACGCGAAGCGCCTATTTTCAACAATTTTCTAATTTCTTTTCAAACTTCGTCAAACCTCTTTGAAATGTTTATAAAATATTCTAAATCATTTTAAACCATTTTAAAGAGATTTAAGCATCACATATACAACATTTCATTTATAAAAGGAAAGTGATTTCTTTTATGATTTTCGGCGTGTATTAAACGTCACTTTTTAATACAATTAAAAAACAATATTAAAAAACCAAACATGATGATCAAAGCATGGTAAACATCCATTTCAAACATCATATCATTATCCAAAAATATGATATAAGTGAGAGTTTCTCACCATTATTGCTTCCTAACTTCGCTAAACGGACTATAACTCTGTTACGCTTGAAAGCTTTTGGAATTTGTCCTTACACCCTTGGGAAGGCTCGTCCAAGACTTGAAGAGGATGATCATTAGTATGGAAGAGAAGTGGTAGAGCTTCGACCTTAAATTCACTAAACTAGCCCCGAAAATAGGTCATTTTGTTTCTGATTTTTGACCTTCATACTCTCAATATTGGAAAAAGTTATCAATTGTAAAGTTCTAGAAAATTCTTTCCTTTTGAATTAAAAATAAATAATTACTTTAATTAGATTTTTTTTGAGTGAGATATAGTCAAATTAAAAAGAGGCATTCTCGTATTTACAAAAATCACACCGAAAATGGGTCTCTGGATTTTGGATGTGTTACCCAATGAATTTTGAAAAGTGGTCAAAAGGGAAGTTCATGAAAAATATTTTCTCTATTATTTGAAAAAAAGAAACACTTGATTTTAATTTTTTATGAGGAAGATATGATAATAAGAAGAGAGGGTATTCTCGGATCAAATAATTTTGGGTCCGAAAATGCAATGCAAAGAAGCGAGCTTTTGACATGGCTAAGCTCAAAAATGGAAGAAGTCTTCAACATAAATGTTGCAGCTACTGTAATTTCACATGGTTTAAAAAAGGAATTTCTAATTTTTTTTTTCTGGTTTGTGGGAGTAATAGTGGAATGAAAATGGGGAAAAAGAGTGGGTGTTTATAGGAAAATGGAAGTGGAAAATATCTAGATATTTTTGCATACCACCTCACCATTTCATCACCAACCATACATTACTTAGCACAGCCCCAAGTACCCCTTCCTCCATGTGCTCCATGTTGTGTAATCAAGTGTATGTCCTTGAATGTGTAAGTGTTGGATTAGAGAAGGCTTAACGAGTAAGGAAATGGTAAAATATCTTTGATATTTTAATGTATGTGTGTGTGTCTATATATATATATATATATATATATTTGTGTGTGTGTGTGTATATATTTGAATATGTTAGGGTGTGCATGTGACATGTATATATAAGTTCATGTATGTGCAAAAGAGAATAACAACGTTTCAACGACCTCAAACAACCCCCGTTCCTTAAACCGTTTAAAATCGAAAAACTAATTACCGGTCAAATTTTCACTTATATTTTGAATTACATATAAATGTAAATAAAATTTGAAAATAAATTTATCAACATTATTAATCAATTAGAATGGTCTTATTTGATTTATAAAATATTAAACAATTGTTTCTAAATATCGCTACCATATCGATAGGTGATACGAAGTTTCTTATATTTTCAAATCAAGTACATACCTTAATAAAATGATTACAATGATTTATTATTGCTTTATAACTATTTAAAATATATTATTATCATTTAAAACAATTATTTGAATAATTATAACAATTATTAAATCATTAATTCTCAATTTAAATTCATAAATCTATATTTAAATTTAAGGGCATCACTGAACATGTCATAAACACATTTTATTTTCAAAAATAGAATAATTGATTTTATTTCATATTCCCATTCAATTATAAAAATAAGTCTATGTATCTAGCTCCGTGTGTAACGTTTGATGATTATAGAGTTGTTTATCGATAAAATGGATTTCGGTTCCTTTTATCGTTATTTTTCCAACGTAAATATTTTTGCAAATATCTCTCCAAAATAGGTTCATTATTGTCATTCATTTCACAAAACTTGATTATTTTTGGCAAATAATCCATATTTGAACAATTAAACTAAGTTAAATACTCCCAATTAAAGTGATTAAATTTTGGATCGTTACATACTTCACCCTTAAAAGAATTTCATCCTCGAAATTACCCAAAACAATATTCCAAAGGTTTTGCCCAAATTATTTATTATTAAACCAACACCTATACGATGTACATCGATAATTCATTCACAATATCTAATTCGATCTTTTATTTGAATCCACATCTTTACTTCGAACAAGTATTGATCCCATGATCCTTTAGTGCAGACTCTGACCAGGCTTTCTGATCAGAACTTTAGTTTTTCCTTTCATAGCTCTCATCTTTTGATAGAAAACTCAAGTATACAACCACAAACTGTCATCAACGTTCGCCTTGAAAAATCGAGTGATAAATCCTTTTTGGGATCGGTATAAACATCTCAAAGCTCTAAACACGAATCTTAGATCAAATTGTGTGCGAAATAATCCACATACTTCATATGAATTTAATAATCTTTCAAAAAGTTTAATGAAAACATTTCATAAAACTTTCATTCTTTATTCAAACATTTTTATAAAGATGCTTCCTTATATTTAACTATTTGCAAACATTTCTAAGAAATTATTCAAGTTAAAGATAACTTACCTTTTATTATAATATAACCCTTATATTATAATTTGATCCTTTTAACTAATATCAAATGAAAACACCTTTATATTTAATAAAACTTCTTTTGTTTATCAAGACTTATTTTATTACTTAATACTCCTTTTGTTAGTTATCCACTTATACCAGTTTCAATACTTAAAAGTATTCATATACTTATTCAAATGTTTTAAATATATTCACAATTTACTTAAGAAGTTTTACCTACTTTCAAATATAATCAAAGAGATTGAAACAATTATTACCAAAACATTGTTACAATAAACTCCTTTATACATTAAACATATAACATTTTTTATATTTTATAAAAGATTCCAATTCTTGTTATTATCTTTAAAATCTTATTATTGAAGATCTAAATATACCCATGGTTTAAGATTCAAATACTTGTTATTATCTTTAAAATCCTATTATTAAAGATCTAAATATACCCATAGTTTAATAAAAGATTCAAATACTTGTTATTATCTTTAAAATTCTATTAATAAAGATCTAAATATACCCATAATATTTCTTTCAAAGTGTCATTCAAGTGTTTAAACAAATTTTGCTAAAACATTGTTTACTGCAAACACAAAACTATTCCTTTATAACTTTAACAAATTCTTTTAAAGATAAAAGCTTACCCATGCTTATCAATTAAGATAATACACTTTGATAAAAATTGACAACCAATTAATGTTTTTATAATGACCCGTAAATTTTTAATAATTTCAACCCATAAAATTTTAATAAATTTGAATGGTTTTATTTACATATTTAATTGGATTTTTGTATTTTTATTCATCTTATTTAAAAATTTGGTGTTTGATTACTTAAAATTTGAATATTAGAAATTTCTTGAATTGATTATAAATCATTTGCCCAAATTGTAATAAATATAAACAATTTCTGTAATTTTGATTTTGGGTAAAGTTTAACTTTAATTGAAATTTTAAATTTTAAATTTTAACTTCCAAATCTTTTATTTAAACTTATATATCTGTACAACATTTGTTCCAATTTTTTTCCTTTAAATTGGTTATATACTTTTAAATTAAGTAATGAATAATGTGTAAAAAGAAATAAATTTATACGTTTCTTTTATACGTATAGACATCCGTTTTCTTAGTAAAGTAATAAACAAATCAAATGGATGTAACAAATCAAATTTTAAATTAAGAAACAAATAATGTGTAAATAGCTATTTAATTATACGTTTTATTTGGTACATGTTGTAACGACCCAGAATTTCTGTCATTTGAAATTCAGATATTTAATTGATTTTAAATATCAACAAGTAAAATTTGTAAGTCGAATAAAATTTATTTCGAATATTTAGATTTATTGGATAATTAAATCGATAATTTAGTATTTGAAATTACAGAAAAAATTGGAAATTGGGTTTAATGTGATTAAAAATGATTTAGAAAGTTATAATAAATCATATTGGAGTTAGAATGATGTTATAGAACTTTTAAAATTGAATTAAAAGTTAAATTGCAGAAATTGAATATTTTAATATTTAATTGACGACTAAAAATAGTCATTTTTCAAATAGTCTCGGATTTTGGATCCGTAATGTTATACTATTATATGGTTTCAAATTTCGTGTCAATCGGATTCACGGTTTGTCTGGGGCAAGCCAAAACGCATAGAAATTAGTTTAATCGATTTAATTTAAATTTGATCGTTTATTTCCGTAACTCGCACATATGATCAAATTAGCTTCCGAAACACGTTCCACTGTGTCCGGAACGTGGGGTAAACCCTAGAGACGCCAGCCGGCATGCTTCGTTTAGAGTTCGAATTTTTTGGGATGAATAGTGTTCTGGGTAATTTTCTATAAAAGGACATAAAGTTTGCTATTTTCACAAACTAAAACCTAGCTAGGGTTTCAACCAGGAGCCGCCGCTTCTAACAATTCCAATGGCCGAAAACATTCATTCTTTTTCCTCCAATTTCTTCAAATCCATGAATCAATATGAGAAACTATCAACTACAATGTTGTAAAGCACTTTGCGAACTACAAGTTCAACGGCTGTGATAGAAAACAAGGCGACAGATCGTTGGCAAATCGCGTCTAAAGGCCGCGCGTTCATGGGTGAAAAGCAAGGCATCAGGGGGCCGAGATCGCCCATATCTTGGCCGAGGGTAGCATTGGTGATGGCCTTCGTCGTGGAGTTGGCCGATCGACTTCAAACGCATCGAGATGGTCGCGTCATTTGGGGTTTAGGGGGAGGCTTTGGGTTTGTTTTGTTCGTGATTTCCTGGGCGCGTATGAAGATGGGGAAGATGATGGGAACGACGGCCAGGATCTATTGATTTAGGAAGGAACGGCTATGATTAGTTTAGGTTTAAAATATTAAATAAAATTATAAATTAATATATAGTTAAATTTGTGTAAATTTTAAATCGCTATAACTCTTTCATACGAAGTCGGAAATGCGCGAAACAAGTTGCGTTGGAATCATATTGTCGAGCACTACGCAATGGAACTGGTTTGGAGTCGTTTGGAATTAGTGATAATTTGGGTAAAATTAAACGCACGTTTAATTTATTCGAAATAAAACGCTACAACTGTTATCGAAAACTCAAGGTGAGAACTTCTCACTCAATCGAATTGTTTCGATTTAAATTTTAATTAGTTAGATTTAAAATTGCTTGATTGTGTGATTGGATGATAGTTATTATCTGTTGTATTGAAATAGACCCTATACGTCGTGTATTAAGCAGATGTTATTTATTAAACACATATACCGCGATAATTCCAACTTGAATGGAATTGGTATTATATATGTATTTGGAGTTGATTTCTCGCATTATATAGCGGATGAGACCCTATTTCGCCGTATAATAGAGGATAATATTTTATAAATCCCATATACCGCAATATTCCGTCTTGAAGCGGAATTGGTATTGTGCTAACATCTGTGGATGCAGGGAAACAGGTTGGAGGGATCCAACTGGATTCCTCAAATGATTGAACTTGTTTCAATGTTGTGTGTTGATCTATTTATAATCTGCGTGATTATCTTTATGATTGAAATCGTTAGAGGCTAAATTTTAGCCGAATATAAATCGGTATCGTTGGATACCGAAAATAGGTAAACATTGGATTTTCGAAATTTAAGTCGAAAATTTATAATTAAATTTATTTTTGAGAATCGTATAAATTTGAAGGAAGGAATTTTTTAAAATGATAAAGTTTTATTTTTATTTGTTGAATAAAATTCCAAAATATGGTAAAAAGGCGTAATAAATGGATTTTCGATAATATTATTCAAAGGTTGAAAATTTATTCAAAATATGGATTTTAAAGAGTTGGAAAATAAAAGAATTTGTATTCTTTAAAATGGAAATTATTTTGAAATGAAATAAATTTAGAAATCCATTTAGGAATTGATTTTGGAAATTGAAAATAGATCTTTCGGAAATCCATTTGGAAATTTATCTGGTGTTTTGAAATGAATTCGGAATCAATTAGGAAATTGATTTGGGGTTTAGTAGAAATTGATTTCAATTTGAAATTTGAATTAAATTCACTTAGTGTTTAATTTCTTGGAAAATCAATATGGAATTTGATTTGGTGTTTTTGGAAATCAATTGAAAACTGATTTGGTGTTGAAAGTGAATAATTGAAATCAATTTGAAAAATCGCAAAAAAAGTGAATATTTGGAAATGTAAATTCACAATGGAAATTTATAAGGGAAATTTGTTTTAAAAATAAACGTTGTTTTATTTTTAAAAGTGTGGAAATAAATTTACGGATTTGAAACGTAAATTTAATAAATCGGTAAGGATTTATTTAATTGGGTTGAATGAACCATTTTGAAATGAAAGTGTATTCTCCCTGGGAAGCCGAATAAGATTTTCTGAATAGTTTTGAAATATATGTGTATAAAATTCTACAAATGGTTTTAAAAAGAATATTTTAGAGAAATTAACTTCTTAAATTGTTTTAAATCCTTTAAGTAAAGATTTATTAAGTTGATTTTTGAAATGATTAATTCTAGGATTTAATCAATAATTGTTTTAGAAAATAGTTATTTAAATACTTATACTCTATCTACTGATTTTATTTTGAAAAAAAAGTAGTTTGGACCTAAGTTATATGTAATATATGGGTATAATATTTTTATAACTAATATTTTAAGAAAAGTGTTTAAAGAAAAAAAATAGTTTTATTCCAAAGAGTTTGCCAAATATATTTTGGATAAGTAATATAAGTTATTTTTAAAGTATTTGAACTCGGTAGATTTCCAGTGAGAATGAATAACTATTTGGAAGTGTTTCCGTTTAAGGAAATTGATTTGAAATTTGTTTTCAAAGATTGAAAGGTGAAAAATGATTTGAAATTTGTTTCAAAGATTGAAAGGTGAAAAATGATTTGAAATTTGTTTTCAAATGGTTGAAGTGTGGAAAATATATCTTGTAAAGATATTTTGAAAATAAATAATTTGGGAAGATTATTTGGAATCTGGTTATGTTATGAATATTGATTGATAGTTAAATAACCGACTATCAATATTGACCCTGAAATGGCTATTTGTTGTGATTTGTTTGGAAATATTGGATGCTACACTTA
The DNA here is from genome assembly GCA_030765085.1 of Allium cepa. Lineage (NCBI taxonomy): Eukaryota > Viridiplantae > Streptophyta > Magnoliopsida > Asparagales > Amaryllidaceae > Allium > Allium cepa. The sequence goes on along the minus strand of CM060935.1, from coordinate 444,850,952 downwards.
TTTTCAAAATATTGCGCTCGTTATTCGGATTACCCATTCCGAATAAGTGATACGACGTAATGGATAGCATTGAAGACCGGTGGTGAAGATCGGGTATTTGTGAAAACGATAGGATGACCTATCGATTGTCTCTGCACCGTTAGGTACGGTATAGAGATTTCCTTTGTGATGGGAAATTCGATCGGGATTGTGAATACCTGGATTGCAAAGGCTTCTTTTGAAGTGCCTTCGGTTCTGTTCGAACCCGGAACAGACTTGTATGGTTACGTGTCTGACATTACATTTTGAGATATAAAGCAGATTTCTTTCAAATACATTTCTGTTGGTGGCGGAGAATTTATTCTCTTAGCTTAACACCCTTCTCTGAGACGTACGAGCTCAGAGGTTTTGTAGTTGAAGGTTATCAGCGATATACTGCCAATTTGGTAATGTGGCATGCTGAGTGTTGTTGTGTGATGATTAATTATTGATCTTTTGTTGATCAAAGCATGGCTTTGTGAAAAAGCGTAGCTTTGTGGACGAGACTTCGTCGAACCTCACACCCCGGAAATGGTCAAAACAGGAATATGCGGCAAGGTTATGAGGGTCGCGCCCCTTAGGGTATGTCATTTCCTTCTAGAAAAAGGGTGGTGTCAGGTATGGAGCCCTGATGCTTAACCTATGCGGTTGCTCCAATCTCATTTTCTGTGTGGTTGTTTCTTTGTGATCGAGGGACCTCGGATAAAGGTCCCAAACGACCGGGGGGTGGCATAGTCGTGTAGTAGTTACCTAGTTACAAAGGTAACCCGACCTTTTATTGGCAGAGAGCTGGTTAAGTTCTCGGGACGTCCCACCAGAGGCGATCCCATGTGGCAGTAGGAAGTTTCTTAGCCTAACTATTTGTTGGAAAAATCCAAAGAAACAATACGAGCCTTATACGGTTTTAGTTGTATTACCTGCCATTCACTTATGGTGGCGCCCCACTGTTTAGATGGTAGCTACAGTAGGCATAGTTCGGAATGTCTATGTTGGCTAAGATTTATATTATACTTTCAAAATGTTTTCCTACACTTTGCACTTATAATAATAATATCAAAGAAAATTTGCGTATCAAGCATATTTGACTATCATAAGGAGAAATCTCCTCTAATTCTGCGTTTGCATTGTGTGTGTGCGGGGAGGCCTTATGGTAGTTTCATTTTCCAAAAGCATTGCGGATATTTTTCACTTTCCTTGTTGTTGCTATTTTAAAAGATAAATAACTGTTTTGAGTTCTCACACCAGTCTCATGACTGACCTGGAGTTTATTTTTCTCTTCCTAAACTCTGGGTGCCCATAATTTTCCACACGGGCAGCCTAGAGTTAGGTTATCAGGTCATTTTGGATTCAGAAGTGCTATGGAGCTCAAGTGGCGAGATGGATGGCGAGACGTATTACTTGTATATGATATTATCTTTCCACTGTAAATTCACTTGTAAGGACATGTTTGTATAACTGTCCATTATTTTGTTGTGTTGTATATTGTTGTTGTACACTCTAATGATATAATGTATAAAATGTACAATTCTTTGTTTTAAAGATTATTCATTTATCTATTATATGTTGTTCCACTGCGATATGTGAGATTCTGATATTTTTTCTGTTGTTCTTCTTTCGTTCTAATTTCTTCTTCTACTACCTCTTCTTTAAACCCCAACGGTACGGTTTTCCGGCATTCGATTGCTCGGCAGTTGATACAGTGGACGTATTAATGTCAACTTTCATGAGTCGAAAATCGCAATCTTTACATTTGGTATCAGAGCATATCGTTAAGCGACAACCTTGGTTCTATTTGGGATTTCTCATTAGAGATAGAGTCAGCAGTACTCTAGAATGAGTTGAGTGAATAATAGATATGAGAGCGTATTTGTTAGTGAATATGAAATTGTTTTGTATTGTGTTGACTTATCAGTTGATTGTTTATAGATTCTGGTCGGTGCAGTCAGGCTAACTGTATCGATAGGGGTTTCTAAACTCTTAAACGAGATAAACCGACATAGTATGGTTTTAAATTGGGTAGATGAAATAATTTTACCTCGATTATATTTTATATATAAAGGAATAATTTTTCAGAATTATCAAAGTGTATGTAAAATTGAATTGTTTGATTGTTGAAAATGTAAGAAAATATATAAGTGAATCAAAGTTGTTCGAATAATCTGAATAAAAACAACAATTGTGAAAGAATAAATTATATAAAAGCAACAATTGTATAAGTATAGAATTATAATTGAAATGATTTACAATTGTGGAATAATCTTGTATAAGTAAAGGGAAATAGTGAAATTATATAAGCAAGATTTATAAATGAGATTTATAAATATAAGGAATTTTTTTGAAAGAATTTAAAGCATTGAATTCACAACTGTTGCTGAGGAATAATAAGGGTGATGACTGCAGCATCATCAGTATCATTTTCGAGTTTCTGTGTGATGGATTTGCTACCATAGTAAATTGAAAATTGAAGTTTTGTTGTGATAAACAAATTTAAAAATTTAAAAATCCAAGTTGAAATTGATAAATATAAGTAAAATGAGTTTTGAACTTATAATATGAGATGATAAAATTTTAGCTTTGGTAAAGTTGACACAAATTTGAATTAGTATGATAAAATATATGATGTGAAATTTAACTAAAGGAAGTTAATTAAATTAAATCAGATTTGGAAGTTGAATAATAAGTTGTATAACTTATTAAATGTGAAGATGTAAGTAAAACCAAATATTAAAATGGTTAAACAACTTTGTTAAGCACAACGAGGTATGAATCTGAATAAGTGATAAAATTGACTTTGGTAAAAGTTAAATAGAATTTACTTTGGAGTTGGAATTTGAATTGGATTTTGACTAGATTAGATATGTTGTTGAAATGGAAATTTAAGTTAAGTTAAACAAATGATGTTTAAAAGGAATATAACTTAAGTGATGCTGAATGAAGTTGATTTTGGTATCGAAGTAAAATAATGAAGTGAATTAAATGGATGTGAACTTGAGTTATATAAAGGAGATTCAACTTTATTTGTAAAATAAATTGGTAATTGAACTAATTAATTGAATATTAATTAATCGAATGTAATGAATTGATATAGAATAATGGATATAAGTGTAAATTCATTTAAGGCTAATTAAATGTTAAACCAAATTGAAGGTAAACAAGGTAAATATGAATGTTGAATGTAAAGTGAATAAATTCGATTGTATTGGATATACATTGGTTGTTAGATTATTGTTAATTGATTGAATAGAAATTCATATGCAATTGAATGAATAAAATTGAAAGATAAAGCAATTAAATTCAAATTGGAAGTTAAGTAAATTTAAATTGAATAGAAATTGATTTGAATTGAAAGTGAACAAATGTGAATGTAAATTAGTGAATGTAAACTAATTGAAAATGAATAATTGAATGTCGTTGTATATAAATTGGTTGTAAACAATTACAAGTAATGTCGAAATCATATAAGTTGTTTATAAACCTTGCTTAGTATGCATTTCTTTTAATATGCATAGGTTGTAGTTGTTTAAAATGGGTAAAATGTTAATTACTTCTTATATATGTCACTTAACTGTTTTTATTGAGTAAGAACAGGTATCGGGGCTACCGTTAGCGGGATTTGGTTGCGCAAAATGCTAAATAAATAACTGCTTTGCTTAAAAATGCTAAAAAGGTACGCCTACGCAATAAAAAAAGGAAATATGAACTGTTTTTCTGTTTTTCGACCGTGTGGGTCGATGTATATATATTTATATCTATTGTGATATTGTAAAAGCTCCTCCATACAAAGGAGGTTATGGCGAAATTTTATGAAAATTTAAGGCGTTAGGAAATTTTGGGAAAAATTTGTGAAAACTAAGTTTTGATTTGAAGTTAAAGGTTAAACGATATAGTTGATTTTGAAAAGATAACTATATATGGATTTGAAAATATTAGTGAAGTTTTGTAAGAGGTTTAACTATGGATTTTGGAAAAGTTAAACATTTAAGAGATTTGTAAATCAAATTTGAACGGTTTGTTTTGAAAAAAATTAATGAATTTGGGGCATTTCTCTTACTTGGTAATTTCGAGGACAAAATTCTTTTAAGGGGGGAAGATTGTAACGACCCAGAATTTCTGTCATTTGAAATTCAGATATTTAATTGATTTTAAATATCAACAAGTAAAATTTGTAAGTCGAATAAAATTTATTCCGAATATTTAGATTTATTGGATAATTAAATCGACAATTTAATATTTGAAATTACAGAAAAATTGGAAATTGGGTTTAATGTGATTAAAAATGATTTATAAAGTTATAATAAATCATATTGGAGTTAGAATGATGTTATAGAACTTTTAAAATTGAATTAAAAGTTAAATCGCAGAAATTGAATATTTTAATATTTAATTGACGACTAAAAATAGTCATTTTTCAAACAGTCTTGGATTTCGACGAAACCAGTTTGATCGGATCCGTAATGTTATACTATTGTATGGTTTTAAATTTCGTGTCAATCAGATTCACGGTTTGTCTAGGGCAAGCCAAAACGCATAGAAATTGGTTTAATCGATTTAATTTAAATTTAATCGTTTATTTCCGTAACTCGCACATATGATCAAATTAGTTTCTGAAACACGTTCCATTGTGTCCGGAACGCGGGGTAAACCTTAGAAACGCCAGCCGGCACGCTTCATTTGGAGTTCGAATTTTTTTGGATGAATAGTGTTTTGGGTAATTTTCTATAAAAGGACATAAAGTTTGCTATTTTCACAAACTAAAACCTAGCTAGGGTTTCAACCAGGAGCCGCTGCTTCTAACAATTCCAATGGCCGAAAACATCCATTCTTTCTCCTCCAATTTCTTCAAATCCGTGAATTAATATGAGAAACTATCAACTACAATGTTGTAAAGCACTTTGCGAACTACAAGTTCAACGGCTGTGATCGAAAACAAGGCGATGGATCGTTGGCAAATTGCGTCCAAAGGCCGCGCGTTCGTGGGTGAAAAGCAAGGCATCAGGGGGGCGGAGTTCGCCCATATCTTGGCCGAGGGTAGCACTGGTGATGGCCTTCGTCGTGGAGTTGGCCGATCGACTTCAAACGCATCGAGATGGTCGCGTCATTTAGGGTTTGGGGGCGGCTTGGGTTTGTTTCGTTAGTGATTTCCTGGGCGCGTATGAAGATTGGGAAGAAGATGGGAATGACGGCCAGGATCTGTTGATTTAGGAAGGAACGGCTCTGATTAGTTTAGGTTTAAAATATTAAATAAAATTGTAAATTAATTTATAGTTAAATTCGTGTAAACTTTAAATCGCTATAACTCTTTCATACGAGGTCGGAATTGCGTGAACCAAGTTGCGTTGGAATTGTATTGTCGAGCATTATGCAATGGAACTGGTTTGGAGTCGTTTGGAGCCGGTGATAATTTCGGGTAAAATTAAACGCACGTGTAATTTTATTCGAAATAAATCGCTACAACTGTTATCGAAAACTCAAGGTGAGAACTTCTCACTCAATCGAATTTTTTCGATTTAAATTTTAAATTGGTAGATTTAAAATTGATTGATTGTGTGATTGGATGATAGTTATTATCTGTTGTATTGAAATAGACCCTATACGTCGTATATTAAGCAGATGTTATTTATTAAACACATATACCGCGATAATTCCAACTTGAATGGAATTGGTATTATATATGTATTTGGAGTTGATTTCCCGCATTATATAGCGGATGAGACCCTATTGCGCCGCATAATAGTGGATAATATTTTATAAATCTCATATACCGCGATATTCCGTCTTGAAGTGGAATTGGTATTGTGCTAACATCTGTGGATGCAGGGAAACAGGTTGGAGGGATCCAACTGGATTCCTCAAATGATTGAATTTGTTTCAATGTTGTGTGTCGATCTATTTAAAATCTGTGTGATTATCTTTGTGATTGAAATTGTTAAAGGCTAAATTTTAGCCGAATATAAATTGGTATCGTTGGATACCGAAAATAGGTAAACATTGGATTTTCGAAATTTAAGTTGAAAATTTATAATTAAATTTATTTTTGAGAATCGTATAAATTTAAAAGAATGAATTTTTTAAAATGATAAAGTTTTATTTTTATCTTATTGAATAAAATTCCAAAATATGGTAAAAGGCGTAATAAATGGATTTTCGATAATATTATTCAAAGTTTGAAAATTTATTCAAAATATGGATTTTAAAGAGTTGTAAAATAAAAGAATTTGTGTTCTTTAAAAAGGAAATTATTTTGAAAAGAAATAAATTTAGAAATCCATTTGGGAATTGATTTTGGAAATCGAAAATAGATCTTTTGGAAATCCATTTGAAAATTTATTTGGTGTTTTGAAATGAATTTGAAATCAATTTGAAAATTGATTTGGGGTTTAGTAGAAATTGATTTCAATTTGAAATTTGAATGAAATTCACTTAGTGTTTAATTTCTTGGAAAATCAATGTGGAATTTGATTTGGTGTTTTGGAAATCAATTGAAAACTGATTTGGTGTTGAAAGTGAATAATTGAAATCGATTTGAAAAATCGTATAAAAAGTGAATATTTGAAAATGTAAATTCACAACGGAAATTTATAAGGGAAAATTGTTTTAAAAATAAACATTGAATTATTTTTAAAAGTGTGGAAATAAATTTACGGATTTGGAACGTAAATTTAATAAATCGGTAAGGATTTATTTAATTGGGTTGAATGAACCATTTTGAAATGAAAGTGTATTCTCCCTGGGTAGCCGAATAAGATTTTCTGAATAGTTTTGAAATATACGTATATAAAATTCTAGAAATGGTTTTGAAAAGAATATTTTGGAGAAATTAACTTCTTAAATTGTTTTAAATCCTTCAAGTAAAGATTTATTAAGTTGATTTTTGAAACGATTAATTCTAAGATTTAATCAATAATTGTTTTAGAAAATAGTTATTTAAAGACTTATACTCTATCTACTAATTTTATTTTGAAAAAAAAGTAGTTTGGACCTAAGTTATATGTAATACATGGGTATAATATTTTTATAACTAATATTTTAAGCAAAGTGTTTAAAGAAAAAAAATAGTTTTATTCCAAAGAGTTTGCCAAATATATTTTAGATAAGTAATATAAGTTATTTTTAAAGTATTTGAACTCGGCAGATTTCCAGTGAGAATGAATAACTATTTGGAAGTGTTTCCATTTAAGGAAATTGATTTGAAATTTGTTTTCAAAGATTGAAAGGTGAAAAATGATTTGAAATTTGTTTTCAAATGGTTGAAGTGTGGAAAATATATCTTGTAAAGATATTTTGAAAATAAATAATTTGGGAAGATTATTTGGAATCCGGTTATGTTGTGAATATTGATTGATAGTTAAATAACGGACTATCAATATTGACCCTGAAATGGCTATTTGTTGTGATTTGTTTGGAAATATTGGATGCTACACTTATTTTCAAAATATTGCACTCGTTATTCGGATTACCCATTCCGAATAAGTGATACGACGTAATGGATAGCATTGAAGACCGGTGGTGAAGACGGGTATTTGTGAAAACGATAGGATGACCTATCGATTGTCTCATCACCATTAGGTACGGTATGGAGATTTCCTTTGTGATGGGAAATTCGATCGGGGTTGTGAATACCCGGATTGCAAGGGCTTCTTTTGAAGTGCCTTTGGTTCTGTTAACCCGAAAAAGACTTGTATGGTTACGTGTCTGACATTACATTTTGAGATATAAAGAAGATTTCTTTCAAATACATTTCTGTTGGTGGCGGAGAATTTATTCTCTTAGCTTAACACCCGTCTCTGAGATGTACGAGCTCAGAGGTTTTGTAGTTGAAGGTTATCAGCGATATACTCCCAATTTGGTAATATGGCATGCTGAGTGTTGGTGTGTGATGATTAATTATTTATCATTTGTTGATCAAAGCGTGGCTTTGTGAAAAATCATAGCTTTGTGGACGAGACTTCGTCGGACCTCACACCCCGGAAATGGTCAAAATAGGAATATGCGACAAGGTTATGAGGGTCGCACCCTTTAGGGTATGTCATTTCCTTCTGGAAAAAGGGTGGTGTCAGGTATGGAGCCCTGATGCTTAACCTTTGTGGTTGCTCCAATCTCATTTTCTATGTGGTTGTTGCTTTGTGATCGAGGGCCCTCGGATAAAGGTCCCAAAGGACCGGGGGGTGGCATAGTCGTGTAGTAGTTACCAAGTTACAAAGGTAACCCGACCTTGTGTTGGCAGAGAGCTGGTTAAGTTCTCGGGACGTCCCGCCAGAGGCGATCCCATGTGGCAGTAGGAAGTTCCTTATGCTGACCATTTGTTGGAAAAATTCAAAGAAACAATACGAGCCTTGTACGGTTTTAGTTGTATTACCTGCCATTCACTTATGGTGGCGCCCCACTATTTAGATGGTAGCTATAGTAGGCATAGTTCGGAATGTCTATGTTGGCTAAGAGTTATATTATACTTTCGAAATGTTTTCCTACACTTTTCACTTATAATAATAATTTCAAAGAAAATTAGCGTATCAAGCATATTTGACTATCATAAGGATAAATCTCCTCCAATTCTGCTTTTGCATTGTGTGTGTGCGGGGAGGCCTTATGGTAGTTTCATTTCCAAAAGCGTTGCGGATATTTTTCACTTCCCTTGTTGTTGTTGTTTTAAAAGATAAATAACTGTTTTAAGTTCTCACACCAGTCCCATGACTGACCTGGAGTTTATTGTTCTCTTCCTAAACTCTGGGTGCCCATAATTTTCCACGCGGACAGCCTAGAGTCAGGTTATCAAGTCATTCTGGATTCAGAAGTGCTATGGAACTCAAGTGGCGAGCTGGATGGCGAGACGTATTACTTGTATATGATATTATCTTTCCGCTGTAAATTCACTTGTAAGGACATGTTTGAATAACTGTCCATTTTTTTGTTGTGTTGTATATTATTCTTGTACACTCTGATGATATAATGTATAAAGTGTACCGCTCTTTGTTTTAAAGATTATTCATTTATCTATTATATGTTATTCCGCTGTGATATGTGAGATTCTGATATCATTTCTGTTGTTCTTCTTTCGTTCTAATTTCTTCTTCTTCTACCTCTTCTTTAAACCCTAACGGTACGGTTTTCCGGCATTCGATTGCTCGGCAGTTGATACAGTGGACGTATTAATGACGACTTTCATGAGTCGAAAATCGCAATCGTTAAATTTTTTATATCCGTTCTTATTTAAATTATTTGGCATTATATAAATGATACGTTATCTTCTGAAATATACTTTAGCATATATTTTACTAAATAAATATGAAACAAATAAATTCGAAGTACGTTACTTTGTTATAAATTTTGGGCATACGTTTTGATTTAATTATCGCCTCTCTAATGCGCACACTTTTGATTTCTTACCTTATCTGTTAAAATCATCGACTGTGCATTTTAAAAGAAATGAAAAATCTTGCCTTACACTTCACGTGTAAATTATTTCATCTCTTTTACACTTGCCTTTTTGCTTATTTATATTTAATTGGAATGAGATCCTATAATTACTCCACCGTTTCAAATCATTTATTTCTTGTCTTTCATACACCAAATCAACGCAAGCCTATATTAAATACAAAAACCCGCGTACACAATTTCATCCTCATCTCATATTGCCTTCATCTTCTTGCACGTGCTTCTTCCTGTAGGTAATGGCCGCGCATATTTTTTTTGTTTTTCTTTGTATTTTCTTGTTCTTCTTTCTTGTTTTTTTAAGTTTAAAGAATGTTGATAGTAAAATATATATTACTGTTTAAGTATAAATTTTTCCATAGCTTTCAAAATTACTTCATATGGTTTGCCTTTCCTACAGCTCTTTTATTACATTTTTATATATAAAGTATACAATTATATATTAACTGTTTTACATTTTCTGGGTCGCGTGTTATATATATACATTAGGTTTTAGTCTTTGATCCTTTTTTTACATTTTACAAATATACTGGTCCCAATACACATGTTTAATGAATACTGATTTTAATTTCTAGAGATTTTGATTTTTAAAATGTGTTTTAAATACTAATTTTAATTTATATATATATATATATATATATATATCTTTTACTGTAATTGTTTAAAAATTTTATATTTTGTTTTGCTGGTTTCGGTTATTAATGGTATGTTAATATACATTATATTATACCAGTTATGTTCTGATGTTTATATGTGTGTATTCTTATAAAGCAGGCAATACAAGTTATTTTGGTTACTAATATGTATTTTTATATTATTATGTTAGTTTATATTATACTGGGTATTACTAGCTATAGTTATATTTATAGTTTGATTGCATAAGTTAGGTATATATATGTGTCCCATATTGTACAGTTTTAAAGTTTATAAAAATTATAAAGTTGTTTTATACTAGTTTGTTTGTTTTAAAGATTATATTATACTAGTCTCTGTTTTTTTAAGGTTATGTTATACAATAGTTATATATATTATTTTATATAAACTGATACTTATATGTTGTACAACATATAAAATATAATAATGAAAGTTTTGTTAACTGTATGTGATAATATAAGTGAAGTAAATTTTGTGTTAGTGTATTGGTATGTTGTTTACAGTATAATGAAATATGTTAATATAGATATTTTAATAACTTACATTTTTAAAGCATACAATATAGTGTATTTGTTCATATAACATATAGTGTATAAGTTCTGGTAACATACATGTTTAATACTGAATAATTTGATATGTAAGTTAGTTATATATAGCTGCTTATCAGTTTATATATATGAATATCTTTTTAAAATAGAATGTGTGTATATATATATGTAGTTTATATAAGATTTTGTGTATGTTATATATATACATGTAATATGTTGTTTATCTTTATGAGTATATATATTCATTTACTTCTAATTTTACTATGTAATATATGTTGTTTTATATGTGTTTTTATTTAAAAGGAATGATTTTGAAGTACATATATATTTAATTTAATATGTGTTTAAATTAATATCGATTTGAAATTAATAATAATAATGCAACGTACATTTCGTTTCTGTCTCTATCCAGATTGATTCTGATTAGTTCTCACCGATTTTCCCATTTATCAGCTTGTTCGTCGTGCCTGTTTCTTCATCGAATCGTGTCTATCTAGCGTTGCTTTGGAATTCGTAACTCAACTTCATTGTCTATTCTCTCTAGCATCGAAAGGTGGGCAATCACTCACGATTAACGTTCTTATATTTATTAAATTTGATTTCAATTGAAACGACAATTGAAATGTACTGCCGATAGTTATTTACATTGCTATATATGCTATTATCTGTAATTGTTCACCTGTGGGATATGACACGATATCCTGTTGTTTATATTATATTGTTAGTGATGATATATGCTTGTTATTATTATTATATCCGCTATCACTCTGCAAGTTCCCTATTAGTATAGAACTCACTATGGGTTGAAATGGTACATACCCGAACGGACTTTAGAATATGAGAAAATCATTATGGGTTGAAATGATAAACCCAAGCGATTTTCATTTAAATTGAATTTGGGATTACGGGTGGAAATGATAGCCAACCGTATATATTTAATGTACGGATTGAAATGATAAATATCATTTGACTTTTATACCGACACCGTTGGCCCATATATAAATATTTTGGAAACAAATTCTATGGTTTTGAAAGGGGATATACATGGTTTTATTTTATATTGAGGTATTTTTATGTAAATATGTTTGAAATATAAAGTGAATTTAAAAATAAACTTAAATTTGATAAAGATTGATTTAATTAATATAATATGTTATGTATTATATTTTAAAAAGATTTCCAAGGATTTGTATAAGTTAAGAAAAAAAGTTGTGTTGATTGAAATTGTATTTAATTAAGAATTTTATTAAATTAATTTGAAAATATCGAACTTGAAATTTTAAGACATGATCTTATAACTTGATTTGATTTAAGTAATTTAGTGAATATTTCACATATAAAGAAATTGAAGGAAATATAAAGTAAACTGTAATTTGAGGTTATTTAAATAATATAGAATTTTATTAAGTGAATATTATAAGGATTATATAGTAATGAAGTTAAATCGAGATCTATATGAAATCGTTAAATTTAGTTAGAAAATGTTGGATATTTACAACTTTGAAATATATTGGAACTTAAAAGGTTTATTTTATGGTTCAAATCTGTATTTGAAATCAATAAGGTTTGAATATTGTTTAGTCATAAACTGAATTGAATGGAAATTTATAAATTGAGATTGAATTAAGTCTGAATGGGAAGTCGAGTTGATTTTGAAGCGATTTGTGAAGTTTGAGGAATTACAAATACTTTACTTTATAAATTATTTAATATATATATACTATTTTGTAAAATAGATATATTTGAGATGAAATGATATTTTGGTTTTGAAGTATAAATAAATTTGAAATGACCACGGTGTTATAGTGTATATTTCTACCATGTAGATAGCTCCGCAGATCCTTAGAGGATGGTAATCCTAAACATCCTTTGAGTTACTTATATTTCAGTTGATATTTCACTTGAGTGGGATTTATTGATACAAGAATGTTAGTCCTGACTCGAGTATTTTGTGTTTTGCTTTACGCTCGGGTCATACTGAGTAATTCAGCATTTGAGACTCACCTTTGGGGTTTGGAGCTTCGCTTGGAGATCCAACATCGATTCAGCTCTCAGTTTTTCCAGTTGATTTATTCAGAGATGTCATCTGTTGGTACTCGAGACTTCAGCATATTGAGATATTCTACTGTATTTTTTTTCTGACTCTGATGTATATATAGTAGCTTCATGAACTATTATTTATCTATTCCGCTGCATTTATTTATATTACTCTGTATCTATGATTCTTTGATTGATTTATTTACTGTATATGTTCAGTTTTTCCAAATTTTAAATTAACAATCTGATATTTTGAGCAATTCAAGTCCGACATGTGCGGATGCGAATGGTTGAAAATATCGGGTCGTTACAATTGGTATCAGAGCTTTGGCTCTAGGCAAACTTAGTGTATATGGTAAATTTAGTTACGGAATCACTTTCGTTCGAGCTCGAATTTCTTCCTCTTTGATTCGAATTTCCTTTGAATTTTGGAACATTCCCCTCGGTTCCAAATCCATTCTTGTCTTTCCCTATTCGTGTTTTCTAAATTCTGGAGTATCCCACAGCTCCACTGAATGAATTGTAAAGGGGTGAAACTCCTTTACAATAGCATTGATTCACCGAAGATTTATATATCCTCGGTTTAGATGTTGCCATCTCTGGTTATGCCGAATTCTGTATCTGGCGATCGAATGTCGATTTGCCTTGGAATTCCGCATCAATCATATTCCTGAAGTCATGGTTGACCCGGTCAAGGTCGCCCGCGATTTATATCCATCTTCTATTTTGAAATTTAGTTATCTCATCTTCGTTTGAGCCTAGCTTCAAATCAGAATTCTATTTTACTATTTGATTAGAGTTCCTCTAATTTGAATCCCTATCTTTGTTTTGAAATCCATTCTGGAATCATCCTTTGAAAATCGGGTTTGTTTGCATTTTAGAAATTGTTTTATATATTGAAATTATTATTTTGATAACTATGATTTTATTCTATATATAAAAGTGAAAATGTTTTTGATAAGGATTATATACCTATATATAAAATGAATAAGAAATGTTTATTCTATATATAAAAGTCCCGAAAGGATTTGAAATTTTGGAAATCATATAAGAAATTTGATTTATCTAAAAATGATTTATAACTGAAGAACTTTAAATTGGAAATTCGAGGAGTTGAACTCAGGTATTTTGGAAATTGGTTTTAAGATGTTGAAAAACATATAATAATACGATTTGAAAGTATTTTCCGAACAAATATTTCAGATGACTTTAAATGACTTCCAATGATTTCAAAGGAATTTAAAAGAAGCTTTCAAGAAAATAGAAGTCCAGAACTCACTTATGTCGCTAGAAAATAATTTCGACGATGAGTGCACACATCATTGACATTGATTTTCAGGTTTCAAAGTGGGGGAGAGGCCACTCTAATAGCTTTGCTATACGAGTGATTTTGTGAAACCAAATTTTGATTTCAAGTGCCGCAGTATGATTTGATATTCGAAAGATATATGTATTTATATTTGAAATGATTTGAAGTGAACCGGTGTTCTGTCCTCGAGTTTCGGATTTGATTTGGTATAATCCTATCTATTGAAATTGATTTACTGATTTGTTGTTGGTTTCCAACTCTTGAATTAGAAATTTGATTTCTCTGACTATTTTGAATGTTCGGACACTTCCAAATCAAGGTTTAATTTTCAAAGCTAAGAAAATTCGAACAGTATAACTTATTTGATAAAGTATATAAGTTTGAAGTAGTTTTGTTAAGTAAATGAATAAGACTATTTTGAATTATACTAATATGGAAATTAGTTTTGAAATTTTTTGAATAAAATTTAGTTTTGAGATGTTGTGAATAAGATTTAGTTTTTAATAATTTGCAAAGGGTAAATTGGATCTTTTAAAATAGAAATAAATAGTTTAAAGGTTTAAGGGATGGTTATAAAGTTAGAATTCATTTTTGGGTATAATTGATTTGAGGAAAATATTTGGTTTCGAAAATAGTTGGAAACTTTGAAACTGAAGATATTAAATTTGGAAGAAATAATTTGGTGAAATCGTATATGATTTTTGAAACTGAACCGATATTGAAATGAATTGAAATTGAGAATCTTGTTTTACTAAATACTTGATTTGGGAGTTATCGAACTCATATAAAATTGATTTGTATTAGTATGAAGTTGATTCGAAATTATTAATTTAGAAAGCAACTTAATTTGAAAAGTGAAATCTTATATAATCAAGTCTAAACAAGTGTGATTTGATATACTATGGATCTTGGAAAGCATTGGATTTAAAATTGAAATCTTATATATAAGGGACTTTATATAAGTACGATATTTGAAAGTGATTTGAAAAGGGTGCTATATGATATATATTTTCGAAGTAAAGATATGGAAAGTGCATTCTGCTTGATATCCGCTTTGTGGCCACATTGTGGATTCATTCTATCGATATTATTCTCTCTGATTTTGGTTTTCCGGATGTGATACTCGAGTGTCCTACCATGGCGTTACCTGTGGTCGTTTTTTTCGAGTAGAGAAATCCGCAAGGCAAAGATTGCTTAAAGGGTATGGATATTTTCTGGGGGATCCAGGCGTAACCATTGTTATGTATCCTGCGGTCTACAGTTTGTTGTGGTGGCGAAATCCGCAAGGCAGAGATTGCTTAAAGGGTATGGATGTTTCCTGGGGGATCCAAATGCAACCATTGTTATGTATCCTGTGGTCCACAGTTTTGGTTATCATGGAAAAATTCGTAAGGCAGCGATTTCTTAAAGGATATGGATGTTTCCTGGGGGATCCAGGGTAACCATTGTTATGTATCCTACGATCCAGGTGATTTATTTGGATTGTACTTTCCATATCGGTTTGAAGTTTTTCCAGTATTTTCACTAGGTGTTGAAACAGGTCTACTAAGTACTTGAAGAATTCTAGCTTTGCGCCTGATCAACGCATGGCCAGAGTCTGCAAGAACAAGGATAAACTTGTTGAAACATCGTGTTATAAAAATATTTTATTATAAAAGTATATTATTATAAAGGTATTTATTATAAAAGTATTTCCAACAATGAAATTATGTATTAATATTCGAAATTGAAATTCTTATGGTTCTGAATTAATTATTCGTGCCCGATATTATTCTTTGGAATCTACCTTATCTGCTCAGCTTATTGGTTCACTTATATTCTGTTTTCCAAATCCACCTTCTTTCCTTTTTGAATATTTCTTGTTAAATATTGTTTATTTATATACTTCATGGTTTAATAGAAAAAATTTAGTGTTATAAATACTTTAGAAGTTATTAATTAAATAAAACATATTTAAAGAAAATGATTATTGATCTATTAATAATGTTTAAAAGGTATCTTGAGATAAATTAATAAGTTCACGAATTATGGATTTAATGTTTTCAAATAGCTTCTTTGTAAATATAACTAATGATGTAAATAATTATTTTCAAATAGTTTTCATATATTTATAAAGGCGTTATTTAAACATATAAGTGGTATTTATAAAGGAAGCAAGAAATTTTGCAAATGGGTTTTGAAAGGAATTAAAGGATAAAAGATAATTGATTTGCAAGTGAAGTTTTCAAATAGATATTTCAAGTAAAATCTATATGATTAAATTAATTGTTTAATCTTAACTTTCAATCTACTTTTATTTCTGGTTGTTCTATTCACCTACCTCCTTCCTTTTCGGGGAGAAATATTTTGAGTGGGGGAGAGTGTAATGACCCGTAAAATTTTAATAACTTCAACCCATAAATTTTAATAAATTTGGATGGTTTTATTTACGTATTTAATTGAATTTTTGTATTTTTCTTCATCTTATTTAAAGCTTTGGTGTTTGATTACTTAAAATTTTGAATATTAGAAATTTCTTGAATTGATTATAAATCATTTGCCCAAATTGTAATAAATATAAACAATTTCTGTAATTTTGATTATGGGTTAAAGTTTAACTTTAATTGAAATTTTAAATTTTAACTTTCAAATCTTTTATTTAAACTGTATATGACTGTACAACATTTGTTCCAATTTTGTTTCTTTTAAATTGGTTATATAATTTTAAATTAAGTAATGAATAATGTGTAAAAAGAAATAAATTTATACGTTTCTTTTATACGTATATACATCCATTTTCTTAGTAAAGTAATAAACAAATCAAATGGATGTAACAAATCAAATTTTAAATTAAGAAATAAATAATGTGTAAATAGCTATTTAATTATACGTTTTATGTGATACATTTTATATCCATTCTTGTTTAAATTATTTGGCATTATATAAATGATACGTTATCTTCTGAAATATACTTTAGCATATATTTTACTAAATAAATACGAAACAAATAAATTCAAAGTACGTTACTTTGTTATAAATTTTGGACGTATGTTTCGATTTAATTATTGCCTCTCTAATGTTCACACTTTCGATTTCTTACCTTAGCTGTTAAATCATCAGCCGTGCATTTTAAAAGAAATGAAAAATCTTGCCTTACACTTCACGTGTAAATTATTTCATCTCTTTTACACTTGCATTTTTGCTTATTTGTATTTAATAGGAATGAGATCCTATAATTCCTCTACCGTTTCAAATCATTTACTTCTTACCTTTCATACACCAAATCAATGCAAGCCTATGTTAAATACAAAAACCCACGTACACAATTTCATCCGCATCTCATATTGCCTTCATCTTCTCGCACGTGCTTCTTCCTAAAGGTAATGGCCGCACTTTTTTTTTCTTTGTATTTTCTTGTTCTTCTTTCTTGTTTTTTTAAGTTTAAAGAATGTTGATAGTAAAATATATATTACTGTTTAAGTATAAATTTTTCTATAGCTTTCAAAATTACTTCATATGGTTTGCCTTTCCTACAGCTCTTTTATTACATTTTTATATATAAAGTATACAATTATATATTAGCTGTTTTACATTTTCTGGGTCGCGTGTTATATATATACATTGGGTTTTAGTGTTTGATCTTTTTTTTTATATTTTACAAATATATTGGTCCCAATACACATGTTTAATGAATACTGATTTTAATTTCTAGAGATTTTGATTTTTAAATTGTGTTTTAAATACTAATTTTAATTTATATATATATATATATACATATATATCTTTTACTTTAGTTGTTTAAAATTTTTGTATTTTGTTTTGCTGATTTCGGTTATTAACTGTAAGTTAATATATATTGTACCAGTTATGTTCTGATGTTTATATGTGTGTATTCTTTTAAAGCAGGCAATACAAGTTATTTTGGTTACTAATATGTATTTTTATATTATTATGTTAGTTTATATTATACTGGGTATTACTAGCTATAGTTATATTTATAGTTTGATTGCATAAGTTAGGTATATATATGTGTCCCATATTGTACAGTTTTAAAGTTTATAAAAATTATAAAGTTGTTTTATACTAGTTTGTTTGTTTTAAAGATTATATTATACTAGTCTCTGTTTTTTTAAGGTTATGTTATACAATAGTTATATATATTATTTTATATAAACTGATACTTATATGTTGTACAACATATAAAATATAATAATGAAAGTTTTGTTAACTGTATGTGATAATATAGGTGAAGTAAATTTTGTGTTAGTGTATTGGTATGTTGTTTACAGTATAATGAAATATGTTAATATAGATATTTTAATAACTTACATTTTTAAAGCATATAATATAGTGTATTTGTTCATATAACATATAGTGTAGTAGTTCTGGTAACATACATGTTTAATGCTGAATAATTTGATATGTAAGTTAGTTATATATAGCTGCTTATCAGTTTATATATATGAATATCTTTTTAAAATAGAATGTGTGTATATATATATGTAGTTTATATAAGATTTTGTGTATGTTATATATATACATGTAATATGTTGTTTTATACTAGTTTGTTTGTTTTAAAGATTATATTATACTAGTCTCTATTTTTTTAAGGTTATGTTATGCAATAATTATATATATTATTTTATATAACCGATACTTATATGTTGTATAGTATATAAAATATAATAATGAAAGTTTTGTTAATTGTATGTGATAATATAGGTGAAGTAAATTTTGTGTTACTGTATTGATATGCTATTTACAATACAATGAAATATGTTAATATAGATATTTTAATAACTTACATTTTTAAAGCATATAATATAGTGCATTTGTTCGTGTAACATACAATGTATTAGTTCTGGTAACATACATGTTTAATACTGAATAATTTGATATGTAAGTTAGTTATATATAGCTGCTTATCAGTTTATATATATGAGTATCGTTTTAGAATAGAATGTGTGTGTGTGTGTGTGTGTATATGTGTAGTTTATATAAGATTTAGTGTATGGTATATATATACATGTAATATGTTGTTTATCTTTACGAGTATATATATTCATTTATTTCTAATTTTACTATGTAAATATATATTGTTTTATATGTGTTTTTATTTAAAAGCAATGATTTTGAAATACATATATACTTAATTTAATATATGTTTAAATTAATATCGATTTGAAATTAATAATAATAATGCAACGTACATTTCGTTTCTGTCTCTATCCAGATTCATTCTGATTAGTTCTTACCGATTTTCTCATTTATCAGCTTATTCGTCGTGCCTGTTTTCTTCATCGAATCGTGTCTATCTAGTGTTGTTTTGGAATTCGTAACTCAACTTCATTGTCTTTTCTCTCTAGCATCGAAAGGTGAGCAATCACTCACGATTAACGTTCTTATATTTATTAAATTTGATTTCAATTGAAAGGATAATTGAAATGTACTGCTGATAGTTATTTACATTGCTATATATGCTATTATCTGTAATTGTTCACCTGTGGGATATGACACCATATCTTGTTGTTTATATTATATTGTTAGTGATGATATATGGCTGTTATTATTATTATTATATCTGCTATCACTCTGCAAGTTCCATGTTTGTATAGAATTCACTATGGGTTGAAATGATACTTACCCGAACGGACTTTTGAATACGAGAAAATCATTATGGGTTGAAATGATAAACCCAAGCGATTTTCATTTGAATTGAATTTTGGATTACGGGTGGAAATGATATCCACCCGTATATATTTAATGTACGGATTGAAATGATAAATATCTGTATTATTTGACCTTTGTACCGACACCGCTGGCCCATATATAAATATTTTGGAAATAAATTCTATGGTTTTGAAAGGGGATATACATGGTTTTATTTTATATCGAGATATTTTTATGTAAATATGTCTTAAATATAAAGTGAATTTAAAAATAAACTTAAATATAATAAATATTGATTTAATTAATATAATATGTTAAGTATTATATTTTAAAAAGATTTCCAAGGATTTGTATAAGTTAAGAAAAAAAGTTGTGTTGATTGAAATTGTATTTAATTAAGAATTTTATTAAATTAATTTGAAAATATCGAACTTGAAATTTTAAGACATGATCTTATAACTTGATTTGATTTAAGTAATTTAGTGAATATTTCACATATAAAGAAATTGAAGGAAATGTAAAGTAAACTGTAATTTGAGGTTATTTAAATAATATAGAATTTTATTAAGTGAATATTATAAGGATTATATAATAATGAAGTTAAATCAAGATCTATATGAAATCGTTAAATTTAGTTTGAAAATGTTGGACATTTACAACTTTGAAATATATTGGAACTTAAAAGGTTTATTTTATGGTTCAAATCTGTATTTGAAATCAATAAGAATTGAATATTGTTCAGTCATAAAATGAATTGAATGGAAATTTATAAATTGAGATTGAATTAAATCTGAATGGGAAGTCGAGTTGATTTTGAAGCGATTTGTGAAGTTTGAAGAATTACAAATAGTTTACTTTATAAATTATTTAATATATATATATATATATATATATATACACACTATTTTGGAAAATAGCTATATTTGATATGAAATGATATTTTGGTTTTGAAGTATAAATAAAATTGAAATGACCACGGAGTTATAGTGTATATTGCTACCTTGTAGATAGTTTCGCAGATCCTTGGAGGATGGTTATCCTAAACATCCTTTGAGTTACTTGTATTTCAATTGATATTTCACTTGAGTTGGATTTATTGATATAAGAATGTTAATCCTGACTTAAGTGTTATGTGTTTTGCTTTACGCTCAGGTCAGACTGAGTAATTCAGCATTTGAGACTCACTTTTGGAGTTTGGAGCTTCGCTTGGAGATCCAACTATCAATTCAGCTCTCAGTTTTTCTAGTTGATTTATTCAGAGATGTCGTCTGTTGGTACTCGAGGCTTCAGCATATTGAGATATTCTACTGTATTTTTTTTCTGACTCTGATGTTTATATAGTAGATTCATGAACTACTATTTACCTATTCCGCTGCATTTATTTATATTACTTTGTATCTGTGATTCTATGATTGATTTATTTGCTGTATATGTTCAGTTTTGCCAAATTTTAAATTAACAATCTGATATTTTGAGCAATTCAAGTCCGACATGTGCAGATGCGAATGGTTGAAAATATCGGGTCGTTACAGTTTCACATTATCCTTTATAACTTTTAGAAAATTATATAGATCGAGTTACTCTAAAATGATACCAAGGAACTAGGTACCACCAATAGTATCGTATGTTTCCTTAACAAGAAGGGGAATACTTAAGAGAAGCATTTACCATCCAAATACATCTCCTGTCCTTTTTAGTTACTTTCGAGCCACTCAAATCAATTAATCATAAGGATTTTTTCATTTTCAAAATCCTATTTTCGAAATAATACTATTATTATTCCTTTTCCAAAAATTATATGGAATTCCTTTTAAAAATAGAAGAATTTAAATTCTCAAATATTCCTTTATAAAGCACATTTTATATATCCGGTTTATAAAATCACATATATAAAACATATTCATAAGATTTATTTATCTTAAATAACTTCCTTTAATCTTAAACCAACATTATTATTTATCGAATACCCCATAGTCAAATTGTGAAACTAAATTCAACGAGGTGTTCATATTTAGACTTTTAAATTAAACAACCAATCAATCAATGATAATAACCGAGTGTTATTATTTCCTTAATCAAATAACTATAAAAAGTATTCTTTATATTTAAAATATAATCCTAGGTAAAATTATTTAATTTACAAATTTTCAAAACCAAAATTATTTATATATATCACTGAAAAATACACGCTCATATATAACTCTCTTAAACTCGTTTCAGGGTGTTATTAACCATTTCTCTAATGATTTACTCATCCTAAGGCATTACTGACCTTATCTCTGAAGAGAATTTACCCGTCCAAAGTCAGTGTTATCTCCTAAATTTGGGCTCTTATACCAAATGCAAGGAACCATTTCTTCAACCCTTGAAAATCGATACTAATACATCCTTAGTATTCCTGTACCACAAAACCAAGTGCTGAAGAGGCGGTTCTTTAAAGTAAGAAAAAAAAAAGATAAAACAAAATCTCACACGAATGGAATAACATATATTATTTCAACATATAATATTTACAGCGGAAAATATTAAATACATATATAAGAGTTAAATACGGATAGTTATAAATATATCTTCTTACAAATGCGGAATACAATAATACACGAGTGTGGTAGAAACAGATAAGATTCCTCAGAAGAATCTTCTAACTCCTTGCTTCGAGCTTCATCCAGATTTATTCTAACTAAACCCGACTACTAGACTACTCGGGAAAATTAAAGCACCCAGAGTTTAAGGGAAAAGGAAAAAAACTCTGGGTCAGTCATAGGATTGGTGTGAGAAATTCAAAATATGCGTTTTGAAAACAAAGGTGTCTCATAAGATCACGCCTCCTATAAACACAAAACTAGTTTTCACCTTACGGTAACCAAAACATTAACTATGTAAAATATGGAGATATTATTTTTATTGACATTCTTTGGAAAATATTTGCGTGTAAACTTATAAGTCTTAGCCGAAATTGTTACCATTATTAAATTCCGAATATGTTAGGCTCTACAAACAAGAATATTACATGACTCGTTCAAAGAATGGATTTCATACAATGGCAGGTAAGGGACTACCTTCCATATGGTACATCTTTAGAGGAATGTACCGAGGATACACAAACAATCCTTCGCATCTAGCAAGACCAATCTATCCCTATTAGGCACTCAGACATTGGCTGAATAAAAACCCAATATGACATCACCCAGATCGTTACCGACCGATCCAAGACATCTCATAGCATATATTACATACCCAAAATATAGAGGATTATTTAGAAAGGCAATGATCATACCCTAATGGTTTCGAACCACATAGTCTTACGTTGTACCCTATTTACGCCATTACCGAATGATGTGGCCTGAGGTAACGATTACCTTTCACATGGCATATTTCACTTTGAATGCCACACTCCCATTCCATAATCACACAACCGATTTCTTCAAATGTATAGCTTTTGAGCTTGTACGTCTCAAAAAAGGGTGTTAAGTTAAGAGAAGTTGCCTTCTCCGTCACCAAATAGATTATACGTTCATAGAGAATAATCAATTTGATTAGAAATGCAACGTTAGACATTAGTTCATGCAAGTTGTTCAGGAACATGGCAAACTGAAGGAACTCTCCTACCACATTATATTAGAAATCATCCCTAGGATCAGTAGCGAGCATCCCTTGCATCAAAGATCAAATCAAGATACTACTACATTGATATGACATGGGAAATTTCCGTCGAGGGTCAGTGATAAGCAACCCTTCATTTACCATCATTCCATGTCTTCACTTACGAACATATATTGGTTCGAAGTGGTTTTTGGATAAAAATCAATCAAATCTGACCCCGGTTACTTTGAACCAATCATCAATGAAAATATGTTTGGTAATATGGAGTTATTCTTTGATTGATTAATTTCTTTTTATCAAAATATTTTCTACATATATATATATATATATATATATATTTAAAACATTTCTTTCTGGTATATACGGAATCATTAAATATCTCTTATCTAATCCTTTGATTACTTAAAACCTTTTCAAATTCCAAACCACATCATTCTTTACTTAGGAAAATAATTCCATATCATTTATTTAAATCTTAACAAAGATTCCTAAATCAAAATCTTTAAAACCGGTCAAAAACAATGTTATTGATTTAAAAAGGGTCGATAGAAATTATACTAATTTTACTCAACATCAATTTCCGTATTAAACCTTTACTATCCATCGAATAACGGTGAAGTCACCTTTTAAATTCACACGGATAGTACAGGTTTCCTCCTTGGAATTTAATACCAAGTATAAGAAGATCATTTCTACGCAATCCAAGTTGTTTATATTTGGAATACTATATCTTTTATACTTTTGGAAATTTGATCCGAGTAAATCAAATGTATCATCCCCTCTGCAGTCCAGCTAGTAGGGAGGGTAGGCAATTGGTTTTCCAAACGTAAACCTAGAGACTACCTCTCTATCACACATAAGGTGGTCAAGTTATTTTATCGACTCTAAATACTTTTATTATCTTTTAGAGATGATTATTATTTACTTAACACTATTCCCAATTTTGTTTCAAAAAATTTCCCTTTAACCAAATTTAATTTAAATTACTTTAAAAGAATTGCCATATCACTTTCAATAATAGTTAACTATTCATTTTGAAAAGATTCAAAAAAGATTCGAGAAAGAATAATTAAGTTAAATCATTGTTTGCAGAATTTGTTAAAAAATGCAATGAAAAAGTGCTCCAAACAGTATTTTAAAAGCTTATTTGACAAAAATAAATTTTCCATCATTTAAACATCCATTTTCATGATTCAAATATCTTTTAAAATATTTTAAAAGATTTATAGGATTTATTTCATATTTTTGAAGAACTAAAAATATCCATTTTAAAATATGTACTACTTTAGCCTTTGAAATGCCAAAGCGCAATTTTATTTAAAATTTTATTTGCTCATGTTCTAAAATCTACTAAACGAAATCTCAATTTTCTTTCTTTGCTTGGAAACTACAATTATAAAAGTTCGAAAAATTCTTATTTCAAATCAAACCAACTCTAAATCCATCCTATAAATGGATTTATCTCCTACGGCGCGAAATCGTGAATTATCGTTACTCGATGCGCCTATTTTCACCAATTTTCTGATTCCTTTCCAAACTTCGTCGAAACTCTTTAAAATGTATATAAAAAAATTATAAATCATTTTTTACCATTTTAAAGATGTTTAAACATCACTTATCTACCATTTCATTAATAAAAGGAAAGTTGTTTCCTTTATAGTTTTCGACATGTATTAAACGTGACTTGTTAATAAAATTAAACAACAACATTAAACAACCAAACGTGATGATCAAAGCATGGTAAACATCCATTTCAAATATCATATAATCATCCAAAAATATAATATAAGTAAGAGCTTCTCACCATTATTTCTTCCTAACTTCGTTAAATGAACTATAGCTCCGCTACAATCGCATGAAAGCTTTTGAAACTAGTCCTTAAACCCTTAGGAAAGTCAGCTAAGACTTGAAGAGGACGACCAATGTATGGAAGAGAAGTGGTAGAGCTACGACCTTGAATTCACTATACTAGACCCGAAAACAGGTAATCTTCTCTCTAATTTTTGAGCCTTATATTCTCAAAACTGAAAAAAGTTTCGACTGTAAACTTATAGAAAACTCTTTTCGCCTTGAATTTGAAAAAATATTCACTTCATTTTGTTTTGTTTTGTTTTGAGTAAGATATGGCCAAATGGAGAAGAGGCATTCTTGGATTTACAAAAATCACACCCGAAAATGGGTGAACTTATAACTGAATTTTTGGATGTGTTACTCAAAGAACATTAAAAATCTGACAAAAGGAAAGTACTTCAAAATTATTTTTTCTATGATATGAACAAAGAAACACTCGATTTCAATTTGTTATAAGGAAGAATTGATCAAAAGAAGAGAGCATTCCCGGACCTAAAATTCCAGGCCCGAAAATGCAATCCAAAGAAGTGAGCTTTTGACATGGCTAGGCTCAAAAATGGAAGAAGTACTGAACATCAAAGTTGTAGCCATTGGAATTTCACATGGTATATAAAAAAAATTCACATTTTCGTTCTGGTTTGAGGGAGTTATGGTGGAATGAAAAAGAGGAAAAAGAGTGGGTATTTATAGGAAAATGGATGTGAAAAATATGTAGATATTTTTGCACACCCACCCCAGCATTTCTTCACCAACCCAACATTGTACAGCCGAAGTACCCCTCCCCTTATGTGCTTCATGTGGTGTAATCAAGTATATGTCCTTGGATGTGTAAGTGTTGACTTAGAGAAGGCTTTTGGACTAAGGAAATGGTAAAATATCTTTGATATTTTCATATGTGTGTGTGTTTGTAGACATATGTATGTATGTTCATGTATGTGCAGAAGAGGATAACAACGTTTCAATGACTTTGAATAACCTCCCTTTTTTAAACCGTTGAAAATTGAGAAACTGACTACATTTTCACTTATATTTAAAATTATATACAAATGTAAATAAATTTTGAAAATAAATTTGTCGTCATTATTAATTAATTAAAATGATCTTACTTGAATTTTAAAATCATATAAATTAATATTAATAATTGTTTATAAATATCGCTATTGTATTATTAACCCAAAAAGTGAATCAATACCCTGGATTGAGTATGAAAGCACAATTCTTGTTTATCAAGGAAAATAAAATAGAAAAAGAAATAGTAATTTGCAGAAAAGTGTAAATGAACAAGAGATTTTTATAGTGTTTTGGCTGTTAACGAAACCTACAGCCCCTTTATATATTTTATTATTAATAGACTACAATTACTAGTTGAATCTGATTATAATGTGAATGAATCTTGTACTTAGATCAAGTCAACAGTGTTTGCGTTCATTGGAGAATCGCAGTAAACCTTGTAGATGACTATTGTATGGGAGGAGAAGAGTTAAGAGTAGTTTCTGCAGAGTTTTAGTAGCCAGTCCAGAAGATCATGTTTATGTTGCCGGTAGGATTGTATTTATAGAGATTGGAGAGGTCATGGGCTAGGTCATCACGCTAGAAGCTTGACTTTTGAAATAAAAAGGTGCATTGAAAGTTTTATATCCAACTAAGTCAATTTGATGGGTTGTTAGCGATCCATAGTTTTTTGATGGCTAACGATTCAACTGCTTGGGATGCTCTCCTTCATCCTTTTCTTTAAACTTCATGGCAATCTAGCACAATCGTATAGATCACTAGCGATCCATAGTGCATGGGTTGCTAGCGATCCATGTGCTTAGTGCATTTTTGGACTCTATCTTTTGAATTGCATTTGTTGTCTCGTGCTGGTATTCTCCATGTAAATTCGTAGCTTGCTGCCCTGTTTTGACGATGAGCCATACACTTGTTGCATTGGACTGGTGATTGAAGTAGACGGATGCTCACTTCTCGATTTAACTAATTTGGCACTCCATCAAACTTAGCAATCATTCCTAAAATACCTATCGAACCACGGTGCAAGAGGATTGGTGGAACTAGAAGCGAACTTTATGGATCGCTAGCGATCCATGGGAGATGGATCGCTAGTGATTCATCACCTTTGCATGTTTTTGCTTTCTTTTACCCTAATTCTTTTAGTTGGTTCTTCTAGTCCTTTTGGTTGGCTCTTCAGTTGCTCTAACTTGACGAAGCTGTTTCGACTTCCTTTGAATTCTGCTGGGTTAGGAACACAAATAACATTTTCCTTCCAGAGTATGCTTTTATTAGAAACAAGGCATGCTATGCAAGTTTCTGCTTTTGGGTTTCCGCTTGGTGAGGTTTGAGTGATTGTGTTAAGGCCGTTATACGAATTTGGCTTTGGCTGTTTGTTGAACTTTGACGTGGGTCATCATTGCTCATCATAACAAATCAATTTTGACCCTATTAACTTTTAGGATGTCTTTAAATAACATGTGTATCGCATTGGCCAAATTTGGAGAAGGTTATTTCCCGTTTGATGGATTGTCAATGATCCACAGTCCATGGATCATTAGTAATCCAAGAACTTAGTTACCTTTTTATGCACCTTCCTATATAATCTACTCAAGCCGACCTTATTTCCCTTCATACCTTCGTTCGGGGATTCGAGCCATTCTTCCTACGACCCATCCGAGAATTGCAAAGCCTAACTCCTCTTTTTCCATCACCACCGCCGTTCATTGCTTCTAGAGCTCCTCGCTTTCAACCACTTTTGACTTTGCCACCGAGTTGACTTAGCCACACAACTTTTTTGTTCTACCTTTCGAATTGCCATCGGCCCTTCTTCTTTGAATCACCGCCGACCCTACTCCTTTGGGTCACCACTGATCCTCCTTTCCATAGGCCGCTAACACTCCAAGTTTTTTCGCGTCTTCCTCTTGATTCTTGATTATAGGTGGGTTATGTAGATTTTTGCATTCATTTAGCAATTCAACGATGGGATTGTATTGGTGGCGATCGTTGCGAAGGATTCGATTTGGTTGCGATTTTGTGGAAGAAGATAGTAAATCGAGTCTTGAGTTCTTCATGGAACGACGCTTGAGCTTTACCCTGGTGCTTGACATGTTTTGTTGTCTTCGTCCGTAGAATCAATATTAACTTGTACTAAGTTACATTGTTGATACAACACGACATATCGCGAATTGGTTTTAGTGGTTTTCGTCCTTTTGGAGGGAAATAACAACTTAGGGTAGCATCTCGTGTGCATCTTACATTGTTATCGCCTTCCGAAGATTTTGGATTGGTTTTATTA
This sequence comes from Allium cepa, assembly GCA_030765085.1. Classification (NCBI taxonomy): domain Eukaryota; kingdom Viridiplantae; phylum Streptophyta; class Magnoliopsida; order Asparagales; family Amaryllidaceae; genus Allium; species Allium cepa. Next base: position 444,822,571 of record CM060935.1, on the reverse strand, counting down.
TTGCATACTCGGTATAATTTAAATGGGAAAATCTTTCCGCGTCGCTTTGAACAATGGATCCATTATCGACGTTATCGATCGTTGATCGATAATGGGTAAGTGTGGGAGAAATAACTTCAATAAATGATATGAAAAACCCTTTTCATTCTTCACTATAAGCAGACTATCTACATGGAATAGAACGTTTGTAGTATTCAAAACGCCGAGCTCATCCCACATAGATAACACACTACACTTGCCCCAGTCTATACTTGAAAATCGATGTGTCGATGTAAATCGATATTCCTTCGAGATTCAAGTGTTGTAGGGGAATTTTAGTTAAAGACAAAATTTCCTGACCACATTGGATGCAAATTCTATTGTATAGAATAAGCACCCATGCTGTCGCCATAAGTCTAGCGGAGCAAGCCTAGCACTTTCAAAAGCTGAGTCGTCATTTGTTATGCCTTCCTCTTCAATTCCTTGAGCCTAATATAGTCAACTAGTTTCGGTTGGCCCGGTTGTAGACTGGACTCCTCCAAATTTCAGATTTATACTTAACTCCCTAGAGAGAGTTTCCTCCATAATCTCCATTGAGGTTCTACATAACATTTGTTTACAACACGACATTTAAGAGGACAATGTGCGCCTTCCGAAGCAGAATGAGTTTCCCCATATGCCGCCTTCTGGATACATTGTTTTCCACCGGTATATGTGCCTAAATGGAACAGTGCCTCCCTTCAATGACTTCTTGAAAGAAACTCTTATAAACTTTGGAATTGCTCCATTTCAAATTCACCTTAATGGATATGCAATCTTGACTTGCCTTCATATCCTGTTTATGTGGACATTTAATCATGCCCCGAGCTTCGATGAGTTGAGATATTTTCTCTCATTTGATAAGTGAGACGAGTGCCCATCCTTTGTCGTCAATGAGGCCCAAAGGGACCATAAGATCATGCTGCAACTCTAAAGTAATATGTCTCAATTCAAGACTCAGTATTTCTTTGCTAGTTGTCCTGAAGGATTTAGCTGCCTTTGGACGGCAATGGGTAAGCTCTCACTTTCACTTAATGAATTTCGATACGTTGCTATGGGATTTCTAATTGACCAAATACTCCTTGCAGTTATTCCGAGGCCGAACAAAGACCCATCACTCGATCAAATTTTCTGCACTCTGAAGGATGTAGATGCCAGGAGAGGTTGGTTAAATTTTTGCAAACAGATGAAAAGTTACTTCGGTATGGGCTACTGTTTCCCAGGAGATCAACTGTGTCGTTGAAGTCCTGTCTCCTTCCCGTTCCAGAGTATGAACATGCTCCACTTCTTTATTGCACAGCTTTGAAGAAGGTGTTTTTCCAGAAAAAGAAGGTTCGTCAGGTGAGTCAACCGAAGAAACTGAAGAAAGATGGAGGGTCACGACTGAAGCCAGGTGTCCAGCTAGATTGCCCTCAATTCCCTAGGAAAGGGAAGAAGAGTTTAAGCAGTAAGAGGGCAAGGCTACAGTGGCAATAGAAAAGATGAGGGTGAAGTTAAGAGCAGCAGTAGTCATGATTCCTCCTCCAATGAAGATTATTTCGATGGGGGATCCAGTAACGAAGACTCTGAATCATGTGATGAGACTCCGGGAATGAGTCCCATTCTCCCGGATTCGGTTCCCAGAGAAATTCACAATAAAGATATTCCCCCAATAGCCGAGCAACATTAGCTTTCCCCGATTAAATACTCCAACGTAGACTTTGGGGATTTGAGCAACGTTTACATAGATATCGATAAATTATGGGGGAGGATTTTGAATTCGAGGGAACGTCTTCTCACCTTGGTCATATCGTGTCTAGAGTCAGCCCGATTTCTACCACGGTGGCTTCTCGATCTGGTTTGTGACGTCCTTTTAGCCTCCCCAAGACACATTAAACATTTAGCTAGGGTCACATTCACTTACACATTCAGTATTAGACCTATTTTCCATTGCTAAAGCTCTTTATTTATTCTTTATGTCAAGTACCATAAGATGTCATGGACTTTATGACGATCTTGCACAATTCACTGATTCACAACGTTTGCCAAGACGATCTTCATGCCGCCACCAGTTCCACGAAACTAAGGAAGAATGGAGAAGGCGAAAAGAATCAGAAGCCGAGGCTCGTCGTCAGGGCGACATAGAATGGGGTCGGACGTATAAGAGTTCTTACGAGAAGAGAAAAACCCCTGATGATCAAGTAGGACCATCCAAGAAGTCAAAGGTTTATCGCAGTTCTCATCCTTCTGAGCATCAGGCTTTTGCCCCAGCTCTAGTTTTAGCTGGTCTTGAAGTTTTAGTTTCTTCCATTCAGGCTCCATTTTCATCTCAAGCCCCATCGACTCACGTGGTGCCCGCTTTTGGTTCCTCATATCCCCACAAGAGGCAAGCTTACATTCTTCCATCCGATCCATCTAGACTCGAAGCTGCGCTCCCCGAGTGATTTTTATAGGGGGCTAAGTATGGCTGAGACCTTCATCCAATCCGCAAAGATTCATATATGCCCTACCTTCAGGCGATTCAAAGTGATTTAAATCAAGCCAAGGGATGGTAAAAGTTATGCAAGCAGCTGGATGACTCAAACCACAAAAATTATCAGGAGATCCTCTCCTTTGAATCGGAGAAAGATGACTTCGAGAGGGCATTAGCGGAATGTGATGCCATAATTGAGCGACTAGTACAAGAGAGGGATTCGGTGCTCCAAGAGAGTAAGAATTGCACTAGCTTGCTAAAGGAGTTGAAAGAGGTCTATGCAAAAATAGAGATCATGCTTCGACACGAAATTCAGAAGGCTCATGTGGAAGAAGTTAAGTTATTAGTGGAGCTTGAAGCTCGTGACATGATTATTGAAGCCCAAACGAAGACTATTGCCGATCATGAAAAAATTGATGAAGGGCGTAACAAAACAATTTCAGAATACGTTGGCATCGTGGAATCTCATGACAAGACTATTTCCAAGCAAGCAAAGATGATCGCTTTGCTCCAAGAAAGAGTTGCACAGCTTGGCGTCGAAATGACTCAACTTAAAGTTGAGAAGGCCATTGTAACAGCAGATTACTTGGAGCCGCAGGACATTTTCGAGAAAAAAAAGGAGAAGATGGTCGATACCATCTTAAATTTCTATGTTAATTCTTTTCTGTATCAGGAAAGCCTCGGTTATTTGGGCCTTAAATTTCCGTGTACTCTTGCCGTGGTTTGGGAAGAAATCCTGGGTCATTTTTGAGAAAATGGGGATGTATATACTGAGCAAGAGTTGGAGGATGCCTACCTCAATGAGGAGCCGAAGAAAGCACCGATAGAGGGCCGAGAGGTCCTTCGAATCGAGAAGGAACAGGAGGCTACTAATGCTGCTATGAATGCAATTGCCAAAACACTGCCGAAGCCTTTATTTCTAGGCCTGGTGGACCATCAAGACGGCCTTGCGATCAATTGGCAGGTTCCACTAGTGCTACTCCATCATCTATTCCTCTGGCAGCTGTTTTTGAAACTTCTGGTGGACCCAAAACTTCTTCGAAAATCGTGCAGCCATCATAAGAAGGAGAAGGCGAGGAATACGAGATTGAAATTCTTGGTCATTCTTAGGACGCAGGTAGCCTTCTTTTTTCCCCTGAGTTTGATAATTTTTAGCTCACACCGCAAGAATAAGATGAACTTAATGCTTTCGTTTTTGATTTTATAGGTCTGTCTTCTTTACCTACTAACCCCCCTGTTTCCCTTGTGCTTGGGCTTGCCGCTATTTCAACTGCCTCGACGCTTATTTCCGTAACTGCTCCAGTTGCTGCGCCTGTGTCTGGATCGCAGCTAGGGCCAGAATTTGAGAAGATTGCTGCATTGCATGGTCTATACGACCCTTCTTTATCTTTAGAGGGCGACTTCAGGGTAGTTGAAGCTCGAGAGCAGGAGGACCAGACTGGCCAGTTGCATAAACCCGAACAACAACTGGTTGCCGTTAAAATGGAAAAGGTTGAAGCGATAAAATCTTCGAGGAGCTCGCGAAAATCCCAAAGGCGCAAGGCCAAAGAGGAGTCTTCTGAGAAGGTCCGAAAGCAGGTAGGAGATGCCAACTCCGACAAGATAGTTGATATCACGGGCAATGACACTACCCCTGGCCGATATTTTAAGGGGAAACAAAAACTTCTAACTAAAGGTGGGAAGGAGAGCGATAGAAAGAGGCATTGACAGGCCCAGAAAGCAGTAGAGCTAGTTTTTGGGACATTTTGTTTTGTTTGATATGTATTTCGTTCAAGTACAAAGTCTGCACTTACCGCTTTGATTGTTGTAGCATCTGTGTTATTATTTTTGTTGGCCGATATTGCGTGGGTACGACCCCACATTTTTGACTTTAAATAGAAAATGATATAAGTAATATAATGTTGACATTTTGATTGCAATTTATCCAGTTACTTATTTGCATTTCGTGCTCTTATGCCAACTTTATTTGCTGCTATTTTATTTTATCTAGTACTGTGATTACCACCAAAATTCTTTGTATGGAGTAGCAGAACTGTGAAATGCTTGGTTTTGGTTATTGAGTTTTTTGAGTATTGATGTATGTGCCCCCAGTTCATAAGGCTAGTTACTCTAAACACTAGACGAATGACCTGTGATCTAAGTGATTTTTTTTTCTTTTTTTGGATTTCCGTAATTCGACTTGTTTTCTGCTGATTCGTAGCCGTTTGAAATTGTCATATTCACACTCATTACTCCTGATAATGGGAATGGATTGATTTTTGTTATTCCTACAATGTAAGTTGTTTCCCGGTATTGTCGAGGCAATACTAGTACTTAAAATGGTGCGCAGCTTATGAAATGCGCAGCTTTTGAGATTTTACATGGCTTTTGTGACCGATACAACCCGTCGAGCCGGAACGATTTGGAACTTCTCGACGTTGTCGATCTTCGGGCAACGTGAGGAGTTTATGCTTTGTGGGCATGATTCCATGACTCAAAAGGTAATGCGTGGCTTATAGGAGTGCACGACTATGATTTGGGCCTTCCCGGTGTTGCCGGAGCAACACCGGTTCTTTGAAGGCAGATATCCGGTTCTACCGATCCAACGTTTGAGTCGATTTGCTTTCGTCAATCCGGCGGGTAAGTGGGGCGTAATTGAGCGTGGTTCCACTGTCTAAAGCGGTGATTAGATGGTTTTAAGCCGATTTGACCCCGTCAACTCATCAGATTACTTTTATGAACACCTTTTTATCGGTTCAAAAAGCAAATTACTTTTATTAAGAGAAATTGGGCAAGTTATCCCTATTTACTATGCCCCCGGTATTCCGGGATGGCTTATTTGCTGAAAATAGAAGTACACAAGATAGTTTCAGATAAAGTAATGATGCAGGGATTCGATATTCCATACTCATGGAATTTGGATTCCGTTGACTGTTGTTAGTTTGAGTGTTCCATCCCCTAGCTTTTGACTGATCACATACGGCCCTTCCCAGTTTGACCCAAAGGTTCCCGGTATAGGATAGACTCATCTGAGGATAAGCTCTCCCACTTTGAAGGTTCGGTTGTGAACTTGGATTTGAAGTCGTGCGACCCTTTTTTGGTGAGAAATAGTCCTTAATTCGACTTCTTCCCTCTTCTTGTCGATCATATCGAGCGACTTGAGCAGGAGCTGTTTATTTTTCCTCTGATTTAAATTCTACCTCCAATGAGAGGGGACTTCTAGTTCGACGGCAATCATTGCTTCTGAGCCATATGCCAGGGCGAACGGGGTATGGCCGGTTGATGTTTTGTGTGTTATTCTGTAAGCCCATAGTGCGAGTGGAAGTTCATCAACCCAATTCTCTTTAGCTTTAGTTAGCCGCTTTTTGATGGTGGACTTTATGATCTTATTTATTAATTCCACTTGCCCTTTGCTTGTGAATGAGCGATGGTGGAAAAGCTCTTCTTGATTCGGAAGCGTTTGCAAAAATTTTGAACTCAGCGCTCTCGAATTGGCTCCCATTATCAATGATGATTTTCTGTGGCACACCAAATCTGCAAATAATGTTTTTAGTAACAAAGTTAGTAACTTTCTTTGTGGTAATGGTAGCCAACAATTTTGCTTCATCCCATTTGGTGAAATAGTCAACGACAACTATAGCATATTTAGCCCCTCTTTAGCTATTGGCAATACAACAAACAGATCAATTCCCCATATGGCGAATGACCATGGGTTGGCCATCCGCGTTAGCTTCATTGAGGTAGTTCTTTTGATCTTGCTGAATCTTTGGCATTGGTCGCACCGTCTAGCGTAATCTGCCGCGTCGCGATTTACTGTTGGCTAGAAATACCCATATTGGAGGATTTTCTTTGCATGGTTTTGCCCCTCGGTATGGTCTCTACAGTCACCTTCATCAGGATCCTTTGAGCTTCGTCATCCGTCACACATCTCAGCAGGGGGTAGAGAACCCTCTTTGGTAGAGTATCCCATCCTGTATCATGAATTGTGGTGCCTTCCAGAGAAGCTTTTTCTGCTAGTTTCTATCTATAGGAAGAGCTCCTATAAATAAGCAGTCTTAATCGGTGTCATCCACATTTCTGGTTTAATCGTGGTCTCAAAAATCCAGTTGACGTTCATTTCGCTTAAGCTTGGAGTGTTCAGGGTTTCAACCGGGGATAGTCCCAACGATTGAGCTTCCCTGGAACTAGCCAATTTAGAAAAGTAGGCAGCTTTCGTGTTTTGCTCCCTCGAGATGTGAGTTATTGTGTAATATTCGATGTTGTTTAGTAGCTCTTGCACTTTAGATAGATAGAAGGCAAGGTTCTCCCTTCGAGCCTGGCATTTGCCTTTCACCTTATAGATGGCTAACTGAGAGTCGCTATAGATGTGCATGGTTTTTATCTCCATCTCTTTCCTAATTTTTTGCCCAATTATCAATACCTCATATTCTGCTTCATTATTTATTGCTGGTAATTCTAATCATAAGGCATAGAAAATAGCTCATCCTTCGAGAAACTCAAGCACTACCCCTACCCCCAAGCAGAAGTTATTATATGCGCCATCAACGAAGAGCTTCCATCGTGTTTGCACTTTTGGTATTATTTCTTCTTCATTATCCCGCATGGTAAATTTGATCACGAAATCTGCCAATTCTTTCCCGTTGATTGCCCTTCTAGATGGTAAGTGATTTCATATTGACTCAATTCGATATTCCATTTTATGAGCCACTCGGAAGTCTCAGGGCTGTACAATACTTGCTTCAAGGGTTAATTGGTCAATACTTTGATCGGGTGTGCCTGTAAATTTGGTCGTAACTTCCTAAATACGATCGAGAGACAAAACACTAGCTTTTCGAATTTTAGATAGTTTTTCTCGGCTCCAGTAGAACATTTACTGATGTAATACACGGGTTGCTAGATCCTAGCTTCTTCACGTACAAGTGCAGCGCTTAACGCGTGAGGGGAGACTGCTAAGTAGATGACAAGACCTCTCCATCTACTGGCTTCGGTGGGATTGGCGGGGTTTCCATTTGTCACAGCAACTCTTCGAACACGGTTTAACAAGCCTTATTCCATTCGAAGTTATTCTTTACTTTCTTTAATGCATCAAAGAACGGTATACATTTATTGATGGCTTTTGAGATGAACCGACTTAGCGCTACGACTTTCTTATTTAGGCTTTGTAACTCCTCCGTATTCTTTGGGCCTTCTACTTCTCATAGGGTAGTAATTTGCTCTGGGTTTGCTTCGATGCCTATGGCGTTAACTATGAATCCCAAGAACATTCCGGAGGCTGCCTGAAGTGACATTTGATTGGATTGAGCTTCATCCCATATTTTTGGAGTATTTCAAACAATTCGGCGAGATTTTCCAAGTGATTGGCAACTATTCGCAATTTAACCAACATGTCATCCTCATATACTTCCATGGTTTTTCTGATGGAACACTTGAACAAGGCATTTTCCAGTCCCTAGTAAGTTGTAAACCGAACGACGTTACCATGTAGCAATATATTCCTAGATTAGTGATGAAGCTGGTGTTTTCCTGATAAGGTTCATTCATTAGGATCTGGTTTTAACTCGAGTATGTGTCCATGAATGATAGAAGTTCAAGTACAACCGTCCCATCCACAAGTTGGTCAGTTTTAGGCAGTAGAAAACTATCTTTCGGGCATGCTTTGTTTAAGTTTGAGTGGTCAATGCAACTTCGCCATTTCCCCTTGGACTTCTTGACCAAAATCGGGCTAGACACCCATTCGAGATAGGTTGTGTCATGGATAAAACTATTGGCCATCAACTTGTCTACTTCTTCTCTTAATGCCCTGGACCGCTCGGGGCCTAGGCCGCTTCTTTTCTACTTTACCGACGTAAACCTGGGATAAATGTTGAGGGTGTGGCATGCAATTTCTGGTTATACCCCACACATATTAGAATGTTTCCAAACGAACACATCCAAGTCAGAGCGAAGAAATTTAGTGAGCTCTAATCACATCTTGTTTCCAAGGTGTGATCCAATTTTCAAGACCCACGTCGAGTCATCCATGTCGACAGGAACAGACTCCGGCAATTCTGCCGTTGCTGCCCGATCCTCCCTTGAACTCTTCTTTCTAGGGTCCAAATCCTTGTCGAATCGGCTATGGTCCCCAAGCCAAGAGCGGCTCTGTAGTTTCTATTTAACAGGTTCGCGAATGTGGAGAGTTCTCCTTACATTCTTTCCTTTTTCCTTTCTTCCAGATTCATGCAGTTCTACGATGTAACATTCACTGGTGGCACATTGATCTCCTTTAATCGCCTAGTTCTATTCACCATTGGGAATCTCTAGTAAGGCACCATTGGGCTAAAGCGATTTCGAAATACGTCGGCGCGGGCCATCCTAAGAAGGCATTGTATGCAGAAGTTTCATCTACGATCACGAAAGTTTGGATGAGTGTGACGACCCGGCATTTTTAACAATTTAAATTAGAATAATTAATTGATTTGAAATATTTGAAAGGTAAATTTTAACTTGAATTCAAATATTATTATTAATAGAAATTCAGTTATTGGATTTAATAAACTGAAATTGGGTAAAATTATTGAATTCTTCAGTTTTAAGCCTGTTTAAAATATTTTGAAGGCTTATAAAATCTGTAATGCTGATACTGAAGATAATAGAATGGTTGAAATTTAATATAAAGGTAATTTGTTCAATTTTAATAATTTATCGTTTAAATTGGAATTTAAAAATAGCTTTCTGAGGCACAGTCTCGGAATTTGACGAAACCAGTTCCATTGGATCCGTAATAGTTAGTTATTATCGGATTTCAATTTCTGTAGCAATTGGAGTTGTCGTTTGACCCTGGCAGCCCGAAAAGCTTAGATTTATTTTAATCGATGTAAGTTAATATCGATCGTTTAATTCCGTAATTCACACATACGTGCAAATTAGCCTCCGAAACACGTTCCTTTGTGTTCGGAACGCGGGTAAAACCTTATTAACGTCCGTCGGCATGTCTGATTTGGGGTTCGGGATTTTGCGTTATGCAACGAGAGAATATTTTCAATTTTTTTATTATTTAATTATCACTCTTATTCAGGAAGCTAAACCTAAATCAGTATTTATCATCGCCCCTCTCACCTTCAACAGAGTCGAACCCAGTTAAAAAATATATATATAAATAAAATCGAAACCAGAAAGAAAATGGCCGAAGGTCTCGTTCAAATCGCAAATCGCACGTAGTGATCTTCCTTCCTTTTCACTTCAAATTCCCAATTCGATTTCACCCCAAGATGTGCCGACGCTTGAGATCTCCCCATGCTCAGATCTAAAATCTGGAATGTTCGAAACGATGTCGCGAGCCTCCTTTCTGTCGAATCGAGTGATTTCGTTCGAAATAATCAAAGATAGGTTATAACTGTGTTCAAATCTATGGCAAGCTCGAAGGGACGTACGCGCGTTCGAGGTGCATGACATAGTTTGGATGAGGTATTGATGAAGAGCAGCTCGTGGTGCCTTGGTCCTCTGTTTTTCTATAGGTAGTTCCTTCCATCTATTTATTTAATTGCAGATGATGTTTAAGGAGGAAGATGATAATACGTGAAGTGTTAACCATAGTTTTCCTTTCTAAAAAAAAATAAAAATGTATTAGGCTATTTTAATATAGGGTTTCACAGGAAACAATTTTTTTAAAAAATATATATATATATATATATATATATATGTATGTATAAATTATTTTATAAGAATTGGAAATAAGAAGGGTTAAGAGATACAACGGAGTTATATAAAGATTTAGTTTAAATCAAATTTTTAAGTTGAAATTTGGGGATTTTTGTTGAATAAAGCGTATACTGTTGGGTGCTAAAAATAAGTTACTAAAGGCAATTATTAGTTTAAAAATTTTAAATCAAATTTTAAGTGAAAATTTCATAAGTAAATGGTGATTAACTGTTTGGTCAATCCAAATATTAATAAACTGTATAAATGTTTATACAAGGTCAAAATTGAGAAGAAAGCAAACTGGATTGGAAATGGAATGCTAGTGATCAAAGGTGAGTAAACCTCACGCTTCTGAATTTTTATTTAAATTTAAATGGTTAAATGTAAATGATTTGTTGAAATTGGATTAATGTGCTATGTAGTACATACTGGAATGATTGGTATTCCGTGATAAATATTGTGGTAATTGGACAGCTGAATGTTGTGGTTTACTTGAATATTTCGATAACCTAAGTTATCGAAAATATAATTGGATTTTTGAAAGAAATATAAGGGTGGTTAAAATGGATGATTTATTAATGCAGTTAATAAATGAGTTGGGTAGATTAATTTAGTAATTAAGAGATTGAATTAATTAATGAAGATTTAGGTTAATTAATGAAGTGAAAATTTATTTAGAATAATCATTGGGTGGTTTAATAGTTAATTACTTAATGTAATTAATAAAATATAATTACTTTGTGTAATTAATCAGGATATTTATTAAGATAGTTAAATAAAGGAGAAATTAATGTATTTAATGAAATAAATAAAAGGATAATTAATTTCAGGTTGAGATTCATCGAGAGTTATTAATGTGGTGGTTGAATTAAAGTAATTAATTTAGATTATGATAAATCATTAATTTTATAATCATTGACGTAATTAAAGGTTGATGAATTAAATGAATTAATTAGTAATAAGTGACTTATGGAAAGTTAATTAGTATAAGTAATTAAGGATTGACATAATTAAAATAGTTAACTAAATTGTGAAGTAATTAAAGATTACTCATTGATTTGGTAAGAACAATCAATATAGTAAAATTAATTAAGGATAATTACTTAATTTATCCAGGGTGATTAATTAAGATGAAAAAATGATGGGTTGTCTAATTAATTGATTTGGAATTAAATGAAGTAATCTAAGTGAGAGGGGTTTGAAATTCAATTTAAGATCAATTGAATTGATTTGTATATGGTTAAGCTTTTGCTTATGGATGATTGAATGGTATTGGATGTTTTGAATGAGTCGATATCTCTGATATGAAATGATGTGTATTTCATTTGAATAACTTGGGTTAGGATAACATGAGTTTCGAAGAGACCAGGGTCGGGTATTAGGAAATACCCGAAACCACTTCGAATTTTTACAAATTGATTTGTGAAATCAATACTATGGAATGATTTAAGTGAATTGGATTATTTTATCTAAGTTTGGTACTTAGATATTGACAGGGTGAATAAGTGTTGTTTATAGCTAATTACGAATTTGTTAAATTAATATGTCACGCCGGGTTTTATACAAGTGGTTTGTCTTAGTATTCCATGTTAGTTGGGTTTACTCACGCTGGTTTCCAGCCTGACTCGGGTGTTACTTTGGTGTAATGCTCGGGTCAGACCGAGTATTACAGATTTTCAGGTAGGTACGTTCGGGAGTTCAGGAGACGAGCTGGATGACAAGTACGTATAGAGTATTTCCGCTGCAGTATATTATTATATATCAGATACATGATTTGTATATGATTAGTGACAGAATGTATGTGAAACTCTGATGTATATTAAATGTAATCGACAGATATAATATTCCTTTGTAAACTGTTATTATTTATTATTATACTTTATCCGCTGCGAATGTGAGTTGTTGATGTTTCTGTTCTTCTTCTTCTATCTCTTTCTTTTTTTTCATAACTATCTGGAATTTTCGGGTTTGAAAATTTCGGGTCGTTACAATGAGGGTGACTCTTCAGTCGCCTTCCCTAAGCACTACAGGCAAGTCTATCTTCCCAACGGGTTGTTTGAGTTCGCTGGTGAATCCTTGGATTTTTTTTTGACAAGCATATATGTCTTTCATGCTGATCTTCATATGGTCAAAGGTGCATTTAAAAAGAATATTCACAGAACTGCCATTGTTAACCAATACTTGTCGGACCATGTGGGTCCGATCCCTGCTATCACGACCATGGGATCGGGAGTTGGAGCTTCAATCCCTTCAGTGTCCCGATTACATAATACTATATCATTGTTTAGAGTTCTCTGCTGCTTGATAGGGACTCCATCTTCGATCGCGAGGCACAAATCCTTCGGAGCATGTTTTAACGAACTCGTATATCGCTCCATTTCCCCCTAAATCCTCTATGCAGGATGAGATCCTCTAGATATCATTCCAATGATGAGTCTCTGGTCAGCTTGTTTAGATCCCTCTTCACTGGTTCTAACTTGGTTTTCTCGATCCCTAGGAGCTTGGGGAGCTGCGACTTGGTAAGGATTTTACGATTTGCTCAAGTATTGCTGAAGCTTGTTTTCGTGGATCAGCTCTTCAATCAAGTTGTTTAGGTGACGACACTCGTTCGTCTTGTGACCATGTGTTTTGTGGAAGCGACAGTACATCCTAGAACGCTTTTACTGTTTAGTTGCTTCCTTTTTAGGGTTTTCTTATACTTCTCTGTCCCCTGTGTTGCGAGATAGATGTTTTTCGAAGTATCACTGAGTGTGGTGTAATCCTCGAACCTGAAGCCTTTAAGCCACTAATTTTTACCATTTAGTTTCTTGGAATTCTGATTTTTCCTTTTCTGTTTTCCATCTTTTCCCGCACTACTTCCTTCGGTGATCCCGGAGGTATTTATTTCCTGGTTCATCGTTATGCCGTTTCGCCTGACGTTTATCGGTTGTAAACTAGTAGATTTCCTTTCTAACCTTTTCACCTCTTCCAATCCCAAGTATTGACTCGCCTTACGGTTGAAGTCCTTCCTAGTGGTAGGTTGTTTCATTTTGATCCATTTTCCGAACTCAGTTTTGGAGCAGATGGCATAGACCAAGGCCATAAAAATCATGTCCTTGTTTGGATTGCTTACTTTTATCACCATGGTATTGATCCGATTCATGAAAGACTTCAGAGATTTATTTCGTCCCTAGAATAAACTGGACAAAGACATCACATCTTTAGGCTGCACCGTGTGAAGTCTGAATTGATCAAGGAATCTTGTTGCTAGTTGATCGAAAGTGGAGATTGATCTTGGTGGAAACCTAGTGAACAACATGGAAGAAATTCCCTCTAGAAAAATCAGGCAACATCTACATTGAACAGTGTCCGAAGCATTCGCTCAGTCCATGTACCAGCTGTACTCGTATAGATGGGTTTTCGAGTCTCTTGTTCTGCAATAGGACGAAATAGTTGGCATAGTGAAATTTTTTGGGTATCGCTCATTCAAAATCTCATCAGTTAAAGGAGACCGACTTGGAGTGGATCCTCATTCATCATCCCTTCTGTTCTTACTCTCATCCATCAGTCGCTTGACCATGTACGCGATATATGCCTCAGATGTCTAGTAATCCAAGGCTTCCTGTCAGTAACTACATTACGAGCAAATGATCTTGGAGAGTGGGCTGAAGCCTAGGCTCTCTTGTCTTTGGAAAAGCCACTCCCTTGGGATTCCATTGGTTTGCGATAGGCCTAATTGGGGCAGTTTGGATATCCCTGGCATTATCGAATGCATTGGAATTTCCTCCCAATTTACCATCGTTAAGTTCCCAACTTCCGAATCGGAGAGGTCCAAGGCTATATCTTCTGGTAGGGTCTTTGCTCCTATATTTAAGTTCATAGTTGGTTGTCTCGCAGTTAGTGGAGTGCTTGTGTTTCCTTCTACGTAGATTCTTACGGTTTCAACTATCACTCCTTTCTACGGGTGCTTTCTGTTCCTTTTGTTAGGTTGGAAACGGAATAATTTTCTTGTTCTGCGACGGTTGCGGGTTCTGCCATGGTTCTTGGAATAGGATGTGATTGTAAGGTCAAGAGGGCATTAAGTTTGTCCATAAGAGCTCTTTGACTTCTTCCCATTTTCTGATTGATTTCCTCAACCATTTTATTCAATTAATCTCTAGTTACAACCTCGCATTGATTAGAGGATCCTGGCACCAGATCTCCTATGTTTTCCCATTTACTTTGATTTGTTGATGATTCATCTCTTCGCCAGCAATTACCGCCCCTATGGATCATCCAGAAGCTACTCTTTTTCTTCTCGGAGCCATTGATTCTTAGTAGCAGATCTTTTGAACAGAAATTAAGGATCTAACTTCTGGACCAATATGATCCAAAGTAGATTTCTAGATCTTTTCCTAAGTTGGGTTCTCAGTGAAAACACCAAAATGTTAATCCAAAAAATGGATCAACACCCAGGATTGAGTATGAAAGCATCACTGTTGTTTATCTTGGCAAATAAAATAGAAAAAGCAATAGCAAATCGCAGAAAAGAGTAAATGAACATGATATTTTTATGGTTCGGCTGTTAACAAAGCCTACGTCCACTTTACAATTTTTTTTATTGACTGACCGTAATTACAAATTGAATCTGATTACAGTGTGAATGAATATTGTAAGTTAGATCAAGTCACTAGTGTTAGAGTTCACTGGAGAATCACAGTAAACTCTGTAGATGACTACTGCGTGGGAGGAGAAGAGTGAAGAGTGGCAACTGCAGAGTTTCAACAGCCAGTCTAGAAGATCATGTTTATGTTACATGTACGATTGTATTTATAGGGATTGGAGACCTATTGGGCTAGGTTGCTATGCCAAAAACTTGCTTTTGGAAATACGAAGGTGCACTGAAAGTTTCACAGCCAACCGAGTCAATTTGATGGATCACTGGTGATCCTTAAACGATGGATCGCTAGTGATCCATAGTTTTTGGGTCGCTGACGATTCAATTGCTTGGGATGCTCTCCTTCATACTTTCCTTTAAACTTCATGGCAATCTAGCACAATTATATGGATCGCTAGCGATCCATGTACTTAGTGGATTTTTGGATTTCGTCTTTTGAATTGCATTTGTTGTCTCGTGTTGGTGTTCTCCATGTAAATTTGTAGCTTGTTGCCTTATTTTGATGATGACCCATACATTGGTTCATTGGACTGCTGATTGAATTAGACTATTTCACACTTCTCGATCTAACTAGTTTGGTACTCCATCAAACTTAGAAATCATTCCTAGAGTACCTATTAGGTCACAGTGCAAGAGGATTGGTGGAACTACGAGCGAAACTTATGGATCGCTAGCGATCCATCACCTTAGCCTTTTTTTGCTTTCTTTTAATCTAATTTTTTTTGCTGGTTCTTCTACTCCTTTTGGATGGCTCTTAAGTTGCTCTGACTCGATGAAGCTATTCCAACTTCCTTTGAATTCTGCTGGGTTAAAAACTCGAAGAACATATATCGATAACGTAATAAGAATTTTTTTATATTTTCAAATCAAGTATATATCTTCATAAAATGATTACAAATGAATTATTATCACTTTATAACCATTAAAAATGAACTATTATCATTTAAAAAAATTATTTAAATAATTATAATAATTATTAAATCATTAAATCTCAATTTGAATTCATAATCTATATTTAAATTTAAGAGCATCATTGATGATGTCATAAACACATTTCATTTTCCAAAATGAAATAATTTATTTTATTTCACATTTATGTTAAATACGTGTATGTTTCCAACTTCGTGCACGACGTTTGTTGATTAAAGAGTAGGTTATTGATAAAATGGTTTTTGGTTCCTTTTATCGATATTTTTTCAACGTAAATATTTTTGCGAATATTTCTCCAAAATAGGTTCATTATTATCATTCATTTCACAAAATTTGGAAATAATCCATATTTGAATATCTAAAATAAATTAAATATCCCCAATTAAAGTGATCAAATTTTGGGTCGTTACATACTTCCCCCCATAAAATAATTTCGTCCCTGAAAATACTCAAACAAAAACCCACAGGTTTTGCCCAAAATATTTATTATTAGACTTACACCCATACGATGTACATTGATCATCCACTCATAATATCTTATTCGATCTTATATTCGAATCCACAAATTTAATTCTGAAATAATATTAATCCCCCAATCCATTGGTGTGGATTACGAATAGGCTTTCTGATCAAAAATTTGGCTTTTCCTCGCATAGTTATCAACTTATGATAGAAAACTCAAGTATCCAACCACAAATCCTTATCAAAGTTCGCCTTCAAAAACCGAGTGATAAATCCTTTTTCGAATCAGTATAAACACCTCGAGGATATGTACTCAAATCTTAGATCAAATTATGCGACAAAATAATCCACATACTTCGTATGAATTTAATAATCTTTCGAAAAATTTAATGAAAACATTTCATAAAACTTTCATTCTTTATTTAAACATTTATATAAAGATGCTTCTTTATATTTGACTATTTGCTAACATTTCTAAGAACTTAAAAAAGTTAAAGATAACTTACCTTTCTTTATAATACACCTCTCATATTATAATTTGATCATTTTAACCAATATTAAATGTAAATACCTTTGTATTTAATAAAACTTCTTTTGTTAATCAAGACTTATTTTATTAATTAATACTCCTTTTATTAATTATCCACTTATACTAGTTTCAATACCTAAGTATTCATATACTAATTCAAATGTTTTAAGTATATTCACAATTTACTTAACAAGTATTACCTACTTTCAAATATAATCAAAGAGATTAAAATAATTATTACCAAAAAATTGTTAAAATAAACTCCTTTATAAAATAAACATATAACATTTTCTATCTTTTTATAAAAGATTCCAATACTTGTTATTATCTTTAAAATCTCATTATCAAAGATCTAAATATACCCATAAGATTTCTTTAAAAGAGCCACTCAAGGGTTTAAAAACAAGTGTTGCTAAAATAAAGTTTGCTACAAACCCAAAACCATTCATTAATGACTTTAACCATTTCTTTTAAAGATCAAGGCATACCCATGCTTATCAATTAAGATAATACACTTTGATAAAAATTGACAACCATCAACTAGTTTATTAATTAATGATTCACATTATCCTTTTTAACTTTTAGAAAATTATATAGATCAAGTAAGTCAAAAATGATAACAAGGAACTGGATACCACCAATAGTATCGCATATTTCCTTAATAAGAAGAAGAATACTTAAGAGAAGTGTTTATCATCCGAACACATCTTTTGCCCATTTTTAGTTACTTTTGAGCCACTCGAATCAATTAATCATAAGATTGTTTTTCGTTTTCAAAATCCCATTTTAGAAATAGCACTATTATTATTCCTTTTCCAAAAATTATTTGAAATTCCATTAAAAATACCAGAATTTAAATTCTCAAAAATTCCTTCATAAAGTACATTTTGTATATCCAGTTTGTAAATTCACTTATATAAAACATATTCATAAGATTTATTTATCTTAAATAACTTCCTTTAATCCTAAACCAACATTATTATTTATCGAATACCCCATGGTCAAATTGTGAAACTGAATTCATGAGGTGTTCATATTTGAACTTTTAAATTAAACAACTAATCAGTCAATGATAAAAACCGAGTATTATCATTTCCGTAATCAAATAACTATAAAAAATATTATTTATATTCAAAATATATTCCTAGGTAAAATTATTTCATTTACAAATCTTAGAAAAATCATTTGTATATATCATTGACAAATACACGCTTATATATAACACTCTCAAACTCATTTTATGGTGTTACTTCCCCTATCTCTAATAAATTGCTCATCCTAGGGCATTACTAACCCTATTTCTGATGAGAATTTACCCCATAAAGCCAAGGTTCTCACATAATCTTGCGCTCTGATACCAAATGTATGGAACTATTTCTTCAAATCCTCGAAAGTTGACATTAATACATCATCGATATTCCCATGCCATAAAAACTAGTGCTGGAGAGGCGATTCTTTAAAGGTAAGAAAGAAAATAAAGATAGAAGAGAATCTCGCACGAATGGAATAACATATGTTATTTCAACATATAATCTTTACAGTGGAAAATTTTAAATACATTTATCAGAGTTAAATACTTGACAGTTACAAATATATGTCCTTACAAATGTGGAATAAAATAATACTCGAGTGTGGTGGAAATGAATAACACTTTTCAAAAGAATCTTCTAATTCCTTGCTTCGAGCTCCATCCAGATTTCTTCTAACTAATCCTGACTACTAGGCTGCTCGGGAAAAGTAGAGCACCCGGAGTTTTAGGGAAAAGAAACTAAACTTAGGGTCAATTATAGGACTGGTGTGAGAAACTCAAAATACATATTTTGAAAATAAATTATCTTATAAGACCACGCCGCATATAAATAAGGTATGAATTTATACCTTATGATAGCCAAAACCACGTAGCCTTAGGGCGTACCCTATTTAAGCCATTACCGAGTGATGAAGCCTGAGGTAATGATTACCTTTCACATAGCACATTCCACTTTGAATATACTTCCATTACATGATGACACAACCGATTTCTTCAAAACTTATAACTCACGGTATCGTACGTTTAAGGAAGTGTAACGACCCGAAAATTTTAACTGTTTTAATAA
Organism: Allium cepa; assembly: GCA_030765085.1. Classification (NCBI taxonomy): domain Eukaryota; kingdom Viridiplantae; phylum Streptophyta; class Magnoliopsida; order Asparagales; family Amaryllidaceae; genus Allium; species Allium cepa. The sequence goes on along the minus strand of CM060935.1, from coordinate 444,803,792 downwards.
CGTAATTAACTGATTTTTTGTGAAATTTTAATTAATTGAATTTGGAAATGAAAATTTAACATTTGTAATACGTCTATCTAAACATAGCAAATGGCAATTTTTTATCAGGAAATTTGGAAGTTAGTTTTGTTGTGTAATTTCAATTTAAATTTAAATCAATTAAAATTGATGATAATAAAATATTATTGAAAGCTGAATATTTTTATATGATAAATTTTAAATCATTTTCCGAGTGAGATGTCATCTTTCGTTTCGCCAAATTTGAACTTCTCTAGCTTCGTCTATCTTATTTTTGACAAATTAACAGCAATGTGGCAGCGAATATCGACTGTTGATAGGATAGTTGTATCATTGATATCTGTGTACTATTATGATCATCTCGTCGTGCTGATTCCCGTAGCATATTTATTTGTGCATTCAGGAGTCGGGTGAGCGGCGAAATCCGCGAAACGGGTATCCGTATCGGTAATCGTTTTGTGTCTTTTTGGTTTCCTTGTCCCTCCAATATCCACCGTGTAATCAAACAGTCATCAGCCTTTATTATTTTCAGCTTTTGACCTTTTCTGTTCCCAATGTTCAATATTACATGTTGGTTACATTTATATGGTGTGTCCTTTAAGTTCTCACTTTCTTTTCCTGGCTAATATCCTCTTTCCTTTGGTCTTCTTCATTTGTAAATATATATATATATATATATATAATAATTATAAAGTGAAGAGCATACAATTCGCATGTATATGTTTTTGAACACTGCCGCTCCATCTACTCTTCTGTTCATTTTGTAGCTTTGAAGAAAATAACATAATCTATAAAGTTTATATTTGAAACCTGCTTTCCACCTTTCACTCTTCTTCCTTCCTTTATTTTATTTTCTTTATCAACTTTTACCTTCTTCAGTTTGAAAAATATATATAATCTAAATTGCTTTTAGATGTTGATTTGGATCCTATTGGTTCGTTCTTCCTCATATTGATTTAGTTTTACACTTAAATCACATATATTAATATATTATAATTTGTTTTGTTTTTTTATCAAAGCCTGCTCATTTTTTTGTTGCTCGACCACTACCTACTCATTCTGCCTCTAAGCCTATATGACAGCCTCCTCATCACCGATCTTTAACCCACCCATCACAGCCTACTTCACCGATCTTTAACCCGCCCATCACAGCCTACTCCACCACCGCGCCTTCCGTCTTGTCTTTCCCCTCCGCATGGTCGCGTTGCACAACCCCAAACCCCATAGAGTCACCCATGCATCCACTCCCCACCAGTCCCCTCCAACCCCTTGACCTTCGCCACCCTCTAACAGTGCCACACCCGCCTGTGCCTCTTCGCCAACCCTACGACCGCCATCCGTAACCCAAAACATAGCCCGACCATTGCCTTAAACCGAACAGCTTCTGTCGCTTCCTCCCCTCTCTCCGCCATGACCGTCAACTTCCACAACTAGCCTAAACCCCTCACGTGCTCCCATCACCTTCAACAACCCTCCCGCCATTTTCCACCTCTACTACCAAGATCTCGCCCACACCGCAGCAGCATCACCTAGCATCCCCTAACAATAGCTTGCCTCAGTCCTGTCACCCGTGCGCTCTTTTATTTTATATATGTATGTATAATATATGTGGAATATTATATTATTTTCTTAAAAGGTATGTACTTGTTGCAGTTTATAAAAATAAGATATTGTGTTTAAAATATGTTATATACATAGGTTTATTGTTAACATGTGTTTCGATTTTGAAGTATATATAAAAAATTTCGATTTTAACATGTGTAGTGTGTATATATATATGTATACACACACACTGTTTATAGTGTTTTTAATTTATGTTAATATTTTTGCATAGGTTTTGTAATAACTTCACATGTGTGTGTGTATATATATATTGATGGTTGCTTTGTTTCATATGCTCCCTATTACCACATTCCGCTTATATATACTTTATATTCGTTATTTGTGCACTTGAATTGCTTATATATATATATGATATTGTAATTTTATATATAAAGTAGATTACCTTGTCTTCAAAGAAGGGAAAAGTATTTATTTAAATTTATATTATTATCTTAAGATAGATTTTTGTAACAATTTATACGTATATATATATATGTATGTATGTGATATGTTTGAATATTAATTTTAATTTATGTTATTATTTTTAAATATATTTTTGTAATAATTTATATATATAGTATGTTTAAATATATATAATTGATTCTATCGAGTCATCGAATTCAAGCTTCCACCTTTGCTATTGTCCGGATCTGCATTCGAGTGTCATGTTCATATCCGTGTCGCCATCGTTGTTCTCTATCCTCGAAAGGTGAGCAATCACTTATTATTAACATTTTTATATTTAGTAAATTTGATTTCACTTGAAACAACAACTGAAATATGCTGTTAAATTTGAATTGTTAGTTATTTAATTGTTAAATATGATACGCCATTCTCCGCAATTGTTCACCTGTGCTAATGACACAATATCGTGTTGTGTATATTTTGTTTAATTTGTTACTGATAATATATGCCTATTGTTGATATATTATATTATTATCATATTTTTTTCTCACTCTACAAGTTCCCGATTAGTTTAGAGTTCCTTATGGGTTGAAATGACACATACCCGAACGATATTCTAGAATAGGGGAAAATCGTTATAGGTTGAAATGATAAGCCCAAGCGATTTTCATTGATTTTGAATTTTGGGATTGTGGATTGAAATGATATATATCTGTAAATATTTAGATTGTGGATTAAAATGATAAATATCCGTATCACTTGACCATATGATAGAAAATTATATACGGACACCGTTGGTCTATATTTTTGAAAATGATTCTCATAGTTTGAAAGAAAATATATGGTTTTTAATAAATATTGATTTTTTTAAAATATAATATATATAAATTTTATTTTTATATATGTCTAAATTTTAGATTTTTAAAATTATATATTTTTAAAATTTAAAGTTAGTTTTGAAAAATATAATTTTTTAAGATTTGCTTATAATTTTATTACTTTAAATAGTACATAAAATAAAATTTAATGCAAAATACATTTAGTAATAAGATTTAATTTAATAAAAATTTAATTTAATTAGTTTGTATTATATTAAGTATTTATTAAATTTTTATTAATAATTAAAAATAGATATTTTTATAACTTTAATAATAAAGGTTGGGAAGATAAATTAATATTGACTTGGAATTTAAATTGGTTAATAATTGAATTTAAATAAGAATTGATTTGAACTAATTGAATTTGAGATTTTGAAAGATATGATTGATAACTTGATTTGATAAAGCGGTTAAATGAATATTCTCAATTTTAAATAAAATTGAGATTGAATATTTAATATTGATTTAAATTTATAAATTGAGATTTTTTCAATTGTTACTAAAATGATTAAGTGAATATTTCCAAATTTGAAAAAAGTTAAAGTTAAATATTGAAGTCTAAATGAAACATACATTGAAATTTTTATATATTTAAACTTTGAATCTTATTAGAATTGAAATGATAATTCAAAACATGGATTTGAAATCGATAAAAATTGAAATGGTTTATGGAGAATTCGAATGGAATCATTAATCTTTTAAATTGAAATTGACGAACTGGGATTGAACAAAATTAAATTTTTGGAATTTGAGTTGATTTTAATCGATTGGTGAAATTGGAGGAAATTATTTTTATTATATGAAGTATTTTTAATATATATACACACATACTATTTTTAATGTCTAAACTGTTAAGTTGAAAATGTTATGATTTCGGAAGTGTTATGACTTCAAAATTGTTATGATTTCAAAAGTGCTATGATTTCAAAAATGTTATGATTTCGAAAGTGTTATAAGTTCTAAAGTGTTACAATTTTGGAAATGAATATTATTTAAAGTGAATAATGATATCGAATTGATATAGTTTTGAAATAAATATGATATTTTGATATGAAGTATAAACTATTTGAAATGAAATGACCACAGTGTGAAATAAGCGGTTGGTTGTTAAAGAGACCGAGATCGGATATTGTCATACTCTCTGCCAATACCAAAATCCACTTTAACAACTGTGTACATGTGGAGATTCCAAAACGAAATAGGATGGTTTAACGACAATTCTATATGGTATTTACCTAGCCCTGCCTCCCATGAGTCAGCTTGATGTGGCTAAAATAGGAGCTATACCAGGCCAAGTGGGGTCATTCCCCCTATGGACACATTTCTTCGATATCGTTCTATTGATTTTGTGATTTGATTGGGTGCACCTATGATTTGGGAGTGTGTCACGAGGGGGCGGTAGTAGCTGTTATGCTTACCATTAGTTTGGAAGTGCAAATGATATATCTACTTTGGCATTGCCTCGAGTGCCTTGTCGCATGCCTTATTGCGCCTTCTACGAGTTTGGTTTGTACCATACATATGGAGTGCCCTCTGATTATACGTCATGGAGGAGCTTACGGTACTATATAGATAATGTGAATATATAAAATATGTTAAGGGGGATATGGGTAATGCCTTAACGCTACTTTAATAGTTTATTTACTATAGACATACTATAATAGCGTATATTACAACATAATAAACAGTTCCATGGATTCTTAGAGGATGGAAATATCAAACATCCTTTAAGTTACTTGTATTTCAGTTGACATTTTACTTGAGTTAAATTTACTAATATAATGATGTTAATCCTGACTCAAGTGTTTTATGTTTTGCTTTTTGCTCGGGTCAAATAGGGTGTCACAGCGTTGGAGACTATCCTTTGGAGTTTGGAGCTTTGCTTGAAGATCTATCATATATCTAGTCAGCTTTCAGTTGTTTCCAATTATTTCTATTCAGTCTTGTAGTCACTTTTGTATTAATAACTTCTGTGTATTTGAGATATTTGTTGTATTTTATTTTAACTCAAATGTTTATATAGTAGCTTCATGAACTACTATTTATCTATTCTGCTGCTTATTGTTGTAATACTCTGTGTCTGTAATTCTATGATTGATTTATTTACTGTATATGCTGAGTTTTGCAAAATATAAATTAACAATCTGTTATTTTGAGCGATTTAAGTCTGACATGTGCGGATGCGAATGATTCGAAATGCTGGGTCACTACAGAAAGGGTGTTAAGCTAAGAGACTTCTCCACCATCAAACAGATGATACTTTCATAGAGATCAATCAATGTGATTAGAAATGTAACATAAGACATTCGTCCATGCAAGTGGTCTAGGAACAGGACAAACCGAAGGAACTCTCCTACCATATCCTATCGAGAATCATCACTAGGATTAGTAGCGAGCAGCCCTTGCATCAAAGATCAAATGAAGACACTACTGCTACATATATATGATATGAGGAATTTCCCTCGAGGGTCAGTGACAAGCAACACTTCATTTACCATCATTGCATGTCATCGGTTTCGAATCTATATTGGTTCGAAGTGGTTTTTTGATCAGAATCACTGAAACTAACCCCAAATCCTTCGAACCAGATGAAAAGATGTTAGGTAATAGGGAACTATTGTTTGATTGATTAATTTCTTTTTATCAAAATATATTCTGCAGATATATATATCTTTAAAACATTTCTTTTTGGTATATACGGAATCATTAAACCTCTGTTATCAAATCCTTTGTTTACTTCAAACATTTTTAAATTCCAAATCATTTCATTCTTTACTTAGGAAAATATTTCTAAATCATTTATTTAAATCTTAACAAAGATTCCCAAACCATAATCTTTCATAAGGGTCAAAAATAATATTATTTAATATATTGTTTACGATAAACCCAAACCAATTAATTTTAAGTATAAGAAATTAATTCCAAATCATTTTCATAATCATATTGGAAAACATTATTGAGTTAAAAAGGGTCGATAGAAATTATAATAATTTTACTCAACATCAATTTCCGTATTCAACCTTTACTATCCGTCGAATAACGGTGAAGTCACCTTTTAAATTCATACGAATAGTACACTTGTTATTTGGATTCATACGGTGAAGTCACCTTTTAAATTCAAAAGGGCCTCAGTTATTTGGATTGTTCTTCATCATTTAATTCTGAATTCATCATACACGAACAACTTGTGACATGTGTATTACTGTACATGTTGCATGGCCATGCACACCAATATACACTTAAAAAGATTGCAGGGATAGGTGAGCACAATGTCAAACCCAAATCAACAGCTAGGTTCAACTCAAGTGAAATCACGGTACGAGCGCAAGGTCAAACTCGAGCTCTAAGCTGGATTCAACTCAGGTGTAATCCGAAAAACAAATCCAAATGTACATGAGCACATTTCAACAGCCAATGGTGAAGCGATTTCAAAATGATATATACAACAATAACATGAATCAAATGCATATGAACCCAAACAAAAATGTAACTACCAGAGTCCATCATGCAAGCAAAATTACATATATACATATGCAACAGACATATACATTAGGAAAGGTACAATGAGTTGAAGATATCAAGTGCACCAGTTCAATATGCAGTGCAACCAGAACCCAAAGTACATAAACCAGTGGCATACTAAAATAAGAACGAGTCTGGCATCACAGTGTCGACCAGTTCAAAAAGAAACTCAACTGTATACAAATGCAATGCATAAGTGCAGTGAAGACCAACAGCAAGTGTCGACCAAACAACAACATAGTGAATCCAATGAAGACTCAAAGCTACTCGAGCTAGTTAAATGAACCAGCGTCATAAATATCATGAACCAGACTCAAGTAGATATACAAATGAAGCATGTACATAAACCAACTGAGTACACATGACAACAACTCAGACTTCAAGAGGAGCATACACACTGGTACGTACACACACACACATATATGTATATAAACATGATGCAAATACAATGCAGCGGTGACATGCACAGCTATACAAGAGAATGGAGATACATAGTGTAGACTATATCAAGTCTAACAATGACCAAAATGCTATCAACACTTCAAGCCTGGCAACATGGAATGAAAATGATGAGTACATGAAGTCAATGCAAACATATGTAGGCAATACATATGTAACCAGAACTGGTACTGGACAGCATGAACCAGAGGTAGCAGTTTCAAAATAACCAAGAACAACAGATGATGCAAGCAAGACCACAACCCAGTTCTGTTCAAATGAACAGACTCATGAACACATGGAGGCAAAGCTCAAACACACATAAATAGATATATATGCAACGCACCATGAATATACAAATTACAAACTAAAAATGAAATACCAGCTACAACATGAACAACTAATCTTACATTAGTGCAGACTCGAATGTATAGGTCAATGAAGATTCAGTAAAGCCAGATGCACTTTAGAGGGCAAGTGTTATCCAACTTTTTAATCAGGTAGTGTCTAGAACGATTTGACGAATAGAACTTGAAATATATCAAGGCAAGAAGCCTTGAGATATAGCTGTAAAGTGCAGAAAACAAAGCACAACTAAGATCACAAGACAAAAACAAAGCCAGCCTAAAAGTTCCAAAACCCAGTTCCACCATCTGATGGATCGGTATCGATCCATCCCTATGGATCAGTACCGATCGATAGAAGTGCACCCAAATCACTTCACTTTTCTCATAACACTTAGTCTCAATGCCAGAATCTCACTCCATGTCTTAATGTTCATTCGCTTATCGTTTGGTATCTAGTAGCTCAAGCATAATGAATTAGCAACTTAACTCTTCCATCGATCCATTCCATTGGCTAAGAAACAAGTGCATGACATTACGAACAAGTTAAGAAACATGAACCTATCGATATATCACTTCATTCCAAAGTGGCTAGAACAATCTATAAGTCAATCTCATGGATTGGTACCAATCCATGCCTATGGATCGGTACCAATCCATGCCCATGGATCGGTACCAAACCATGGTTGGTTGCTAACTTGGCCACGTTTTCTCGAGTGCAACTGCTGCTACACCATGGAGATCGTGGAGCAAAACGTGATGGAGCATTTTCTGCCGACCTACAGCTGTAAATAGACAATAAGGGGCATCATTTCGAGGATCTTTTAGTTCTCTAGCAATCTTTTATACATTTTTTGTAGTTTGCTATCGAATGGTACCGAAACATAAGGACAACACTTGTAAAACAACGATATCATCAATAAAAATCTCAAGTGGACATAGGCAACGATTAGTCAAACCACTATAAAAGTGTGTTGTTCCGTTTTTACTCATTTTAATTTACTTATCATCACTATTATCCTCTACTTAATGTATTGGATTTTGATGCTAACAGAATTAAACAATTTTTATATCATTAAATGTGTATGAAAATATATAAATTTTCAATCAAAAGCAGTTGGTTTCAATAAAACTTACAAAACTTGTATTTAAAACGACTAATTTGAACCAATAAACTTGTCTACATTAAAAAAAATTGAAATCCGACCATTGAGAAACGACAATGTTGTCCTCAATGCTTAAGTACAAAATTTCATGCTATTGCGAGATGGTTTGATCTGTAATCTCATAAGTTAATAGATTATTTTCAGTAGTCAATTGACACCCATGAATATTTACATATAATAAGACAGATGGTCAAAACGACTCATAAATATATGAAATCGTATATTTAAACTTCTCACATGATATAAATGAATGTGTATGGTCAAATTTCATAAATATCGAATGTAAGAAAGAATTTTTATTAGAACGGTATTGTTTCCGATAGATCCATGATTCCATAATTTAATCAATTATTTTCAGTAATCAACTTACTAGTAGAAGTATTTACATAGAATAACATGGATGGTCAAATTGAGACATAGTTACATGAAATTATATATTTAAATTTCTCATATGGTACTAAAAAATGTGTACGGATTGATTTCATAAATTTAAATATATATAATATGAACTAAATAATAACATCTAAATTATAATAACATATATTATTAAAATACAAAATATATAATTTTGAGATACATATAATTTGAAAACTGGGTAATGTTGTTTACTAAAATTATATAATATATGTAAATTAGTATGAAAAAGCAAGGGTAGAGAGAGTAAACAAAAAGCCATCGGAACGGTGTTTTTGACGCTATTGTTGTTTTTATCGGATAAATAATGGCGTTGGAAAGGTGTATGTGTTTTCTGATGTTATTTTTCTGTTTTACGACTTTCCGACGACATTCCAACGCTTCGGATTTTTGACGTCGCGATGGGGTCGGAAATTTTCTTCACTATTTTCCCCCTTTTCTACTAGTTCGATTAGAAGTTGATACATGTTTTGTATGTGGGCATTGAACTAAGTTGACCTACGTTGTAAAGTTTTGAAATCGAAAGATTAAGTGGATAGCCATTGAAGTTTAATTTGTGCTAAGCTGCTCTGGTACGTTTGATTAATCTTTTCTTTTTCTGTTGCATTCTACATATGTCGTTTCTAAAAAAATGATGCAATTGAATTTACATTGAGGACGTAAATTATCTTGATCCAAATTGTTGTAAACTTGGTTGTCTTTTATGCATTTTCTGTTCGTTGATTGATGAAACTGGTACTAACTGTTTACCGTTTTCCCAAGGTTTGGTTGTCTATGAACCTTAACTATGTTTTGGCGTCTACTTTTCACCTATTATTTAGTTTATTTAGGATTTGATGTTTCTCATGAATTACCTTACCGACCGTTCAAAAATATGATTGATTAATGGAGGAGAATTAATGTTAGAACTCAAAAATAGTGAATGAGATATATCCCACATCATCAAAAATAAGTCCATTTTCTTGTTTATATAATGTACTCTCAATCTCTATATTGGCCTTAGGGTTAGGTAATTTTATGCGAGGGGGAGGACCTATATGGCCATAGACTAACACGCGCACGCGCCGTCGCCTGCTTGTCTGACCGAGTGAACCAGGTCAGGTGCGGGTCCAATAAGATTGGGCTGTGCCATATATTTTTGCTACCTAAAAAATGAACTGATTTTAAAATTGAAGTGTGCTTAAAAAGATATGGATTTTCCACTGGTTGTGACCGTTGCAAACTGACGAAGAGACGCGATTTTTCCAGATGACCGTTACAACGAAAAGTGATAGTTCTAAACCGTTGCAAACGAACGGACGCGACTGTTGCGAACAGTAACACTTTTTGGCATTGCAAACGAACGGATGCGACTATTGATCTTCCACCTGGAATAAAACTAATTGGTTGTAAATGGATTTTCAAAAAGGAGATGAAATCAGATGGCTCCATCGAAAAATATAAAGCAAGATTGGTAGCTAAAGGATATCGTTAAAAGGAAGGTGTAGACTTCTTGGATACCTATTCATTAGTAACACGAATAACCTCTATAAGAATGTTAATAGAAAATGCATCCATTTATAATCTACAGATTCATTAAATGGATGTAAATACGGCATTCTTAAATGGAAATCTCAATGAGGAGATTTACATGGAGCAACCTGAGGTTTTATATCCAAAGGAAATGAAAACGTAGTATGTAGATTAGTCAAATCATTATACGGACTAAAACAAGCTCCAAAACAATGGCACGCAAAAAAATTTGTCATGATGAAAAATGGTTTTCGTATAGATCAATGTGATAAATGTTTGTTACAAACAAATTGGTCAATCATACGTTATGATTTGTCCATACGTAGACGAAATGCTAATCTTCGGTCCAAATACTAAGGTAATAGAGACCACTGAGCGGAAGTAATCAACAATTTCGATATGAAAGACCTAGGAGTTGTAGATGTTATTTTGGGAATCAAAATAATAAGAACACCTAATGGAATTGAATTATCTCAGTCACATTATGCAGAAAGAGTGATTGAAAAATTTCAAAATTTTGGAATTAAAGGAGTGCGAACGCCGTATAATCCATCGGAAGTACTGCATAAAAACACTATTGAGAGTGTAATGCAACTGAAATACTCTCATGTAATAGGATGTGTCATGTATCTCATGAATTGCACAAGACCAGATATAACTTATGCAGTAAGTCGATTAAGCAGGTATACAAGCGACCTAGGGAAGAAACACTGAAAAGCACCAACGAGAGTGCTTGGATATTTAAAAAATACCACAAACTATTCTTTACATTATGGAAAATATCCTACCATCTTAAAATGATATAGTGATGTAAACTGGATTGCTGATTCAGAGAATCAAAATCAACGAGTGGTTAAGTATTTACCTTAGCAAGGGCAGCAGTGTCATGGAAATCTACTAAACAAACATACATAGCTTGATCCACTATGGAATCGGAGTTTATCGCTTTAGATAAAGCAAGCGAAGAAGCAGAATGGCTTTGTCACTTTTTAGAAGATATTCTGTTTTGGCCTAAACCTGTACCGGCTATATGCATACGCTGTGATAACCAAGCAACATTAAGCAGACACAAAACTTTGTGTATAATGGAAAGTCATGATGCATTCGTCGATGCCATAACACAGTTAGGCTGTTACTCTCAAATGGAACTATTTCCATAGATTATGTGCGAACAAATGATAACCTTGCGAATCCATTTACTAAAGGTTTATTAAGAGAGACTATTAACTGCGCATCTAGGGGAACGAGTTTAAAAGCCTAAACCAACAAGAGTTATCTTATATGAAAACCTATTCTAGCGACAAGAGATCCCACGGACTAGGATTAATATGCAAACCAGTTCCGAATAACTCAAGACGTAATGCATTCGTTTCGAAATAGTGCTACTCCATTCCTATGGTGCACAATATAAATGCATGCCTATAGAAGTATTAAAAGGATAAAATTATGTTTTTTTAATGATGACCATATCTTGAAAAAAACAAGTGGGGTATATGTAGGATACTCTTAATGGTTGTAATCACCTATGTTAGTGTGAGCTGGGTCGGCTCTATGAGAACATTAAAGGCTTTTATTCCCTAAAAGCACTCGCAAAACCAAACATCGCTCAGGACCAAAATGAACACAACCAAGAGATTGGATGTGAAGGAAAATAATGCTTTGTAAAGCTTATTGTCTGGTTATACAATAACGACTGACGGTTTTAAGATGAAATAATTCATCGATTAGCCAAGTATATCCGATAAGTTTTAACTAGGGAAAGTTCAAAGCGAAATGTCTAATTATCCTCGATATAGGATTATTTTCATATGAACTGTGTGATATTACACTGTGTGGGGGAGATATATATCATCATTCATGTGGGGATTGTTTAAATTCTCAAAAATAGGGAATGAGATATATCCCACAACACCAAAAATAAGTTCATTTTCTTATTTATATAGTGTACTCTCAATCTCCATATTGGCCATTAGGGTCAGGTAATTTTATACGAGGGGAAGGACCTATATAGCCATAGACTAGCACACATGCATGCGCCGCCGCTCGCCCGTCTGACCGACCGAACCGTGCCAGGTCGGGTGCGGATGCGGGTGTGGGTCCAATAAGATTGGGATGTGCCATATATTTTGCAACCTAAAAAATGAACTGATTTTAGAACAGATGTATGTTTAAAAAGATACGGATTTTCCAATGGTTGTCACTGTTGCAAACTGATGAAGAGACGCGATTTTTCCAGATGACCATTACAACGAAAAGCAACAGTTCTGAACCATTGCAAACAAACGGACGCGACTGTTGCGAACAGTAACACTTGGTGGCATTGCAAACGAACGGACGCAACTGTTGCAAAAAATAACACTTTTTGCGGTTGCAAACGAATGGATGCGACTGTTGCGAATAGTAACACTTTTTGGCATTGCAAATGAAGAGATGCTACTTTTCTCAACGGGTGCAGCCACTGGGAATTTAGCTATAAATAAGGAGGAAACCTGATCACTTTCCCCACTCAATTTTAAAACCGAATTATCTCTTCTTTATCTTCATTTTCTTAAATCATAATTAGTTCTATCACATAGAGGATCATACACATCACGATCTCGAGTAGCTTACGTCTGTTGTATCTTGGGAGACTTTGAATAAAGTCTTAAGGAAATTGTTACGACAAGCCTCAGACGAAATTTCCTTCTTCAATCGGTTAGATTTCTAATTGATTTTTATATATATATGTGTGTGTATGTATATATATAAATCATTTTTGTTTCTACATTGTGCTATTTCTTTAAATAGTATAACGTTTGATTTATCGCTATATTTATTATTACTATAGTTGTTAATTTGTTTTTGTAATAAATTACAACATACTTATTGTTAAAAATAGCTAATACAAAATGCCAAAGTAATGGAAATCTAATTTGTAAACTTGTGAGATGAATTTATTATTGATTAGTCTTTATTTGGTATACCAGACGTATAACATCTTATGACTTTCCTATTTTCACTAAAATAGAGATGGCAAAAGTTGAACTATCAACAAAGGCTAATACTCACAGTAGGCATGATCCATTCAAAGGAGATGGTGATGACTTTATAACATGGCAAAATCAAATGTTGTTTTATCTCACCACACTGGGGCTGCAGAAGTGCATCGAGGAGGATGAACCAAAGCCTAAAAGATGGACAAACCATAGAAAAAGATGCAGCTTTTTTCTCGGAATTGACTCATGGAAGCATTCAGACTTCCTATGCTGAAAGTACATTTTGAATTGTCTGGATAAAGTACTATATAAAGTATATCAGCCACACCAGATAGGAAAATCCTTATGGACTGCACTTGCATATAAATACAAAACGCAGAATGTCAGTTTGAAGAAGTTCACCATAGATAAGTTTATGGAATACAAAATGGTTAGCTCCAAATCCATAACTAATCAAGTGCAAGAACTTCAACTCATAATTCATGAACTTGAAGCATGACATAAAGTTAGAGAATCCATCCTCATTGAAGTGATAACAGGGAAATTACCACCATCCTAGAAAGACTACCACAATTATCTGAAATATAAGAAAAAGGAGATTTTCTTAGAAGATATTATTGTCAGACTAAAAATTGAGTCTGATAACAGCGGAGTGACAAAACAAAGCGAAGAGCCATTTATGGAAAAAGATTCAAAGACATAGGGCATTTCAAGAAAAATAAGAAGAAGAAATTCCCACAGAAGATGAATGCGCCTGGAAACAAACCCAAAGACAACAAACGAACCAAGAAGTTTAATGGCGAGTGTCGGGTTTGTGCAAAAGCAAGACACGCAGCTAGAGATTGCAAACACAAAAAGGAACGCAACTCAGAGGCAAATATGGTGGATAACATGGAAGTAAATACGTCTAATTTTTCAGCAGTTATATCTGAATGCAATTTGGTCTAGAACCCTATCCAATGGTGGGTGGACACAGGAGCTACTCATCATATTTGCTCTGAAAAATCCATATTTTCTACATACCAAAATTTCAATCAGGAAGAAAAACTCTATATGGGTAATTCTGTAGTTTCCATGATCGAAGGTAGTGGCAGAGTAATCCTCAAGTTTACTTCTGGAAAAATTGTCAAGTTGAATGATGTGCTCCACGTTCCAGACATATGAAAGAATCTTATCTCTGGTTCAGTGCTATCAAAGAAAGGATTCAAATTGGTCTTTGAGTCAGACAAGATGGTTCTGTCTAAAGCTGGAATGTATGTAGGAAAGGGATATTTATGTGATGGCCTATTTAAAGCAAATGTTGCTGTTGTCGGCAATAAAACTATGTATTCTGATTATGCTATTAATAAAATTGAAGCTTCTTATTTGCTTGAGCATGAAATTTTACTGTGGCATGATAGATTAGGACACATAAATTTTCGAAAAACGAAAAAACTATCAAACTTGGGATTAATTTCAAAATTCCAGTGTAGATAAAAACTACAAATGTGAGACATGTGTAGAAGCAAAAATGGTCAAAAAACCAATTCATACAGATGATAGAAGCACCGAACCACCAGGTTTGGTTCATGCTGATTTATGTGATTTCAAATCATTACCTACAAGAGGTGGGAAAAGGTACTTTATTAACTTTATTGACGATTATACATGACATTGCTATGTATATCTTTTAGATATCAAGGATAAAGCAATTACATCATTTATGAAGTATAAAGCTGAGGTAGAAAATCAGTTAAATAAAAAGATCAAGATATTGAGATCTGTTCGAGGTGGAGAATATGAATCACCATTTGAACAATTCTGTGCCGAAAATGGTATAATTCGTCAAGCAACAGCAACATATTCACCACAACAAAATGGTATAGCTGAGAGAAAAAATAGAACATTAAGAGAAATGATTAATGCGATGCTCTTAACTTCTAGCCTACGAACTTGTGGGGGAAGCCTTAAATATGTCTAATCACATATTAAACAAGGCTCCTTATAATAAAATAGGAACAATTCCATATGAGTTATGGAAAGGACACATACCAAGTTTTAAATACCTCAAAGTGTGGGGGTGTTTGGCAAAAGTTCCAATTCCGCCTCCTAAGAAAGTCAAACTTGGACCAAAAACAATAGATTGTTACTATTTAGGGCCAGCCCGAAATAGTAGTGCCTACAGATTATTGGTATTCAAGTCTGATATAATTGATATTCATGTAAATACAATCATAGAATCAAGAGACGCCTCATTCTTTGAAGATGTGTTTTCGCACAAAAGAAATGAAGGAAATAATCTCCCCAAAAGGACAAGAGAAGAATTGAGTAAATCACATGAAGATGAAACTCGTTGTGAAACTGAGAAAGTTGAACCAAGAAGAAGCGTAAGGGAAAGAAATTCTAAGATATTTGGTTTGGAATTTTTAACATATATGTTAGAACATGAACCTTAAGTGTACAATGAAGCAGTATCATCTTCTGAATCCTCATGTCGGAAAGAAGCAATCCATAGTGAAATTGACTCAATTCTGAGTAATAAAACTTGGGAAATAGTTGATATTCCACTTGAAATAAAACCAATTGTTTGTAAATGGATCTTCAAAAAGAAGATGAAACCAAATGGCTCCATCGAAAAATACAAAACAAGATTGGTAGCCAAAGGATATCGTCAAAAAGAAGGTGTAGACTTCTTTGATACCTATTCACCAGTAACACGAATAACCTATATAAGAATGTTAATAGCAATTACATCAATCTATAGTCTACAGATTCATCAAATGGATGTAAAGACGGCATTCTTAAATGAAAATCTCGATGAGGATATTTACATGGAGCAACCTGAGGGTTTTATATCCAAAGGGAATGAAAACAAAGTATGTAGATTAGTCAAATCGTTATACGGACTAAAACAAGCTCCAAAACAATGGCACGCAAAATTTTATAGTGTCATAATGAAAAATGGTTTTCATATAAATAAATGTGATAAATGTGTTTATTACAAACAAATTGGACAATCATACGTGATGATTTATCTATACGTAGACGATATGCTAATCTTCGGTCCAAATACTATGGTAATAGAGACCACTAAGCAGATGTAAATCAAAAATTTCGATATGAAAGACTTAGGAGTTGCAGATATTATTTTGGAAATCAAAATAATAAGAACACCTAATGGAATTGAATTATCTCAGTCACATTATGTAGAAAAAGTGATTGAAAAATTTCAAAATTTTAAAACTAAAGTAGTACGAACGCCGTATAATCAATCGAAAGTACTGCATAAAAACACTAATGAGAGTGTAATGCAACTGGAATACTCTCGTGTAATTGGATGTCTCATGTATCTCATGAATTGCACAAGACCAGATATAGCTTATGCAGTAAGTGGATTAAGCAGGTTATAAGCAACCTAGTGAAGCAACATTGGAAAGCACTAATGAGAGTGCTTGGATATTTAAAAAATACCACAAACTATTTCATACATTGTGGAAAATGTACTGCCGTCTTAAAAGGATATAGTGATGCAAACTGGATTGCTGATTCAGAGAATCAAAATCAACAAGTGGTTATGTATTTAACTTAGCAGGGGCAGCAGTGTCATGGAAATCTACTAAACAAACACGCATAGCTCGATCCACTATGGAATCAGAGTTCTTCGCTTTAGATAAAGCAAGCGAAGAAGAAGAATGGCTTCTTCACTTTTTAGAAGATATTCCATTTTGGCCTAAACCTGTACTGGCCATATGCATACACTGTGATAACCAAGCAGCATTAAGCGGAGCGCAAAACTGTGTGTATAATGAAAAATCACGACACATTCATGATGCCATAACAAAGTTAGGCAGTTACTCTAAAATGGAACTATTTCCATAGATTACGTGCGAACAAATGATAACCTAGCGGATCCATTTACTAAAAGTTTATCAAGAGAGAAAATTAACTGCACATCGAGGGGAATGGGTTTAAAAGCCTAAACCAACAAGAGTTATCTTATACGAAAACTTATCCTAGCGACTGGAGATCCCACGGACAAGGATCAATAAGCAAACCGGTTCTGAATAACTCAAGATGTAATGCATTTGTTTGGACTTAGTCCTACTCCATTTATATGGTGCACAATATAAATGCATGCCTACAGAAGTATTAAAAGGATAAAACTATGTTTTTTAATGATGACCGTATCCTAAAAAAACAAGTGGGTATATGTAGGATACTCTTAATGGTTGTGATCGCCTATGTTAGTGTGAGCTGGATCGGCTCTATGAGAATATTAAAGGCTTTTATTCTCTAAAAACACTCGTAGAACCAAAAAACTTTCAGGACCAAAATGAACACAACCAAGAGATTGGATGTGAAGGGAAATAATGCTTTGCAAAGCTTATTGTTTGGTTATATAATAGTGGCTGACGGTTCAAGTTGAAATAATTCACCGATTAGCCAAGTATATCCGACATGTTTTAACTAGGGAAAGTTCAAAGTGAAATATCTACTTATCCTCGATATAGCATTCATTTCATATGAACTTTGTGATATTACAGTTTGTGTGGAGGAGATATATATCGTCATTCATGTAGGGATTGTTTGAATTCCCAAAAATAGTGAATGAGATATATCCCACATCGCCAAAAATAGGTCCATTTTCTTATTTATATAGTGTACTCTCAATCCCTATATTGGCCCTTAGGGTCAGGTAATTTTGTGCGAAGGGGAGGATCTATATGGCCATGGACTAGCACATACACGCGTGTTGCTTCCCGCCCGTCCGACCGACCGAACCTGGCCGGGTCGGGTGCTGGTGTGGGTCCAATAAGATTGGGTTGAGCATATATTTTTGCTACCTAAAAAATGGACTGGTTTTAAAACAGAAATGTGTTTAAAAAGATACGGATTTTTCAACGGTTGTGATCGCTGCAAACTGATGAAGAGATGAGATTTTTCCAAATGACCGTTACAACAAAAAGCAACGGTTCTGAACCATGGCAAACGAACAGATGCGACTGTTGCGAACAATAACACTTTTTGACATTGCAAATAAACGGACGCAACTGTTGTAAACAATAACACTTTTTGGCCTTGCAATCGAGCAGACGTGACTGTTGCGAACAATAACACTTTTTGGTGTTGCAAACGAATGGATGCGACTTTTGCGAACTGTAACACTTTTTGACGTTGCAAATGAAGGGATCCTATTTTTCTCAATGGGTGTAGCTGTTGGGAATTCGGCTATAAAAAAGGAGGAAACCTGATCACTTTCCTCGGTCAATTTTAAAACGGAATTATCTCTTCTTTATCTTCATTTTCTTAAATCATAATCAGTCCTATCACATAGAGTACCATACATATCACGATCTCGAGCAGCTTACGTCTGCTGTATCTTGGGAGACTTTGAATAAAATCTTAAGGAACTTGTTACGAAAAGCCTCAGACGAAATTTTCTTCTTTAACCAGTTAGATTTCTAGTTGATATATATATATATATATATATATATATATATATATATATATATCATTCTCATTTCTACGGTGTGCTATTTCTTTAAATAGTATAACGTTTGACTTATCGCTATAGTTATTATTACTATAGCTATTAGTTTGTTGTTGTAATTAATTACAACATACTTATTGTTAAAAATAACTAATACAGAATTCCAAAGTAGTGGAAATCTGATTTGTAAACTTATGAGATGAGTTTATTATTGATTAGTATCTGTTTGGTATATTAGACTTATAATATCTTAAGGCTTTCCTGTTTTCACTAAAACAGAGATGGAAACAGTTTTACTATCAACAAAGGCTACTACTCACAACAGGCCTGATCCGTTCAAAGGAGACGGTGATGACTTCATAACATAGGAAAATCAAATGTTGTTTTATCTCACCATGCTAGGGCAGTAGAAGTGCATTGAGGAGGATGAACCAAAGCCTAACGACGGACAAACCAGAGAAAAAGTTGCAGTTGTTTTTCTCGGAATTGACTCATGGAAGCATTCAGACTTCCTGTGCCGAAACTACATTCTGAATTTTCTGGATAAAGTACTATAAAAGGTCCTATTCACGACCAAGAGGTACTGGATTCTCTTTCTGATAAGTCTTGAAAAGAGAAGGAAAGCTGAAATGCCCACAGGCGTCTATCTATTCTCTAATTCACCCAACCCGATAGTACCCATTTTGGGAACGTCCAGTGCCAAAGTCACTGAATGGGTAAGTCACCAATCTCGCTTTTCATTCCTATTTCATTCTTTTTCATTCTCCCTTTATATATTTTTTTTGATAAAAATAAATGATAATTTATTTAGGTTAAAAAAAGAATGCATCTTCGAATCGGTAATGCATATAGAATAAGGAATATGGGGCGGGTAGCGGCAATCGAACCCGCATCATTAGCTTGGAAGGCTAGGGGTTATAGTCGACGTTAATTTATCATTATTAACGTCTCTAATTCAAAACCAAACATGAAAATCAGCCACACCAGACAGCAAATCCTTATGGACTGCACTTGCACATAAATACAAAACACGGAATGTCAATTTGAAGAAGTTCATCATAGATAAGTTCATGGAATACGAAATGGTTGACTCCAAATCCGCAATTAGTCAAGTGCAAGAACTATAACTCATAATTCATGAACTTGAAGTAGAAGGACATAAAGTTGGAGAATCCTTCCTTGTTGAAGCGATAATAGGGAAATTACCACCATCCTGGAAAGACTACCGCAAGTATCTGGAACATAAGAAAAATGAGATTTCCTTAAAAGATCTTATTATCAGACTAAAAATTGAGTCTGATAACCGCGGAGTGACAAAACAAAGCGAAGAGGCATTTATGGCAGAAGAGTCAAGAACAAAGTGCATTTCAAGAAGAAGAAATTCACGTAGAAGAGAAAAGCACCTGATAACAAACCCAAAGACAACAAACCAACTAAGAATTTTAGTGGCAAGTGTTGGGTTTGTGGAAAAGCAGGACACGCCACTAGAGATTGCATACACAAGAAGGAATGCACTTAGAGGAAAACATGGTAGATAACATGAAAGTAGACGAGTCTAATTTTTCAGCAGTTATATCTGAATGAAATTTGGTTCAGAACACTAACCAATGGTGGGCGGACACAGGCGCTACTTGCCATGTTTTCTTGGACAAATCCATGTTTTCTGCATACCAGAAATTCGATCAGGAAGAAAAACTCTTTATTGGTAATTCTACAGTTTCCATGATCGAAGGCAGTGGCATAGTAATCCTCAAGTTTACTTCTAGAAAAAATGTCAAGTTGAATGACGTGCTCCACATTCCAAACATATGCAAGAATCTCATCTCTGGTCCAGTGCTATCAAAGAAAGGATTCAAAATGGTCTTCAAGTCAGACAAGATGGTTCTGTCCAAAGTTGGAATGTATATAGGAAGATGATATTTATGTGATGGCCTATTTAAGACAAATGTAGCCGTTGTCGGCAATAAAATTTTGTATCCTGATTATGCTATTAATAAAATTAAAGTTTCTTATTTGCTTGAGCATGAAATTTTACTATGGGATGATAGATTATGACAAATAAATTTTCGAAAAATGAAAAAACTATCAAACTTGGGATTAATTCCGAAATTATAAGCAGATAAAAACTACAAATGTGAGAAATGCTAGAAGCAAAAATGGTCAAAAAACCATTTCCAGTTGATAAGAAGCACCGAACCACTAGGTTTGGTTCATACTGATTTATTTGATTTCAAATCATTGCCTATAAGAGGTGGAAAATGTACTTTATTACTTTTATTGACGATTATACACAATATTGTTATGTATACCTTTTAAATAGCAAAAATGAAGCAATTATATCGTTTATGAAGTACAAAACTGAGGTAGAAAATTAGTTAAATAAAAAGATCCAGATATTGAGATCTGATCAAGGTGGAGAATATGAATCATCATCTGAACAATTCTATGCAGAAAATGGTATAATTCATCAAATAAAAGCACCATATTCACCACAACAAAATGGTATAGTCGAGAGAAAGAATAGAACATTAAAAGATATGATTAATGCGATGCTCTTAACTTCTGGCCTACCGAAAAACATGTGGGGGGAAGCTTTAAATATGTCTAATCACATTTTAAACAAGGCTCCTCACAATAAAACAGGAACAATTCCATATGAGTTATGGAAAGTACATATACCAAGTTTTAAATACCTCAAAGTGTAGGGGTGCTTGGCAATATTTCCAGTTCCGCCTTCCAAGAAAGTCAAATTTGGACCAAAAACAGTAGATTGTTACTATTCAGGGCTAGCCGAAAATAGTAGTGCCTTTAGATTTTTGGTATTCAAGTCTGATATAATTGATATTCATGTAAATATAATCATGGAATCAAGAGACGCCTCATTCTTTGAAGATATGTTTTCGCATAAAAGAAATGAATGAAATAATGTCCTCAAAAGGACTAGAGAAGAATTGAGTAAATCACATGAAGATGAAACTCATCGTGAAACTGAGAAAGTTGAACCAAGAAGAAGCGTAAGGGCAAGAACTTCTAAGACATTTGGTTTGGAATTTTTAACACATATGTTAGAACATGAACCTTAAGTGTACAATGAAGCAGTATCATCTTCTGAATCCTCATGTTGGAAAGAAGCAATCCAAAGTGAAATTGATTATATTCTGAGTAATAAAACTTGGGAAATAGTTGATCTTCCACCTAGAATAAAACCAATTGGTTGTAAATGGATCTTCAAAAAGAATATGAAACTAGATGTCTCCATCGACAAATACAAAGCAAGATTGGTAGCCAAAGGAAATCGTCAAAAAGAAGGTGTAGACTTCTTCGATATCTATTCACCAGTAACACGAATAATCTCTATAAGAATGTTAATAGCAATTGCATTCATCTATAATCTACAAATTCATCAAATGATTGTAAGACGGCATTCTTAAATGGAAATCTCGTTGAGGAGATTTACATGGAGCAACCTGAGGGTTTTATACCCAAAGGAAATGAAAACAAAGTATGTAGATTAGTCAAATCATTATACGGACTAAAACAAGCTCCAAAACAATGGCACGCAAAATTTAATAATGTCATGATGAAAAATGGTTCTTGTATAAATGAATGTGATAAATGTGTCTATTACAAACAAATTGGACAATCATACGTGATGATTTGTCTATACGTAGACGATATGCTAATCTTCGGTCCAAATACTAAGGTAATAGAGACCACTAAGTAGATGTTAATCAGTAATTTCGATATGAAAGACTTAGGAGTTACAGATGTTATTTTGGAAATTATAATAATAAGAATACCTAATGGAATTGAATTATCTCAGTCACATTATGTAGAAAAAGTCATTGAAAAATTTCAAAAATTTGAAATTAAAAGAGTACGAACGCCGTATAATGCATCAGAAGTATTTCATAAAACACTAAAGAGAGTATAATGCAACTGGAATACTCTCGTGTAATAGGATGTTTCATGTATCTCGTGAATTGCCCAAGACCAGGTATAGCTTATGCAGTAAGTCGATTAAGCAGGTATACAAGCAACCCAGGGAGAAACACTTGAAATCACTAATGAGAGTGCTTAGATATTTAAAAAATACCACAAACTATACCTTACATTATGAAAATATCCTGCCGTCTTATAAGGATATAGTGATGCAAACTGGATTGCTGATTCAGAAGAATCAAAATCAACGACTGGTTATGTATTTACCTTAGCAGAGGTAGCAGTGTCATGGAAATTTACTAAACAAACATGCAGAGCTCGATGCACTATGAAATCGGAGTTCATCGCTTTATATAAAGCAAGCGAAGAAGCAGAATGACTTCGTCACTTTTTAGAAGATATTCCGTTTTGGCCTAAACCTGTAACGGCCATATGCATATACTGTGATAACCGAGCAGCATTGAGCGGAGCGCAAAACTTTGTGTATAATGGAAAGTCACGGTACATTCGTCGACGCCATAACACAGTTAGGCAGTTACTCTCAAATGCAACATTTCCATAGATTATGTGCCAATAAATGATAACCTAGCAGATTCATTTGCTAAAGGTTTATCAAGAGAAAATTCACGGCGCATCGAGGGGAATGGGTTTAAAAGCCTAAACCAATAAGAGTTATATTATACGGAAACCTATTCTAGAGACTAGAGATCCCACGGATTAGGATCAATAGGCAAACCAGTTTTGAATAACTCAAGACGTAATGCATTTGTTTGGACTTAGTCCTACTCCATTCCTATGGTGCACAATATAAATGCATGCCTACAGAAGTATTATAAGGATAAAACTATGTTTTCTAATGATGACCATATCTTGAAAAAAACAGGTGGGGTATATATATGATACTCTTAATGGTTGTGATCACCTATGTTAGTATGAGATGGGTCGGCTTTATGAGAATATTAAAGGCTTTTATTCTCTAAAAATACTCGTAGAACCAAAAATTGTTCAGGATCAAAATAAACACAACCAAAAGATTGGATATGAAGGGAAATAATGCTTTGTAAAGCTTATTGTCTGGTTATATAATAACGGCTGATGGTTCAAAATGAAATAATTCACTGATTAGCCAAGCATATCCGATAAGTTTTAACTAGGGAAAGTTCAAAGTGAAATATCTATTTATTCTCGATGTAGCATTATTTTCATATGAACTGTGTGATATTACACTTTGTGTGGAGAAGACATATACCATCATTCATGTGGGGGATTGTTAGAATTCTCAAAAATAGTGAATGAGATATATCCCACATCACCAAAAATTAGTTCATTTTCTTGTTTATATAGTATACTCTCAATCCCTATATTGGCCCTTAGGGTCAGGTAATTTTGTGCAAGGGGGAGGACCTATATGGCCATGGAAAAACACCCCGCGCGCTGCCTTCCGTCCGTCCGACCGATCGAGCCGAATGCGGGTGCGGGTCCAATAAGATTGGGCTGTGTTATATATTTTTGTTACCTAAAAAATGGGCTGATTTTAACACTGAAGTGTGTTTAAAAAGATACGGATTTTCCAACGGTTTTGCCCGTTGCAACTAATGAAGAGATGCGATTTTTTCAAATGACCATTACAACGAAAAGCAACAGTTCTGAACCGTTGCAAATGAACGGACGCGACTGTTGTAAACAGTAACACTTTTTGGCGTTGAAAACGAACGGACGCAACTGTTGTGAACAGTAACACTTTTTGGCGTTGCAAACGAACGGATGCCACTGTTGCGAACAGTAACACTTTTTGGCGTTGCAAATGAAGGGATGCTACTTTTCTCAATAGGTACAGCCATTGGGAATTCGGCTATAAATAAGGAGGAAAGCCGATCACTTTCCTCAATCAATTTTAAAACCGAATTATCTCTTCTTTATCTTCATTTTCTTAAATCATAATCAGTCCAATCACACATACACTACTAGAAAAGGCCTCATTACCGACAGCTAGGACCGACGGCTAATTTCCGACGGCTTTCGACGGGCCGTCGCCCGTCGGAAGCCGTCAGAAATTTGCGATTATACCTGCAGCCGAGCCTTCTTCTTTCTCCTCCTTTCATACGAAAATTATAACAAAAACCCCCAAATCCCTTCTCCAAGCTTCCAATCCTTAGTTTCTAGCTTTCGGATCCTCCACGTCTGCCTAATCAAACTCCATTACTCTTAATCTTAGGTATAATCTCTTATTTTTGCGAAAAAATCAGTTTTTACCCTAATTGTAGATTTGCATAAATTGATAAATTAGGGCGAATTGGTGATTGCATTTGTTTCCAATAGCGTAATAACGGTTTATAGCATCACATGGTATACATATTTCATCTTTTATCGTGAAATTGTGAAAAACATGTATAATTTGTGATTGTTTATGTATATGTAAATTGTTGTGTATGCCTTGATTCGACGATTGTATACGTTATTTGAAATAAGATAAAATGATTGAATAAACTAGGAGTATTATATTGTGCACGTATTTACTTATGAAACAAAAAAAATGCATTACTCTAAATTATAACTGTGTGTATTGAAAAATGACAAAAATGTTAAACCAACCTTAAGTTGATTTAATACGTCGAATAAATGTGTTAAATTAATATATATTTTTGTAAATGTGAACAGTGAGTAAAACTGTATTTTTTCGTAAAATGCGCGCATGTACCTGACAAATGTCCCTTAGAGAGTTTTTGGCCCCATCTGACGAA
Source organism: Allium cepa (assembly GCA_030765085.1). Classification (NCBI taxonomy): domain Eukaryota; kingdom Viridiplantae; phylum Streptophyta; class Magnoliopsida; order Asparagales; family Amaryllidaceae; genus Allium; species Allium cepa. The sequence continues at coordinate 444,778,365 of CM060935.1, read as the reverse complement.
TGTTGTACATGATCGTTGTATAAATAGTCGCTTTTTTCGAAAAACGACCATTTATATTCATCCGGTACAATGTTTGTCGGATTTGTCCCTGTATTGGACAAATTATGAACACAGTAAGCATTTACATTTTGTATACTACTTCGTCTCAAACGGTTCATAAAATTTCGGCCTAACTTTTCTTTTTTGTTTCCTGCGTACACGCATTTGTATACAATGCAGGGAACAAAAGGGAAATGCTGCCGAAATTTTGTTGAATCGTTTAAGACAAAGTAATCTACGAAATGTAAATGCTTACTGTGTTTGTAATGGAAAGTAGGATGCCTGACCAATGGAAAAAAATTATATATATTTTTAAATTGATACGTTAAAAAATAAAATGTGCCCTATTTGAAAATATTTTTAAATTTGTGAAGTTGTTCTTTAAATTCAAAATATTATACGACCATGAAAATAATCATTTTCGAATTTGTATTCTTCAAAATAAATATTAAATTTTGAACTTCTTATTTTGTCAAATAGGAAAAATGATTGATTATTTTGTTGATCTGAGGAGATGGATGTACCAAAGAAAAGGACTGAGGGGCTCAATAAAAGAAGATTTTTATAATGGTATAAACATGTTTGTTGAATTCGCTTTAAGTAATAACGGAAACGATCCAGAAATTCATTGTCCGTGTAGTAGGTGTAGACATTTGAACTATTTGTTACCAGATATTGTGAAAGTTCATTTGTGCCAACACGGTTTCGCACCCGAGTATTATGTTTGGGATCGGCATGGAGAAGTTGTAGCAAATACTTCTGTAGAGTCTGAAAGTGTCGTTAACGAAATAGTTTCAACGACCCGTATAGAAAACATGGTCGAAGATGCAGCACGATCAATGTAACAGCCCGGTATTTTCAGCCATTCGCAGCCACACATGTCGGACTTGAATTGCTCAAAATACCGCATTGTAAATAAATTTGGAGCAAATGAAATTCAAATCACAGAATCACAGATACAGAACAAACAGAATACCTCACAGCGGAATATAAAATAAATAGTAGTTCATGAAGCTACTACGGCAGAGTCTCAAACCAAAAACATAATACAGTCTGAAAACAACAAAATAGAAATCCCAAATACATAGAAGTTCGCTAATACATGAGATAAACTAGAATAGCTGAAACAGAAAGTAGATATAAATATAGATAAGAAGAAACTCCAGCAAAGACCAGCTCTAGAAAGAGAATCCAAAGTTGTGAATACTCAGGCTGACCCGAGCATAAAGTAAAACACAAAACACTCGAGTCAGGACAATATATGCTTATATAATGTAAATCAACTCAAGTGAACTGTAGTAGAAATGCACCATAACTTAAAGGATGCTTGGGATCGCCCATCTTTTAAGGATCAGTTAAACCATAAATTAAATGCATCCCGTGGTTAAAATTTCAAAATAGTATTTATACTTCGAAATCAAATATCATTTAAAAATTCAATATCATTCACAATCCATTTCAAAGTATCAAAATATCATATCTTCCAAACCACATTCATTTTTATTTAATTTAAATACCATTTCAAAACACATTTCAAAGTAGTTTATATTTCGAAACAAATTGCTTCATTTAAATCATTAAAATGAAGATATTATATTTAATAATTAAATATTAAATTTCCAAAATTTTAATCTTTCAAAGTTCATTCATTCACTTAAATTTATTAAAACAATGAAAATTCAACTTTTGCGGCATTTAGAAAATGCTACGGAAAGTCACACTTAAAACAGTTCAACTTGACAAAAGACAACATTTAGAATGCTGTAATAGGGTTCCATTAGTTTCAAATAAACTTAGTTAAATTCAACCATTATAACTGAAAGTGCGGTGTGTATACAATTATATGTGCTAATATAGTATACACGGATCGTGTAATATGGATTACAATACAAATGCGGAAATAGATGATAATAGCATTGTAAATAGAAAATAGAAAAATCACACCAGAGATTTTTATACTGGTTCGGAGCACCGTCCTACGTCCAGTCCCAGACTTCTATCTGGATTTTCACTATTAACTACCTCGTTTCACCCGGAGGAACAGGTTTACAACACCCGAACGGGATTTCACGCCTCTAATATACTGAGGACTTCAACACTTGCCTCTTACAACATAGAGGACTTCAACAAAAGAACAAATACAATTGTTGTTGACAACTTGTGTTCTTGAAAACACGGATTTGTCACTAGCAGTACACCCTTCCTATAATCTTATCCTCAAAGTATGCGATATGATGTTTTGAAAAGATTAAGGAAAGTATATTATTGAATCAAAGGATATGAAATAGTTTCAAAGATTCAATAAATAATTTAGAGCTTTTATAATACAGAATTGAGATCAGAGATTAGATTAAAAGAATATATGAAATCGTTGTACTTAATCAACGAATTGGATTAGTTTATATAGACAAGAATGGTTGTAACTCTTTGCCATTAAGAGATATGATCTTTGGTGAAAGATTAAGAGATGCAACCTTTGGAGAAGAGAAGTGTCTTTTGAAAAAATTGCTTTCTGTTCAAAAACGGTCGACAGGCTAAAAAGTGACCAGTAGACAGGAATTCAAAATATATATACGTTATGTGCATGTGTGCACGTTCACTGTGCAATTTACACAGGAACGGTCGACCGCACCTATAATGACTAGTCGACCAGTCCCTGTAAAATTGCACAATGAATTGTGCAACTATATGCAACTATAATTTATTTGTATATATATTGATTTCCTTGATATGCATGATTATTTGAGGATAGATTTTAACAAATTTATTACTATTACAACAACAAATAATCAACCTATAATCTAGAGTACCATATATAGCTCTAATGACCTTGTTTTGTCGATCGCCTTTATTTCTTTGTCATAGATCAAAAACTTCATAAAACTTGTGACTCAACATTCTCCCCCTTTTTGATTGATGACAACATATTTATGAATCTCCCCCTGTATAAGATATCCCCCTGAGATTGTGTCCTGCATATATACTGTTAGCACAATTTTCTCCCCCTTTGTCATCGACAAAAAGGAGTTGTTTAAATGGAGGATGTAAAAGAGATTATAAGCAACATAAAACTACTACCATAGATCAAGAGTAACATTCACACAAGATGATAATACACACAAGTCTAGTATGAATTAAAACACGACAATATTTAGTACAAGTGCCAGATAATGTCTTTAAAGCTCCACCTAAGTATAACATCTCCCCCTAAGTATAATATCTCCCTCTATTTATATGCATATGAATTTCTCCCCCTTTGTCATTATAAAAAAGAATGGGGAAATATATAAAATTATATAAAATATCTTGTATATAACGAGATAAACTCATTATTAATTATGAAGGAAAAGTAAAATAAATTTTACCATATTTACCGAAGTCCATATTTTATTGTAAGCACGTAATTCTATTAAACATATGGAACATTCTTTGAAATTCCAAAATCTATCATTTTCCTTTTGTTTCTCTGAGTACCTGTAAAAAATAATAATAATTTTTGGTACCCACTTACTATGTTAGGGTCCGGGGGGTTAGGTCTTTGGAAACCATACCCATTTGGGTGTGGTTGAACCTTTATAAATATAATTTTCATTACAAATTACATTCTTATAATAGTTGCTAATATAAAGTTGTTTATCATGATCAATCATATAAGCTGGAATCCATATCTTAATACTATTAGTCATTAGCTTAGTACTTGAAGAATAATTTCTATCATTTCTAAACAAAGTACTATTATGACTATAACTGGTTTTAAAACTATCTTGATTACTAGTACTAGCACTAAAGTTAGTATACATGAATGCATATCTAGTACTATTTTTACTTTTAGCTTGTTTATAGCCTACACCACTTCTACCATTGTGAGCTTTTAAATTCTTAACATAACCTAATCCCTTCTTATTTGAAGCAGGTTGAGAATTTTCAATAATCCTGCTTAAATTTTCTCTCCCTTTATTAAAATTGGAAATATTTTTAGTAATGTCATCAAGCTTAGTTTTGAGACTACTGTTATCTAACTCAACAATTTTAATTTTTGTTTTTAACTCATGATTTTCAGAAGCTAGAGCATTATTCTTTTCTTTTTGAGCTTCTATTTCTTGACTTAATAGAGCGAGTTGAGAATTGTCTGAATCTTGAATTTTCTCAAGTTCTTCTTCTAATATTCTCTTCTCGTCTTTAAGCATATCTCTTTCGAATTCTGCTTTCTTCTGATTTTCCAGAGCTTCCTTATATTTTCTTTTGAGACTTTTTAAAGTGTCTAGAAGTTCTGAATTTATTTCTATCATATCACCAAAAGTTAGATCACTAACCTCGTTATCTTTTGTCATGAAGCATTTGTTTGTTTGCTCCTTTGTTTGTTCTTTATTGCTCTTCCTCTTCTTATTGCCTTGACTATATCTCTTTGTAGCCATTTATTCTAGGATGTTGTTACGATCTCTAGAAAACCAGGCTCTGATACCAAACGAAAGTGCGGTGTGTATACAATTATATGTGCTAATATAGTATACACGGATCGTGTAATATGGATTACAATACAAATGCGGAAATAGATGATAATAGCATTGTAAATAGAAAATAGAAAAATCACACCAGAGATTTTTATACTGGTTCGGAGCACCGTCCTACGTCCAGTCCCAGACTTCTATCTGGATTTTCACTATTAACTACCTCGCTTCACCCGGAGGAACAGGTTTACAACACCCGAACAACCGAACGGGATTTCACGCCTCTAATATACTGAGGACTTCAACACTTGCCTCTCACAACACAGAGGACTTCAACAAAAGAACAAATACAATTGTTGTTGACAACTTGTGTTCTTGAAAACACGGATTTGTCACTAGCAGTACACCCTTCCTATAATCTTATCCTCAAAGTATGCGATATGATGTTTTGAAAAGATTAAGGAAAGTATATTATTGAATCAAAGGATATGAAATAGTTTCAAAGATTCAATAAATAATTTAGAGCTTTTATAATACAGAATTGAGATCAGAGATTAGATTAAAAGAATATATGAAATCGTTGTACTTAATCAACGAATTGGATTAGTTTATATAGACAAGAATGGTTGTAACTCTTTGCCATTAAGAGATATGATCTTTGGTGAAAGATTAAGAGATGCAACCTTTGGAGAAGAGAAGTGTCTTTTGAAAAAATTGCTTTCTGTTCAAAAACGGTCGACAGGCTAAAAAGTGACCAGTAGACAGGAATTCAAAATATATATACGTTATGTGCATGTGTGCACGTTCACTGTGCAATTTACACAGGAACGGTCGACCGCACCTATAATGACCGGTCGACCGGTCCCTGTAAAATTGCACAATGAATTGTGCAACTATATGCAACTATAATTTATTTGTATATATATTAATTTCCTTGATATGCATGATTATTTGAGGATAGATTTTAACAAATTTATTACTATTACAACAACAAATAATCAACCTATAATCTAGAGTACCATATATAGCTCTAATGACCTTGTTTTGTCGATCGCCTTTATTTCTTTGTCATAGATCAAAAACTTCATAAAACTTGTGACTCAACAATAACATTCAAAAAAATGCTATAATAGCCTTTAATTAAATTGAGCCATTTGGTTCATTATTATCAACTACAACATTTACAAATGTTGTATTATCCTTTACATTAGAATTAATAGCATTTTAGAAATGCATTAAATTAACTTCAAATATTCAGTATAATTTCACAAACAATTATATTTTATTTAAATCATTTTTAACTTATAAAATCGTATAATTTCACTTTTAAAACAATCATTCAAATACCCTTATATTCATGATTTTATAAAGTTAAATCTCTATTCAAAAATCAAAATTTAATAGTAATCACTTATTAAATTCCAACATTTAAATTTTAAATTCATTAAATTAAATTTAACTTAAAACTTCAGTTTAAATTTTCAAATATAACTCAATTTCATTTTTATTTACTTAACTTAAAATTCACTTTTAAGCCAAATTCACAAATTTCCAATTTTAGTTATATTTCAAAATTTCAACTTAAGTATTCATTCATTTCACATATTAACTTAATTCAAAAATCATTAATATATTATAAAATCATTTTAAATTCATTTAATTCAAAATATCATAAACTTATCATATTTTCATATTTAATTTAAATTCCATTTATCACCAAATTATAATTTCCAAAATAACTTACATTTCAGATTTTCTAACTTTACCATTAATTTACTCACTTATAAATTTTCAGAGAGTTAATAATGCTTTACAAAAATCATTTCTAATCAAATTTAAATCAAAATATTATAATATGTACATTTCTAAAATATTTTAAAATTTTTAGAAAAACGTATTTTAACAACGGGTCTGTATTTCATTTTCTAGCCTAGGTAAAGTGATACGGGTAATATATCATTTCAACCCGTAATTTAAAAAGAAAACCCGGGTTTGATCATTTCAAAACCGCAATCCCAAGTAAATGAAGATAATTGAAAATCATTCAGGCCTATCATTTCAGCCCATAACGATTTTCTCCTATTCTAAAGTCCGTTCGGGTATGTATCATTTCAATCCATAGTGATTCTAATCTAAAGGAAACTTGCAGTGTGATAAACTGATAAAAAATAATAGAACAACATAATATAACAGTAAAATATGATATAATAGATGTTTAAGCATGGGTGAACATCATAAAATCATAACATAGCAGGTGTAACATAATAATGCATTTTACAGATTCAAAAGGGGTCAATTTACTAGTTATATATGTACATATTGTCTGGTGAGACTAACTCACTGGTTTGAGCTGATGGCCCAACGACGAATTGCACAAATGGGATCTACCCAAGCACAAGAGCACGACACAGATTCGAATAGAGGAGCCAAATGTCAAATTCCTTGGATACACATCAAACAAAAACAATATAACAACGATGGGTTTCAAATCAACTACGATCAAAACTACACTAGAATAGACTGCACAGAATCAAATAAAAATGCTTTCACTTGCTTTTAACCTTTACTAAGCTCAGCCATAAGGGGAAATGCAACATAATTGCAGGTGTTTGGGTCTGGTTTGGGTGAGTATGGGTTCGGCCTACATGTTGGAATGATGGTGTAAAGGTGGGTGAAGGCAATAACACACATAAGCATGCATACATGAATTTGGTCAAGGATTTTGGGCTCGACCAAGGCCCTAGGTGTCACGGCCAGAGGAGTGGGGTCCACTGTGGTGGTGTGGCCATGGGTGCTGGAGGTGGTGGTGGTGTGGTAGGTGGCGGCTAGAGGGGTGGTGAGGTGATGGAATGAGAGTGGTGCTCGGTTAGGCTAGTATGAAGGGTGTTTTGAAACTTCTGTGGATATGCGTCACCAAGGGGGTTCATGGCTTGGGTGGCTGGTGAGGAGGAGGTGCTGTGGTGTGTCATCAGGTGCTAGAGGCGGCTAGGCAGCAAGGGAGGCATGGACGATCCTAAAAGAGGTGAAAGCATGTGCAAAATCAAGCTAGAAATAAACGATGTAAATAGAAAAAAGAGATAAAAGAAATAAAGTTTTACCAAATTCTTCAAGCAAGGGAGGGCCGAAATTTTTTTCTCAGGAAGGAGGAAGAAAGATACATGAATTGAAAATGTGATAGTCGGCTGAAATGTGGGGAGTTATGGCAAGAGAAACGAAGAGTTGTGAGGAAAATGAAGAGGCGGAATTCAAAAAGGCAAAAGGCAAAAGGCAATTCAAAAGTCAAAACCCTTTCATATTTCTTTATTTCAATTATATAACTTTATATTTCTGGAAATAATAATAATCCCAGATAAAATTTTGAAAATTTATCACAATATAAAAATTTATATATTATTTATTAATTATATAAAGTTAAATTAAGAAAAATAGCTAAAAACAGTGAACTAGACTAGAAAATTTGAAATTAAATAGAATAATTTTTATAAAATTCATATGAGCTTGTAAAATATTTTTAAACATAAATAATAACATAAAATAAAAATACATTCACAAAATAAATATTTTAAATTTAATTTAAATACATTTTTTAATGAAGAAAATATCAGAAAATAGGAAAACAACCCTTAAAAATAGGAAATAAATACAGTAAATTTTGGAAATTTTTTATTATCACTTTAAAAATATTAAAAGACAAAATATACATAAAATAACATATTAAAACATATTAAAATAAAATATAACATATAAAATATGATTTATATATTTTAAAATAGACAAAATTTCAAAATAAAACAAATTATACTCAAAATTGAAATGTACATAACTTTCACAAATTAAATCTGTTTTCAACGAAACGAAAAGCAGTATTCAAGTTACTAAATCTATTTTCATAATAAAATATAAAATTTAAGAATTTAAATATTTAATTTTGAAATTTAAAAGTCAAGGTTTGGCCAGTTTGAACAGAAATTCATCTTTAAGTAAAATATCCAATTTATACCGGTTTGAAATTATAATTCACATAATAATTCAACACCTACATTTAAAATGAAATGTTTGAAATAAAATAAGTTTAAAATAGTTTCAAAATAAAACAAAGTCAAATATTAAAATATATGAAAAATCTAGGGTTGTTACACCCTCCCCACTCAAATCTTTTCGTCATCGAAAAGGAAGGAAGCAGAGAAATAACAAGCAAGAACAATAGGTTGGAAGACATCCTGGAAGAAGGTAGGGAAAAATTAGCTAGGAGGGAAACCAGGTTAAAAGACATGGATGAACAATTATTTTAAATTTTTTATATTCGACATGTTAAACATTTAATATGATAATTAGTTATATGATTCAAATTTGAAGTTCGAAGTAAACAATATTTAAGACATTTTAAATCATTCTTAGAATATCCTTTATACAATACTTTACCAAAATACTTTCATAACTCGATGTCTTAACAAGTTTACTTTCGTTCCTGCAGACTTTGGCTATGCATTGATCAGGCGCAAAGCTAGAATTCTCCAAGTGCTTAGTATACCTGTATCAACACCCAGTGAAAATACTAAAAAAATAGGTATGAGAAGTTCCGCTCAAAATTCAATGTCAAATGATGATAATACGATAGCAGAGGCCCGCTGCTGATCCAATATTTACGAAATGGACACAACACTTTCCAGAAGATCCTTCTACCTTTCGGATTCCAGAAAAATATCATAGCCAGTTCGTAAACAAGGGACCATCAACCCCTGCTGCAGTGGTACGCTGCTGATTCAATGATTTACGCAATGGATGCACTTCCTTCTCGGAAGATCCATAAACAACAGATCCCAGGATCGAAAGCACCTCCATTGGGTAAACTAAAGAACCATCTACCTTGGAAAAAAAATCGAAAAACTCATGAGTTTAAGTCCGGACAACCATATCAATTCGAATCCATTTCTGAATTCACCCAAGTCCATTAGGGTTTATCGGTCGTATCCATTCCTGGATTCCCCAAGTCCATCTGGGTCGAAGCATATCACTATACTTCTTCCGGAGGGTACTTCCCATACCTCTTACATCAAAATATAATATATCATATATATTAGCCCTTCAAAATCATAGCTTCAATATCGCACTTATATAAATTCCATTATATATAAGATTTCATTTTCAAATCGAATACTTTCCAAAATCAATAGTATATCAAATCATACTTATATAAACTTCGATTATATAAGATTTTAATTTACAAATTGAGTACCTTTTCAATTCAACATTTTCAAATCAACTTCATAATTATACAAATCCATTTTATATAAGTTCGATAACTCCCAAATCAAGTATTTAGTAAAACAAGGTTCTCAATTTTAATTTGTTTCAATAACATTTTAGTTTCAAAATCATATATGATTTTGCCAAATCATTTCTTCTGAATTACATATACTCAGTTTCAAAGTTTCTTAAAACAATAGATTTAGAAAATAATCCAAATTTCCAAATCAACAAAAATTTATGTCAAACAAATTCATTTCCATTTCAAACATATATTCACTTCCAAAAATCATAATACTTTCAAAGTTATAAATCTTTCGAAACCAATATACTTGAAATCATTACACTTTGAAAATCATAACTTTTCTAAATCATACATTTGAAATCATAAACATCCGTTTAATTCTTTATATTTCACAAATTTATTCAATTTAAACCCAAGTCTACAAGTTCCAGCTTTAGTTCAATTCAAACCATCAGTTTCAATTCAATTTAGTTTTCCAACAAAACCATTTCAAATATTATCAAATTTCAAATAAAGATTTGATCCGCAAAATAAACTATTCAATCTTTAATATATTTCAGAGCTTAAATGTACCGTATTCCAAAACTAAATTTTACAATTACATATATCTCAAATTTTACTTCATTATTACTTAGTTTTGACATATTCATTTCATAAATCCATCATTTTTAATTAAACTCAAATTACAAGTAAACCAAATATCCTTTCATACAAATATAAACTTTAAATTTCATTTATCAAAATCAGTTATCATTCCTGATTCACATTCTTTATCAAATAAAGATTATATCATTCAAAGCCTCATTATCAAATCATTATTTCAATTCAATTTCAAATATTTAAATTTAAATATCATTTAAAAAAAATCAAATATGTCATTCAATTATTATTTCAAATATCATTACAAAATACATTTCAAAATTCCATTCAAAAATTCATTTATCTCATTACATTTCATTCCATTTAACACATAACCAAGTAAACCTTATTTAAATTCAAATTCAATTTAAATTCCTCAAAATTCAAATTATATATTAAATTATATTCAAGACTCCTTAAATTTCAAAAATAATCCATTCCAAAATTAAATTATTTAACATTGTAAAACATAACTCAACAGTGTTAAAATCTATAACATTACGAAACATTGTCAAATTATAACAATGACAGCATTTAAAAGTGCTATCGTAACTTATAGTTTCCAAAATAGTTTAGTTCAAGAATAACGGCATTTATAATATGCCATAACAGATATTTAGTTAATTCAAACATAGTTAAATTCAAAAACAACAGCATTTTAAAGTGTTGTCATGAAACTATAGCATTTTAGAAATGCTATTAATAAAATTCCAGATTTTATTATAACTTTTAAAAAAACAATACAACTTCAATTTTAGCAAATTTTAAACTTATAAATCATATTTCTAGACTCCAAAATTTCACATTTAAATAATTTTTAACATATGATCTATCACAACAAAATTTTACATCAAATATTCAATTTAAAACTCACTTTCATTTGTTAAGTCAAAATTCACCGTTTTTCTTAACTTATAAATTTAACAAAACTCAACATTTTACTTCAAATATCTTTTCAAAACTATATTTCATACAGTATAATTCAAAATAGTCTTATTTATTTCACTCCACAACAGTTTCAAACTTATATAAATCATATTACTTTATACATTAATCATACCAAACTAAACTTATACTTTATCAAATACCTTATACCATTCAAAATTTCTTAGCTTTGAAAAGTTAACTTTGATTTGGAAGTGCTCGAACCTTCAAAATAGTCGTAGAAATCATAATTTAAATCCAAGAGTTGGAAATCACCAATAAATTAGTAAATCAATTCCAATAGGTAAGGTTATACCAAAACAAATCTGAATCTCGAGGACTGAACACCGGCTTATTTTAAATCATTTCAATTATATATATATGTACACATATCTTTCGAATATCAAACCATACTTCAAAATCGGAAATCAAAATTTGGTTTCATAAAATCACTCGCATAGCAAAGCTACTAGAGTGGCCTCTTCCCCACTCAGAAACTCAAAAATCAATGTCGATGATGCATGTATTCATCACCGAAATTATTTTTCAGCGACATAAGTGGGTTCTGGACTTTTATTTCTTGAAACTTCTTTGAAATCTCTTTGACATCATTGGAATTAATTCGAATACATTTGAAACATTTCTTATTTGGAAAAATATCTTTAAATCATATTATTATTATATAATTTCCAAAATCTTAAAAGCCCATTTCAAAACGCCGGAGTTCGATTCCTCGAAATTCAAATTCAAAACCCTTCATTTATAAATCATTTTTATATAAATCACATTTTCTTATAAATTTCCAAAATTTCAAAGCTTCAAATTTTCATTTTCCAAAGGTAAAAATCCTTATCGAAAACATTTCACTTTTATATACAAAATAGGGTCATCCTTGTCAAAATAATAATTTCGATGTGTGCACAAATTCAAAATACAATCAAATACAAATTTCCAAAGAATGATTCAAGGTTAGATTTCAAGCAATACAGAGATTCGATATAGGAACTCTAATCAAATAGAATTCTGTTTCGAAGATAAGCTCGAACGAAGATAAGATAATTCCATTACCAAATAGAAGATGATAAGCCTATATAAATTGTGGGCGACCTTAACCGGTCAACCGTGACTTCAGGTATTATAATCAATTCGAAAATCTAAGGCAAATCGACATTCGATCGCCAGAGATAGAATCCGGGTAGAGCAGGAGATAGATAGCATCGAAAACCGAGGATACAGGAATATCCGGTGAATCAATGCCAATTATAAAGGATTTTCACCCCTTTACAAATCATTCAAAGATTTGCGGAATCACCGATCTTTGTAGAGGTCATTCCAAAGTGGAGTTATGAAAAGCTCCAAAATCAAAATGAATAGAATAGGGAAGACAAGACTAGATTTCAGAACAAGTGGGAGCGTTCCAAAGTTCAAGGAATCCTAATCGATAAGAATCCTAACCAAGAGATTTCTAACAAGATGGATACTGAAGGGATGAAGTTTTTAAAATCTTGGTTTCAAAATAAGAAAAATTTTATACCAAAATAATCTTTGAAAATCCTTTAAAAATCATTTGGAAATTATTTTATACTTTAAAAATACGCTCTCTCACAAGAAAGGATTTTGAGATTGATTTCACTCATATAGGGTATTTCTACCCTATCTCTAATGAGTTTTTGCTCCACAGGCTATGGTTTGCCTAAAACCAAAGCTCTGATACCAAATGTAACAGCCCAGTATTTTCAGCCATTCGCAGCCGCACATGTCGGACTTGAATTGCTCAAAATACCGCATTGTAAATAAATTTGGAGCAAATGAAATACAAATCATAGAATCACAGATACAGAACAAACAGAATACCTCGCAGCAGAATATAAAATACATAGTAGTTCATGAAGCTACTACGGCAGAGTCTCAAACCAAAAACATAATACAGTCTGAAAACAACAAAATAGAAATCCCAAATACATAGAAGTTCACTAATACATGAGATAAACTAGAATAGCTGAAACAGAAAGTAGATATAAATATAGATAAGCAGAAACTCCAGCAAAGACCAGCTCTAGAAAGAGAATCCAAAGTTGTGAATAATCAGGCTGACCCGAGCGTAAAGTAAAACACAAAACACTTGAGTCAGGACAATATATACTTATATAATGTAAATCAACTCAAGTGAACTGTAGTAGAAATGCACCATAACTTAAAGGATGCTTGGGATCGCCCATCTTTTAAGGATCAGTTAAACCATAAATTTAATGCATCCCGTGGTTAAAATTTCAAAATAGTATTTATACTTCGAAATCAAATATCATTTAAAAATTCAATATCATTCACAATCCATTTCAAAGTATCAAAATATCATATCTTCCAAACCACATTCATTTTTATTTAATTTAAATACCATTTCAAAACACATTTCAAAGTAGTTTATATTTCGAAACAAATTGCTTCATTTAAATCATTAAAATGAAGATATTATATTTAATAATTAAATATTAAATTTCCAAAATTTTAATCTTTTAAAGTTCATTCATTCACTTAAATTTATTAAAGCAATGAAAATTCAACTTTCGCGGCATTTAGAAAATGCTACGGAAAGTCACACTTAAAACAGTTCAACTTAACAAAAGACAACATTTTAAAATGCTGTAATAGGGTTCCATTATTTTCAAATAAACTTAGTTAAATTCAACCATTATAACATTCACAAAAATGCTATAATAGCCTTTAATTAAATTGAGCCATTTGGTTCATTATTATCAACTACAGCATTTACAAATGTTGTATTATCCTTTACATTAGAATTAATAGCATTTTAGAAATGCATTAAATTAACTTCAAATATTCAGTATAATTTCACAAACAATTATATTTTATTTAAATCATTTTTAACTTATAAAATCATATAATTTCACTTTTAAAACAATCATTCAAATACCCTTATATTCATGATTTTATAAAGTTAAATCTCTATTCAAAAATCAAAATTTAATAGTAATCACTTATTAAATTCCAACATTTAAATTTTAAATTCATTAAATTAAATTTAACTTAACACTTCAGTTTAAATTTTCAAATATAACTCAATTTCATTTTTATTTACTTAACTTAAAATTCACTTTTAAGCCAAATTCACAAATTTCCAATTTTAGGTATATTTCAAAATTTCAACTTAAGTATTCATTCATTTCACATTTTAACTTCATTAAAAAATCATTAATATATTATAAAATCATTTTAAATTCATTTAATTCAAAATATCATAAACTTATCATATTTGCATATTTAATTTAAATTCCATTTATCACCAAATTATAATTTCCAAAATAACTTACATTTCAGATTTTCTAACTTTACCACTAATTTACTTCACTTATAAATTTTCAGAGAGTTAATAATGCTTTACAAAAATCATTTCTAATCAAATTTAAATCAAAATATTATAATATTTACATTTCTAAAATATTTTAAAAATTTTAGAAAAACATATTTTAACAACGGGTCTGTATTTCATTTTCTAGCCTAGGTAAAGTGATACGGGTAATATATCATTTCAACCCGTAATTTAAAAAGAAAACCCAGGTTTGATCATTTCAAAACCGCAATCCCAAGTAAATGAAGATAATTGAAAATCATTCAGGCCTATCATTTCAGCCCATAACGATTTTCTCCTATTCTAAAGTCCGTTCGGGTATGTATCATTTCAACCCATAGTGATTCTAATCTAAAGGGAACTTGCAGTATGATAAACTGATAAAAAATAATAGAACAAGATAATACAACAGTAACATATGATATAACAGGTGTTTAAGCATGGGTGAGAATCATAAAATTATAACATAGCAGGTGTAACATAATAATGCATTTTACAGATTCAAAAGGGGTCAATTTACTAGTTATATATGTACATATTGTCTGGTGAGAATAACTCACTGGTTTGAGCTGATGGCCCAACAACGAATTGCACAAACGGGATCTACCCAAGCACAAGAGAACGACACAGATTCGGATAGAGGAGCCAAATGTCAAATTCCTTGGATACACATCAAACAAAAACAATATAACAACGATGAGTTTCAAATCAACTACGATCAAAACTACACTAGAATAGACTGCACAGAATCAAATAGAAATGCTTGCACTTGCTTTTAACCTTTACTAAGCTCAGCCATAAGGGGAAATGCAACATAATTTCAGGTGTTTGGGTCTGGTTTGGGTGAGTATGGGTTCGGCCTACATGTTGGAATGATGGTGTAAAGGTGGGTGAAGGCAATAACACACATAAGCATGCATACATGAATTTGGTCAAGGATTTTGGGCTCGACCAAGGCCCTAGGTGTCACGGCCAGAGGAGTGGGGTCCACTGTGGTGGTGTGGCCATGGGTGCTGGAGGTGGTGGTGGTGTGGTAGGTGGCGGCTAGAGGGGTGGTGAGGTGATGGAATGAGAGTGGTGCTCGGTTAGGCTAGTATGAAGGGTGTTTTGAAACTTCTGTGGATATGCGTCACCAAGGGGGTTCATGGCTTGGGTGGCTGGTGAGGAGGAGGTGCTGGTGGTGTGTCATCAGGTGCTGGAGGCGGCTAGGCAGCAAGCGAGGCATGGATGATCCTAAAAGAGGTGAAAGCATGTGCAAAATCAAGCTAGAAATAAACGATGTAAATAGAAAAAAGAGATAAAAGAAATAAAGTTTTACCAAATTCTTCAAGCAAGGGAGGGCCGAAATTTTTTTCTTAGGAAGGAGGAAGAAAGATACGTGAATTGAAAATGAGATAGTTGGCTGAAATGTGGGGAGTTATGGCAAGAGAAACGAAGAGTTGTGAGGAAAATGAAGAGGCGGAATTCAAAAAGGCAAAAGGCAATTCAAAAGTCAAAACCCTTTCATATTTCTTTATTTTAATTATATAACTTTATATTTCTGGAAATAATAATAATCCCAGATAAAATTTCGAAAATTTATCACAATATAAAAATTTATATATTATTTATTAATTATATAAAGTTAAATTAAGAAAAATAGCTAAAAACAGTGAACTAGACTAGAAAATTTGAAATTAAATAGAATAATTTTTATAAAATTCATATGAGCTTGTAAAATATTTTTAAACATAAATAATAACATAAAATAAAAATACATTCATAAAATAAATATTTTAAATTTAATTTAAATACATTTTTTAATGAAGAAAGTAGCAGAAAATAGGAAAACAACCTTTAAAAATAGGAAATAAATACAGTAAATTTTGGAAATTTTTTATTATCACTTTAAAAATATTAAAAGACAAAATATACATAAAATAACATATTAAAACAGATTAAAATAAAATATAACATAGAAAATATGATTTATATATTTTAAAATAGACAAAATTTTAAAATAAAACAAATTATACTCAAAATTGAAATGTACATAACTTTCACAAATTAAATCCGTTTTCAACGAAACGAAAAGCAGTATTCAAGTTATTAAATCTATTTTCATAATAAAATTTAAAATTTAAAATTTAAAAATTTAAATTTGAAATTAAAAGTTAAGGTTTGGCCAGTTTGAACAGAAATTCATCTTTCAGTAAAATATCCAATTTATACCGGTTTGAAATTATAATTCACACAATAATCAACACCTACATTTAAAATGAAATGTTTGAAATAAAATAAGTTTAAAATAATTTCAAAATAAAACAAAGTCAAATATTAAAATATATGAAAAATCTAGGGTTGTTACAATCAATGTTTCCTATGGCTGAAGTTGACGACGATGATGGAAATGTTGAAGAACCAAATATTGAAGAAATTTTTTTTTATGATTTACTAGATGCTACTAAGAAACCTATTTGGGATGGTTGTAAAAGCGGCACTCAGCTGTCAGTAATCGCAGAATACATTGCGATGAAGTCAAAATACAACATCACTGAAGCTGGGTTTACGGCTGTTGTACAAGCTGCAAAAAGACATACGCCGCCCGATAATCTAATGTGTGAAAATCACTACGAAGTTAAAAAACTTATGTCGGCTTTTGGTTTACCGTATCAGAAAATAGATACATGTTTAAAAGGATGCAAGTTGTTTTGGAAAGAAGACACAAACCTTAAAAATTGTAAAGTTTGTAGCCAGGAGAGATACAAACCAAGAAAAAAGAAGGGGAAGGAAGTTCCGTACAAGCGTATGCACTACTTACCCATAACTCCAAGACTTCAAAGATTATATGCATCTTCTGTAACTGCATCTAATATGAGATGGCATAGCGTGAGAACGGAGGAAGAGCGTACGTTGACACATCCGGCCGATGGAGAAGCATGGAAGCATTTCGATAAAACGTATCCAAATTTTGCAGCGGAGAGTCGAAATGTTAGATTAGGATTATGTACGAACATTTTTTATCCATTTTCTCAATTTGGTTCTAAATATTCATCCTGGCTCATTATCGTCACACCGTATAATTTATCTCCATGGATGTGCATGAAAACGCAATATATGTTTCTTACTGTTGTCGTTCCTGGCCCCATCCGACACAAGGAATCGATGTATATTTACAACCGTTGATTGAGGAGTTAAAAATACTGTGGAACGAAGGAGTAGAAACATACGATGTGTCCAAGAAGAAAATTTTTCGTATGTTTGCTTCTTTGTTGTGGACTATAAGTTATTTTCCTGCCTATGCAATGCTTTCGGGATGGAGTACTGCCGGTCGTCTAGCATGTCCGTATTGCATGAATGAAACACGAGCGTTTTCTTTACCTCATGGTAAGAAAATTTCATGGTTTGACTGTCGTCGATATTTTCTCCATGTAAATCATCCCTTTAGAGGAGACAAGAAAATCTTTTTAGCTAATAGAGTAGAAACCAGACAACCACCGACGATATGGTCAAACGAAGACATAAATGAACTTGTTGAGGACTATCCAAAGATATATGAAACTGGCGAGTAAACAAAAATTGAAGGCAAATCAATTGTTCATAACTGGTGCAAACAAACTATTTTTTGAGAGTTGCCGTATTGGAAACATCTTCTGTTTCGCCATAACATAGATGTGATGCACAATGAGAAAAATGTGTTTAATAATGTTTTTAACACAATTTTGAATGTGAAAGGGAAGACGAAGGATGATTTGAAATCAAGACGTGTATAGAAGAATTATGCAAACGTCCCGAGCTTCATATGAAACCAAATGACAGTAAAAAACCCAAAGCATGTTACGAATTAGATAATAATCAAGTTAAAGATGTGCTAAAATGGGTGGAAGGGTTAAGATTTCCTGATGGGATATCATCAAATCTTCATAGATGTGTTGACTTTAAAAATGGTAGATTGAGAGGAATGAAAAGTCACGACTGTCACATAATGATGGAAAATTTATTTCCCGTAATGTTCAAAGAACTACTGCCGTTGAAATTTTGGAAGGTAGTAATGGAGCTTAGTATGTTTTACAAAGAGCTTTGTTCGACTACTTTAAAAGTGTAACGTTTACGTAAACTTGAAGTGGACATTCCTATATTGCTTTGCAAATTAGAGAAAATATTTCGGCCAGGTTTTTTTAATGTGATGGAACATTTACCTGTTCATCTCTCATCTGAAGCACGACTTCGAGGTCCTGTCCAATATGGATGGATGTATCCATTTGAGAGGTATGTAATATGTTATAACGTAATTTAATTGCATTTGAAAGATGAAGTTAATATAAATTAATTTTTCATAGATATTTGAATCATCTGAAGAAAAAAGTGAGGCAAAAAGCACGAGTTGAAGGTTCGATATGCAAATCTTACGTCGAAGAAGAAGCTCCGTTCTTTTTCTCTCACTATTTCAGTGACCATGTGAATATTTCATTTCAAAGTGTTCCTCGTAACGACGAAGGTGACGAACAAGAGTCCTCTCAAGCAATGTTATCTATTTTTAGACAACATGGCCGACCTTCTGGAAAATGTGTAGAAATATGGCTAGACGATAGAGATATTCATGTAGCACACACTTATATTCTTCTAAATTGTGCCGAGGTTGCACCGTTTGTTAGGTAATCTAAAATAATAATTTGTGTTTTATTATTTTCTATAATGCATGCGCGTGTATAACCTAATGTAATAATTTGTTTATATAAACAGTGTTTATGAACGTGAACATCCGAACGGAGATCTCAGTAAAGAATTTTCCGGTTGGTTTTCAAATTACGTTTATGAGCCGAGAAATTGTGTTGTTGACGAAGGGTAGAAACATCTTGCGATGGGACCAAAAAGAGTGGTCAAGACATATCCAATATATTTCGTCAATGGATATAAATTTAACACCAAAGAATACGGTGCAGAAAAAATAACAAATAATACTGGTGTATTTGTTAAAGCTAGTGACGATCCAGAAAATCATTTAAATGATTTTTATGGCGTTATGACACAAATTTTGCAACTGACATATTTCTCACGACCCGCGGAGGAGGTGTTTCTATTTAGATACAATTGGTTTAGCAATGTTCTAGGTTCTGAAATTAATGCGCACAAGGATTATAATCTTATCGAAATAAAGCATACATCGCACTATCACAAGTATGATCCTTTTGTACTAGCCAAACAAGCATTGCAAGTTTATTACGCTCCTTATCCATCTCTAAATAGAGATAAAGCAGATTGGTCTGCAGTTTTTAAAACAAAGGCCAGATTCACATTCGATGGGAAGAATATTTCGGACGAACAAGCTTATCAGGTAGATCTTGAGCAAAATAACGAAATAATAATTACAAACGATCATACAGATTTTGGTCCTTTGATCGATGAACCAAATGTTTTGGTAGAAGCGTTTGACAGTGCAGAGGAAAATATCCTCGAAAACGAGACCGAATCTGAATCAGAAGACGATGATGACTGATATAAATCTGAATCTGTTTTTTTGCAATTGATGTAACTATGTTGAATTCTTGATGTATTATTAAATTGATGTAACTACGAAATCAAATCCGTTTACTATTGTTTGCATGTTTTATGTTATTTCCATTTGTCATTTATTTAGCAATTTTTATTAAATATGCAATGAACTCTGCTTATCGTTGGAAGAGTACATTCATTATGAATCAGGTATAACACACTTCCATTTCTATTTCCATTTTAGTCATTAATTAAGCAATTTATACCGTTGATGTCATTTTCATACGAAATGTTTTCATTACCATGTTATTATTCTCTTATATAATGATGTGTATATGTCACAGGTTTATCATTATGTCATATAGAGGTAGAAACTCTTCCCGATCGTCAGGAGGTGGTGGCAGTGGCCCATCGCAAGAGCCACAACGTGCAGTTGTATCGTTAGTCCCTAGAGAAGATGGGTAAGAATTAAATTTTATTCAGCATCCTATTTTTCTATGATATACGTACGTACTTATCTATATCGTACTTAAAAACAGGGGATTCGACCTATTTCCCTCTAAGGTTGTGTTGGACGTCTCTAGAGCTTCTTATCGCAGTAGGATGAGTGCTTGCTGGCCGAAGTGGGATAACATCCCTCCTCACATCGTAGATTGCATATGGCAGGATGTCTTAATATGTATATTTTTCTGTTTTCCATTTTTAATTCGTTTGTCGTTTTTCCACTGTTTATCGTTTAAAGTGTAATCTTTTTTTTAACACAGGCTGAGATAGAGATCCAGACAGACGATCTGATGCTGGCACGAGCATACTGGATGAAGAAGATGCGCAAGAACTACAGGGACACGATATCTGAGATTAAGAAATCTGGTAAGAAACTACGGTGGATGGGAGAGAGCGTGTGACAAGGTTGGTTGAGATACTGAGAGACGGACGAGGCGAAGGCAAGTATACTAATTTTTTTAATTATTAATTTAACGTGGTCGAAAAATAATGTATCAAATTTTGAATGTACAGGCAGAGTCGGATAGAAACTCTGCAAATAGAAATAAGAATCTCGTCACTCATCGCGGAGGATCGAAGTCGTTTCAGCAGTATCGGCAGGAATTGGTAAATTTACTGAATAATAAATGTAAATAGTTTATGCTATATGATTATAAATGTATAATAATTGTATGTAACAATCAACTTCAGGAAGCCGAGGCACATGGTCCTGTCAGCTATATGGACGTGTTCACCCGTACGCATGCTGTCGAGCATGTTAATCCAGACGGGACTGTTTCGTATACATGGCAGGACGATAAATCCAGCAAAAGCCATGTAAGCATATTTCATTTTATTCAGTATTAGTAATTATTTTAATTGTTAAACTATGATGAAATAAGATATGATATTATTAATTTGTTAATGCATGAGAGGTTTATGGAGCAGCGGCAGAAACTCCTTGCTGATACAGGTCGAGATCAGCTGACGACCGATGAGGAGGACGTTATTTTTGAGTCCGTTATGCATCCAGCAGAGCATGGTTGACGATACGGTTTGGTAATCTAGCGATAAATAATTTACTTTTTTTTGAAATACTTCAAATATGATATTTTGACCTTTTCAAAACAATAAACTTGGATTTTATTCATTTTTTAATTATTGTAGGCTAGTAGTTAGAGTAGGGGACGGCGGAGTAGACCTCAGAGCGATCTAGCAGATATAGAAGAATTGCGGACTAAAGTGTCCCAATTGGAGTAGCAGAACCGCCAACATGCCATGCAGACCGCACAATTGTTAGAGTACATGCAGCAGTTTGGTGGCCGCTTCCCTTCCTCGGCTGGCTTTGGATCTGGAGGAGATTGATTCATTGTTTGCTTGTTTGTTTGTTCGTTCGTTCAGGTATGTTTTGTTTTAGTTTAGAATGATTTGGTAGACGGCGTAGGTAATTGTTGATTTATGTATAATTATGTTTGATACACTTGGTTCTGTAGTTGTATGAGGATGTGTATGAGAATATTGATGAATTTGTGTATTAACAACATGGTAGAACAGTTATTGTTAGGATTAATGTTAATGTTCGAATGGTTTTGTATATTTTGTATTTTATTTTGATGTAATTTTATATATTTGTGTGTTTATTGAATATTTTGTAGTTTGAGTTTGAATATTTGGTTGGATTATTATATGTTGGATTGTGCAGTATTGATATCATAGTGTTTATAAGAGAAATGTGGTTGAAAGGGTATATTTGCAGCGAATTTCAAAAAAAAAACAGCAGATTTCCGACGGCTTCCGACGGCTTATAGATCAAAATTTCCGACGGCTTCCGACGGGTCTCGGCGGCCTGTAGCATACTATTTCCGATGGTTTCAGACGGATACCGACGGCTTTTTCCGACGCAGTCATTTCCGATGGTTTCCGACGCAGTCATTTCCGACGGCTTTTTCCGACGGCCGCCGACTGTTTTCGGCCGTTGGAAAACGTGATTCCCCTAGTAGTGAGAGGATCATACACGTCACGATCTCGAGCAGTTTACGTCTGCTGTATCTTGGGAGAGTTTGAATAAAGTCTTAAGGAAATTGTTATGAGAAGCCTCAAACGAAATTTCCTTCTTCAACCGGTTAGATTTCTAGTTGATTTATATATTTATATATATTGTGTGTGTGTGTGTGTATCATTTTCATTTCTACGTTGTGCTATTTCATTAAATAGTATAACGTTTGATTTATCGCTATAGTTATTATTACTATAGTTGTTAGTTTGTTGTTGTAATTAATTACAACATACTTTTTGTTACAATATCTAACACAGAATTCCAAAGTAATGAAAATTTGATTTGTAAACTTGTGAGACGAGTTTATTATTGATTAGTCTCTGTCTGGTATACTAAACGTATAACAATTAAAATGTTACAATTATTATTTTTCTGAATGCATATTTTTAGCAGTGAGTTAAGATGGACCTTTCTTTGAACGAGCAAACAAAAATCTGCTTTTCATTTGCATTCTTTAACTCGTCATCAATTTAAAAAATGCATAAATAAATTGCCTTATTCGTTGAGATTCAAAAAATAGAAGTAAATAAAATAAAATCAATTTATGTTGTCATTAATACTGTTTTGGCTAGATGAAGAGTGTATTAGAATTATGAACCAAAGATATACACGGTTAAGCATTACATAGGTAGCTAGGAATCCTCATCTGTTTCTAATATGAACCCTCATAATCAGAAACAGCGATCATATTATGGTTAAGCATGTTTCTTTAACTTACTGGATTTTTTGCCGAGATTGTATTGCTAGAAGAATGTGTTTGTTGAATAGGATGTTATTGCAACTTTATATAAGACTGTAGAGCATAAACGTTAGTGGCTCTGTTCAAAGTAGTACTGGAAGTGGGAATCATCAGAACATGATTCCGAGTCATGGTAAATTTATAAAAGATACGAAAACATGTTATATTCCAATGTTAAGGAATGGAAAAAAAAAGGTGCTTTATTTGAAATGTCCTGTAAAGAAATATACTTCTTGTCGGGTGCTAACATTTGGCAGGCTAAGGTTTTTAAAATCAACCTAGTACTTTTGAAGTCCCTTTTAAAATTGATCATGTTTGTGAACTAATTCACATGAAACATCAAAATTCTTACCCCTTAAGAAACAAACCTTTTTGTTTCAATTGTTCAATTGTTCAATTTATGTTATATGGACCTTGGGATGATTTGTTGTTCTCATGTGGGTGATCTGTCTCCAACAAAAAAAAACAAAAAAACAAAAAAAAAACTGAATATCTAAAATCTAAATACATGTTATCTTCCAATGTATTTCACATATGTCGTTTCTAAAAAAGATGATCATCGGTTGCAGTGAATCATATTAAAAATACTGCATAATCAAAAATTAAAATATTACATGATAAGCAAAGAACGATACCGGTGATTAATAAAACGGTAGTATCAATCAAGTACGGACATGAAAATGACGATAAAAATACATGCATGAGAATTTCTAAAATAATTTGTAAAATAAAAAGAGGAAAGAGAGAATTTAAAAAGTAAAATCCACCCACCAAACACATGCATGCATTAACAATTTAACATACCATGTCTGCTCCCCATTAAAAATTTACCTTTTACGTCCCCCACATTTAACCTAATATTTCACCATGCACCCATTATACAAACCGTACAGACTTTCCATTAACTTCTTCAACAATCATGTAAATGAAATAACAAGCTATGGTACTATTTACTACTTTTATATGCAGTCTAACAAACCGGTAAATATATACATTAAAAAGATCGGAAAAATTGATGATATGAATTCAATAATGTTTCAGAGTATCAAGAGCTAGCATTGTTACTTGTTATATGATGGTCCAAACTCTAGTTTGATAATGAAATTGTACTGTAAATTTGATATTACTGCACCTTCATTCCTCCTCCTATTCATCATCTCTCTTCAGATTAGATGAAACGCTTGATCGAACCGTTGATTCCTTTACGATGTCCTCTGACCTCAAATACGTATGTCAAATTTCAGTACTAATAACACAACAAACTGTGAAATCAAGAAATTGATGTAATAAGTACGCGATAGCTTCCACATTGCCATTTTGTGTAGAGATAGTAAAGTTACTTCTTTAATCCAATAGATATTTACTGCGTTACAAGAACTATTAAATTTTTTCCGCCGGTCTTGTAATTTTGTAAAACAATGCAAAATAGACCCCGAATATTCTTTTACCAGTAATATATCCTACTAGCCTTAAGCTAATCTGATTTTAACTTCAAATATAAAGGAAAGCAATATCGTACCAATTAGCACATACCATCAAGCCAAAAGTTGTATAATAGTGCTTATCTTTTCCATGATCATATGCCATATGCACTTCCATTACCAGACTCACAATGAAACGATGGGTTTGAATCTGAACCCAGACCCACTGCACCAGCACTGCCACTAAAGCCTTTGCTTCTATACAAAGCATCCAACTGATATCACAAAAAAAAGGCTGCCTGCAGCGGCAGCTTTTTGCGTCGACCGGCGACGACTAGAATAAGCGGCCGACGTTAGCCGTCATTAGCCGACGCATGATCTGAGTATACAGATCGAAAACCCACGAGCTGGAAACATTCCAACTTTTCCACACAAAAAAACGACGACGACACCTCAATCTTACCGCCACCTGCCATGTCGATCATCTAAACCCTCCAAAGTTCGTCGGCATCTCCTTCCTCTCCAATTTCAGCTTAATCTAAGTATGATTAAAACCCTAATTTCGAAAATTGGTTGGTTATGGGTTAGAAATTGATGATTATTCTATATTAGTTGATGATAACAGTGTATTAGTTGATTTGTGGATATAATAAAACCGTAATTTCGAAAAGTAGTTAATTATGAGTTTGAAATTAATGATTATTGCGTATTAGTTGATGATAATAGTGTATCAGTTGATTTGGGGATATTAATTAGTGTTTTGATTGTTTGATTTGTAACTGAAAATTAAGGCTCATTTAAAATCCGAAAATTAGTGTATAATTATTAATTAACTAACGCGAACCCGTGCTTCGTACACGCATGTGGTGAAAATATTGCAGTACATAGCAAATTGAAAAACACGTATAATCGAATTAAAAATGACGGGGATATGTTGTTCTTTACCGTCTACGGTCCATGTACTTTGAGCTAGGCCAAATGATGCTTATATTGGACAACTTTGACTCCTTTTTAGAAGGGAGGCCTATCCATAAAAATATAAAGAAGATCTCGGTATCAACTACGTAAAATTCTAGACGTGATGAGAGGTTGAGCTATCCATAGTAATACAACGAATTAAATGAATGGCATGCTGGATAGAATTAAAAGCAACGGTGGGAAATTATCTCATTAAAACAGTGTAGACAATATAGTACTAAAAGTAATACGTGTTTTTTCTCTGTGAGAACCTTAATAAAAATGAATGGAATTGAAGGTTCCCATTCATGTAAATGTTGCAACCAAAATAACTATGCTTAACTTAACATATAAAATTTAAGTAAAAACTAAAGTATGAATAACAATTGTCTTGTTAATTCCATGTAGCTTAATCAATAATAAATACCAACAGTCAATGTCCAATGGAGTTTAGTATGATGTGAAATCGAGTTTGTGAATATTCGTATTGCCCATTGAAAAATTGAATAAAAAGCCTTGTTATATTATCTATATCCATTTTATGCAATAGCATTTTGGCATACACTTTGAATCGTAAAAAGATACACAAAAATACTAACTTCATACATCCTTTGAAGAAATATTCTTTCACCGAACCTTTCATTCCAGTTCTGACTTCATACATTCATGTACGGTTGATAAAATAATCGAATATTATTCCTAATTTTAAAAAATATGTTATTAATTTCGATAGCAGTTCACTTCACTTTCATTCTATGCACAACTTCTCGTCCAAGTGATATATTGTTGTTGTTTTATTTTCTAAAATAAAGCAAAACCTTTTAGGACTAAATGCTTACACACCACACTTCTACTTTTTTAACTTATTGGAAATCGATTTCAGTAGCATATTTCTTCTTGTTATGTTCGTTTCTTAAGTTTAAAGAAAATCGATTTGAGTACATTATTTGTTCTTGTCACTTTCATTTCTTAACCTTTTAGAAAATCAATTTGAGTACAATATTTGTTGTTTTCATATTTATTTGTTGCTTTTTTTATAAAATCGATTTCAATAGTATATTTGTTGTTGTTACAAAATTGATTTTAGTAGCATATTTCTTCTTATTATGTTCGTTTCTTAAGTTTAAAGAAAATCATTTTGAATACAGTATTTGTCCTTGTCACATTCATTTATTAACATTTTAGAAAAACAATTTGAGTACAATATTTGTTGTTTTCATATCTATTTGTTGATTTTTTTTTTACAAAATCGATTTCAATAGCATATTTGTTGTTGTTATATTCGTTACTTAACTTTTTACAAAATCGATTTTAGTACAATATTCGTTGTTGTTATCTTCATTTCTTAAACTTTATACAAAATCAATTTAAGTATAATTTTTCTTAACATTTTGTTAACTAAATTATACGCTTTGTAACGTATTTTCAAACTCTTTTAACTAATAAAATTTTAATTTACAGATTTTGTAAGCTAAAATTAGAAGTTAGCACCAATAATAATAAATTAAAATAAATTATTTTTTAGTAAGCACCGACAATTATAATTAACACGCACTAATTAATTAAAGAATATTACTTATGTTTGTCTGTACCTACTTAGGAGCTTATTTAATCAATAATTATACACTAATTTTCACGTAAACTGTAACATACATCGTTTTCCACTATAACAAACATTCGAATAAACTTATCAATAAACATATTAATCAATAATACTAATTTTCGAACTTTAAATCGACCCTAACTTTTCATTACAAATTAAACAATCAAACCACATACTAACGTCTGCAAATCAACTAACACACTATTATCATCGACTAATACATAATAATCATCAATTTCAAATCAATAATCGACTACTTTTCTACATTATGGTTTTAATTTTATCCTCAAATCAACTACATCATCTGATAACAACCAATATAACATATTCATACCAATACAGATCATAAAATTAGTTATCAAATAAGAAAAAAAAATTGCCACATAAAGCAATTGACAATAAGTAACATAATTTACTTAGTTAGGGCTATGGATGGTGAAAGTAGAGAGTCTATAGATCATTGATTTCAGCTCAGTAGTTCCCAATACCTATTTCATGCACTACTTCTGCAACATGCCTGCAATCATGTCTATCCACTGAATCAAAATAGACCACTTCCAAGTCATCAACTGACTAAGTATATCATATTATCTTCAAACAAATTACTTGGGGAAAAACACAAATTATGTTTGAAATTTGTACTATGAGTAATCATAAGTAAGAATACAATTAAAACATTATCAAACCATACATTTTATTATATACGATGAGGCTAGAAAAATAATACGTAGATAAGGTTTATCATGTTATGCACATGGATATCATTAAATACGTCAGCTAACAAAATATGCTGGTGAAATTATAGAGTAATTGAAATTTGTGCATAGAAATAGCCCAATCTAATGTTGTGAACATATAGTTATAAAATTGTGGTTAATAACCCATTAAATATAATTTTTCAAAGTTTTCAAAATCAATCACGTAGTTGATGGTACAAGAATGAAATGAACAAACTCACATGATGCATATAAGATATATGTAAAATAAAATAAATTGAGTACATATTATGTGAAAGTGTTGAAATTGAATGGCTATTTCAAAGAAAAACCATGGCAGAGGAAGTTAACAACATGCATGATAATCATGCTTACAGAAGAAAATTAATCTCACATGTTATTATCTATCTATCTCTCAAGAAATGGCGTTGTCCATAAACTATATTACATAATTTTTAAAATATATTCACCGCACTTGTAAGCATAAGATGTAATCTATATCTTGCGAATAACATAAACCCTAAGATCTAGAATTACATGATTATCACATATGTAATGAATCAATAAAAAATACCCCCAGACATCTTGTATATGAATCAGCAATGGTTGTTGTCGAAAGCTGTTTCAATGGATAAAGGAAATGATTTCTCTCTCTTTTCCTATATCTTTCTTTATGTGTTTTTTCTATATACTTTGTGATGGGCAAAGGTTAATATTTATGGGTAGAGAGAGGACCAAATTTTTAGATTTGTAGACTTGGTCTTGATCGTCCATCAAGATCAAGATGAGAGAAATTAACGCTCTAGATTATAACCGTTTTATTGATTAGCATATTAATATGAAAACCCTTTATATTCCATTGACCACAAAATGAGGAAGAAAACATTTGAGTAAGGAAACGGTCAAATTTCCTTACAAAATAAGGAAGGAAAATCCATTAATATTTTCGTATTAATTTCCTTACAGCCTCCCACTTGGTCAATAGCAAAATCCATTAATGTTTTCGTATTAAGGTCATAAGGCACGCATGATATGCTAAACTTTTCTTTAGCCAGTTATCATAAGTGTCTTGGCTAATCTAGTAGTCAATGGAAGTCATGACGTGTACATGTTATTTTGCAACATGCTTACTTCCATGTACTATGACATTGACAACTTTCATAACTAGACCGTAGTGAGCATAACTTAATGGTCACATAATGTCTTGAAGCAAAAGACTGTTTCCGTTATCATTTATCTAAATATAAATGTGTACACATTATAAAACAGAAATAAAAGATGTCCAAATTATTAAGAGCTCAATAATTGTTATGTCTAGCTAAGTACAAAATAAATGGTATAATAAGAAGATAATTAGGAACTATCTGCAAGACCATGCTATCAGTATGTCTCTGAAAGGTCTTTGGAGGTAGTCCTTTCATGAATATGTCTGCCACTTGTAAGTATGTACTTATTGATTCAACAACAATTTTCTTTAGTTTAACATCGTACTTCAGTAGTAGGTATTTCAGGTCCATGTGTTTGGAACCTTTGGTTATCCTATCACGCGTAGAGAAAAAGGTTGCAGCTTCATTGTCGCAGTAGACAGTTAATGGCTTAGAAATAAAACTTAAAGTGTCAAATTGTGAGACAAAATTACGCAGCCATGTTCTTTGAATTGAAGCCTCATAACATGCCACGTATTCAGCCATCATGGTGGATCCGAAAAGCATCTCAGATTTCTGGCTTCTCCATGATATTGCACATCCACATAAGAGGTACACATAGCCAAGAGTGCAGATCCTAGTGTCAGGACATCCAGCAAGATCTGAATTAGAATAACCAGTTACCTGTAGGTAACTTGATTTTCTATAGGTGAGCATGTAATTCCTTGTTCCCTTTAGGTATCTCAGTTCCTTCTTTGCAGCTTTCCAATGAGCGATTCCTAGGTTACATTGAAATCTACCCAGCATACGAACTGTATGACTGATATCAGGTCTTGTACAGACCTGTGAATACATCAAACTCCCTACAAGAGATGCATAAGGATATTTGGTCATTTCTTCTCATTCCGTAGGAGTCTTTGGGCACTACTCAAGAACAAGTTTGTCTCCTTTCTGCAGTGGGACATGACTAGAGGAACAATTCGTCATGCCAAATCTCTCAAGAATTTTGTCAATATATGCTTTTTGAGACAATCCTAAAATTCCTTGTGATCTATCATGGAATATTTCTATTCCTATCACATAGGAAGCCTTACCCATATCTTTCATTTCAAAGTTCGTTGAGAGATAATCCTTAGTTTCACATAATAAACCAAGGTCGCTGCTAGCTATAATATGTCACCAACATACAGAATCAAAAATATGAACTTGCCCCCACTGAACTTGAGGTATATACAAGGGTTAACAATGTTTTCTGTGAAATCGAAAGTGGTAATGATTTCGTGAAACTTTAGATACCATTGTATAGAAGCTTGTTTCAGCCCATATATTGATTTCTTAAGTTTGCAGACCATGTCTTCTTGTCCTTCAATTATGAAGCCTTCAGGTTGACGCATGTAGAATTCTTCTTCCAAGTCTCCATTTAGATAGGCTGTTTTCACATCCATTTGATGTAACTCGAGATCATAATGAGCTACTAATGCCATGATAATTCTAAGAGAATCTTTTCTAGAAACAGGAGCAAAAGTTTCATTATAGTCAATGTCTTCTTTCTGATTAAAACCTTTGAAAACAAGTCTGGCTTTATATCGTTCAATATTACCATTGCAGTCACGTTTGGTCTTAAAGACCTACTTACAACCGACTGCTTTATGTCCTTGCAGCAATTGAATGATTTCCCAAACTTGATTATTATCCATAGATTTCATTTCATCTTTCATGGCATCAATCTATTTAATAGAATTAACATCCTTAATGGCTTATGAATAAGAAATTGAGTGTGTGGTTCCTTTAGATTCTATTAGATAAAGCATATAATCATCAGGAATAGCTAATCTTCTTTGTCTTTGAGATCTTCTCAATGCTAGTTCCTGTGGTACTTCATCAATATTATGATTGGTGATAATTTCATTATGGAGTTGTTGATCATTTATTGGGTTTTCCTCGTTGTGAACAGGTTCAACAATGGGATGATTCCCAATATCTTTCGAAATAGAGGGTAAGATAATGGGTACCCTTATTTCATGAATAACCACTTCTTGTTGTTTTGTACTCCACTGATTTCACCATTCTCATAGAATTTGGCATTGCCGGTTTCAACAATTCTTGTACTATGGTTAGGACAATAAAATCTATATCCTTTAGATTTTTCTAGGTAACCTATAAAGTAACCACTGACTGTCTTAAAATCCAATTTATTTTCATTTGAATTGTACAGTCTAGCTTCAGTTGGGCAACCCCAAATTTGGAGATGTCTTAAACTAGGTTTCCATCCTTTCCAAAGTTCAAAAGGAGTCTTTGGAACGACCTTACTTGGAACTCTATTTAAGATGTAGACAGCTGTTCGTAATGCATCCATCCATAATGATATAGGTAAATTTACATGACTCATCATGGATCTAACCATTTCCATGTATGTACGATTTCGCCTTTCAGCTACACCATTCTGCCATGGAGATCCAGGCGTTGTGTATTGTGCAACAATTCCAAATTTTTGAAGAAGTCTAGCAAAAGGTCCAAGATGTTGTCCCGTTTTATCATACCTTCCATAGAATTCACCACCCCTATCTGACCTAATGATTTTCACTTTTCTTCCTAATTGCCATTCGACTTCAGCAATGAACACTTGTACAACATCCACTGATTGAGATTTCTCATGCAACAGATAAAGATAGCAATAACATGAAAAATCATCGATAAAAGTGATGAAATATTTCTCTTATCCAAAAGTTGGAACATCAAAAGGTCCAGAAATATCTGTATGTTTTATTTCAAGAAGTTGTGTACTTCTTGTGGCTCCTTTCTTTGTGTTTTTTGTTGTTTTTCCTTTAATATAATCAACACATGCTGTAATGTTAGCGAGGTCTAGGTCCGGTAGGACACCATCTTTCACTAACCTCTTGATTCTTTCATTGGATATATGACCCAGTTTTTTATGCCACAAGAAGTAAGAATCATTCTTGGATGACTTTCCTTTAGTTTCTTTTCCATGCACGGTGAGTTGGATTTCAGCATTTTGTTTAAGATGAAGTTCATAAAGTCCATTAATTAATATTCCAGAACCAATAAGACTAGAATTTTTTAAATAAACTAAAATTTCCATTTCCAACTTCAAAAGAATATCCAAATTTATCAAGTACACTTGCAAAAATCAAATTACGGGAAATAGACAGAACAAAAAAAGTTTGACATAATTCTAACTGATAACCGCTATCTAAAATAAGACGAAAAGCTCCAATAGCTTCAACTGGAGATTTATCTTTATTCCCTATGAAAACGAAATTCTCACTTGGGTTTGTGGTTTGGATCGTAATGAATCCCTGCATAGAATTCGAAACATGAACGTTAGCAACAATATCAATCCACCAAGTAGAATAAGGTACATTAGTAAGATTTGATATGAAATGACTTACGTAACCCATTGCGTTACCTTTCTTTTCGAACCATGCTTTGCGCTTAATGCAATCTGCCTAGAAGTGTCCAGGTTTCTTGCAGAATTTGCAGAAATCAACCTTCTTTTTCTTCTTGGATGGTTGAGTGGCGTCATCATATTTGGGTGGTGCCCTTTTATGCTGTGAGTTGTTTTTTTTCCCAGCTTGATTTCCAACCCCTTGAGTGAAATAAGCAACTTTAATGCCTTGTGAGCCTTTCCTAGACTCCTCTTGAACCAGTTTGTTAGTCAATTCATTTAGACTCCACTTTTCCGTAATAATGTTGTTATGAATTTTGAATGGTTCATACTGAGGAGGTAAGCTAGTAAGAATGAATTGGACGAGAAAAGCATCGTCCATAATCAATCCCAAGTTCTTAAGTTTGGCAGCAAGGTTAATCATTTCAATGACATGAGCGCTCATTGAGCGAGAACCATCAAACTTCATGGTTACAAGATCTGCCATAAGTTTCCCAGCAAGGGATTTGTCTGCAGTCTTGAACCGATTTTCAATGGATTGCAAATATTCTTTTGCTCTTTCAGTTTTGGGTAGGGAGGTTTTGATGTTGGTATCAATCACCATTCGCATAAACATCATGCTGAGCCTATTAGATCGTTCCCAATCATCATGGAGTTTGTTTTCCTCAGGCATACCTGTGTCAGTAAGTGGGGCTGGTTTTTCCTTAAGGAGAGCCATGTCTAGTTCAAGTACACCCAAAGAAAACTCAACTTGCTCTTTCTATTCAAAGTAGTTGGTTCCATTGAGTCTGACGATATACATAGCGTACGAATTAAGGTTTGAGGGTATTGCAACTGCAGATATAAAAGAAATGTAGGCTTCTTTATTAGAATAAAACACATGTCATAATAAGAGGTTAGGTTGAGCGCCTCCTGTGGGTAGGCAGTAGAACCATACTCATGAAAGAATGATAAACATTAATGTTTCATGCGTTATTGTGCAAGCAGCAGCCGCCTGTGGACGGGACTGCATGCATCAGACCAGAGGAAACAAGGAAATCAAGCACGGAAGCGAAAACTTAAACAAGAGAGGAAAGAGGGAAACTGGATCGGACCAGGTGGTCACCTCCTTTTTTTTGCATAAATATTTTCCATTCTTTCAAGTAATCCACAGCAAGGATAATAAATATCTAGTAACTCCAAGTAAATTCCATACATGAATTTAACATATAAACAATTATTTTGTAATCATATATAAACAATTATCTTGCAAGTTCCAGATCACGAATTTAATGTCAAACTAGGAAACAGTTGTTTTCAATATATATACTTTCTGAAAAGTATTCGCAAATAATAAGTTGTTCCATATTATACAGTAGGTCAAACATTAAAATAGAAAAAATTAACTTTTGCGGAAATATAAACTTTCCAGATCCAGATCTAAGCATACAGTAAATAAAACAATATTGATAATCATGATTACTATAGAAACTTAAATAATATGAATATTAAACATGAATCATATTAACACTAATAATCATTATCATCATCATAGTAAAATTACAAATATCACATCATAGATCTATGCTAGTTTCGTTTTATATATTGATGGATAATCATGAATTCTAAAACCATGCTCTGATACCACATGTAATCTATATCTTGCGAATAACATAAACCCTAAGATCTAGAATTACATGATTATCACATATGTAATGAATCAATAAAACATACCTCCAGACATATTATATATGAATCAACAATGGTTGTTGTCGAAAGCTGTTTCAATGGATAAAGGAAATGGTTTCTCTCTCTTTTCCTATATCTTTCTTTGTGTGTTTTTTCTATATACTTTGTGATGGGGAAAGGTTAATATTTATGGGTAGAGAGAGGACCAAATTTCTAGATTTGTAAACTTAGTCTTGATCGTCCATTAAGATGAAGATGAGATAAATTAACGCTCTAGATTATAACCGTTTTATTGATTAGCATATTAATATGAAAACCCTTTAGATTCTATTGACCACAAAATGAGGAAGGAAACGTTTGAGGAAGGAAACGGTCAAATTTTCTTACAAAATAAGAAAGGAAAATCCATTAATGTTTTCGTATTAATTTCCTTACAAAACGGTCAAATTTCCTTGCATATGAAATTCAAAATAGTAACTCAATGCATGGATACTCTATATTCTACCATTTTCTCTATTGCCTAAGTCAAACCCATGGAACATTTGAAAACTTTATTATACCCTTCCTTTTTTGTAACAGCCAATCAGTTGACTTCATATGTTATGGATTGGAACCTTGAATGCATTCCTGTAGGTAAAACAAACTTAATTAGAATTTTTTGAGAACATTATAATGTTAGCGAACACTTTAAGGTCAATATGCTTAGTTACACAATTTAATTAAGAACGCTTCTGTCTCAATATACCATGAACACTTTCATCAAACTTTAGGCTATTGCAGTGTTTAATGTTCAAATTTTAAAATCCACAAATTGCATTTTAACATGTGAAACTTGAAATATTTAATGAACTTTGTTATGATTGTCCTCAGTGCAAAACACATTTCAAAAGAACTATCAACTATGTTACTTTTATAACTTCGTAAAATGCAAATTTGGGTGATGGATATACCCAAAAAAAATGCATTAATAGTTTTGATGTGTGTCTCTCTCTAACCTTAAAAGCTTTATAGCCAACTCATACCCTTGAAAGTAACTAAATTATCACAGTTGATATCTAATTACTTCAAAAACTAACTGTGTGAAGAAGCAGATCCAATATCTAATTCTATGCCCATGCATAATTTGGGACCGACTTATGTATGCATGCATATTTGAGGATAAAAGCGAAATGACTACATGATAACAATTTAAAGTGTACGGTAAATTGAATTCAACACTTATCCAATTACAATATGTTATAACAATAGAGGAAAAATGGCTTCAATTCCTATACTGCTTAAAAAACTGATTATAATTATCGATTAAAAAATATTAACTTTTGGTTGTCAAATTTTATCACAATAGGGTGATTTATTACAAAGAAGATGTTGATCCCATGCTGATTATGCTTTCTAAAGAGGTATTAAAATTCCAATGATCATAGATACCTAAAATTAATCGGGAACAAATCAGAGATACAAAAAAAGTTGGAATGTCGATCTCTTCCCCATATGTATGTACGTACATACATAGGTGTATGCATGCGTACACACACACACACACACACACACTATGCGTGTGTGTCTATAAACTTGTTGTGTCAAACATGAAAACATTTATTAGTCATATTGAGACACAACTCATGATTTTTATGCAAGTATTATGATCAACTTTAAATCTACTCTTATTTTTTTGGTGTTTCTTTAAATATACCATCAATCATTAATTTAACAAATTTATTTACGCTTATGGAATTCAATTTTTTTATTAAAGAAAAAAAAAGATAGCATTACCATAAATATAACCTTTTTTGCTGCCTTGAAGGACCGTAAATCTAATGCCGTATATGCGAACATGGATTTTTCTTTGTAATTGCAGCGAGAAATTCAATACTGAAAATCGTATAAAATAGAAAGAATAAACTCATCAATTCAAGAAAAAGGTTAATATTGAAATAAACTCTTCTTCTCCGGTAGGGGTCAAAACTTAATGTCTAATGGTAAGAAGTCGACCAAAGAAGACATAATTGTGTTTCTCTTAATTCTATAGTACATAAATAATAAAGTGTGGAAATTGGATTTCAAAAATAAAATTCCTGATCTACGTTTCACAATGAATAACATTAAAGGTAAAACTAATAAGTTTATTAAAATTCTATGTGAAATGGATGTTATTTAATGTAATATACTATGCTAAAAGGTATATATGTGTTGGAACTTCATTTTACAAAGCTGATGTTCACATTGAAAAAGGATCATGAATGTTCAATGTGTAGTTTTAATGCATCTTAGAATGACGCATAATCCTAACTTGAGGTTTTTAATCCACACATCATGTGTAAGAATCAAGTTTACCATTATGGCATGTAAGAACATAGGCATAGCCTTGTCATCCGTAAAAAGCAAAGTGGCAATTTAATGAATAAATTTTCATGTCTACATTTGTGTTATTATAAAAATTAAACCAATAATGCTGTTTTAGCTTAATTACAAACTATATATAGATATATATATATGACATGAAAAAATAAGTATGTTGATACAAAAAAATACCACTTGTTGCTTCCAATTTGTGTGAGCTAGTGAGGTAAAAGAAGCTATGCAGATGAATAATTCAAATTTAAACAAACTTATGAGAAATTCTAACATATTTTTAGACAAATACAAAATAGAAATAACATTTCATAGAATTATATGCATGATCAATTACAATAATGACCTTATTCTTTGCAGATTCAAAATCCAAAGAGGTTAACATGCCAAAAATAGCATAAATTTCTCTAAAAATTTGACAAAAAACAAATCAATGCATACCGTTTCAGTGTAAAGACTATAGATGATAAAGCAAATCAACCTTGTACATGGGGAGCGCAAATCAATGAATAGATGTACAGCTTGAACTATGTTGTTCTAAATCTCCAATAATAATAATTGTGTATCAAAATGTCGAACACAAATAAAAATTACAGCCCTAATAGTTCAAAAGTGGATGGAAAAAAATCTTGCTGCTCTTAAATATCTTTAACAGGTTTAGGGAACTACCAATTGTCATCATTTACACCCATTTACCATCCATGTTTTGTGTATCCTATAAAATTGTCCATATATTAGATGTTTACAAATATTTAGCAATTAGGGGGGAGAAAATAGTACTTAAACGGTAACAATCAAACGTAGGCTTTGCTACATACGAAATTCTCAAACATGTCATGTGTAATTATAAACCACCTTAACTACTTTGAAATATGATAACACCATTTGTAATCATTATAAAACAATATCGGAATAAATGTGCAGTATAGTACCTTGACTTAAATCAAAATTACAGGAAAAAATACACAAAGAAGATGAGTTTTGAATTTTCATTTTAAAACATCAACAATTTCAAACTTGCAAAATGAATGAAAAAATCTACAACATTTAAAGTTCCTTGAGTTTGAGAATAAGTCTAATAAAATATTCCTTATATATATACATATATATAAAGAAGTTGGAGAAAAGAATAAAGAGGCTACTGTTTTACTATAACCGTGCATAGAAGAACATATCCTTCTTTCCAACAAATGAAAGATTCTATTCCAAAATATAAACTATGCCAAATATTTATCAGTAGGTAGCTTTATATTTTTTTCTATCGGTATAAAAAAATTGGAATCAAAGAAGAAGCTATGTATCAAAAAAGTTGTATATGTTAATAGAATATATATGTGGTAAAGAAATCGAGTCAATTTAGGTGCCATTAAAGTGCTAAATTTATTAATTACTGTTACTGAATATAATTCAGTTTAACCAAACAATAAGAAAAAAGATAATGTTAATGTAGTAAAGCTAGGGAGCAAAGAGGATCACATATGCAACTTCATATATAGTGAACCAAAACTAAACAGAAAACCTATTAAGATCATAACTGGCATTACATTCAACTTGGTTTGCTTTTTTCGTGTTTTTTTACAATATTTTCAAGGCCTATTGAAATAAACTTGTAAGCATATTCGTAGCTAGCATTATATTCAACCTTAAAATGAATCACAAATAAATTTTCAAATATATTGACCTTTCATATTTTAGGAACTCCATATATAAAGTTAAATAATAAGGTTGCGCTTTCAGGAATTATTAGAGCCCAAGATCATATCCTGTTGCAATGTGTAAAACTTCTTGTTACTTACTAACTTTTATTTTGAACCAAGCTTTCTCACATACCATAAATTATATGAAAATTAATTTATCTATAAAATTATTTGAAGATTATGAAAACGAATAATAATTTATCGAAGTATCTTTATGCATTTTATTTTAAAATTATATAAAACGTTATTACTCCACAATTTCATATAATGTAGTGAAAATCATTAAAACCAATCAATGGCTCAAAAAATATGTAAATAGGATGGAAAATGACATTAAATGTTGCACAAAGTGAAAACAACGGCAAATATACTAAATGTACTTGATCCTTAAAGGTCAGAAACAAAGTTAAAAGTTGCATAAAATAGATTTAGTTAATACCAAAAAATATGAAAGACCTTAACATAAAAATATACCGTCTTTTGGACATTACCAAACTATTTTTGGCATATACATGAAAAATGGGGAGCATATTATTGATATTATAATATTACCAATATTTGCTATATAATTTGTCCAATGTATGCCAACTATTTGTTGTTTCTCAGATTATATATAGAGGTTATATATAGGAAGTAAGGCATGGTAAGAAATACAAATTTGGTTTATACCTAAAAAGCTATCATTTAAAATTCCAATGAAACTGATTAAAATATATTAGGCAGAGGAAAGCATAACGAAAATAAAACTAAACTATTATTTTAGGAGTTGTTACTTAAGTGTTGTTGCTTTGAACTACGTTGCAAGTACATCAATGAAACCTTGTAAATTTAATTTCATGCAATAGAATATAAACAACGTATTACGACGCTAATGGTTTCAAAATTGGAACAAATTTACATGTAGTCATCCAAACATTAGAAGAAGGGAAAAAACAAACAAATCCCATTAATATCATGTATGACTAAAGGGATGAAGAAAACACTGACCACATCTTTAGGTTCACTAGGTTCAGCATGACGTTTTGCAAAGAAGACATATGGTTGGAATTAACAAACAACTGATGCTTGTGTAATCTTTCTCTAAATTGCATGTGCAATAGCTTTCGCTTCTGTTTCAGCACCTGTTTAAATTGCATGGGAGGAACCTCGTAAAAAGCATACAGCAATACGATGGCAAAGTAAAAAGGTGTAAAATAATCGTTACTAAGTACTAACTAAGATATCTACTAAATATAATTTTGGGAATTGTGTTTTTCTATTACTATCTTAATGTGCCTAGGTTTAAAATAATATGTAGTTTATTTTTAAACTAAACTTAATGTTATTTCAAATTCTTTGCCACATTTCTCATTCCTCTTCAACGAGCAATTCCTGTTTTCACACATTTTGACTTAGCTATCAAAATTCAATTTTGTTGGTTTACTGTTGGAATTTGGTCAACTTGGTACTTGATTTTATTCAAAGTTCTAAGTTTATCGTGTATTCAAATATGCATTTGGTTGGTCCTTAATTTGGGTTTGTTAATTGTTAATATTGCGGTATCACTGGGATATATAGGATGGTTATAATGAGTGAGAGAAATTTTTTCATAGAATAAATATCTATGGTGACTTTTTTACATTCATTTTACTAATCCTCGTAGTCGACTATTTAGGATATTACATAGACGCATGCAGGAATGTTAATCATTAGAGCAAGTTTTGCTTCATTTAAGCGATCTGATTGTGATTATTTTTTGTTGACTCAAGTTTATGTTTGCATAATTCACACATATGACATTATATAAGATAGTTTGTATTAAAGACGTGTTTTAATTTCATTTTATGTAATTAGTTTGTTGTATTGTTTGTTATATTGAATTTTAACTATTATCATCTCTTAAAATGATTTCACCATAATGTTTTGATCATTTGTATACATAACCATTATCAGTATACATTTAGGACAAACTAATCATTTCGCCATAATTTTTTCATCATCTGTATTCATTTAGAACAAACTATAGTTCAAGTAGGACATTATTGATGGGATGTATTCAAATTAATTGTGTTTTTCTATTACAATTAAATATTTATGAATATTACTATCTTAGTATATAGGAATTGATTTTATTTACTTACAGACAATATATTTTATATTTTTGGCTGACAGTCACTGACTACAAAACCTCTAATACATTTATGTCCACTAACAATGTTATGCATATCTTAATATTATATTTTTTGGCTGACAGAGTTACTCTTCCCTGCTTGAACTAAGAGAACCCACGTTACTTATTATCCTAGAAACAAATATATGACATACTAACAAACATGCTAAACCACATTTAGCACATTAAGTAAGCCCACATCGAACATGCTATATCATAATTTCAATTTATTACACCACAATACATCTTGCATTCTAGTATTTTCACACACAATTGAATTAAGCACAAAATATTTATAACTTTTTCGATATGGAAGATAATGACTTATCTTTTCCTAAAGCTTTTACAATGATGGGTATGCTAGTATTAATTACTATGTGAATGTATCCAATAGAGACATGGGAAAAAAAATTATCACTGGATCTTACATGCCCACAATCTGTTTGTATGTTTCATTTGCCTTCGAATTTAGCATTCAACAGTTACAAATAACACATAAGTACGACAGATGTAACAACCCATAAATTTTAAACGGTTTTTAACAACGTATTTAATTAAATTTTAAAGAAATTTTAGATAATAGTATTTTGAAATAAAAATTTAATGTTTACATTATGTATAATTAAATATAAGTAGTCAATAAAAAAGAAAACATATAAATTTAGATTACGTTACTGGTTAATTAATTTGGGCGTACGTTCGTTTTAATTATTGCATCTATTGTACACACTCTTTTATTTCATATCTTAGTTGTTAAAAATCAAATCAGCACGTGCATTAAAAAAAAGAATCAAGACCCTGCCTCCAATTTACGTGTAAAACTTTCCACTTTCATTTGCGTAATATTTAATAGGAATAAAAAATTTTGATTTCCTAACCGTTTCAAGATCTCTTCCCATCTTCATTTTTGCAACGATCCGAAATTTTAGACCAATTTAAAATTCTAATTTTATTAAAATATTGAATAAAATTTGGTAGAAACAAAAATGATGGGAATAATAATAGTTTATATGAGATTTACAATTTGAATTAAAACAAAAAATGTTAAGAATTTAATAATAATTGTTAATTGTAAATATTGATCTATTGAATAAAATTTGAGAGGAAACAATAGTTTAATTGTTAAATAATGTGAAATTATTAAATAATGTTTGATTTATTGTTAATAAAAAGAAGAAAAAAAGGAAAAATATTATGTTCTGTTTATACATCAAATGGTGGTTTTGAAATTTAGTTTTGAAATCAAGTATGGATTTTTGATTCAAAGAAAATTTTGGTCTTAATATACATATATACACGGAAAGTTTAGCTTGGGTATAGGGTCCATTAATTATTGAGTGAAATTCTAGTAGGTGTGTATATATAGGTTATGTTAGCATTTTCAAATATATTACTCATTTCCTTGAAGTTTTGAAACATGCTGTCCAATCAACCCATCAATTGCTCTAATAATTTATTTTGGGAAATTCAAGGCACAGCTGTTTTATTTGCCATCATTTCTTTATTTTTTTCCCAAACGGTTCATTTTGCCTTTATAATGTATCCTTCCATTACATACTTATCTTTTTCCTTTACGTTTCAAATATGGAACGTGTTGTCCAATAAGCAATTAATTGCTTTAATTTCTCAACTAAATCTAGGGTGACTGTTGTCATCCTATAATTGTTTTGAATATCAAAACATATAAATTGTATACGTTTACGTTCATTTTTGGTCAGTTCTTCTGTTTTAAAGTAATATATTTATTTCTTAAAAATGGTTGCATTGTGAAACACGTCTCTTCCAAATCTTCACCATGCAGCCCAAGCAATATAATAAATTGCTTTAATAACGTTACTAAATCAACGGTCATTTCAATTTATTATTTGTTGTACGTTTCTTTTTTGCTTAAAAATTGGCTACGTAAACATTAATTCAAAAATAGGAAGAAATCCTTCATTTCCTGTAGCCACTTCATTTGCTTTAATTATTTCACGTGATTCAAGCAGGTGACCGTGTCCATTCACTCAACCTTTATCTATATTTTTGTTCTAAATTTCTTTCCTCTGTTCACTAGGGTAATTATGGTATGATTCTCAGCCTATTGGTCTGCCTTTCCTTCTTTCCTTCGGAAATCTTTAATTATTATCTCGTTTCTTGCTTGCACGGTTACAGACAATCAATTAGTTAATTGCATGTTGTAGTCTGTTCATGCCTATTTGGTTCATAAAAATTATTAAGCATTTTTACCCAGAGCAGCCAACTCATCTACATCGTTCTATATCTATTTATTTGTGTACAAGTTCAAACTTTTCCATTTTCTTTGATTGATAGATTTGTTGCCATTATATATTCTTTCTCTCCCTGTCTTTATTGCTTAAAGGAAAGCAATCCATCAAAATGTGAATATTTGATTATAGCCAGCCGTTACCTATACCCAAATTTCCATTTTTATGACCGTCATTCGAATATCAAACTTATATACTTTTTGCATTCATTCTCTCATTCATTTTTATATTTCTTATTCCAGCTTTTAAATATTGAGTTCCTCTCTTATATTTCTCTGTGGCATTTACTTCCCTTCTCTGTTTCTTTCTTTTTTTTCTCCCCATCTGTTAGCTTCTCAAAACCATCACTCTGCAGCTCCTCCCTGATCTTCCACCCCTCGTGCTCCTCGGTAGCCACTTAGACCGTGTACTCCTTCTTTTGCGTAAGTGTATATATATATATTATAAACCTATGGTATATTATAATATATACTGTGTACGTTAGTTTATATGCTTATATATATATATATACACACACACACACGTTGATGTATGTTTATGAAAGAAAATATGTATATATTACACACTATATTCTCTGTTTTGTTTTAAAATATACAAGTGTTATAGGGTATAAGGTACACATATGTAAAGTTATATGTTGTATAAGAATATAAGTGGATTTGTACAGATAAATCATGGGTTTATTGATATTATAATTACGTAAATACTGATTTTATATAAACAGTTATATGATCTATTTTATATAATATAGAAATTGGAAAATCTGGTTCGACAATGAATATATGTTATACTATTTATATATTTACAGTAATATATATTGATTTTGTTTAAGTATGATATAGACAGTGTTTATAAGTTTTTTTTTAAAAAATAAGTTATATTAGTTTGGATTTTACCTTTTGGGTTAGATAGGGTCACTAGGCATACATATGTATATATTTATACCTTATGTACGTTTGTGTATATATTTGTTAATTATATTTTAAGTTATAATAGATTATGGTTTGTAGTATTCCTAATATTTTAAAACGGAAAATATATATTGTTGGAAACTTGTAATACAATCGCGTTTGTATATTTTCTATTCAAGTTTATATAACTTTATATATATGTATGTATATATAATATAAAATTTTGTTCGCAAATGTCTATATGAGTATACATTAATTGGTTTTAAAAGATATAAATATATGGAGACTTTGTTCAAAGTGTTGAATTAAATTTTAATTTGAGATATATGATTAAATTTATTTTAATAATAAATAATAAAATTATATACATCATTTTCTGTCATATCAAGATGGTTATAATTCGTTTTCACCAAATTCTTATCTCTCAGCTTTGTTGAATTCGTGTCAATCTAGCGTTGCTTTGAAATTCGTAGCTTGTTGTGTTGTCTATCTTCTCTAGCCTCTAGCCTCGAAAGGTGAGCAATCACTCACGATTACCGTTCTTTTATTTATTAAATTTGGTTTCAATTGAAACGACAATTGAAATATACTACTGAAGTTAGTAAATCTATTATATATGCTATTATCTGTAAACTGTTCACCTATGGGATATGACACCATATCCTATTGTTTATACTTTATTTAATTACTGTTAATATATGCCTGTTGTTATATTATTATCATATCCTGTTATATTATTATTATCCGTTATCACTTTGCAAGTTTCCTGTAGTTTAGAATTCACTATGGGTTGAAATGATACATACCCGAACGGACTTTAGAATAGGAGAATTTCGTTATGGTTGAAATGATAGACCCAAGCGATTTTCATTAAATTGAATTTGGGATTACGGGTTGAAATGTTATCCACCCGTATATATTTAGTGTACGGATTGAAATGATAAATATCCATATCACTTGACCATATGATAAGAAATATATACAGACACCGTTGGTCCATATATAAATATTTTGAAAATAATTTCTATGGTTTTGGAAAGAAATATATGGTTTAATAAATATAGATTCTTAAGACATTAGATAAATGATAAATTTTATATATAAATTTAGTAGTAATATTTGATTTAAATTAGATGGATTTAATACGTAGAATATGGTTAAGTATATATGTAAATCTATATTTCAATAGAT
Source organism: Allium cepa (assembly GCA_030765085.1). Classification (NCBI taxonomy): domain Eukaryota; kingdom Viridiplantae; phylum Streptophyta; class Magnoliopsida; order Asparagales; family Amaryllidaceae; genus Allium; species Allium cepa. The sequence goes on along the minus strand of CM060935.1, from coordinate 444,733,443 downwards.
TTTCTTGTAATAAATTGAACAAGTAAGGTTGGGAAGGTAAATTTGGGTTTATTGGAAATGGTATTTGAATAAGGATTTTAATTAATTGATTTGAAATTATTGAATGGGAAATTTAAAGGTATGATTTTTTAACTGGATTTTGATTTAAGTGATTTAATGAATATTTCACATCTAAATTAAAAAAAATTAGTAAAATGTAAGTTAAGGTTACTTAAATAATATTGAATCTAATGAGGGAATATTTCAAGACTAAATAATATTGGGGTTAAATCGAGATCTATATGAAACTGTCAGTTGAACTTTGAATTGTAGAATATTAAAGCTTTGAACTATACTGGAATTTAATTGGTTTATTTGTGATTCAGATCTGTATTCGAAATCAATATAATTCGAATTTATTATTTAGAAAATTTGATTGAATAAAAATTTAGTTTGAAACATTGAATATTTAAAGTTTTGAAATAATATTGAAATGTAAAAGGGTATTTCGTGATTTCAGATCCGGATTTGAGATCGATAAAATGTGAAATGGTTATTTAAGAATTGAGTTGAATTTTAAATTAATAAATTGAGATTGGACTAAAATTTGAATTTGGAATTTGAATAGATTTGAATCGCAACTTTGAAAGTGATAAAATTTGAAAATATATATATATATATATATATATATATATATATATATAGTAGATGAAATGATATTTTGGTTTTGAAGTATAAATTAAATTGAAATGACCATGGTGTTATAGTGTATATTTCTACATTGTAGATAGTTCCACGGATCCTTAGAGAATGGTTATCCCATATATCCTCTAAGTTACTTGTATTTCAGTTGATATTTCACTTGAGTTGGATTTATTGATATAAGAATGTTAATCCTGACTCGAGTGTTTTGTGTTTTGCTTTACGCTTGGGTCAAACTGAGTGATACAACATTTGAGACTCACCTTCGAAGTTGGAGCTTTGCTTGAAGATCCAGCTATCTATCATTTCAGTCATCTAGTCGATTGGTTCAGAGAAGTCATGTAACAGTACGGATTTTCGTTGCCGAAAAACCGAGATGTTATGGGTTTTTAAAAAGAATTTAAGAAAGAAAAAAAAAAAAAAGAAGAGAGAAGAGATAGGAAATAGAGAGAAAAGAAGATAGATAATTTTTAGAAAACAGAGAATTTTAAAAATAGAAGATAGAAGAATTTTAAAATAGAACGGACAAAAGAAAACAACAGAACAACAACAGAATCTCACAATTCGCAGCGGAACAACATATAATAATAAATGAATAATCTTTAAACAAAGAACCATATCAGTTATTACATTACATTACATCACATCACATCATATCATCAGAGTGTATAACAACATACAACAATAAACAGTGCAGCGGAAAAAAGAATTACTATATACTAGTAATACGCCATGCCATCCAGCTTGTCTCCAGCAACTCCAGAATATCCAGAATATCCTGATAAACCTAACTCTTAACTGCCCGTGTGGAAATTTGTGGGCACTCAGAGTTTAGGAAGGAAAACAATAAACTCCGAGTCAGTCATGTGACTGGTGTGAGAACTCAAAACAGTTTATATATCTTAAAATCAAAATAGAGGAATATTTTTTTTTAATCAATTCGCAATGCTTTTAAAAATGAGACTACCATAAGGCCTCCCGCACACACACACAATGCAAACGCAGAATCGGAGGAGATTTCTCCTTATGATAGTCAAAGATGCTTGATACGCATTTAAAATAACATTTGATATTATTATTAGTGTATAGTGTAGGAAAAATTTATTTCGAAAGTAGGATATAAATCTTAGCCAACATACGACCATTATCGTATGCCTACTATAGCTAACTATGTTCAATAGCAGGTTACCGCCACATTCCATAGCAGGTTATACAACTAAAACCGTACAAGTCACGTATTGTTTCTTTGGATTTCCAACGAATGATCAGGCCAAGGAACTTCCCATTGCCACATGAGAATGCCTCTGGATGGACATCCCCGAGAACCAAACCGGATCTCTACCAACACAAGGCCGGGTTACTCCTAACTGAGCAACAACTGACCGAATATGCCATCCCCCGGTCCTTTGGGACCTTTATCCGAGAGCTCTCTAATCAATTCACACAATCATAAAAACAAAGTGTTTCAACATGAGTAAGTATCTGGGCTCCATACCATGATACCACCCTTTTCCAGAAGGAAATGGACATATCCTAAAGGGTGCTACCCCTCATAACCTTGCCGCATCTTTCCTGTTTTGACCATTCACGGGGTGTGAGGCTCGACGAATTCACGTCCACAAAAACATACTTTATACAAAAGCCATGCTTTGGGTCAACAAATGATCAACACAATGATCACTAAGATAGACGATCAAATAAATGATCCTATCACAAAAATCAACACAATGATCATTTCAGCATCACTCAGCATGTCACATTACCAAATTGGGAATATATCGCTGATAACTTCAACTATATAACCTTTGAGCACATACGTCTCAAAGAAGGGTGTTAAGCAAAGAATAAATTCTCCGCCACCAACAGAAATATATTTGAAAGAAATCGGCTTTATATCTCAACTTGTAATGTCATACATACAATCCATACAAGTCTGTTCCGGGCTCGAACAGAACCGAAGGCACTTTACAAAGAAGTCCTTGCAATCCGGATATTCACAATCCTGATCGGATTCACCATCACATATGGAAAACTCAATACCGTAGCTACTCGGTGCAGAGTCAATCGATAGTTCATCCTATCACTCTCGCAAATACCGGTCTTCAACACCGATCTTCAAATGCAATTCACAACGACGTATCACATATTCGGAGTGGGTTATACGACCCCATGGTCCTTTCCCGGTTAACCCGAATAGTGAGCGCTTATTCAAAATATAAGTGTGCATTCAATTTCAAACAATTCACATCAAATACCCATTCAAAGGGAAATACTGATAGTCGGCTATTGAACTATCACTGGATATGCACACATCACCAGTTTCCAAATAATTTTCCAAATTATTTATTTTCCAAAATATCTTTACTAGATATATAATTTCAACACTTCAAAAATAAATCAATATTTATTTTTTTATCAAGTTTCACTTTCACATATAAATTCCTTAGTGAATTTATATCCCAAAATATTCATGCATATACGATTTCAATTATTCATTTCAATTTTATCTTCAGAAAAAAGATAAATTCTAATTATTCACTTCATATTGGAAAACATTTCCATACTTATTTATTCATAAGTAATTCACAAATTCCTTTTATTTTCAACACTTAGAAAATATTCAATATACTTAAATCGAATTAAGTATATAATTCATTCTTTAAGGAAATCATTCTCTTAAACATATTTATTTGGGCCAAAACGAATGTTACGTAAAACATCGTTACGACAACTCAAAATCACTAGTATAGGGATTCGAAATTAAAATAGATATATAAATCCCAATACTATACAAAACATTTCCTTTCGGAAATCATTTACTATAACAACAGTGTTATAGTCCACATTTCCTTTTATTTCTCGAAAACGTCTATTTCAACAATAAATGTTGAAATCTATGGTTTCGAATCTCAACACATTTTAAACCATCGTTAGATCGTTTTAATTCTATTTAAAACATCATATCTAAAACAATTTCTTTAACGTATTATTCACTATTCAAAAACGTGAATATACTACCTTAACAAATTTCATCATTTCTATTCACTTTAACTTAAAGGATTATTCACTGTCTAAAACGTGAATATAACTCTATCTCTAAGTTATAACAATTAACTTATCAAAATAAGTCATTTGCGGATTTATGAAACAACATTTATAAATTCCGTTTCTATTTATTTATAAAAATTTCCTTTTTATAAATTCCTTTATTTACCTATTCCAGTTTATAACTCAATTATAAACTAAATGTTTATATTATAAGTTAAATACTTATAAAACGATTATTTTACAAAATCGTTCTTTTTAAAGACTTTTCAATTTATAAACCTTATAACTTATAAGATTTATTTATTTAATCAATCTATTCTTCAAATAATTTCACCAAATTTATAAATCTTACTATTTATAAATTTCATTTATAACTTCACAGTTTATAATTCTATAAATTTCATTCTATAATGAAATTCATTTTCACTTAATTCAAACACTTATAAAAACTCACTTTATAAGTCAATATTTCAATTTATAAATATCCATTTATAAATCTCTTAATATAAATCAGTTTATATTATTATTCTAAAACGTCTTTAAATTCCTTTATAATTTCATCATTTCGATTTATAAAATAATCAAATTTTATAAATCCTATATTTAAACTTTTATCATATATTCAAAAATCCAATCTAAATTATTTTATAAAATCATTAGTTCATATTTCTCAAAAACCAGCTTTTAACTATATTTCACAAAAACCATAATTTTATAACTTTAAAAATTATAACGTTTATTTATTTAAAATGGATCAATTCCAAAAATATAGTATATTTTCAAAAATCACTTTAAAACCATTTAAAAATCCCAAAATCTGGGTCCAATGATGCTACACACCAAATAGTCAATCACGACAACAACGATATCATATATCGATATGATAATCAATCAAATATCAAAATATCTGAAATTAAATAAATACTATTGAGGAATCCAGTTGGATCCCTCCAACCTGTTTCCTGCATCCAAAAACATTAGCACAATACCAATTTCGCTCCAGTACGAAATTATCGCGGTACATGTTCTTAATAAATATTATCCGCTTAATAACGGCGTAATAGGGTCTCATCCGCTAAACAAAAATTGCGGGAAATCAATCAACTGCAATATATACATATGCCAATATATATATATTGATATTATATATAATACCAATTTCACTGTTTATGAAATATTCGCGGTATATGTTTTTATAAATAACATCCGCTTACTAACGGCGCATAATGTCTATTTTAACAATCAATAATTTACAGTCATCATTCAAACATGCATTTAAATATTTTAAATCTAACTATTTAAAATAAAATCGCAACCTATTCGATTGAGTGAGAAGTTCTCACCTTGGTTTTAATTTCCGTTTTAGCTTTTATTTCGAATAAAATTAAACGCGCGTTTAATTTTACCCGAAATTCTCACTAACTCCAAACGACTCCAAACCAACTCCATCGCGTAGTGCTCGTCCATACGATCCCAACGCAACTGAGTTTGCATTTTTTCGACCTCGTATGAAAAAGTTATGAATTTTTTTGAAGTTTGAACACGATTTAAATATAAATAAAACAACATAAACTTTATATTAAAACCCACACTGCTTCTGGGCCGTAGGATTTGCATCTAGGAATCTCGACCGTGCGCAACCTTCTTCCACGCGACCCTCTCCCTCCAGAAAACTTGCACGCGAACGAAACCCATTAGCAAGCTATTAGGTTTTGATTTTGCAAACTAATTACTCGATAAAAATTCGATCAGACACTTGCATTTTGACGAGCATGACGAACACAATACTCGGCCTCAAGGCCATGAAGCTCGGTTTCCCCATTGACGTGGAAATTCATGCGCAACCGAACCCCTATCGGCCCAGATTCTGGACATCTCGACGAATTCTGTGGCACTCCACCGTACGGATGTGAAGTACTCGACAAGCTCTTCGATTTGTTAGTTGGAAGAATTTGATAATTGTTGATGGATTTCGAGAAATCGAGGGATGAACGTGGTAAAATTCTGGCCGTGGGTTGGGTATATGGCGGCTAGGGTTTAGATTAGGTTATATTTTTTTTATTTATTTATTTTGGGAATGGTGGCTATTTATAAGAAAAGCAAGCGTAAACACTATTCATCCCGGGAATTCCGAACTCCGATTTAGGCGCCGTAACCAGCGTATCTAGGGTTTATCCCGCGTTCCGGACACAATGGAATAGGTTTCGGAAGCTAATTCGGAAGTATGTGCGAGTTATGGCTGTAAACGCTCAATTTGAATTAAACCGATTTAAGTCGATTTCTAGGCGTTTTAATTTGTACCGGACAAACGGTAAATCCAATTGACTTGAAATTTGAAACCTTACAATAATATCACATTACGGATCCGATGAAACTGGTTTCGTCGAAATCCGAGACTTTTTGAAAAATGGCTATTTTGACTCGCCAAATTTAAATTAAAAATAATTCGATGCGTTTCGAGCTGCCACGATCAAACGATAACTCCGATTGACACGAAAATTGAAATCCGATAATAACTAACTATTACGGACCCAATGGAACTGGTTTCGTTCAATTCTGAGACTGTTCAAAAATTGGCTATTTTACAGTCGATTATTAAATATTAAAATATTCAATTTTCACAAATTAACTTTTAATTCGATTTTAAAAGTTCTAAAATATTTCTATAACTCCAGTATGATTAAATAAAATTTTCCAAATTATTTTCAATCATTTTTAACTCAATTTTCAATTATTTTCATAATTTAACATATTAAATTATTGATTTAATTATCTAATTAAATCCAAAAATTCAAATAAAAATTTATTTGACTTATAAATTCACTTATAAATATTTAAAATTAATTAAATATTCAAATTTAAATTATTAAAAATTCTGGGTCGTTACAATCTTTCCCCCTTAAAAGAATTTCGTCCTCGAAATTACAATTAAGAAAGGTTACAGAATTTATTAACTTTCCAAAATTCATAATTAAATTCCTTACAAATCTTTACTAAGTTTTCCAAATCATACTTAGTTATCTTTTCAAAAACAACTACTATTGTTTAACTTTCAACTCCAAAATCAAAGTTAAAGTTTTCAAAATTTTCCCAATTTTCTCAAAATTTTTCTAACGCCTTAAATTTTCGGAAAAATTCGCCATAGTCTCCTTTGCGCGGCTCGATCCGAAAAAAAAATGACAGTATATATATCACAAATATACATCTCATCAAGTAATGAGGCATCCCGAAGGGAAAAAAGTATAAAAGTACGATATTTAATCCGAGATATGTACCTTATATTTTATTAGCGAGCATATACGGCTAATATAGCGCTAAAGCGAACTCCAAATGCGAAGCAAACGCGATCCGCACCTACTAAACTCAACAAACAACATGAGAAACATGCATATATACAATAATCTCAATATACAGCATATAGCAACATAATAACTATATATGTCACATAGCAAATGCAACCAAACAACAAATGCAAACATCAACCAACTAACATCCATAATCAAATGAATATTCATTCATATTCTCATTAATATTTAATGAATTGGTTTTCACTTTAAATTACATTTGATTCATTTACATTGGATTTACTAACATTCATTCTCAATTCAATTAGTTTACATTTACTAATTAAATCCAATTCACCTTCAATTCTATTCAAATTTATTTACTTTCCATTTGAATTCAATTACATAGCTTTCAATTTCATTAAATCTTAATGAATTATAAACAATCAACTAACAACCATATAACAACCAATGTATATTAGTTACAACCAAATTCCTTTGCTTATATTCATTCAATTTGGTTTAACACCATCACTTTTCCAATTGGTTTAATTAAATTGATTTCATTCAATTATTCAACTTTCAAATAACATTAGATTTTAATGAATTAACACTTTCATTAATTATTCCTTATCAACTTAAATTACATTCAATTGATTAAACATTCAAACCATTAATTCAATTCAATTTCAAAGTTGAATTCCCATTTACATAACTTAAGTTCATATTCTTTTAATCCACTTGATTATTTACTTCGATACCAAAATTCAATTCCATTCAACATCTCTTAAGTTATATTTCCATTTAACTTTAAATTCACTTTTATTTAGAACTCATATTCATAAATATATTCATATAGTTTCACTTCTTATATATATAAGTTTATTCACAATTGTAATTCACATTAATTATAATTCCAATTCTTATAATTCTTTTGCTTATACAATTATTCTTTTATTTAGATTATTCAAACAATCTAACAATCAATTTATATACATTTAATAATTCTGAAAAATTATTTCTTCATATATAAAATATAATCAAGGCAAAATTATTCCATTTACCCACCTTAAAATCAATATTGTGCCGAATTGTTCTATTCAAGTGTTTAGAAACCCCTTCGGCATAGTCTTGCGGACCACGCTGACGAAAGTTCATATACCACTCAATAAACCAATCATCACAATATAAAACAAATTTTATATACACTAACAAATACGCTCTCATAGCTATTATTACACTCAAACTCATTCTAGAGTACTACTGACTCCTTCTCTAATGAGTTAATACCCTACAGAACCATGGTTGTCGCTTAACCATCAGAGCTCTGATACCAAATGTAACAGTACGGATTTTCGTTGCCGAAAAACCGAGATGTTATGGGTTTTTAAAAAGAATTTAAGAAAGAAAAAAAAAAAAAGAGAGAAGAGATAGGAAATAGAGAGAAAAGAAGATAGATAATTTTTAGAAAACAGAGAATTTTAAAAATAGAAGATAGAAGAATTTTAAAATAGAACGGACAAAAGAAAACAACAGAACAACAACAGAATCTCACAATTCGCAGCGGAACAACATATAATAATAAATGAATAATCTTTAAACAAAGAACCATATCAGTTATTACATTACATTTCATTACATCACATCATATCATCAGAGTGTATAACAACATACAACAATAAACAGTGCAGCGGAAAAAAGAATTACTATATACTAGTAATACGCCATGCCATCCAGCTTGTCTCCAGCAACTCCAGAATATCCAGAATATCCTGATAAACCTAACTCTTAACTGCCCGTGTGGAAATTTGTGGGCACCCAGAGTTTAGGAAGGAAAACAATAAACTCCGAGTCAGTCATGTGACTGGTGTGAGAACTCAAAACAGTTTATATATCTTAAAATCAAAATAGAGGAATATTTTTTTTTAATCAATTCGCAATGCTTTTAAAAATGAGACTACCATAAGGCCTCCCGCACACACACACAATGCAAACGCAGAATCGGAGGAGATTTCTCCTTATGATAGTCAAAGATGCTTGATACGCATTTAAAATAACATTTGATATTATTATTAGTGTATAGTGTAGGAAAAATTTATTTCGAAAGTAGGATATAAATCTTAGCCAACATACGACCATTATCGTATGCCTACTATAGCTAACTATGTTCAATAGCAGGTTACCGCCACATTCCATAGCAGGTTATACAACTAAAACCGTACAAGTCACGTATTGTTTCTTTGGATTTCCAACGAATGATCAGGCCAAGGAACTTCCCATTGCCACATGAGAATGCCTCTGGATGGACATCCCCGAGAACCAAACCGGATCTCTACCAACACAAGGCCGGGTTACTCCTAACTGAGCAACAACTGACCGAATATGCCATCCCCCGGTCCTTTGGGACCTTTATCCGAGAGCTCTCTAATCAATTCACACAATCATAAAAACAAAGTGTTTCAACATGAGTAAGTATCTGGGCTCCATACCATGATACCACCCTTTTCCAGAAGGAAATGGACATATCCTAAAGGGTGCTACCCCTCATAACCTTGCCGCATCTTTCCTGTTTTGACCATTCACGGGGTGTGAGGCTCGACGAATTCACGTCCACAAAAACATACTTTATACAAAAGCCATGCTTTGGGTCAACAAATGATCAACACAATGATCACTAAGATAGACGATCAAATAAATGATCCTATCACAAAAATCAACACAATGATCATTTCAGCATCACTCAGCATGTCACATTACCAAATTGGGAATATATCGCTGATAACTTCAACTATATAACCTTTGAGCACATACGTCTCAAAGAAGGGTGTTAAGCAAAGAATAAATTCTCCGCCACCAACAGAAATATATTTGAAAGAAATCGGCTTTATATCTCAACTTGTAATGTCAGACATACAATCCATACAAGTCTGTTCCGGGCTCGAACAGAACCGAAGGCACTTACAAAGAAGTCCTTGCAATCCGGATATTCACAATCCTGATCGGATTCACCATCACATATGGAAAACTCAATACCGTAGCTACTCGGTGCAGAGTCAATCGATAGTTCATCCTATCACTCTCGCAAATACCGGTCTTCAACACCGATCTTCAAATGCAATTCACAACGACGTATCACATATTCGGAATGGGTTATACGACCCCATGGTCCTTTCCCGGTTAACCCGAATAGTGAGCGCTTATTCAAAATATAAGTGTGCATTCAATTTCAAACAATTCACATCAAATACCCATTCAAAGGGAAATACTGATAGTCGGCTATTGAACTATCACTGGATATGCACACATCACCAGTTTCCAAATAATTTTCCAAATTATTTATTTTCCAAAATATCTTTACTAGATATATAATTTCAACACTTCAAAAATAAATCAATATTTATTTTTTTATCAAGTTTCACTTTCACATATAAATTCCTTAGTGAATTTATATCCCAAAATATTCATGCATATACGATTTCAATTATTTATTTCAATTTTATCTTCAGAAAAAAGATAAATTCTAATTATTCACTTCATATTGGAAAACATTTCCATACTTATTTATTCATAAGTAATTCACAAATTCCTTTTATTTTCAACACTTAGAAAATATTCAATATACTTAAATCGAATTAAGTATATAATTCATTCTTTAAGGAAATCATTCTCTTAAACATATTTATTTGGGCCAAAACGAATGTTACGTAAAACATCGTTACGACAACTCAAAATCACTAGTATAGGGATTCGAAATTAAAATAGATATATAAATCCCAATACTATACAAAACATTTCCTTTCGGAAATCATTTACTATAACAACAGTGTTATAGTCCACATTTCCTTTTATTTCTCGAAAACGTCTATTTCAACAATAAATGTTGAAATCTATGGTTTCGAATCTCAACACATTTTAAACCATCGTTAGATCGTTTTAATTCTATTTAAAACATCATATCTAAAACAATTTCTTTAACGTATTATTCACTATTCAAAAACGTGAATATACTACCTTAACAAATTTCATCATTTCTATTCACTTTAACTTAAAGGATTATTCACTGTCTAAAACGTGAATATAACTCTATCTCTAAGTTATAACAATTAACTTATCAAAATAAGTCATTTGCGGATTTATGAAACAACGTTTATAAATTCCGTTTCTATTTATTTATAAAAATTTCCTTTTTATAAATTCCTTTATTTACCTATTCCAGTTTATAACTCAATTATAAACTAAATGTTTATATTATAAGTTAAATACTTATAAAACGATTATTTTACAAAATCGTTCTTTTTAAAGACTTTTCAATTTATAAACCTTATAACTTATAAGATTTATTTATTTAATCAATCTATTCTTCAAATAATTTCACCAAATTTATAAATCTTACTATTTATAAATTTCATTTATAACTTCACAGTTTATAATTCTATAAATTTCATTCTATAATGAAATTCATTTTCACTTAATTCAAACACTTATAAAAACTCACTTTATAAGTCAATATTTCAATTTATAAATATCCATTTATAAATCTCTTAATATAAATCAGTTTATATTATTATTCTAAAACGTCTTTAAATTCCTTTATAATTTCATCATTTCGATTTATAAAATAATCAAATTTTATAAATCCTATATTTAAACTTTTATCATATATTCAAAAATCCAATCTAAATTATTTTATAAAATCATTAGTTCATATTTCTCAAAAACCAGCTTTTAACTATATTTCACAAAAACCATAATTTTATAACTTTAAAAATTATAACGTTTATTTATTTAAAATGGATCAATTCCAAAAATATAGTATATTTTCAAAAATCACTTTAAAACCATTTAAAAATCCCAAAATCTGGGTCCAATGATGCTACACACCAAATAGTCAATCACGACAACAACGATATCATATATCGATATGATAATCAATCAAATATCAAAATATCTGAAATTAAATAAATACTATTGAGGAATCCAGTTGGATCCCTCCAACCTGTTTCCTGCATCCAAAAACATTAGCACAATACCAATTTCGCTCCAGTACGAAATTATCGCGGTACATGTTCTTAATAAATATTATCCGCTTAATAACGGCGTAATAGGGTCTCATCCGCTAAACAAAAATTGCGGGAAATCAATCAACTGCAATACATACATATGCCAATATATATATATATTGATATTATATATAATACCAATTTCACTGTTTATGAAATATTCGCGGTATATGTTTTTATAAATAACATCCGCTTACTAACGGCGCATAATGTCTATTTTAACAATCAATAATTTACAGTCATCATTCAAACATGCATTTAAATATTTTAAATCTAACTATTTAAAATAAAATCGCAACCTATTCGATTGAGTGAGAAGTTCTCACCTTGGTTTTAATTTCCGTTTTAGCTTTTATTTCGAATAAAATTAAACGCGCGTTTAATTTTACCCGAAATTCTCACTAACTCCAAACGACTCCAAACCAACTCCATCGCGTAGTGCTCGTCCATACGATCCCAACGCAACTGAGTTTGCATTTTTTCGACCTCGTATGAAAAAGTTATGAATTTTTTTGAAGTTTGAACACGATTTAAATATAAATAAAACAACATAAACTTTATATTAAAACCCACACTGCTTCTGGGCCGTAGGATTTGCATCTAGGAATCTCGACCGTGCGCAACCTTCTTCCACGCGACCCTCTCCCTCCAGAAAACTTGCACGCGAACGAAACCCATTAGCAAGCTATTAGGTTTTGATTTTGCAAACTAATTACTCGATAAAAATTCGATCAGACACTTGCATTTTGACGAGCATGACGAACACAATACTCGGCCTCAAGGCCATGAAGCTCGGTTTCCCCATTGACGTGGAAATTCGTGCGCAACCGAACCCCTATCGGCCCAGATTCTGGACATCTCGACGAATTCTGTGGCACTCCACCGTACGGATGTGAAGTACTCGACAAGCTCTTCGATTTGTTAGTTGGAAGAATTTGATAATTGTTGATGGATTTCGAGAAATCGAGGGATGAACGTGGTAAAATTCTGGCCGTGGGTTGGGTATATGGCGGCTAGGGTTTAGATTAGGTTATATTTTTTTTTTTTATTTATTTTGGGAATGGTGGCTATTTATAAGAAAAGCAAGCGTAAACACTATTCATCCCGGGAATTCCGAACTCCGATTTAGGCGCCGTAACCAGCGTATCTAGGGTTTATCCCGCGTTCCGGACACAATGGAATAGGTTTCGGAAGCTAATTCGGAAGTATGTGCGAGTTATGGCTGTAAACGCTCAATTTGAATTAAACCGATTTAAGTCGATTTCTAGGCGTTTTAATTTGTACCGGACAAACGGTAAATCCAATTGACTTGAAATTTGAAACCTTACAATAATATCACATTACGGATCCGATGAAACTGGTTTCGTCGAAATCCGAGACTTTTTGAAAAATGGCTATTTTGACTCGCCAAATTTAAATTAAAAATAATTCGATGCGTTTCGAGCTGCCACGATCAAACGATAACTCCGATTGACACGAAAATTGAAATCCGATAATGACTAACTATTACGGACCCAATGGAACTGGTTTCGTTCAATTCTGAGACTGTTCAAAAATTGGCTATTTTACAGTCGATTATTAAATATTAAAATATTCAATTTTCACAAATTAACTTTTAATTCGATTTTAAAAGTTCTAAAATATTTCTATAACTCCAGTATGATTAAATAAAATTTTCCAAATTATTTTCAATCATTTTTAACTCAATTTTCAATTATTTTCATAATTTAACATATTAAATTATTGATTTAATTATCTAATTAAATCCAAAAATTCAAATAAAAATTTATTTGACTTATAAATTCACTTATAAATATTTAAAATTAATTAAATATTCAAATTTAAATTATTAAAAATTCTGGGTCGTTACAAGTCATCAGCCCGTACTAGAGATTTCACTGCATCTGGGATATTCTGATGTATTTTATTTCTAACTTTGTTTATATAGTAGCTTCATGAACTACTATTCATTTATTCCACTGCGTATTATTGTACTACTCTGTATCTGTAATTCTGTGATTGATTTATTTACTGTATATGTTTTGCCAAATTTCAATTAACAATTCGGTATTTTGAATTATTCAAGTCGAACATGTATGGTTTTATTGTCGATTTGAATGGTCCAAAATAGCGGGTCGTTACAACAGAGGTGCAAGAAAAATGAAAATCAAAGTTAATATACGACTGGAAGAAAGAAAATTAACCTAAACGAACACTGTGTGATGATTTCAGCACAAAGGAGGAGGGCTGAAATCTTTGACAACGTCGATATGGTAGAAAGGGCAGTGGTGGGATGATGCAGTGAAGGTAGGTCAGAGCTTCGGATTCGAAAGTGTTGGCGATGCTAGTAGGAGGAAAGGTCAAATTGGGGGGAATTGAATAGCTAGGGTTTTGATGAGAAGAGAGGAAGGGTGAACGATTAAAATTTGTTGTTCTAAAGGAAAAGGAGTAATAAATAGCTGTAACAGTTGAGTTTAAAATCGCAGAGGCTTATGAACAATGGAAACCAAATCCGGTAATAATAGTATAGAATAGATAATATAGATTTGGAGATTGTTCAGTTGCCAAAACTCAAGGGGGTGTGCTCTTGAAATTGAACTGGTTATTCATATTATACTAGTGTGAACCCATGCTACACACATGGTTTTTGTTTGAAATTTTTGATAGTAAAATACAGTAATAAAATTATATTTTCTTGACTTTATTAAAGGTATTATCATATAATCAATACGTTTTTATATTATCTTTGAGATAATTTGACAAAAAGAAACAATGATACAATGTTACAATCCATTTATTAGAATAATCAGATCAATCAGCGAGTAAAAAAATTTGTGATGAATCAACATTTATTAAAAGAATCAAATCAATTAGTAAGTCAAAAAAGTGGGGATGAATCAACATTTATTAGAAGAATCGGGTCAATTTGTAAGTAAAAAAAGTAGTTATATATTAAGTTTTCAACACAATAATGCAGTTGATGGAAGGAAAATATATTGTTCAAATTATTTGGATTTGTGTTAGACTTGTATCTACAAAATAAGAAGTCAACATCATGTGAACTCTATTGGATGCATTATGAGAACTGATAGAAGACAGACTAAAACAATAACCAAATATCCATGAAGATTAATTTTAAATTATATACAATTTATAACCATATTTTTAATAAAAGGAAAACATTGATAAGGCCATCATACAATATTTGCAGTGTTTTTTCATTGCATTTATGAGCCTATCAAGGGAAAAACATAGTCAAATATTGTACTATATCGTGAGCTTGGAATTGAAAACGATCTACTGTGCCTTGTATGTGAAAACTTTGTAGTAGCCTTCCTCCAAACCCTTTTTGTAACACGTATTCGTTCAGTTCACATATCCTGGATCTGAAGCCTAAATGTACCTTCCTACCTAAACAATAAACTTTGTCAAATCATATTGTAAATATAGCCAAGCTTTGTTACTTTTCATGCACTTCTCCCAGCAAACTTATTGTTAATGACTCCCCATATTATAAATTGATGTTTGGAGTGTCGCCTGATAGGGAAACTACTGGAGACTCCATATTATAAAATATGAATAAGAAATATGTTTTATGTTAAGCAATGAGTAGAAAATTCTACTGGAATAACTGAATGGAAACAAAGCAACTCTCTATCTCGCTAGATGTAAGGCAGAACCAACAAATTAAGGGAGCATCATATAAATTGATCAACAGTTTTGGAAAAATGAGCTGACTGTTTTTCATAATTTTAGTAAATAATACTCAACAGTATGACCTAGAGAGCATAATTTACATTTATAATTTATCGAAGCATTTGTCAGTTGATTTTAAATTTTCATTGAAAGTGCTTTTTAAATTTATTTGTACCTGGCACTGCTTTGACTTTGGCTTAAATATCATGCTAAGAGTTTTCAGCATTTTTTTCTATTTTCCATGAAAGCATATAGAAAATGTAAGTAACTAAACTATCATCCAGTTCTAAAAATCAATGTAGATGGTTACTAAAATGAAGCTACTGAAGGTCTGTAGCTAAGCATATGCTGTGTATAAAAATTGATGTGCTTAAACAAAATTGATATTTACTCATTGTGATTCAAATCAAAATTTACGTATTTTTGCCAAAATTGCACATAACAGTATGACCACATGGTAATAGGCCAAACATAAGTAACCAAAATTAAATAAGAATATAAATATTAACGTTAAGAACCAAAAACAGTTTTGTTCTATAGAATATCTATCACATGTCCTTGGGCATCATGAAAGAATCAAATCAAACCTTTTTTTCTCGAGTCACTCTACCTTATTGTCTATAATATTGGATGAGCCCAATTAATTTGGAAAATGATATCAAAGTTATGGCTAGAATTAGAGTATGACATGAAATTTCAAAAGAAAATTCCCATGTGAATGGAAGTAATTGTATTTTATTTGATTTTAGATACTTATTACTAATAATACGATCAACGCTTTGTAACATAGTGCTATATGAACATATAAAATTCTTGGATATTATTTCGTCAAATTAATAGTAAGAAGGGGACATAAAAGAGTGTTATGGTTTATATTAAAGATTATAATTGTATGAAGTATTGTCTTTTTTAGGAAATACACCTCTTATTTGTGTTATGTTGTTGGTACACATATCAAATATTAGAAGAACTACTGTGAAATTTGAACCAAAATGGCTTTATTATGGTTCTGAAGATAACATTTTAAAATCTCATAATTATATGTATAATTTGTAAAGAGAACTCGTGCTTTTATAGCTAGCTAAAGTAATGCTTTGAAAGTAAGGAACTAAAATGACTAATATTTAGTAGTCATTACAAACTATTTTCTTCAAACAAACCTTGTGTTTAATGTAGTCAGAAAATAATTTAAAAAATTCTTGTATAATAGTTTACGTAACCCGAAGTGAAACATATAAAGTGCTAGTTTCTTTCGGCTTTATATTGGTACTCATGTTCTCTTACAAAAGCATATACCTTAAATGACTAAATTAGTAGTAGAATGTATAAATGGATATTTCATGGTCGGGTTTTTCTTAAAAAAGGTGAAACACAATGCACGAGGCTCCCGCACGATATCGACCTCTGGAGAGGTCGATAATGTACACAGCTTTTCCCTCGCATTGCAAAGAGTTTATTTCCAGACTCAAACCTGGCAATGCGAGTGACTTAAAGTCATCATTTTTTAAGTGTAAACACAAACCACCTGTAATAGCTTCCTTTGGTTGTAGTAAAAATTTAACAATTCTAAGTTATTAACTTTTAAATTGACAATTATAAAAATTTAAATTTGGCAAGAAGATAAAACTGGTCAGCTTTAATAATTCTGAGTTATTAAACAAAGGGTAAAGTCATATAAACATATTAAAACTTTCAATTGTAGACTTGGAGTTCATTTGTCATTAATATCAAACTAATGCACTTATCATAAACTTAAGCATTTTATTCAGAGTTGGAATTTTTCGTGTGTATTATATACCTTTTATACCATAAATGCACAGCAAGAGTGCAAACAGGGAGTAATAATTTTCTAAGCAAAGCACAATCAGTTGTCCCCTTGAATAAACTTCGTAAAAGAATGTCTTGAAAGCTAAGCATATCTTAAATTTTAATGTCATCTACTAACTCAAATGCATTTTGTGTTAAACTGGTAGAAACCGTTAAAATTTTGAACTTTAGAATATTATGAAAAAAGTCATATTATGTGGCTTTTAATACGAAGATTTCCTTTTTTCAAGTCTATTATTAGTAGATTAAAGCAATAAAAAGTCAAGTTGTAGGAAACAATAAGGAATTCATGCAACGATGGGGTGTGTGAAACTTTGTTATTAAAAAGTTCAAAAGAAAAATACTTAAAAATATGCATAGTAATTAAAATACATATATACCTCCTGTAATGCATACTCAGGTTATCCGTTTAAGGTATTGAACAAAAGTAAAAAATTATCTTACAATATGGACATTTGACATAAACAAAAATTACCAGTCAAAATGCTGAAAGGAGTTGGCAGTAAAAGAAACTCTATTGCAACACAAAATGGATTTATTTTTGTTCAAAATATATATAGCATAGAAAATCAGTTGCAAATATTTATAAAATCAACTTATTCAAGAGTTACTTTAAGTAGAATAAATTAATAACTAAGCAAGTGCATTTACATGGTTCACTACAGCAGTTACTAATTTATATCAATAAGAAATTATTGCCTTTGGATTCTGCAAAATATGGAGCTGGACCACTCTTCATCATGAAAAAACTCAAAAGGGAACATCCTTGTTAAACTTCCTTTTCCCTACTCGTTAAAATCCAACTAAATACAGGAGTCTACGTATAACTAAATATGAGAACTTGTCTCTAATTTAACTCTGGTCCTAAGCTATGACTATCATCATGATCTTGAAATTTGCATTTGCAAGTAACAATGCATTCAAAAATGATAAAAACAGAACTATTAATTTTTGAACTGTACTTGTTTTGACAAATGCATCTTTTCGATATGTTTGTTAGATTCAAATTTCACTTAATCCATAATCTAATTATTGTTGTTTTAATTTCTCTCTCTCTATTATTTAAGCATGAAGTCCCTAGATGCCAACAATTTTCTTGTAATACCACTCAATTATTTATCTTACATATCATGAAATACTAATTTATAAAAAAACAAACATTAAAAAATGAATTTGATATAAAAACCTAATGTTATGATAACAAATATGATTTATCAAGTTCAGAAATCAAATGAAAGTTACAGGTAGAAGGCAAGTATCACTACCCATTTCATCTAATAATGGAATCTACCTGATAATAAATAACTGAGGAAAGAAATGAAAAGAAATTAGTTTTTAAAGTAGTTTGTACAAAATGAGAAACAGAGAGTATGGTTAAAAGGCAATTATTTAGCTTGTCTTTTGCATCAAGTTACTGAATCAAATTGATCACAAACAACACTATTAAAAATACTAACATTTCTTTGATCTAATACAATGAAATTGGTTGATTTATTGTTTCGCTGGCGAAGGTAGTATAATGTTTTGAATATTCATAAGACAACTTACTGTGAAATTTGAAGTAAAGAATCAGAAGAAAATCAAACAATTACTGGAAAAATACCACCATCTTATAATTGATGCATCCTTCTTTATTTTGGTTACATAGTTAAACCGCTTCTACTTTTTCATCCTTAAGCAGTAGATGTTTCAATCTATTGATTTGTGCATTAGATGGTAAAAAACTTAGATTATCTATATCTCTTTTAAGTATGTTGTACTATAGTTAAAAACCTTTCCTATGCCAAAATTATAGTATTTTCCATCCAAAATGAGAAATTTTACTAAAATAGGGAAAAAATGAGAAAATAAAAGAATCACTTCTACAATTTTCATACTTAAACTATCCACAATGTTTTTCTGTATGTCTTGATCAACTACAGCAACACCTTGATGAAGGGATGGTACTACAATAAAAACAAGCATTAGACAAAGTGGGCTGAGAAAGACTAAAGCAAATGAAACGTATACTGATTTCAATCATATTCCACAAACTACAGCAAAAACAATAAATAAGGATTAAAAAATCCATATACAATTCTAATTAACATAGATTAAAAGTTTTATATTCAATGAAAGTTATGTAATTACCAGGGCTATAGCTATACTTAGAAAAGTAGAGGAGGACACAAATAGCAGAAGAACTTTAACTTCACTTCATATGCACATTCATCTAGTTCCTTTCAAAGGTTGCTAATAAGTAAAAAAATCAATTTGTACAACAGGTATTATAATGGTTTATGAATCAAGAGAAATGAAAAGGGTTGGAATTAGTCTGTTGAGATTTATTTTCCTTTTTACAATATTAGGCCTCTTCTTTGATAGAGGCTTGCTAGCTCTGGGACATATATTTTTCTTATGTGCCATGGATTTATTACTTGGTTGAAAATCCATGTTCAGGCAGTTCACAAATAAAATGAACTTCAAGGTATGATACCTTTTTCTATTGGCCTATTCCTTACTTTATTCATTGACCTATAGTTGGAATTGTCTTGCAAATCCGTAATTCATTCTTTTTCTTCGGTAGGCTTTGGCCATCAATAATGGATTCCTTTATCATAGCAGTTTTATCTTGAATAAATTTAAAGCATAAGTTTTCTTCATATCTTTTGAAAGAATTATAAATCGTGGCATCATAGCAAAACTCTTAATATACATTAGATGAGATGTTAATCTTGCTGCCATTTGAATGGTCATTCAAAAATTGGTTAGAATATAGAAGACGTAAATGCCTTTTTGAATACTTTGTTCATGTTAGTGCATCTATTTGCAACCGAATTTTTTGGGCGATCACAAAAAGTTAAAGAAGTTTAAGAATTTGAACTATGTCAACAGAGATAAAACCAGATAGTATCGGATGTGAATTAAGTCACCAAACTCTGTTGTTACTTGAAAAAAATCATAAATGTCAGGCACGGTTCTGTAAAAAAACAGATAATAAGGTGCTGATTTTTTTGAATTTGTTTTGTAGTATCTAACAAAAGTTGAAATTTTAGTAGTTTAAAAATTTAAACTTAAATTCCATTATAAGCCACAATTTAAAGCAAAAAAGAAAATGAGTTACCTTTGTATACAGTAACAGGTGCCTAGTTTAGAAATCATAAATTACCAACTAAGATATTTTTCATACTAATTTTTTTAACCTAGATATTTCATATTTAAATCATATAAAAAAAGTACTCAAGTATTGAATTTAGTAGTAAATAGTCAAATTTATTTATCAACCTAAAGACTAAGTTGGTCTTATTGTTATTGATTAATTCAATTTATCTTTTCCAATTAGAACTTAGTTGTGTCCTAATAGTTCGTGCACGCCTACCTTTTTGTATCAGTTTTGTACCTTTTAACAGTAATATACATTCTTTATGGCCTAATAGTTGAAGATGGACTAATTAGGTAACAATGTTGCTGCATCAGGTAATTACAATTAGCATTGAATGTTGACTTACTTTCTATATCTTATGTTATTATCTATCAATATATTTCATTATGCTGCTTTTTATAGAAAAAACATATGAGTTGAAATTAAATGTTAAAGAACAGTTAGAAAAGCATATGAGCTAAAAT
Source organism: Allium cepa (assembly GCA_030765085.1). Classification (NCBI taxonomy): domain Eukaryota; kingdom Viridiplantae; phylum Streptophyta; class Magnoliopsida; order Asparagales; family Amaryllidaceae; genus Allium; species Allium cepa. The sequence continues at coordinate 444,712,241 of CM060935.1, read as the reverse complement.
GCTTAGATGGCTTTGTAACAAAAATGCAAACCAAAACAATTATTGAAGTAACAAATTGACGAAATGATCCAAAATCAAACTAATATCCAAAATTAACTGGAAAAGAATAGTTAATTTTTTTTCCAATTATATTATTCATGGCTTTATTTCCATCATTTCTTCCTTGCTCTATTTCCATGAACATGATGTACATAACATGAAATTAAAACCTTCTGCTAAGGAAAAACAAACTATCATACAAAGTTGAAATCCGCGTGCTGAGGAAAATAACATTACTTTTGCAGCAGAAAAAAGAATGAATACATTGAACAATGTAAATTTTATATATAGTAAAATAAACTAATTAGGGGAAGAGGCGGCAACCTGAAAGACACCCCATGAATTAAGCTCTATTGACAACTGGTACAGCAAAAGTAGATGAAAAATACTGCCAAGCAAGGCAAGACAAAATGGAAGGAGAGACTTAGGCAATTAAGGTCCTGACCTATGGGTCTATACAATATTGGAAGATGTGGGGCAAAATCGATGGAAACAGAATGGATAAGGTACAAATTGAGGGAAATTTATTGATTTTGACTGGATGAAAAGGGGTAGTAGAGATTAGGGAGAGGGGAATTTATTGGTTTTGACTGGACAAAAATGAAGAAGAGGAAATTAGCGATGCTGAGAAAGAAATTTTCAATTGGACGAAAAAGCGGAGAGGTTGATACGAATAGTAAGGAATAAAAAAATGCGACTATTGAGTTCACAAATTATTCAACGGCATATGCGCTCTCGAAATGAAACTCAGTAATCATAGTATAGCATAGAAAATCTAAGTTGTATCATAAAATAATTATAAGAAATATTGGAGTAAATGGAACATAACTATTATTTTAGTTTTGTAGAACAATAAATTTAATTTTGGTTAATACTCCATATATACATATCACTTAGGCCTTTAGCACGTAAATGTTTAAACTTGTACATTGCGAATTCATAATCATATCCATGAATTGTATATTAAGAGCTAACATTTTTTTGAAATACAAATCAAATCATATCTAATAAATTTAGCTAAAATCAGGAGACTTGTATTTTTACTAGTGTGTGGTTAAATCATGGCAAACATGTCCATATTTACTATAAATCAAGTATTTAGATGCTACTTTTTATAGGTTTGGCTAATAATAAAATATAAGTAGTCATATTTATTTACATCATAAGTGTATTCATATCCTAATAACATCAATTATTCATATCCTAATAACATCAATCAACTACAATATTTTGGTAACAAACTATGGTACAAATAAACCTTTCTATATACCTAAATAAGTGGCATACTTTGATATTATGATAGTTCAAGACATACCACTGAAAACTTTATTTCCATTGTCCACTGACATGTACAATGACAATTTAGTTGAATATTATTGTAAAAAGCATCAAACAACAATGTCATAGAGATGACATGATAGCAAAATGTAATTCATTTGTATATGCTATGGGGCAGAACTTGAATATGGAGAATATATGACACAGTAGGATTTGAAAATAGTTTAACTTCATACACAGTAGGATTTGAAGAAAAGCGATCCTTGATTTTTAAATTTAGATGGTAGGATGTATAACCAATGATTAAAGTTTTGCAAATAGTTTACCGTAGAACATACTGTAACAACTAACATAACATTTAAAAAACATGGAATTCTAAACAAACATTCCATATCAATAGTTTTACTGCAAGTATACAAAACGTATGCAAGCAGTCTACGTTTGAAACAGTCAACCAAATATCTAACAAAACAAAAAGCAGAGAAGTATTGGATATGAAGCGAGCCGCACTCTAAGAATCCACCAGACGCACATAAAAAAAATATTTAACTTGCTACAAATGGAGAGAATTATACCTGGTATAACTAAAAAACAGGCAGCCCAAAGACAAACTGCAAAGCTATTGAAAAAAGCGAACTCAAACCACCAGAGACTGCCGCCGATGCTGTATCATCATAATAAGGGAGGAAGTGGATCGAGCGGTGGGTCTGTGCTGTAGGGTTGGGTGGAATCCTGGTGCGGGAAGGCTTGGCGATGGCTGTCAAATGAGAGGTCGACGCTAGTATACTGGCAAAGGCACAAATTAGGGGTAGAAAAACATTTAGGGTTTGGATGGCAAGAGATGAAGGGTGCAAATGCGCACTAAAAAGAGGAACAAAACTTGGAACGCTTGAGTTTAAAATTGCACGGAAGAAATCGATGGGAATCTAACAATTTCCAATCGAGGAGAAGGGGGAAGAGAGGAAGGGGAATCGATCAATATCGGGCGGAGGGAAGGAGGAAAGGAGAATGGCAGAGGCATGTGTGCTCTGTAAATACAACTCTATAAATACAACTCAGTAGCAATAGTGCTTAGGAGACTGTTCGTTTGCCAGAATTCAAGGGGCCATGTGTGCTCTTAAAATTGAACTGAGTATTTATATTACAGAATAGATTATAGATATGCTTATTGATAAGTTTACGCGAATGTTTGGTCTAGTTTAAAACAATGTTTGTTATACTTTACGCAAAAATTAGTGTATAAGTTTGATTAATATATTGCTAGATAGTTAAATAAATTATGAAATATGTTTTAAAATTAGTGTATAATATTTAATTAAAATAAATGCAAAAATCAAGGTATAATTATTGATTAAAATTAGTGCAAACTTCAAATTTTAGTTTACAAAATCAATTCAAAATTTAAATAGTTAAATGGATTGTAAAATATGTTTTAAAATTTCAAATTTAGTTAATAAAATATATAAATAGTTGAACGAATTATGAAATTAAGAAATGAAGTGAAGTGAAATAATAAATTAAGAAATAATAATTCTAGTTTGAAATAATAATTTTTTAGAAACAAATATTATACTAAAATCATTTTTTTTAAAATTAAGGAATGAATATAATGTTTTAAAGTTTATGTGAATGTTTATTATAGTTTAGAACAATGTTTTTTACTTTACGTGAAAATAAGTGTATAATATGTTTTAAAATTTCAAATTAGTTAATAAAATTTAAATACTTGAATAAATTATAAAATTGAGAAATGAAGTGAAGTGAAATAATAAGTGAAGAAATTATATATTTTAGTTTGAAAATAAGCGTTAAATATTATTTTAACAAATACAACGACAACCAATTAAAATCTTTAGTACCAAAAGGTTTTAATTTACTTTAGAAAAAACAACAACAATATATCCCTTGAATGCAAAATTATGAGTAGAAGAGAAGTGATGTGCTGTCGAAAATAGACAGAACTGTAGTGTATGAAGTCTTTAGTCATAAAAGCCTTTAATTTTGTTTTATACAAAATTTAATTATTGTCGAAATTACCAACATATATTTTTAAATTAGGAACAATGTTCAATTATTTTCTCGATCGTACTTAGATGTATGAAGTCAGAAATGGTATGAAAGGTTCGGTAAAGAAATATTTCTACAATGGTGTACATGAATTTATTAAATTCGCTACATCTCATAATCGAAACAATAAAGAACTTCATTGCCCTTGCAGTAAGTACCAACCTTTGAAGCATTGAAAACCAGACGCGGTTAAATTACATTTATATGCATCTGTTTTGTGCCAAAATATTATTTGTGGGATCGTCACGAAGAACTTGTTGCACCTATACCTAATCTTGTAGTTCAGAGAACGATTATGTTACGAAAAATCCAATAAAAGATATGGTGGAAGATGTAGCATGATCAATATTCACAACCATTCAAGTTGACGATGAAAATGTAAATATCAAAGAAGAATCGAATGCGAGAGAGAAAAGAATTTATGATTTATTAGGCCGTTGTGAGATGGTTGTAAAAGCGGAACCGAATTATAAGTAATCGCTGAATACATTACTATGAAATTAAAATTCAACTTTACAACAGCTAGATTTACAGCAGTTGTACAAGCGGCAGAACGACAGATGCCATCCAATAATCTAATGTGTAATAGTCATTATAAAGTGAAAACGCATATGTCTGCTTTTGGTTTGTCGTACCAAAAGATAGATACATATATAAAAGGTTGCACGTTGTACTTGAAAGATGACATTAGTCTTAGGAACTGCAAAATATGCAATGAAGAAAGATACAAACCAAGAAAAAATAAAGGAAATGAAGTTTCATACAAGAGAATGCATTAATTACCCATCACTCTTAGACTTCAAATGTTATATACGTTTTCAGCTATGGCGTGTCACATGCGATGGCATAGTGTAAGAAAAAATAAAGAGGGAACTTTGACACATCAATCTGATGGAGATGTAAGAAAACATTTTGATAAACCCGCGTTTGCTGCAAAGAACCGTAATGTCAGACTTGGTTTATGTACGAATTGATTTTCACCATTCTCTCAATTTAGTGGTAAATAGTCATCTTGGCATATTATCGTTACTCTCTATAATGTACTTCTGTGGATGTGTATGAAAACTCTATATATGTTTCTCACTATTGTCGTCCGTGATTCTGATGATCCGACACAAGGAATCGATGTTTATTTACAACCATTGATTGAAGAGTTTAAATGGCATGAAGGAGTTGATACATACAACATTTAAAAAAAGAATTGTCATATGTTCGCTTCTTTTTTATGTACTATTAGTGATTTTTCTACGTATGCAATACTTTTAGGTTGGAGTATGACCGATCGTCAAGCTTGTTCTTATTGCATGGAAGAAACATGAGCATTTTCCTTACAGTATGGAAAGAAAATTTCATGGTTTGATTGGCATCGGTGTTTCTTCATCTCAATCATAATTTTAAAGGAGATAGAAAAAACTTTAGAGCTAACTGGAAAGAGAGAATGCTACCACCAACGATTTGGTTAAGAGAAGAAATATTTGAAATTGTAAAGGGTCATCCAAAGATACATGAAATTGGAGGACAGACTGAAATTCCAGGCTCGGACATTCAAAATTGGTGCAAACAAAGTATATTTTGGAAGTTGCCTTATTGGCATGATCTCTTACTTCGACATAATATTGATATGATACACAATGAATAAAATGTGTTTGATAATGTGTTTAATTCAATTTTGAATGTTAAGGGGAAAACTAAGGATGATCTGAATTCAGACTTGATATAGCACACTTTCATAAGCGTCCCAAACTTTATATGAAGCCTAATGACAGTAAAAACCCAAAAGCATGCTATGAACTAGACCGCATATAACCAACTTGATGGTAGGTATAATTATAATTCATTTGAAAGTTAATATAATGTATACAGTTCAAATTAATTACAACATGCAGGTTGCGGTACGTGTTGATCTGGAAGATATGGATGTTTTTACAAATCATTGGAACCAAAATATATGGAAAAATTATAGGGACATTCTCTCAAAGGCAAAAATGCCAATAAAAAACCCGCTTGGATAAGCGCTAATGTTTTGACTGAATTTCTCCGGCTGTGGGATATATCTAAATATAAAGTAAGTTATTTAATTTTATATTGTTAGTATAATTTATTTGAATTGTATATATTAATTGCATTAATTTAGTTAATAATATATTTAAAGTTACAGGAAATATCATCGCGGAACCATGCAAACGGGAATAAAAATCCCATTGTACACCATGATGGCTCTAAATCCTTCCAACAACATCAAAAGGAATTGGTAAATTTGTAAATTGCGATTACAAATAGATCATTGATATTTAATCATATTGGTAACATTGTTTATTCATATATATAATTTCAGTATAAGAAGTATAATCGTGAGCCTACAATGGCAGAGACCTTCACACACACGCATGTCGTTGAGCAGATAGATGAGGATGGCTAGGTTTCATATATTTGGATGGACAATAAATCTCAATGCATAATGGTAAACATGCTTAATTTTTTTACTTCATGTTTCATAAGTTTTAAATTGAAGATTTATTGTAGCAACCTTCTTTTCGTCATTGCGGAAAAGATATGATGTGGAGCAAGCTCGAGTGGCACAGTCCACTGGCGGTGAGTTGACCTTGGAGATGTCGGACCATGTATGGGATGCTCTGGTTGACTCTCCCTTGCGAAATAGGCATAAAATTAACGGAATTCAGAAGGTAAACTACTTCATTAACTAACATATAAATTTTATTTAATATCGAGCATAAATTATAACTCGCTATTAACTATTTTACAGGTGATAACGATCCAGACGGCATATAGGAAATCTCAGGCAGAGGAGGAGAAAGATCAGCTGAAATAGCAGATGGTAGAGTTCAATGATTTACGGAAGAGTGGAGGATTGGCGCAGCTGCTGTGGATTGCGGTATATTTAGCAGAGCACGAGAGAATGCCTGGGGAGGATAGGTCGGGAGATGGCGATGAGTAGGTATGACTGTGATGTTTGATGGATTTTGTATGTTTTGTATTTATTTGATATGAGCTGATGGATTTGATACTTGTTTGATGATTGTGTTGCTTGATGGTTTTGTGGATGTTTTGTTTGACGGACATGAGTATTTGTCGGTATGGTTGTGTTATTTGAAGGATTTTTGGATGTTTCGTTCGATGGAAATGAGTATTCTTAAGTGCGATTGTGTTGTTAGATGTAATATAGACTTTGTCATCGCAAAAGCCGTCGCAAAACCTATTAGTGTCGACTTTTTTGCATCGCCTTTTAGCGATGGCTAGAGACAGCCGACAACGGCCGGTGTTGCATTTTAGCTGTCGCTAACGATAATGTCTTTTGTTGTGTTGAAGTAAAGGCAGGTCTTTGCGTCTTCAAGACTCACCTTTCTAAATTACTTATTTGTAATACCCCAAAAAATTGAAAATAATTTTAATTAAAAATTAATAATATGACTATGTGAAAAAGATTGTATTTAATGAATTACTTAAATTAATTAATTATGTGAAGGGATAAAATGGTTATTTTAAAAACATTGGAATTTGGTAATGAAACCAACACCATTACAAGCGTCTCCTTTTTCTAATTCATGCAGTATATTCATTTATGTCATTTGGAGCTCATATGAAGAAGAAATGGTAGGAAACGTCAGGTTTCAGATTTCAAATTAAAAAATAGACAGTCAAGTGGTTTTCTAACTTCCTGGACTTATAACAAAACGCGTGCATCACATTTCTTATTTTGTAAACTATTCATGTTCCTCTTTATTCTTCCCCAAACTCTGTAAGCAACCCTCAATCCTAAAATTAAAGATCAAATTAAGAAATTGAAATCCCAAATCGAAGAGAGCATGGGTAAGCACGTAGGAGTCACTAGCGGTGTTAGAATAGCAAAATGAAGTTCGTACGATCTCTAGGTAATGGACAAAAGTGAGGCTAGAGACTTGAAATTGGAAAGAATCGACTAGGGTGAGTGGGTTTACCTAAATTCTATGTTTACTAGTTTAATATGATTAAATTTGATAAATAAATAATAAATTTGAATGTGATTTCTAGATATCTTATCTGACCTGATAATGAACGGGTTTGGGTGGTAAAATGGATTAGCATAATTGCATAATGTATATGTGAATATTACATAAAAAATTAGACAAATTGGAGATTTGTATATACCAAAATCATAGTAAAATGATGAGAAACTTATATAAATAAATTTCCATGATGCAATATGATGGTAAAAGACCCACACGTAGTTTTTATGTATTTTTATATGATTCATATAATTTAATATAATGATATTTCAGTTATGTTCAATGGTAGTTCAAAATTACGAAATTGATGATTTGGATTATTTAATCATGTCAAATTGACATGAAATTATTTTCTAAACTTGAATATGAAGATTTCAGGTCTAAAATGTATTTTTTATATAATTTATTCAAAATTTATATGAATATATATGTATATATTTTATAGTACGTGAAAAACAACCCAAATATTATATATTAATGGTTTGGTGTAGATAATCGTATCAAAATTGCATGAAAATGATTTCTAGAATATGTGTTTATATAAATTTAAAAAATTTATTTTAGATTTATAGAGGTATATTCTATAGAGATGTGATTTATTTAGTGAAAATGCAATAAATGGTGATAAATGTGTATATGTGAATATATACATGACACACACACATATAATATACTTTAAAAAATTAAGATTTGGCTTTTGGAAATTTATTACATATTTTTTAATATGGAATATATTTTTATTTTAAATTTAAAATATACATATGAAATTATACAATATATTTTAATATGTGCAAGATAAAGAAATTATAATTTAAAAATAGCAAATGATGAAAAGAGTCTGTAGAAAGATATAGTAAGTTGTATCATGAATGTATGTTACTAAAGTATAAAATCAAAAGGCTAAGGAGTTACCAAAACAAATAAATAAAAATGAAAATACACAAATTAAAACAAAGTTAGAAATGTGCTTCGGGTAGTACACCGATGGGCCGGTGGTCCAGACTGAAGCACCGGTAACCGAGTAAGTTTAATAAATTCTGGACCTAATATAGGCTGTAATATATATAATTTAAGGCTTACTATGGATTCCCTAAGTATATTTTGCACAAATGAAAGGGTAGAAGACGTACCTAGTGTAACGACCCGTAAAATTTGATGGTTTAAAATGAGTTTATTTAATAAGATTTTTAATTTAATTTGGAAAGAAATAAAGTCTTAAAATTTATATTGGAGCGAATGTAGAAATTTGATGAAGCAATTGTAATTAAATGTTAACGATATAATATTTATATGGAAATAAATTGAAATAATATAAATTGTCATACTTGGTTATAAGTTTAAAATAAGAAACCAATAGAAAGGTTGAATTTGTGAAATATTAATAAAAATATTAACTAGGATGGAATTCATTAACATAATAATGAATAGTGAAAATGGTTACATTTGGTTTTAAAATAGAAAAGCAGTAAATAAAAGTAACTGTTGAATAAACCAATGAAATAGTTGTAGATAAGTAATTATAATGGGTGTTATTGATAATAAACGTACTTAAATGGTAATAAATTAAATATAAGGAAACAAAGGCATTTATTGGATTAATTAATGAATTCATAAAAAAAACATCAATGTCCTGTAGGTGATTTATAATATCGTTGGAAGTGAAAACTTATTAAGTATGAAACCAAAGAAGTAAATTAATTAAGAATATAATTAGTAATTAATATACATACTTGGCAAATATAACTAACTAGTATGAAATAAAGCATGCATTTATGATATGAAATATAAGTCAATGTTAATTTCACCTATAAATGTCAATTTATTAAATAGCAGGGTTTTAAATCAAGTAATGGATTTGTTAATTGATAATTTATAAAATTTAATGTGAAATGAATTGCAGTTAATTGACCTAATTGTGCAGTTAGGATAAATTGATTTGTCATAAAAGATTGTTAATTTCAGAGGATGTGACCAATGTTAATTTCATTCATAATATAACAAGTGGTGGATCTTAGGAGTGAAATTTTATATTTATTAATTTATTTGAAAGTAAAAAAATTCAATAAGTGACCTAATTGCAAATAAGGGGGATTTAATATTAAATTTTACATTAACAGAGATGTGGATGAAATTTGTGGATATTAATGCAATAGCTACGAATCAATGAAAATTTATCCAATTGATAACAGGGTGAGAACGGTGTATGTAATCAATTTCAACACTTGTCCGTTAGTGATAACTTAATGGTAATTTAACGTTAATGGAGTCTAATAAATTAAAATGTGAAATCAATAGAAATTAATCTAATTAAAGATTATATTAGTATAAATTAGGGTAGAAATGGGTAATAATGTATCTCTAATGGTGTATGAATGAATATATGATTAAATTTAAGGGAATTTTATTTATTAGTTTTAAAACCTTAATTAATATGGGTAATAAACAAGATTTCACATTTTGAAATAGAGACATTTATACAAGCCTAAGATGTATATAGAAGTATCAAGGTAAGGAAACGTAAACAATGTTAAATAGGTTTATAGGATAATGATTGTTGAATAATAAGAATGGGAATCAACATTCATTTATTTATTGGATCCAATTACGATAATATGATTTATTGCAATTAGATGAAAATTTAATATTTAAAATATTTCCTAAAAGGGAATATAGATGAAACCTAAGAAAATAAATGTAAATAATCGTGAGCCAATGTAAATTGCATCCTTTTGATAACAATGAATTGAATAATAGAATGAAAAGGGAATTTAATAGAATTATTGAAAATTTTATTTTAATTTTGAATTTAATGACATTAAGGATTTATATTGAAATTTATAAATTAATCTTCTCTAAAATTGACCTTTAAATTTGGTTTAAATCATTGTAAATGATTGGAAAATTTAAAATGATAAAAATTGGTAATTATCGAATTTAAATTGAAAAATTGATTAAATTGACTAATTTTTTTATTTAATTAATGGAAAAATAGCCATTTTAGCCACTGACTCGGATTTCGACGAAACCAGTTTCATCGGATCCGTAACGGTGAATAATTTTAGAATTTCAAGTTTCATAGCGATCGGGCTTGTCGTTTGATCGTATGGACTCGAAACGCCTTGAAATAAACGAAATTGAAATCAATTTGAAAATATTGATTTCAGCATAACTTCTTCATACGATGAAATTTGAACGTGAAACTTTTTCCATCGCGTTCAGAATATTTTAAAACACCTATTTTGATATATGGGTTGACCCAATTTCGTTCCGGAGTCGAAACGGGCTTTTTGGGCCACGTTGTCGTTAGCGCGTACATCTATCCTATCCGATCCATCCTATTTCAACTTTGCCTATAAATATCCAGTTATAAACCCTAGCAGCCTCTATTCATCATTCTCTACGTACAATTCATTCTATTCTTTTCTCCTCTCCTCAATGGCTGCAAACCATAGATCCAATTACAAATTCAAAAATCCAATGAAAATTCAAACTCGTCAGAAAAATTTAGAAAAAATATATGTTGTAGATTTCATCGATACGAATCTACGTCAAGTGTTCGTTTCTGTAAATGATGCTCGAATCGTCCTGAAAACTCGGTCAAAGCTAAAAGTTCGCGAACCCTACACGTCGATTTGTGAGTTTTTGATTTTGGCCTCAATTGGCGAAATCGAGATATGGGTTTTGTGGAGAGTGGTGTTGGAAGTCAATCTGCGGTGGTCGCATCTCCTATGGTGGCCGAAGATGGTCGAAAATTGATGATTAGGGTTGCAAAACCCTAACGGCGGCTGTGTTTATCGTGGGGTCGCAAGGGGGTCGTTCGAAGCGGCTCCTCGTGGCGAGCAAGATGGTGTGGGCGGCGCGGTGTACGGTGGCGTATTGATGATGGAGGAGGCGGTCAAAGAATGCAGTGGGGTCGCGTTTTTTTATACGCGTAGGAAAGGAGGCACGCAAATTCTCGCTGACGTGGCTTGAGAATGAAGAAGGGTTTGGGTCTATTTTTATTTTTTTTTAAATTTTATTTACAATATTAAAATTTTAATAACTTTTGCATACGAACACCAATTCACGTGCGATTTTTTTAGTTAGGATCGTAATAAAATTCTTGACATTTTGGCGCTAGTTTGGACATATTTGGAGACTGTGCAAATTTTGGGTTTAAATTAGATTTAAATCTAATTTAAATTCAAAAGGTGAGTGTTTTAACCCACTCACAACTTCTAAAATTTCTTATGTTTGTTAAATTGATATATGATGTGATTTTAAATTTATTTATGGTTATTTGGCATATTATTGATCATCATCTCAGTTAACTTGCATTTATTCAAATTAAATTGTTATTTAATTTTATTTTGCATATAAATTGACAGTTGAATTTATTTAGTATTGCAAATAAATTGCTAGTTAAATTTATTTATTATTGCATATAAAATGTCAGTTAAATAGTTATTAATTTATTTTTGGATATAAATTGTTCGTTGATACCTGTTTTATTTTATATGCTCTCTATTGAGGTTTGTTTAAATTGGATGATGATTTTAATAAATGGTTGATGGTTGATATTGTATGAATGGATGCTGAATTTTTTTATGGTTATAAATTGCAATTTATTATGCATTTTCATCTCATTCGGGTTTGCGGTTTGAAATGATATATAACCGTAAATTTTATTTTTAAATTGCGGATTGAAAAGATAAATATCCGTATCACTTGACCATAGGATAGAAAATTTCATACAGACACCGATGTCTATATGTAAAATTATTTTTAAAATGATTTATGTGGTTTTGTAAAGAAATATATGAGTATATAGATATTAATTTTTGCTATCTTACTATTGAAGTTAGCTATGTATAAATTTGTTTTGAATTATAAAATAAGCTAAGTAATGAAGTTTGATTTCTTTTATAAAATATGGTTAAGTATCTGTTTAAAAATTCTATTGTATATAGAGTTTATAATAACTCAAATAAAAGTAAGGTTGAAGATAAATGTGAATATGATTTGAATTAAAGTATTTAAGAATTATCTTTGAAAAATTTGTTTTGAAATGTAAATAAATTAAGATTTAAAGGGTATGATTTTATAACTTGATTTTGATTTGAGAATTTAAATGAATATCCAATTGATTTAAAGAATATTATCAAGTTAATTTAATTAAAAAGAATATCCTGTTATTGAAGTTTAAGGGTTTTACTTAAATAATATTTGTTCTATTAAGTATACATTTCAAATTTTAAATAATAGGAATTGGATTTGATATATATTAAATTTTCAAAGAATCCATTTTGAAATAGTGGAATATTTAAAGAGTGAAATATATGAACTATAAAAATTTAAAGTTTTGAAATATAGAATATTTAAGCTGTGAAATATATGGGAATTAAAATGGTTTATTTGGAGGTTCAAATTGAAATTGGGATTTTATTGTGAAATTTAAAGAAGCTATTTTATTATATAAAGTAATATAGTATTTAAACCATTAAGCATTAAAAGTTATGTTTCAAAGCTATGGTTTCAAGGTATATAGATTTGAAAAGGCTATGATTTTTGAAAAAGATATATTTGATGTCATATGGATTTGGGTCTTTAAAATATAAATGATATCGTATTTATGTAGTTTTGAAATGAATATTTTATTCTAGTTTTTTAAAGGTATAAATTATTTTGAAATAACCGCGGTGTTATAATAACGTTTGGTTGTTGAAGAGACCGGGATCGGAAGTTGTCATACTCTCTGCCAACTCCGAAAATCACTTTAACAACCGTGTACACGGTGGAGATTCCAGAATGAAGTAGGATGGTGGCGGCGTTTCCTTTAAGGTAAATCCATGGACCCAACTTCCGTGAGTTGGCATAAGGTGGCTAAAACAGGAGCGATCGACGGGTTAATTGAGGTAGCACCTTTGATCGGACACATCCCTTCGATATTATACTTGACTTTTGGATTGATTAGGTGGCCACTTTTGATTTCTTTGTTTTGGGGGTGTTGTTCGAGGTGGGCGGTAGTAGCAGCTACGCGTTACCACCGACTCGGAAGCGTAATTGTATATCTACCCTGGCATTGCCCAGTTGTGCCATATCACCTACCCTAGCGCGCCTTGTACGATTTTTTATTTGTGTCGTACCTATGGAGTATCCTATGGTAGCCTCCCGATCAGGAGGTATTACGGTACTGTATAGACTATTGGCATTATTTTGCGTTAAGGGGAATATTGGGTCACTCCTTAACGCTATTTAAAAGTAAGTTTATTTTACTATTAGACACTATTATAATAGCGAAATATTACTACATAGTAAATAGATTAACGGATCCTTAAGAGATGTGAACCCCAAGCATCTTTTGAGTTACTGCACTCATATTTATTTTTGTTAATTTAACTTACATAAGATCTTTTAGTTCTGACTCGAGTGTTTTGTCTTTTCAATTCGCTCGGGTCAGTCCGAGCGTTTCAGGAATTCAGAGACCTTAGCTCTGGAGGACGAAGACTTATTATTATTATTATTATTATTAGTCCACTATACTCATACTGTTCCGCTGCATTGTTATTGGTATGTGTAACTCTGATAAATGTTGTAAGTATAATCGAATATTTTGTAAAACAGCTTTATAAACTGTATATTTGATTATTATATTTTATCCTTCCGCTGTGAGATTCTATTTTGTTTTATTTCTTTCTTGTTTTTCTAATTTACCCCATAACAATCCGCCATTTCGTATGGTTGAATTGGCACGTGTGTCGATTTAAAGCATGCGAAAAGGTAGGACGTTACACCTAGCCTAAGTAGGAACACGTGTTAATGCACGAACATCGCATTCCTTAGTAGGGCAATGTTTGTAAGTTATTCAATTTATTTTAGTTATTGAATAGAAACAGAGCCGGAATGGGAGGGATTCATGAATTCGGATGTTGTAGGTTGGTTGCAACACAATTGTTATTGGGTATAGAAGGGTTTACGGTTTGTCCGGTTTATTTGCGATATGACTATGCAACTTATTATGTACGAGTGTGAAAGTAGTCACCTCATTTTAGGATGAATATTGTAACACATTTATATAAAACTCGGTGAATATGAACTGTATATCAGATTTGATATGAATTGAAAATGAACTGAAATGTGTAGTGACATGGCAACTTGTCATTTTTGATAATGTTATATTTTGAAACAAGTATAGTAAATGTTGAATTCAGTTATATTCACTCACCAGACTTTGTGACTGACCCCCCTCTCCGCCATGTTTCCTTTGTTTATGATATGTGATAAGTTAGTGGAGACAGGTTGGATTATGATGATGTTGGAAGTTCAAGTGACGAAGGCGTTCTATGTATATTAGTATGTGCATGTGATGGCATGTGCATATAACTAAGGTACATGAAGTATTGTATGAATTTTGGTTGTATTGTATATATATGTATCAGTGACATGTGATACAAACTGTGGATTGGTTTGATAATGATATAGTATTATTTAATTATTATATTTTGTGTTACTTCCACTTTTAATTTTCAAAAACAAAATAGATAGTTTTAGTTTTTTTTCTTCTATCAATCACCTAATAATCCATTGTTTTTTGACTTCTCTGGTAAAAGTTAAGGTTTTATTTTGGAAACTAGAGGCCTAAAAATAGTAGGCTGTTACGTTCGGCATCAGAGAAAAACTATAAGGCTAGGCACGTATGAGAGAGCTTATTTGTAATTGTATTTTATAAGAAAATAATAACATATATGTATACACTTTTTTACCGTTCTAGACTATTATCTGATTTTATTGGAAAGTACTAATGTAGCCCATTTTTCAAATAACTGAGGATGAGTAACTCCACAGAAGCGAGTAGAATAGAGGCTATAGTTGGAGCCGGAGCCAGACTTGACCCACTGAACATGCCTGGCGTGAACATCCCGATCTAGTTTCACCGTATGGTATAAAATTTGAGTAAGGTTAATGAAGCCCAAATTTTAACTTATTGGAACTATATCTCTAAAATGGTTTATTGGAACTATATCTCTAAAATGGTTTTCCCTTATAATTTCCATAAATTATAACTTATTGGAACTATATCTCTAAAATGGTTTTCCGTTATAATTTCCATAAATTAGCCCAAATTAAGAGATCTACTTCATTTGAAATTACGATGAATGATTATTTTCTGTCTATTGAAATAGGCAATGTAAACTATGGAAGATAAATTCATATTTTACACGTCTCTTTCCTTTGGGTACACATATTCTTTGTTAATCAAACGCTGCACATTTCTATGCAATTAAGAATATTAGGAAAATTTATAAAAATTAAACGGATCATATTCCCACCAATTAAAATACATAAAGTCCACATTCCAATAGAATTAGGGTATAAATCTAGATTATATTAAATCTTTACTACCAAATTATGGTTCTGGAATAAATTCTACATCTTATCAACATTCAACTCTTAATATCCTAGGGTCTGATTTCCAAATCTAGGTGTAAACAATATTTCTAATCAAATTTCCTAAGTTGTGGAATATGTAGGCAATGATTTATACGTTTACTTCGAGCCTACAACTCTTAGATCTTTATTTAAGCATAATAATCAAATAAAAGTTCAACGAAATAAATTTCAATGCTATAAGCAAATTACATAATTTCCCACCCATCTTTTAAAGCGTTTCGAATCTCCAGATATGAATTGGATTCTTTGATGCCACTTCATCTCTTTTTTAATCCAAGATACACACACACACACGTTAGAATTTCGAATCTGAGAAGAGATGTGGGGTTGAAGGGGAATATCAGTTTACAATATTGAAATTTACCTTGTTATATGTTGATTCTCTACTTCTCTTCTTCTATTTATGTTCTGCTTTTCTCCAATTTGTATAAACATAAACTATTTTAAAATAAGGGAGAATAGTTAAAAGGAGAAAACGACAGAGCTTCGCTGCTCTGGATAAGGAAATATGAGAATAGAAGGGTTGAGTTAAGCCTGTATTTATAGGCTTTCGAATCAATCATAGCCCTTATTTTGAAAATATTAAATTCGGGCCGTTGTCGAGGTTCAGATCATGGTTAAAACCCTCGACTGGTCAACTGCACCCCTATGAGCGGTCGACTGCTACTGGTCGACCGACCCATAGAGAGGGATCGATGTTGGGTCCCGATTAATTTATTATAAACGTTAATTAATGGTTGTTTAATTATTTTCATTCTATATTCTTTATACGCTCGTAACTTGTTCGTTTGAACTTTGTCGTGAAACTCCGAATGTAAAATTGCTCAGAAAATTGCCACGAATGCAATAATGGAATTTAGTAGCCAAATTCTACCGTTTGCTCCAATTCCATTTTTGAAGCCTAATTAATTATAAACCTAAATTTGCGGGGGGTTACATTTCATTTAAAGTTGTTTTTGAGAATACCAAATAAAGATCTTTATAATTCAAGTGAATTAGGAGAAATCGTTTACAAAGATAGAATTTTTCGACTGCTATGTTAAATAATTCACAATTCAGCACTTGGAAGCATATTTTAAATTCTAGAGACATTAGCAACAAATAATTTCTTGACTAAAGTGTCAGTTAGTTCAACCGAAGGCAGTCTAATCATAACAAGAAGCGTCGCTATAATAAGAGGTTAACTATATTTCTTTTTCTCGTATAATAGAAAGCAAAAGCGAATGCATATACTTCTTAAGTGGAAAGAGAAGTGACCGGTTGATAGTTCTTCTTATTTGACCCGAAAACGATCGATTTAGACATGAGCAGGTTCAGAGAGCTCTAACAGGCTTTGGAGGACCAAACCCACATATGTGGCAAAATAGGGGATGACTTGTGGCTATGGGTGAAAAGCTAATGGTTAACGAAGATTCAAAGTTGGCGGTAGTTGTTTACGGTCAATGGTTATAAGGGCAATCACCAATCAATAAGCTAGGATGAAACAATGTGTGATTTATGGGAAAGGCTAATGCTACTATTGCAAAGATAATTAAAAAATAATAGAAAATGGTTCCCACATCTTCATCGGGTAAATGACATTTATAAAGATAAAATCACAAAATATAAATCAATAACCAAAATGATAAAGATTTTTTGGTATAGGACTTTAAACTAGAGAGGAAAAATTTCCTTTTGAAAGTGTTTGAGATTTTACCAGAGACAATCCACCTAAAGTTAATCGGTACGAATGGATATGAAGTAAAGTTAACTACCTAAGAATGACTTATTGTTCATTTTTGCCTTCGTAAATAAATAATCAATGTCAATAAATAATCAACGAAGGCTAAAATCATAAAATTACAAAAAGCCTGATTGTATGTAAAGTAATTCAGATATAGAAGCAAATGAGCATCTATTTCTCTAATATACTCATTCAAGTTTTCTATTGATGCAAACAAAGTGCAAAACATGAACAAGTATGAGCAACTACGAGCAACAACACATCGTTTAAGGAAGAAATTAAGAGCATTGATTCAAAATTCAAATCTAAGTTTAGTGAAAAAGATTATGCCCACATCATATTAATTACTATATATCATGTATGGGAAGATAGAAACTTTAGATAGAGCGATAAGAAGCAGGCGGACAAGTAACCTGGTGACTTCAAATTGTAAAGGTCATTAAATTAACTTAATCCAAATTCAAGGAAAAACTAAAAAGTAAACATGAATTTAGAATTTGTTTGAAGTCCGTATGACGAAATTTTATCAGACGGTTTTGCATTTTGTTTCTAGAAGTCATGGAAGCAAAAAATGAGAACTATCATGAGAGAAGATAAATGAATAAGTCGGCGGTTTTAGGTTTATTTGATTTCTGTAAAGATGTTATTTTCCAAATAAAGTTATATTGTGCCTTATGTTTAGGTTGAATATTTTGATCAACTAATAAAAATAACAATAATAATAGGTTAAATAACAATAAAATTTCATTAGATAATAAGTATAAACAAGTTATAAAATAAAGTGGAAAATAGGCATAAGGACAAACTTTGAAAAAAAATTAGACGGAAGGACAACAAGTTTCATTTTTAGGCTGAAAGACAAACTTTGAAAGAAATTAGGCTGAAGAACAATGCTAGTTAGAACTATCATTTTGTATAGTGTAAAAACTGAATAAAATGCTAGTTAGAACTAGCATTTTTATAGTGTAAAAATCGAATATAATGCTAGTTTGAACTAGCATTGTCCTTCAGCCTAATTTTTTTCAAAGTTTGTCCTTTAGCCAAAAAATAAATTTTGGTGTCCTTGAAACAATTTTTTTTATCAAAGTTTGTCATTTTTCCTAATTCGCTCTAAAATAAATATAGAATACCATATTTACAGGATTACATATTTATAGAGAACATACATTAATTTTCATTTCACAGTCTAATAAGTCACGAAGAATAAGGATTGGAAAATTAAAGTTACATCTGAACACAAGCCTATAGCCAAATACCACGTGTCATGTCTCTCCCTTCATCATTCTGTTATTCTGTATAGTTTAAATTCCAGATCGCAGCACACTATCCACTTAGCAATAGCACCACGTGTCATGTCTCTCCCTTCATCATTCTGTTATTCTGTATAGTTTAAATTCCAGATCGCAGCACACTATCCAAGCACTATTCAAGTAAGTACTGATTTAGTTTTGTAAAGCTTTGTTGCATTAATATATATATCTCAACTGCTATTTAAATAATGTAATATCGGGCAACCTAACAAAGAAAATTTCCAATATTTTCGATGGATTGAAAAGAAAAATATGATTGGATTAGAAGATGAGTGGTGAAGCATAGTTTCCAATATTCGTCATTCAATTTGCTGAAGACTCATAACTAACAATCTCAAATTGCAATCCTCAATGTAGGTAGTTC
Source organism: Allium cepa (assembly GCA_030765085.1). Classification (NCBI taxonomy): domain Eukaryota; kingdom Viridiplantae; phylum Streptophyta; class Magnoliopsida; order Asparagales; family Amaryllidaceae; genus Allium; species Allium cepa. Next base: position 444,693,026 of record CM060935.1, on the reverse strand, counting down.
TATACGAAATCAGCGGAAAAAAAAAAGAATTAATAAACTTAACAGTTTATAATTTCAGGGATAAAAGATGTTTACATCAAATTAAGGAGAGAATACAGTATACTAATTATGAACTATATATACATGCAGATTAAGACACATACAACTACATGTAAAAACTTTTAATTTATTATGTAATTTAATTACTGTCGATATTTAAAAAAAATAGACATGTCTATCTTTATAGAATGGTGTAATACCAAAAGTAATTAGACTCCTCTAGATGTGACAGTAAGAGGCATACATGAGATGGTTCGATGGATAACATGTGCTTGAATACTGTCCATTAATTTATAAAATAAGTAAAAAGTCTTATTGATTAAGAAAAATTTATCATATGAGGTTTATTTGACGATATATATTATGTTAATTCAACACAATTTATCAGTCAAAAGATGGATGTTACACACTATGATAAACAAAGGGCAAGTCCAAACGATAATACACCTTCAAAAGCATCTTCAACGAAGGATAGTGCACATGTCGAACAACCAACAAATGCTGATAAAAAGACTCTCTCCACAGATGATTTTTGGAATCATAAATTTATTTCTGAAGTGGTAAGTGATATATCAATTAAGAAATTTGAAAAAATAATATAATTAAATTTTATTGCCTTATCGGTTTTCTCTTCATGTTTTTGCAGGTAAAATTATGGAGGAAAATGGATGGTGATAATTATGCAATAAATTTGAACCAAAAGTCGCTATGTAGGATAAAAAATAATAATATTTGTTAGTAGTACTTTTTAGATGTTGCAGCATTTATTATTAATAAGGAAATCACTTTATACTCTCTACTTTTATGTTTTGAAATAAAAGTCTGATTTATATTAATGTTTGCAAATAGTATAATTACTGTATCTTTTATGCGGTGTTCGAATTTAGTTTCATTCTAACAATTTTACTGTTGTAGTTAAATGTTATGTGAATGAAAGTATTTGAGATTAAAAAAATAATAACCTAATCATATTTGCTTTCCAGCCAGTTGTATATCAAAGATGCATAGACAACGAAGACAAAATATAAGAACACATATTTTAATGATGAACAAAGAGAAATGTGCCGTATGAGAGATAGAGAACGAAGGAGAGCTATGAGTCAGGAACAAAGGGAAAATTATCTAGCTCGGCGCCGTGAAATGTATCGACAAAGAAGAGAAAGATCCCAAAATGCAAATTTAGGAAGAAGTATAAATCCTACAGGCAATGAATCTCATATTTACCAGCAAGACAGAAATCCAAGAATACAAATTGAACAAACAGAAACAACATCTATTGAGGAAAGAGAACATATATTACATAACATGTCACAATCTACCCAAGAGCAGAGACAATCATCACAGAATAATAATCAACTACAAAGACGTCAAACTGTGCGAAGGAATGTTAGAACTCACAATGTTGCAAAAAATTTCAAAGATCATACTGGATTTCGAAGGCATTTATTGAAACAGCCAACGTTTTGTCAACATTGTTTGGGAAAATTATTTCAACACGAGAGTGCATCATTGTGTTATTCAAATGGGAGAACCATACTCTCCCCCGTGCATTCACAAAATGAGCTGTTGGAGCTCTACAAGGATACAGGTGCTAATGGTTTACATTTCAAAAGAAATATTCGATCATATAATCATGTATTTTCCTTCACTTCAATGGGAGTGCATGTCGATGAAAATCTAACAAATGGAAGAGCTGGAATTTACACTTTCCGTGCTCAAGGATGTATATATCACAATATTGGATGCCTACTTCCTAAAGAAGGAGATAGACCCAGATTTCTACAACTATATATATATATATATATGATACTGATCATGAAATTGAAAATCGAATGATTGAAAATGAAGACTTGAATAGAGGAATACTGGAAAGGATACAATGTATATTGGATGAGAATAATGATTTTGCTCAATACTTTCGTCGAGTGTCACAACTTCCTGACATCCATAATTATAAATTTATAATTAAAGAAAAACCATTGCACCAACACCAACAATATGTGTTGCCTACATCTTCACAAGTTTCTGCAATGATGGTTGGTCAGGATGAGACAAGTCTTATAAATGGCAGGGATATTGTTCTACATACGACGACGGGTCAGCTTATGAGAATTCCAGAAACACATGGTTGTTACGACCCTCTACAGTATCCTCTTCTACTACCTTATGGAAGTTATGGTTGGGACCTTAACAGCCATAATATAAATGGAACCCCTCTTACATGTCGTGAGTACTATGCTTATATTTTGCAGGTACCAAGTAATTTTACATTCAAAAAATAATAAATTTACAGCTAGCATCATCATATTATAAAAATCAATTAATTATTAGGCATAAATTTAAACATAGTTGATGATATAATGGATTTCATTCTTTTGATTCACACGAGCACTCAAACATAAATATAATAGGTATCAAGAACTACCGGTTTCAATCAACTTAACTACTTATTATATAGACATAATATATATATTCCATTTGCTATTTCTAATCAACTTAAACTTTAGATTCGAAGTGAAGATACTTCTCTCTTCTTACATGGAGCACGTTTACTACAACAATATGTTGTGGATAATTATGTGAAAATTGAAAGTGGTAGAATGAGATGGTTTCGTCAGCAACAAAATCACATTAGATCGGAATTGTATGTGGGACTTCAAGATGCATTGAATGCTGAAGAAAATAATGCAAGTATTGTTGATTCATGGGTTTTGATTCATGACACAAGCTTCAGAGATCATAAGACGAAGTACAAAGAGAATACTATACAAAGGCGACAAAAAGAGAATAAAAGTAAATTGTGCACTACAAAGGAGACAAGACTACAATCCAGAGATTAGTATTAATATTTTATTATATTGAGTCTTAGAATATTGTTAAAATCATTCCTCAAGAATCATCATTCATATTCAAATAAACTTGCTTGCATATTTTAATCAAAATCAAGTTTACAAAAAATGCATGGAGCGAGGATCGAACCCGGGTCACTAGTTTGAAAGGCAAGTACTCTAACCAAATGAGCTACTACTGTTTTTGTTTAACAACAGGTCGGCCGACCGACCAGGATCTTCGGTCGACCGACCCTGTAGTCAGTGCACATATACTCTCTGTTTTGTGTACGTTTTCAAACTCAGCTGACCGGCCGAGGTTTTACGGTCGACCGACCTGACCTGACAATAACGGCTACTTTCTGAAGAGATGCGATCATTTCATGAAGAGTAATGTCCTCTATTTCAAGAGGTACGGACACAACTTTTTATTGAAACTCTTTATGAAAGATTGTAACTCTTCTACAACTATATAAACATCTTCAAATCACTTCTACAATCACCGATTCTTGTTTATAATTCTGAAATCTATTCTCTATTTATTTCCGCAAATAAAAGCATTCATTTTTATTCAATATCACTAGAATCCTTGATTTAAATCATAAACTTCGATTCTACGTGATTATCTTCTTTCTAAATCTTCACACACATATATATACTCTTGAGGATTTGATTATAGGAAAGTTGTACTATCAAAAGACAATCAGTGTTATTCGGAACACATTCGTCAACAAACTATTTGTATTGAAGTTAAAGTCCTCTTCGGCTGTTGAGGCGGAAAAATTCCTGTTCGGCTGCTCAGATGTCGTGTACCTATTCCTCCGGGTTAAGTGAGGGGTTTAGTTTAAATCCAGAGGGTATTCTGGGACTGGACGTAGAACGGGAAGTTCGAACTAGTATAAAAATTCCTGGTGTGCTTACTTTAATTTTTATTTTTACTGCTATTATCAGTTTCCTCATTTATATACCATATTACACGATCCTTAGTACTACACGTACACTTTCATTTGGTATCAGAGCAAGGTCATCCTATAACCGTCACAAAGTTATTTGATATTTATTTCTAGTAATATGGCAACGTCACAAACTAACGATTTTGGCACTAACACCAATACTAATTTCACAGAGGGTCAATCAACTTCACGACCTCCATTTTTTAATGGTATAAATTATAATTATTGGTCAACTAGAATGAGAATCTATATACAATCTAGTGGATTTGATATCTGGAATATTATACAAAGAGAGTACATAACTCCTACTGGAGAATACTCAACTTGGAGTAACACACAAAAACTAGATGCTACATCAAATGCAAAGGCTATGAATATTTTATTTTGTGCATTAGATAGAAATGAATTCAATAGAGTTAGCATGTGCACTTCAGGTTATGAAATTTGGAGAACACTTAAGATAACACATGAAGGTACAAACAAAGTTAAATTAAGCAAAATCTCTATGTTGAAAAATCAATTTGAAAATTTCAAAATGAGGCCAAATGAATCTATAAATGACATGTACTCTAGATTTCAGGATATTTATCATGCTTTATTATCACTAGAACAAAAGTTTACTGATTTTGATGTTATTACAAAAATCTTGAATTCTTTAACGGACGAATGGGAAAGAAAAGTCTTAGCCATTGAAGAAGCAAGTGATTTGTCAACAATTAAACCAGAAGAATTAATAGGTAATCTAATGTCCTACGAAGTAAATTTGCAGGCTAAAAGAAATGGAGCACAAGAAAAGAAAAATGTGGCTTTTCAAGCAGAAAAAGACGATTCCGACTCAGATAATGAAAATATGGCGATGATCACTAAAAATTTCAAAAAGTTTTTGAAATTCAACAGAAACAAATTCAAGGGAAACAAAAATAATTCCAACAACAATTCTAATAGCAGCAAACCATCATCTTCAGCAATGGAATGTTATGAATGTCACAAGAAAGGTCACATGAAGAAAGATTATCCAGAAAGCAAAAAGAGCAATTTTAAGAAGGACAAAACCAAACGAAGAGCTTTTTCTGTCACTTGGGACGACACTGACTCATCATCCTCTTCAGAGAGTGAAAGTGATAATGAACAAGCAAATGTGTGCTTCATGGCTTCGTCAGACGATGTAAGTGATTTTACCTTTGAAGATTTAATTGAAATAAATTCTGAGTTAGTAAACGTAGCAAAGCAACTTAAAAAGAAAAATAAGGAGTTGCAAAGAAAGTTAGATAGAACAATCTTAGAAGTAGATATGCTGAAAGATGAGAAGAAAATATTAGAAGAAGAACTTGAAAATTCTCAACAGTCAAATTCTAATTTATCATCTCAAAATTCATCAATATCTGAAGAACTAGAAATTCAAATGTATAAAAATGATGATTTACTTTTCAAAAATAATAGTTTAAACTCTAAGATTAAGGATTTAGAGTTAGAAAAATCTAGTCTTAAAATAAAATTTGATGATATATCTAAAAATGTATCTAATTTTAATAAAGGGAGAGAAAATTTATCCAGGATTATTGAAAATTCTCAACCTGCTTCAAATAAGAAGGGATTAGGTTATGTTAAGAATTCAAAAACTCACAATGATAAAAGTGGTTTAGGATATAATAAAACCGATCGTAGAAATAGCACTAGATATGCTTTCATGTATAGTAAAAATGATAGTGCTAGTACTAAATTTCGAGTAAAACCTAAATCCAATTTTTATAGAAATTCAAATACTACTATGACCTATAATGTTGATAATTTCTTTAGAAGTACAAAATCATTAACAGGAAATATGAATAAAAATTATCTAAGTATATGCGTTCCTGTTAATTGGAAAAATAGAGAAAAATACATTGATGATTATTTTGATATGGTAGTTAATAATGAAAATTATATTTATAAAGGTTCAACCACACCCAAATGGGTATGGTTTCCTAAAATTTAGAAAATTATAAGAAGCCTGGGTATCGCATACTTTAAATGTTAATTTTTCTGATACCTTACATTATAAGTAGTAGTTATTTTGTTTTATATTGTTCTATGTTAACACTTATGTGAAATATAATTTATATCATCAGTTAAACTCTCCTTTTTGTCGATGACAAAGGGGGAGAAATATATAAAAACTAACAAGTTTTTGCAGAAAAGTCGCCATATATTCAGGGGGAGAATTACAATATATACTACTTCGTCACATAAGTATTGTCATCAATCAAAAAGGGGGAGAATGTCGATTCATGGGTTTTGATTCATGACACAAGCTTCAGAGATCATAAGACGAAGTACAAAGAGAATACTATACAAAGGCGACAAAAAGAGAATAAAAGTAAATTGTGCACTACAAAGGAGACAAGACTACAATCCAGAGATTAGTATTAATATTTTATTATATTGAGCCTTAAAATATTGTTAAAATCATTCCTCAAGAATCATCATTCATATTCAAATAAACTTGCTTGCATATTTTAATCAAAATTAAGTTTTCAAAAAATGCATGGAGTGAGGATCGAACCCGGGTCACTAGTTTGAAAGGCAAGTACTCTAACCAAATGAGCTACTACTATTTTTGTTTAATAACAGGTCGGCCGACCGACCAGGATCTTCGGTCGACCGACCCTGTAGTCAGTGCACATATACTCTATGTTTTGTGTACGTTTTCAAACTCAGCTGACCGGCCCAGGTTTTACGGTCGACCGACCTGACAATAACGGCTACTTTCTGAAGAGATGCGATCATTTCATGAAGAGTAATGTCCTCTATTTCAAGAGATACGGACACAACTTTTGATTGAAACTCTTCATGAAAGATTGTAACTCTTCTACAACTATATAAACATTTTCAAATCACTTCAACAATCACCGATTCTTGTTTATAATTCTGAAATCTATTCTCTATTTATTTCTGCAAATAAAAGCATTCATTCTTATTCAATATCACTAGAATCCTTGATTTAAATCATAAACTTCGATTCTACGTGATTATCTTCTTTCTAAATCTTCACACACATATATATACTCTTGAGGATTTGATTATAGGAAAGTTGTACTATCAAAAGACAATCAGTGTTATTCAGAACACATTCGTCAACAAACTATTTGTATTGAAGTTAAAGTTCTCTTCGGCTGTTGAGGCGGAAAAATTCATGTTCGGCTGCTCAGGTGTCGTGTACCTATTCCTCCGGGTTAAGTGAGGGGTTTAGTTTAAATCCAGAGGGTATTCTGGGACTGGACGTAGAACGGGAAGTTCGAACCAGTATAAAAATTCTTGGTGTGCTTACTTTAATTTTTATTTTTACTGCTATTATCAGTTTCCGCATTTATATACCATATTACACGATCCTTAGTACTACACGTACACTTTCAAGTATGACACTTTTCCCTTCTCTTTGGTCTGTTTATACTACACACACATATATAATTTTATATCAAATTAATTTTTTGACATAGGTAACATAGGCAGAAGAGTAATATTACCCTCTTCATTCAATGGAAGTCCACGTAATATGTACCAACGATATCAAGATGCTATGGCTTCAGTACAAAAGTTTGGAAAGCCAGATTTGTTTATTACAATGACATGTAATCCTACGTGGGAAGAAATCACATCAGAACTTTCATATGGACAAACTTCGCAAGATCGCCCAGATCTTACTACTAGAATTTTCCGTTCCAAATATGAAGAATTAAAGCATGATATTTACGACAAAAAAGTTCTTGGATTGGTTGCAGCACATGTTCATGTCATCGAATTTCAAAAAAGAGGACTACCTCATGCTCATGCTTATTATTCTAGACAACGAAGATAAATTACATAGCCCAGATGATTATGATGCTGTTGTAAGAGCTGAAATCCCAAATCGTGATGAAGAACCAGAATTGTACAATGCTGTCATTAAATGGATGCTTCATGGGCCATGTGGAAGACAACGACCAAATGCTCCATGCATGAAAGACGGAAATTGCAAAAAAAATTATCCTAAGCAATTTTCATCATGTACTATTCAAGGTAATGATTCATACCCAATTTATCGAAGGCGGGATAATGGTATAAACATTGCACTAGACAATATTGGTGATATTATAATGGATAATCGTTGGGTTGTTCCATATAACCCATGGCTGCTGAAAAAATATGATTGTCATATAAATGTTGAAGTTTGTAGTAGTATCAAATCTGTCAAATATTTATACAAATATGTATACAAAGATCCAGATCGTGTGACAGTGGAAATTCATCCAACATTTGAAAATGATGATATTCAAAAGTTTTTAGACGCAAGATGGATATGTCCCCAAGAGGCATTCTGGAGAATTTTTGAATTCTCCTTGCATACAATATATACATCAGTTCAACGTCTACAGATACACCTTCCAAGCAGGCAACAAGTGACTTATCATGCTAACCAAACTGTGTCTGATGTTTTATTGGATGATAACCTCTCTACATCAATGTTAATTGAATTCTTCAACACAAATTCACAAGATTTAGAAGCAAGGCATTTTTTATACCGTGAATTCCCAGAGAAATACACCTGGATATCAGATATTAAAAAGTGGCGACGAAGAGCATCACATAAAAAGGCCATTGGACGAATTTACAATGTTTCTCCATCAGAAGGAGAACGTTACTTCTTGCGAATTCTTTTAAATCATGTAAAAGGACCATCGTCGTTTGACTATCTTCTAACCATCAATGGTATCAGATACCCAACGTTTCGGCAAGCAGCGGAAAAGATGGGATTACTTGAAGAAGACCAAACCATAAGGGCATGTTTGATTGAAGCATCAAACACACAAATGCCTTCGTCTTTAAGAAGATTATTTGTAACAATCTTAATTTATTGTGCACCAACGGGGGTAAGAAAATTATGGGAAGAATTTTTCTATAATATGGTTGAAGATTATCCAAGTTCAAGTGCAATGGCTCGGTCTATACTTGAAAATCGTCTACTGCATGATCTTAATAATCTATTAATGAACCATTATAAACTAATATCTGATTTTGATCTTCCAAGTATTAGAAATGATATAGATGCTAATTCCCTTGCTTACAAATTAATAGAGGAACAATATTCTATTGTAACGCCTAAAGAGGACTTTACATTTAATGAAAAGTTGAATGAATGTCAACAATATGCATATACTGCAATTACTAATGTTGTGTACCATAAGAAGAGCAAAATCTATTTCATAGATGGCCCTGGTGGAACGGGAAAAACCTTTTTGTATCGAGCAATACTTGCAAAACTTAGGCAAGATGGATTAATTGCACTAACAACAGCTACATCTAGGATAGTCGCAACAATCTTACCAGGTGGTCGAACTGCACATTCGCGATTTAAAATTCCAATCAATCTAACTTCAACATCACTGTGTACGATACCTAAACAGTCTAAAGTGGCTGAACTTATGAGATTAGCATCCATTTTTATTTGGGATGAAGCAACAATGACCCACAGATATGCTTTTGAAGCACTAGATAGAACTTTAAAAGACATACTGGGAAATGACATGCCATTTGGAGGTAAAATTATAATCATCGGAGGGGATTTTAGACAAGTTTTACCAGTTGTACAAAATGGTACAATATCAGAAATTATTGATGCGTGCATTGTTAAATCGTCCTTATGGAAACATGTAGAAGTGATCCATCTCACTCAAAATATGAGGGCAAAAGAAGATCCATTCTATATAGATTTCCTACTAAGAATTGGTGATGGAAGTGAGCCACATATATCTGAGAACATGATAAGACTCCCGGATGAAATGGTTATACCATGGGAAAATGAAAAATCAATGACTACTCTAATAAATTTAACTTTTCCAGACTTATACGTTAATGCATTCAATACAAAATATATGATTACAAGGGCTTTGATCACCCCACTTAATGAAAATGTGGATATGTTAAACGATCAAGTTATAAATCTTTTTCCTGGTGATCATCATGTCTACTACTCTTTCGATTCTATGGAAGATGATATAAGAAATCTATACCAGCTAGAATATTTGAATTCAATAAATTTGAGTGGTTTACCCCCACATAAATTGGTCTTGAAAAAATGTGCTCCAATTATGCTACTAAGGAACCTTGATCCAAAAATGGATTATGTAATGGTACACGGCTTATATGCCGCGAACTTTACAGAAACATCATAGATGCAGATATTGCTATTGGTCACTTTGCTGGAACTCGGGTTTTCTTACCAAGAATACCTATGAAGCCCTCTGAAGATATCCGTTTACCATTTACTTTATTACGTAAACAGTTCCCTATAAGGTTAAGTTTTGCTTTAACTATTAACAAAGCTCAAGGGCAAACAATTCCAAATGTTGGAATTTACTTACCCCAAGATGTATTCAGCCATGGTCAACTTTATGTTGCATTATCAAGAGGTGTTTCAATGAAAAACACCAAAGTTTTAGTAAAAAACAGTGAAGTTCAAGGGCAATCCGGAACCTATACAAGAAATGTTGTCTACAAGGATGTGCTAATATCTTCAAATGGAACATTTTGATATATTTTTTTATTAGTTATTTCTTTTTGTAACGTTTGACACATAATTCGATAATTTTATATTTAGTTCTTTTTTATAGTAATACAAGCTTATAGAATAATAATCATCAGTGATGAAATAAATCATCATTTTATTGATTATTTTGTATATACAAGTACGCTTTCGTGTATGCCATTCGTATGTCATTTTACATTTGCAAATCTATATATATATATATATATATATATATATATATATATATATATATATATATATATATATATATATATATTCTTGCATTTCTAAAACACATGTTGTTTGTACTTTTAAAAGCACCCGCCACACCAATATAACTTAAATATAATAGCTTTGGTGTAATATTTTTTTATTACCAGCATGAACTTCCTCAAAAGTTTTCCTATAGATATTACCAAACGTTAATATCACTTAAAAATAGAAATTTTTAATTTTTTTTTTTCAATTTCAAAACGCTCTCTTACATACATTACCAAATTTAATATCAATTAAAAATAGGATTCAAAAATTAAACTTTATATACATTTTCGCTTTTTGTAAATTGATAACAGAAAAAAATTCAACCTAACAAAAAAACTAAATGTTCCAACTTAGAAATAAAAATGTACTCATGATTTCAACACAAAAACATACTTAAACATTTATGAGAATAATTTGAATATGTTAAATATATATATATATAATTTATAAAAAAATCAATTTACTCGCACGAAGTGTGTACTATTGTCACACGCAAAGCGCGTGCCGTAACACTCGTATTTATAGAGAACATACATTAATTTTCATTTCACAGTCTAAAGAGTCACGAAGAACAAGGATTGGAAAATTAGAGTTACATCTGAACACAAGCCTATAGCCAAATACCGTGGAACGAACGGTTTTCAACAATAACAATTTTACGCAGAACCCGAAACGCCATGCAACCTTTTCCCGTCATTTTTGACCTTTCACAGTCACAAAACAGTAATAAATTCTAGTTGATTCGCGATCCATACGCCCATATAGACTCCCATACGCCCATATAGACTCCTACACACCTCCTGCTTCACATCCACTTCAAACTCAATTCAACCCAGCAATCAATCAGTTCAATCACAATTCACAAATGGCGATAGTTGTTTCCCAAAATACCACAAATGCCCTCACCGCTTCATTCAACGACCAAATCCGCCCGCTGTTGGACGCCATCGACCGCCTCCGCCACCTCAAAGTGATGCAAGAAGGCGTTGAACTCCCCACTATCGTTGTCGTCGGCGATCAATCCAGCGGCAAATCAAGCGTCCTCGAATCATTAGCAGGCATCAGCCTGCCACGTGGCCAAGGCATTTGCACACGTGTCCCTCTCATAATGCGTCTACAAGATGACCCTTCCCGTTCTACCCCTGAGCTTCTCTTGGAGTACTTGGACAAGATAGTTCCAACTTCAGAACAAACCATAACTGAAGCTATCAGTTCCGCTACCGATGAAATAGCAGGCAATGGAAAAGGAATTTGCGGCACTCCCCTTACACTTGTAGTCAAAAAACGAGGCGTGCCAGATTTAACCATGGTAGACTTACCAGGCATCACCCGTGTGCCTGTTCATGGGCAACCAGAAGACATTTATGAACAGATATCCAAGATCATCATGGAATATATTTCGCCCAAAGAAAGTATAATTCTTAACGTCCTATCTGCTTCAGTTGATTTTCCAACTTGCGAATCAATTAGAATGTCGCAGCTAGTAGATAAGAACGGAGAGCGGACTTTGGCAGTTGTTACTAAAGTAGATAAATCACCTGAAGGTTTACTGGAAAAAGTTACTGTAGATGCGGTTAACATTGGACTTGGTTACGTTTGTGTACGTAATCGTGTTGGGGATGAGACTTATGAACAAGCTCGTGCGGAGGAGGCCAATCTTTTTCATAACAATCCCCATCTTTCTAAAATTGACAAATCTATTGTTGGAATTCCAGTTCTTGCACAAAGGCTGATGCAGATTCAAGCGGCTAGCATATCGAGATGTTTGCCTGACATTGTGAGGAAGATCAATGAAAAGTTGAGTCACAATGTGGCTGAACTGGAATCCATGCCTCAAAATCTGTCTTCTGTTAGTGATGCCATTAGAGCGTTTATGCAAATGATAAGTTGCACTAAAGAGATGTTAAGAAATATAATACTAAGAGGTGAGTATGAGGATACCAATGAAGCCATGCATGGAAGAGCAAGGCTGGCTGATATGTTGCTTAAGTTTTCGAATGAGATGCCTTTGAACTGTCCTGTGTTGGAGAATGAGTTTTTAATGGATGAGATTCATGTTTTGGAGGAATGCAAGGGTATCGGGCTTCCTAATTTTCTACCCAGGAATGCTTTTCAGACTTTATTGCAAAGGAAGATTAATCTTGTTTCGGATAAACCTTTTCAGTTCGTTAGTGATGTCTGGTTGTACATCGAAGGTGTAGTTCTGACGGTGGTATTGAAGTATTCAGATAACTACCCTCAGCTTCAGTCTTCTACTAGGAAGGCTGTGATTAGTGCCATTGATGAAAAGAAGAAAAGATCAATTGCAGTATGTAATCTTCTTAATATCTGTATATTTATGCTTTGTACGTACTATGATTGTAAACATTACTGTTTGCAGGCTGTGAAGGAAGCAATAGAGAAGGAGACATCAGCAGACTATACGTCCAACCCAGAGTATATGAACACATGGTATGAGCTGATGGAGAAGCAAGGGAACTTCATGGAGATAATACAAAATCCAAACAGAGAAGCAAAGATAAAGCTGGAGAAATTTGGTGAGGTTGAAATTGGACATCTGCGCAAGTACTCTTCATTAGCTGAACAGGCATATGATATGAGAATGAGGCTGAAGGCTTACTGGAAGATTGTGATAATGAGAATGGTGGATGAATTTGCTCTGCATATTTTGCATAGTTTAAAGATGTTAGTGGAAGAGGAGCTGGAGGTGGAGCTGGTGAATGAGGTGCTTGGTTCTAGAATGAATGGAATTGAAAGGATGCTGGAAGAGTCACCGATGACGGCGGGAAAAAGAGAGAGGCTAAAGAAGAGTATTGAGTTACTCAAGGAGTCCAACATGGTTGTCGCAAATTTGATGGATAAGATTAGTTCTGCTGCCTGAGTTTTCGTTTCTTTTGGGATTGTTTTGACTGCCAAGTGCTGGCGTTGTTTATGCTTTGGGTTAAAGAGTTCTATGCTTTTAGGTTTAAGTTGCTTAGGTGTGTGTTCTTGTTTTATGGAGGTTATCTGTTATGAAGTATTGGAGCTGTTACTTTTAATAATCGTTCTTAGTTTTTATCTTCAATGATGTTATTCTTCTTACTAAAAATATTTTAGTAAAATTTAGTTATAACAGATAATATGCCATGGACTCCGCTTGTTGTCCACATAAGTACATTATATCCATCCATATGTATACTTAATATGAAATATGGACTTTAGATCACCCAAAATAGACATTTATTGCCGTAGCCTTTTAATAATGGTTTGTTGTTTGGTCCTTGGAATTGTCAAATGAATAGTCAAGCCAAAACTCATAACCTTGGCCTTGTTTCATGATTCTTGCTAGGTCATTGGAATCCTCTAATGGATAGTTCAGCCAAAATATGTATAACCTAAACCTTGTTTGTTTGATTGTTAGGGTATCTCCAGTGGCTTAAGCACCGGATACACAGGACATCGTGGACTGAAATATACAGTAGTCAGACGTTCATTTAATGGACGATTGGCTTCAGGCACTCAGGCATTAAACGTCCATTAAATGGACGTCAGCCCTCCACCTTTTCAAATCTTTTTTTTACCAGGGCCCCCATATCTCGGAGATCCCCCCTTCTGGCGCCAATTAAATGAACTCTCGAATCCAGTTTAAAATTCTGAATTCGATTCTGAGTACGCTTCATATTACGCCTTGAATTGACGACTGGGGAGAAATCCTTAATATTACCCCCTTAATTCTAACCACCGAAGATGCTCTTAGTGATCATCTAATTCCGACTCTCTTGCATCAATGAGTATCCTTTTCCAACCATTCTCATCTAATTCCGAGTCTCTTGTTCAATTTTTTTTAATGTTCTTATGATTTTGATATAACATAGTGTTGCTCTTGAACTTGGTACATCTATTGTTGCACTAAAGATAAAAAAATCAATATGATTCATTATATCCCTTCTTTTAGCAAGTATTCATAAATCTTGCACCCAAAATTTAAATAAATCAACGCATTTAAAAATAGGTGGTGTTTGCTTAGGAAAACAGACAAACAATCAGTACAACAATGACCGGTGCTATTCTCCCAGTGGTTAGACGTTTCAACTTTGGTGTGAAATGTCATAGGTTAAAGATGTCACGGGTTCAATAACTTGTGTAGCGTGATTCGAACATATATTGACATGTAGATCCTGTATATTAACTGAGACTTGTAGTGCTAATACTTACTGCCATCTAAGTACCAATAAAAAAACAATATGTACAACAATCTATTTGTCAATAGAAATGCAAAATGTAGCTAATCGAACTCTCTTCCTTAGGAAGAAAGATATTTTGGTTGGTACATTTATGAGCAGAAACTCAATTCCATTATTGTCTGTACTTGGAGTACTTACATGTATCACCTATGTTGAATATTGTTTGGTATTTTCTAAAAAGTAGCTATTTCCTATAAATGCAGTCTTGAATTTATTTGACAACATTCTGTTCGATATCCTTTGGTCGGTAGGATTTGATAGACTTTGAGTAGATTGGTTGCAACCATTGGAACTACAATGTCATCTAGCGGATTAAAAGAATTGATTTTAAAAAATAATTTGTTAGATATAACCAAAGATCATTTTTGTGTTATTATGGACAAATTTCAAATTATATTAAATCATGTTTAACATAAATTCAATTGTTTTTTATTAAAATATTATTTTTTATATAAATTTATTTATATTAATGTGAGTATCAATATACTCAACATTTACGTTAATGTTTATTTTCATATGAGGATGTATAATAAAGTAATAACAAGTATACATATGTGATAATACACATACACACATTTTAATATTATTCACTATATAAACACATACACACACACACACATAATGTGTGTGTGTATTACAAAGTAAATATGTATATACATAAGTGTGTATGTCTGTACACACACATATTGATACATACATACGTTATATTTTCGACCATAATTTATTATGATTTTTTA
Organism: Allium cepa; assembly: GCA_030765085.1. NCBI lineage: Eukaryota > Viridiplantae > Streptophyta > Magnoliopsida > Asparagales > Amaryllidaceae > Allium > Allium cepa. Next base: position 444,677,444 of record CM060935.1, on the reverse strand, counting down.
ATTTATTGACATACACATATTTATATTATATTAAATAAATGTTTAGAGGTATTTGTATCTAAATAACAGATCTTATTTACAAACACACACATACACACAGACATACATACATACACATGTATGTGTGTGTGTGTGTGTGTAGAGAGAGAGACAAATGTGCACACACAGAGACAAACATATATAGACACACACACACACACATACATACATACATATATATATATATGCGTGTGTTGTGTATGTGTAAATTCTCCACATCAACTAAAATATCTACCTAGACATTTTGGCCAAAATATAGAAAACCTAATGTATTTAATTATTAATGACAAGTAATAAACCTAATGGTCAAATAAGTCCTATTATTTAGGATCTTTATTTAATTTAAATTTTGAGTAAATCTTAGTGTTGAAATTATTAAATAATTATACATATAAAGTATATAATAAATATCATATTCGGCTATAATAAAATTGAATTTGTACTAAAGGCCAAATATATATATATATATTTATTAAACAATTTCTTTTTCAGCTTAAATAAATATTTTCCAATTTTTTTTTTGTAAATAACATATTATATATATATATATATATATTTAAATAAAATCATAAATGATAATATATATATAGATATTAAATTATATAAATATTGTTAAATATTTTTATGTTATGCAATACATACATACATATATAATTGGCATACATACATACATATATATATATATATATATATATATATATGTTAATCACATAAAAAATCGTTTATACATTACTCAAAATAGATGAATATTATTTATATATTATATATTTATAGATAAGAAAAATTGTTATTTTCACATTAATGGTCAAAAATGCGATACATGGTTTTTTAACATATTAAAAACCTATGAACAAGAAAATAGCTGGATGAAAGAGCCTAATTCATATAGGGTTGAATGATAGGTCGACCTTGAAAACCTCCATTCAGAATAGACTTTCTATCGATTAGAAAACCGTCGAATTATATTGTTATAAAACCGTAAGCGTACGACGTATAATCGTAGTACATATGCAAGTATGGGTCAATCCCACAAGAAAAGCAAATTTTTTAAAATCACTCAATCAAATTATCCTAAACATTTGAAATTATATTAACTAAAAACTATTTAAAAAAAAAGAGCAAAATGGAATTTAAAACTATGTGATAGGCAATTTAAAGGCAAATCTCTTCTCATGATTATATAAATCAACAAAAAATGAATTTATGTAACACCCCCACACCCCTTAATGTACCCAAAAAGGACACACTAAAGGATATGGTGCGTTATAGGTATAGCTAAAAACTTTACAGAGACTAAGATTCACAAAACAAAATAAACAAAAACAGCGGAAACATTTAAAATAATAACTTATTTAAAAATCAAACTTCATAAAGTAAGTTATAACCAAAATAAGCCTCAAAATACCAAATACATATGTCTTACGAAAATATCGTCTCAGTCATAATACCAGAGTACATACATAAAACCATCCTTCTCAACAAGCGCCAGTACATGAAAACAAAACTAAAAAGAAGAAGTAGAATACATGATGAAAAATCTCCACAGTTGAAATCTCCAAGAGTGCAAAGTCTACTGTTCCTATCTCTGCTAGGCTATGGGGGAAAACAAGGAAAATAGAGGAGTGGGTCAGACTAAAATTCTGGTGAGTGAAAGTAATTACTAGTATTTTCAAACAAGGTAAATGCAATAAACTTTCCAACAGTTCTAGTATAAAAAGAAATAAAGGAAAAGATAAAGCTAGAATAAAATATGTATTAACTGTTTGCTTTACTTAGATAGTTCGATTAGATTGATTGTTTGCACTTGCTTTGATTAGGCTAAATCCCTAATCCTACTTTAATTAGGTTGATGTTCTAATTCTACCTTGGCCTTCTATTTCTACTGCGCCTACTATGGACTAGACCCATTCTGTTGGTCCCTACATAAAAGATACGGACTAGACCTCTCATGTTGGTCCCAATGCAATAGACACTTACTTCTGCGGACTAGACCCATGCTATTGGTCCCTATGCAAAAGATACCTAGTTAGCACCTGGAACTCAATAATGACTTATCAGCCTGCATTGAGGACCCACGCTTGACCACCATTAGGCTCGGGCGATCTATTGCTCCCTCTTTGACCTCTTATTTATCATAGCTCCAGCATAAGCATGCTCTAGGCTCACCTCTGCTATTGTGAGACCACCTGCGTCTGGCTAAAGGGAATGCTATTGTGCCTTTTGTCCAAATCCCTATGATTTGAACTTCTAATTATTGACCACTTATTTACCATCACTTCAGCATAAGCTTGTCCTAAAGGAAATGCTGCCACTACGGGTCTTACTTTAATCTTTTCTTATTAACTTATCATAAGTTTTAAAATAAGCCTCTATATCTGTAAAGGACTACCCCATTGAGCGTACAATACCAATCTTTTATATTCATAAAGGACTACCTCGTTGGGCCTACAATACAGATCATCTATATCAGTAAAGGACTATCTTGTTTGGTCTACAATACAGATCTTCTATATCTTTCTTATTAACATAATCCAAGATCTAAGTTTATTAAAATAAGCCTCTTCTGTTATTTCTACTTTATTTGCTTATTAACTTAATTTAAGTCTTAAAATAAGCTTTTCCTGTTCTTTCTACTTAATTATTGTCTCTAATTATAACCCATGTGTTATAACTTTGCTTATTAACTTAACCCAATATCTAAGTTTGAAAATAAGCAACTACTGCCATTTCTTCTATTTTCTCTTTTTAGTTATAATTACGTGTTATAACTTCGTTTGCAAATATCTTAAATTTGCCTATTTCAGTCTAAGTCCAATTTATTACAGCTCTTCTTATTTTTCATCCCATTTTCTGTAAATTCAGTGTTCTTATATTTATTAGTCCATATTCAAGATTTATTCTATTCTATTTATTCCATTCGCATAAAAAGAAAATTAAAAAGAAACTGACATTTATAGATAGAAATCCCAACATAGTGTAACAACCCGGATTTTTCATCGTTGAGTTTGGAATATTTAAATGGGTTTAAATATTTAATTTGGATTATAAATTGACCTTGAATATGAAAAGTCTGGTTTTTATTTCAATAAAATAGATTCAGAATTTAATATAGTAGTTTGTTGGATGATATAACTATTTAATTTAATAGAATTTGGTAAAATATAAAATCTAGAGTTTCAAGCTTGTTAAAAATATTTTAAAGGCTTGTAAAATTTATATTGATAGTACTGAAGATAGTAAAAGCGTTAAACTTGAATTTGGAAATGTTTTGTTAAGTTTTGAAATTTTATCGTTTAAATCGATATTTAAAAATAGTCTTCTGAGGCATATTCTCGGAATTCGACGAAACTAGATCCATTGGATCCGTACTAGTGTATTATTATCGGATTTCAATTTTGTAGTGATTAGAGTTGTTGTGTGAGCATATGATATATAAACGCGCTAAAATTTATTTCGAAATTTAACATAATAACTAAGTCCAAAAAGCTATCTTCTCCATATGATCGATTTAGGACTCAAAACCTTTTCCATTACGCTCGAAATAAGGTTATAACATTATAGACGCCTGACGGCACACCACGGTAGGAGGTCGAGATTTGGAGTTACGTAATTCGAGACAGTTTACAATTTAAATAATATTTATATATATTTGATTGACTATTTTCAACATCAGCCTACATTCTTTCCTATCATAACTTTTCCGTTTCACCTTTGAAGTATTGTAGCCCTTCTCTAGCATGCAACCGTTTGTTCAACATCACATCTTGCCCCTTTTCTCGTTTATATCACGGCCTTCCCTTTCTTTGTTTCCTCAGTTCACAAGTAAACCGAGCTTTCTTTCAGTAAGATGTCGAGCCCTCCCTTTTTCTTCTCTCCTCTTCGAATTCAAGTGTTCAACAATAAAAGAAAAAAACTCAATCGCATCCCTTGTTGTTTTTTTTCATTTCAAACAAATCTGGGTCATAGCCTTATGGCGAGGCAGTTTCCCCCCAAATCGAAGAATCATCGTGACATCGTCGCGATATGGGCGAGCGCGGCTTGAGGGACGCTGTAACGATCCCCCGTTCTGACCGCCTCCAGTCGGTAATTAAACCAACTAGAAACGTTCAAAATGACGGATTGTTATTTAGTTTATAGAGTTTAAACAGAATCAGCCACAGAATCACAGAGTAATAATAATATTTCACATAAATGAATTTCTCTTTTATATACAAATATCAGAGTTGTACAATGAATTACATTTTAATACAGCGGAACAATTTATTTATTATTAAGTACAAGAAAAAATTTCCAGAAAAACTTTAGTGAAGCGGTAATCCCCCCTCTCTAACTTCACTGCTTGAAAATCTTCAAGCTGTAAAAATACTCGGTCTGACCCGAGCGTTTTATGCAAAACACAAAAAACACTCGAGTCGGGATTAATCTTAATTCAAGTAAATAAGTTTGCAATGAACGGAAATAAAATGGTAACAGCCCAACAGGGTTAATGGTGCAGTACAGGCAGCAGAAGGGACAAAGCAACTTGGATCAGTCCAAGAAAAAATATATGTAAATAATATAAGTTCCCACAAATGAACATAAGGAGTGTACAGGAGTACACACATATCAGCCCAGCAAGTACAAATCTGGGTAACAATTCTTAGGTTAGCATGGCAGATAAGCACATGAGCCACTTGAGTGAACACATTTCACACAACCATACAGTTTACAAAAGTCATGGCAACAAGTAAATGAGGCAACAAGGTCAACAATTAAGCAAAATTTCAGAGGGGAACAGAGAAAAAGATGTTGGATCTAGCATGGTTTCATTTTTTTTGTGAACCAGAAACTTTTTTCATTTACATGCTTAAGCCTAAAATCAAATGTAAATGATATCTTCATTTATCTACAGGCACATACGGGCATACTACTACATATAGATACATACAGGCACAAATATTCAAGCATATTCACATGCAATCATTCATGAGGCTTGTTCTTGATTTATTACTGGGACATGAGGTAAGTTTAAACAAAAGGACCCAACTTATTAACTGAAACATCATGTATGACCAACCAGAGTTCATCACACAGGTCAAATAGAAAACAGAGGGAAAAGATTATAGCAATGCATCAGATTCATCAAAGCATTGGTTTAAGCTTGGAATCATTCATATATGGCATGCAAGCATAATACACAGCAAACAACAAAGAACACCACAAGCAGAGATCAATAAGTATCAAATTTTTGTTTATAACACAAATCCTCTAAATCCAAAGATAAAAAAATTTAAAACAAAGTTTGAATCCTATTATTTATTTTTTCTTCTTAAAAACTAGTGACCAAGAATGTTTATTTTTAACATATTTTTAAAATTTTTACTGCCATTTATCATTTTATAAGAGAAAATCTGATAGATTCATTTGAAGTCATTTTTCTTATCTATACTTCATCACCGGGACAAATTTTTTTTTAAAATTCTATCACTTAATCAAGTTTATAAATTGAGATATGGTTTACTTCATGTTTATAAATTCTATCACTGTGATGAACTTTTATCTGTTAAACAACAGAAAAGCACATAGGTATGTACACAGTCATGCCTGTACATCATCACTTATACAAAACAACTCCAGGTACCAAACCAAGCATCACAACATATAATAGACTTAAGTCGTTTATTTACAGATAAACAGAGAAGGAAGATTTGGTTTGCTAAATTGATTTCAGGTTGTAAAGAGAATCAAGCCTTTGATTTTCAATCTTTCATTTTGAAACTTTTAAAAACTGCAATTGCCCCTTTGATATTTTGAACTCTTTAAATAAAACTGAAATGCTTTTAATACTTTGAATTTTACGATCCTGAGTTGCCTTGAAAATAAAGTTTGTTTGCAAAACCAACTTTCCAGATTTACAGAAGAAAAAAAAATGATGCAGTTTTGCTTTATGTTTGAAATGTATAGGATACTGATATGTACAGTGGTATTCACAATTTAAATATCAATTCAAGCCATATTTATGCTAAAACATCCATGCAAGCACTGACATAGTTATCAACTAAACACATAAATTTCCAGTAAATTCCTATTAAATTTTAACTTAAACAAAATTTTAAATCTTAATGTTTTAAGTCAACAAAGATGTCTTGATTAATCCTTCCTTCTAACAGAAACTAATTAAAGGAATATGATTTTAATAAAAACTTGTGCCAGGGAAAACAAAAACAGATCAAAGCAATTTAACAGCATGTATACAACTACAATTACACATCAGACAGTTAATTATAAACATATGCAATATTTGTTCATTTCAATATACTAGCATGCAACTCAAACTATACTTTCCTACATCATTCAACTTCAATAGCAATAGAAAAAGGGTTTTAAATTTAGTATGGTTTACACTGTAAACCAAAGTGTTACAGGAAACAGAAAAACTGGAAACAACATTTCCAAGCAAATATAAACACAAGCATAGCCATTCATTCACATGCAAAAGCTATTCACAATTATACAAGCATTCAAACACAAAGAACTGAATAAAGCATAGGTTTACTCACAAGCATCATAGAATAAATTGAAGGTTGAAAGGTTTGCTCACTGTGTTTATCACAAACAGTTTCTAAAAGAACCTCAAATTTGTGTTTTTAAGGTAATTACTGAAACTAGGTCAATTTCAAACTTATTAAGTTTTGTTATTAAAATATGGTGCAAGCTTAAAGTACAACTTCAACTTGTTTATTGAAACAAAAATGTATAGCTACTTAGTTTTATCATTAAATCAAATAGAGACAGGGGGAAAAGAAATGGACTTTCTTACAGGTTCTCAATTTTTTTTCTAAAACAGTGACTAACCTCTTATACAGTCAACATGACAAACCAAGCATTCAAATTTCTTGCATGCAAACAAGATTTACATTTCCTATATCACTCAGACATACACATAGCAACACTGATAAGAGGGAGACAGGGTTTACTCACAGGCATTTCAAATTGGAGGGAAAAAAAATTTATTTACAGACACATACATACATCACATATGCACTGAACTTCAAACAAGCACATCTAAACAAAATTTTCCACAACCAGATTCAAAGACCCATCACATGCAGCAAAACAAAGCAAGCAAAGTTTTTTGATAGCATCTTCTCTTATCAGTTTAAAAGCAAATTAACCGAGCAAATGGAAGCCAATAACACCAAATCATAGCATGCAACCAAGCACCCAATTCAAACAAATTTAAAAACTTGATTAAAATTAATCGTGAGAAAAACTCACCTTATCACCAATCGAAACAGCCGAGGTGAGTAATGAGCACAATCGAAGAAAAATCGAAGCCCCAAATTGGATCGCAAGCCCTAATTTTTGCAAAGCGGAGCGAACGAGAAGAACGAAGCCGCCATTTTTTTTGTTTTCACCTTTTGTTTACTAGGGTTTTCGAAATGAAAATTAAAGAGGAATGGCTGAAATGATACGCGATTTCGGCTGAGATGAAAGCATTTAATGCTTGAGTACCTTGTGTCCTTCATGTCTTCATTTGCAAGCCATTACATATATTTATGTTTTTCTTTTGCCTTGCATTTCCTTGTCTTCTTTAGTAAGCTTCATAGGTATATATTTGTTTGAAGTTTAACTATCAAACATAAATTTATATTAATATGTTTTACAATTAGATTTTACACTTGTATTTTGTATTGATAAAATTTATTCCATTTTATTTAGATTAAAGAACAATGTTATTAAAACTAACCACCAATTTATTAATTTACATAAATAATAATCCTTAAATCCAAATTATTTTTCTCTAAGTCATTAGTTCGAATTTTATATACAAATTTAATATTCAGTTTCAAACTCCAAAGTCAAATTTAAATTATTATTCAACTTTCAATAGATTAAATTCTAAAAGTTAATCGCCAAATTCATAGTTATATTGGAAATTCAATTTAAATCATCATTCAATTATTTAAAATTAATTAAATATTTACAAATTAAATTGTTCAAAATTCAGGATCGTTACAGACGCGATGGTTTCGTCAATCAGGTGTTTGCTAGGGTTCGTCGATAGCAGTAATAAGGGGATGTTCGGCGTTCGGTTCATCTAGGGTTGGAGGCAGTATAGGGGCGCAAGGTTGTAGACGATGGCGTGAGGGCAGCTCGCTATTTAGGGTCTAATGCCACAACTGTTGTGATTGGTTCATGCGCATACGCAGGGCAAAGACGGAAGCTCGGTTTGGGGTTCGCGATCTAGTGGTCGAAGTGGAGGACTGATGGCAGTAAAGGTATTATCGGGTTTTGATGTTTTTGAAATAAATGATTTGATTATATAAAATCGTTAACTCAAATGCGATATTTAATTCTCAATAATTAGAGAGTTAATTTATTTTAATAAATGAATTTGAATTAGTACCGGCCAAAATCTGTAAAGGAAATAGCTGGTTTGGATTGGTTTGCAAAACATAAATAAAAGGTGAGTTAATCTCACTCTTCTAGATTTTGATTTAAATTTAAATGGTTGAATAATTGGTTGAATGATTGAATTGATTTAATAGGCTATATTATATATAGTAGTATATATATATAGTATATATTGGAGTGATTGATTTCCCGCATTATATTGCGGATGAGACCCTATGCGCCGCATAATAGCGGATGATATTATATTAAAATTCATATACCACGATATTCCACCTCGAAGTGGAATTGGTATTTTATATTGTGCTAACATCTGTGGATGCAGGGAAATAGGTTGGAGGGATCCAACTGTATTCCTCAAAATTATTTAGATTGTTTAATATTTTGTGTTATGAATATTTGATATCCTGTGATGAATTATATTGATAATTGGAATATTGAATGCTATGGTTTGCTTGAATATATTCCGGTATACTGAGTTATCAAAATTTATAGAATTGGATTTTTGAAAAGGGAAAATAAAAGAGAAAATCTTTAAGCAAAATAATTATAGAAGTTTGAATAAATTGAAGGATAAATTGGAAAGAATAAAAGTGAATTTTTTTAATAAATAAAATTCCGAATATGGGAAATGGGATTTTGAATAAACAGAGGAGTAACGAATTTAAAACTTAAGTGAGATTATCTAAAAGAATAAGGAATTTATTTTAAAATCCAAGATTTAAATTTATTTAAAAGAATAAAGAAAGAATTTGGAAAAAGGGTATGAAATTGGTATTTTCAGTTAAAAAGGGCTTTAAATCATAATCAAGAAATAAAATCTAAAATTTTGAAGTAAATTAGTAAGTAAAGGGATTTATTCCAAAATAGAGTAATTTGGAAATCAATTTGAAAATTGATTTAAGTATTTGAAATTGAAATTGAAATTGTAAGAAGGATGGGGCTAAGAAATTTATAAAATAGGTTTATAAAAGCGAAGTAATATATCAGTAGACATTTGAAAGAATAAATTCACGAAGGGAATTTATTAAAGGAATGAAAAAATTTGTTTAAAAAAATAGTGATTTATTTTTAGAAGATGTGAAGAGAAATATATTTTCCTGGATAGCCAAGTACGTTTTCATAGTAAATTTTTAAATATAAGTTAAAAGCTTTAAAGTTGTTTTAAAAAGCATGTTTTTGAAAATTTATTATTTTTAAATGTTTAAATCCTAAAGTAAGTATTTTTCAAATCTATTATCGTAGTAATTATTTAAAGATGACTTGGTATTTTGTTTAAAAAAAGAGAAATCTAGTTTTATATTTTATAAAGTAACCTCATTTTCAAATATTCCTATAGTATATATTTTTAATAAAGTATTGAAGTAGTTTTCAATTTAAATGTTAAAGTATATTTTAAAATAAAGTGTTTTTAAATTGTTTTAAAAATCCAAAGCCTTGTACTTGGTGTTTTCAGTGGAAATAAATATTGGGAATTCATTCCATGAGAAAGTGTGGTTTGAAAACTGTTTTCAATGGGTTGAAAGGTAGAAATATATCTTGTGAAGATATTTTGAGGTTAATAAATAATTCAGAAGAAGTTATTTTTTGTTGATGGATGTTTGTGAATGTTAATTGATAGTTAAATAACCGACTATCAATATTGGAAAATGCGCTGATTGTTTCGAAGAGACCGGGATCGAGATTAAATTCTCGAAAACCACTTCGATCCGGTTTGCACGTTTTCGTGGGAAAACGAGTTCGAAGTCGAAGATGGAGCAGTGAAGTGCAAGGGCTAGTCGCTACTAATCCTGAGGTGATTCCAAAATGGATATAGTAGGAGTAGTGCATTCGGTTCTGTTCGAACCCAGGATGGACTTGTATAGATGAATGCTTTCAGTGTAGGATCGACTTCACCCTAGAGGGGGGGGGGGGGTGAATAGGGTGATAGTATAAATTATAAAAATTAATTGCGAAAACTTATAAAATAATTTCAACACAGATCACAGAATAATAGCAGCACAGATAAAAGCAGAATAATAAATGCAGAAATAGAACGACACAGAATTTACCCAGCTTCGGCAAAAACCTGCCTACGTGCTGCCCCCAAGGTTTCCACTAGAAATTAGATAGTCACACGCTTACACACGTAAACTCGCAACACCCGCTACTGACTAACCTAACTCTACGCTCAAAACCCTGCCACAACTCAGCCACTGAGTTGCGAATTCTCAAGCTACGCCACGTAGCTTGTCCCCTAGTCACACGACTAGCAAATACAACGGTTTGAAAAGAGATTTAAAAATTAAAACAAATTCAAAACTAAAAATAAGATAAAGCCCTTATTTATAAAAACTAAAGCCCTTATTTAAAACAAAAACCCTAATTTAAAAGGCCGGCCCCTTTTATTATTTAGACCCGTTCCTTTTCCCTGTTCCTTTGAGAAAAATGCCAACCGTTGCTTTCTTTGTTCGATGAATTAGGGCTTCGTTCCTTGTGGAAATTAGGGCTCTTCAATTTAAGCCGCCGCTCTTGATTGCTGGTTGGTTGCCTTGTCGATCACTTGTTTCTTCACGGCGCTTCAACAGCATCGAATTCTTATTTGATTTCGGTATGTACTTTTCTCCTCTTGTTTTCTGATTTGATGCTTGCTCGAACTCCGATGCTTTTTCAATTGCCGATGATGATGATTTGGGTTTTACAGTTTGAACATGATCGATGGATTAGTGCCGATGATGACTGTGGGTTTTATAAGGATTTGATTTCCTTTAATTCGTTCGTATCACTTTCCTAATATTTGCGACTTGATGCGCACGGCTTTCCTGATATTTTTTTGCAACTTGCTACTCACGGCCTTGATGTTGATGCGTTCGATACTTACTTGATTCATACGATTTTGTTTTGAGAACGTTCGATCCTTCTTGAATAACAATGCAGAAACTTTCCTCTTTTTAATTGCTGACTATTTCAAAAATAAAGATACGATTTTTTTTTCTTTTTCCTGTTTCGTGCATTCTGTAACTTGCTTCTCTGCTACTATATGTATTCATCAATGTTGGCATCTGCATTGCATTTCTCAGTGAACTCCATTTCACTTTGTTGCATTTGGTCTCGAGTTTCACTGTTGCATGCACTTGTTGTCGCAGTATTGCTGTTCATATGAACTTGCATTCATTCGAGTTGTATTTACACCATCTCTTGAGCTTCAGTAGTTGTCTGTTTCACTACCATACTGAAATTCACTGTTGCACTTGAGTTTTTGCTTGCATTGTCACTTGGTCGACACTTGCATTACTCTGGTTATTCTTCATTGTTGTATAATTGCATTTGGTCTGCACTATGTACTTTGGTTTCATGATACATTGTTTCTTGGCATTGACCACTATCTTCATTGCATGTCACTGGATGTTGCTGCAATCTTCACTTCTGCTTGGCCACTGTTGCATTACTGTATCTTGTGGCACGTCGATGCATTTGCGTGTACTCTGTCATTGCTATATTGAGATCACTGTAAGGGTATTCATGTATCTGCTATTGCACTTTGCATATGAACTTGATATTGCAGTCTTCATTAGCTTGTGTGCTTCCAGTGTTGCCAATGTGTTTCATTTGCATAGCTGAACTTGTGTTGTCTTTGATGTTCTTCTCATTGCATATGAATTTGGTCTACTTGATGCTGTAGCTTTCAAGTATTTTTACATGTGCATCACTTGACTTCATTCCACCACGCATTTCTCTGGTTTCTGTAGTTGTAACTGGTTGTTTGAACTTGTTTATATGATTCCATGTATCACTGCACTTTTATTCATGATTTGGTCCACTGTATCGTGCTTGGCTTTGGTTCTGCACCATGTTGTATGCAGTGTTGCATTGACATGTTGTAGCTGTACTGTCTTGAGCTCGAGTATTTGCTGTTGCATACATGAGTTTGATACTGTTGGCCAACTATCTCCTTGAGTTGCTGTACTTCATGTTGTATTCATCCCTGTTGCACTCTTTGATGATTCATTGGTGAATATGTTGCATTGAGCTCGACATTGTTGTTTACTTGCTTTGATGCATTTGCATGCTGCCATACTTGTTCAAGCTGCTGGACTTGTTTTTGTACATTATTTGAGTTTGCATTTGTGCATTGCCTTTGCATTCCATGTTGCATGCATGTTTTCCATTGTTGCTTGAGTTGTTTCATTTATGATCTGCCATGCTTGTTGTTGCCAGTTTGCCTGTACTGTCCACTGCCCTTGGAAACTTTGTTGCATTCATGTCATGTTTCCTTGTGTTGAACCTAGTTTCAAAACTCGGGTTTGACCTTGTGCTCGTGTCGTGATTTTGAATATATTGCACATGAGTTGAACCCGGCTTTTCGTTTGGGTTTGACCTGTGCTCACCTGTCCCTGTAGCATTATCAAGTGTATATCGACGTGCACGGCCTTGTGGCATGTACAGTGATACACTGTGCATGTCACACTGTTCGTGTGTGATGAATTCAAATGTAAATGATGACGAACAACCCAAATAACTGAGGCAAATCATACTTTCAAAAATCATATTTTATTTTATATTGCAAAAATATTTCTTTTTCAATTTTACTGCGTTAGTGAATATTTTTGCAGATTGTTCAGATGCTGGATTCAAACTGGAATGCAGTTGAAGACAAAATACGAGTGTGAGTGATATGTAGTGAGGTTATAAATGTAAATTGAAATCGTGATGTATTCAAAAATGTATATGTATAGTGAGAGCTTGAATTTGTACTATTCAATATTGTAATAAATATTTGTTTGAATAAAATTTCTGTTTGAATTCAAAATCTGTGTAACTTGTTCTGTTTGAATTCAAATTCAAATTCTGTGTAATTTATTTTATTCAACAAATATTTATTTAATCTATGAAAAGCAAAATAGTACATTACCAAATACATTTAAATGAATATATATATGTTTATTATCATCAAACAAAAACATATAAACGCATATTCAACATTCTCCCCCTTTTGATGATAACAAACATATATTTAAGATTTTGACATGTTAAATGTATTTGACCAATTTTATACTCTAATTGCTCCCCCTATTTAAATGCTTCCTCTCTACATGATGCTCCCCCTATATATATGCATACAAATAGAAATATTCAAATAAGCCTAGATGCAAATGAAAAATAATTTGACCTTTGCTTGATTTAATTTGACAAAAATCGTAACTTTTCTCTCCCCCTTTTGTTATCAGCAAAAGAATAATAGTGTTAGAGAAAAATAGAGATAAGGTGATCAATATTAATCCAACATTAAACTCAAATTGAATATAAATATTAAACTCCAATAAGAATCAAACAAAAATCATAACTATCCTTGTTAGGCGCATATTCCACTTTTAGAATGAATGATGGAAATGATGTTCTAATATAAAATCATACAATTGTATCAACTTGTGGTACATTTATATCAGGAATTTGAATACCTACTAATCATGCATAACCGTTAGGACTTTTAAATGAGATTAGTAGTATTCCAATTTAATTTTAAAAATGAAATCAAGTATCTTCTAACCACGCATGACCGTGAGGACTTTTAAATGGGATTAGAATCAACTTGTCTATTAAATCAATTAATTTTGATATGCGTTCCATACATGCATAACCATAAGGACTTTTAAATGAGCATGGAAGCACATAATAAAAAATCCAAGTAATTCACCCATGCATAACCGTGAGGACTTTTAAATGAGAGTGAATACTTTGGATATTTATTTATTTTTAAGAAATATATGAAATGAAAAACAAATGTTCCCTGATTATAGTACCACATATCGACCAGCTATATATAAGTTTTGATAAACCATGGTCGATAGAAATATGATAGATATAGAAATGGTCATGGAATCTTCACCCAACAAAAAGTTTTATAACTCTTGTTTGAATTCCTAAAGAAATTTTCCAAATATACTCTCTTGAGTAATGCAAGTTAAATATCAACACTTATCACCTTTTCAATCACTATTTATCTTTTTGATAATTAGTAGGGAGTCGGATTAGTCAAAATTTGTCATTTAAAATCAAATAAAAATGACTAATATGAAAATATGGTCAAAAATGATTTTATTGAAGAGCTTTTATGAGAAAAAAAATTCTGCTAATTGAAAATTATTTGTAATGAAAAATATGCAGATAATTTCTTTGAAAAACGATGCAGTTACTAAATGTCTCACCATAAATCACATTCAACCAGTAATTTTTCTATCAACTAGATTACCAGTGTAATCTGCATCTGAATTTCTCTTTTACTCCAAAATATCACTAACTATATTTGATAGACCAGATCATGAAGTGTGCATGAAAACTCAAACAGCATTCTAAATGGCATTCACTTGAATTTGGATTGAAGCCGTGTAAATAATCAGAAAATCGTGAATATAGAGTTAGCCGAATTATAACCATATGCATTATCATCCAACAAATCACAATATTTAATCCAAACAAATATGTATGAAGTAATTCAAAGATTAGTGTTTTTGGCATAAATATATTTGGCCAACTATTTTGAATAAGTCAGAATCAAAGTCATCATCTTTTCATCATCTCGATATTGGCTGATTCAGAATATGGTGCAGATTATCACATTTAATATATCGTTCAAATAAATATACCATTACCTGTTTTACCTTTACGATATTTTTTGTTGTTTATCCATTGTGATTCTGTCACCTTTATATAGGCTAAGGAACTTTGCTTTGTCGCCCGTTGTGTTTCTAGAACAGCCAAAAATCCAGAAAACACTGTTGTTGTTCCTTAGCCTGCCACCACACCTACACGGGAAAAGATTTATGTGACCTATTTGTTTTTATAGGTCCATGGTTGTTAGTGGTAGAAGATTTAGAAAAATAATTTTGTGGAGACCCAAAACTATTTATATATGTTCCTTTTGGCACCCAAATTTGTTTAACTTTGAGAGATTTTATATTTGTGCCTTTTGGAACCCAAATTGGTATGGTTTTCACATGTTTGGGTCTATACCAACAATTTTTGAGATCGTGTCCATGTTTTCTACAAATTGTGCACGTGGAATTTTCTTGATTAATATCACTTTCAACATTTTCAGATTGATTATATCCGAGTCCTTGTCTAGCTGTATTAACAGTTTGCTTCCCTAATAGCAGATTCAACGGTTTCTCACTTTTTGAAAATTTATCTAAGGTTATTGACAATTGTTGGACTTGTATTTTGAGAGATTCATTTTCGTTCAATAATTGTGTGCACTTTTTGATAGAATTTTCTCTCCTAGTATTTTCGTTCTCTTTCAAAATCAGAATTTCATTTTCAAGTGATTTTATATTAATTTCTGATTTTTTAATTTCTTCTTCAAATGTTGGACACTTATCACACTTAGGGATCCTACTTTGGTAGGTTTTAACTAATTGGTCAAGTTGTTTATTTAAATCTATCAAAGTATCCTTTTGTGATTCAAGTTTGGCATACTTCTCCCTAAGTCGTTCAAAACAACCATTCACTTCGTGGAAATATATGAGTAATTCTGAATGAGAAAGTTTTGATACCTCACTTGGCTCGTCATCATCACTGTCAGTTATTTCACCATGAAGACACAAGTCTACTTTTTCATCCTCACTGTTAGCACTTTGATTATCTTCATCACTTGTATTCCACATGGCAGCAAAACTTCTCCTTTTTGATTTCTTTTCAAAGTCGCGTCGATTTTGAGGACAATTGGGCTTGATGTGTCCGGGTTGGTTGCACCTATGACAGATGATCTTTTGTTCTTCTGGATTGTCCAATATTTTATTTATTCTGCTTTTCAATTTTCGATTTAGAGCTGAATTTCCGTATTTGTAGTTCCACCTTTTGACTTTCTTTATTATCAGCTCCAATTCTACTGCTCCGTCATCATCATCATCACTATCACTTTCTATTGCTCCTTTAAGAGCTATTGATTTCTTTCGAGTATCACCTCCTTCACGTTCTTCCTTGAATTTCATTTCTAGCTCATAAGTAGTGAGATTTCCGATGAGTTCTTCGACTTTCATTTGTTTCAAATCTTTTGATTCTTGAATGGCAGTCACTTTGGCTTCAAAACTTCGTGGAAGGACTCTGAGGATTTTTCAGACTATCTCCAACTCTGTATATGGTTTTCCAAGGGCTTTTGATTTGTATACGATATTGGAAAGTCGTCCATGCATCTCTTTGACATTTTCTTCTTTTGCCATTGTGAAATTTTCGTATTCGCTGCTTAGCATGGCAAGGTGAGATTCTTTGACTTGAGATGTTCCTTCATGAGTCACTTCTAGTGTGTGCCATATTTCCTGTGCAGTTAGACAATGTGAGACATGATTAAATTCAAATTGATCCAATGAACAGATAATAGAATTCATAGCTCTAGCATTAGCATTTTGTAATTTATTTTCTAGTTCTGTCCACTGATCCATCGGTTTATCTATTTCCTGATTATCTATAATTATAGTTGGTGCTCTATAACCTGTCTCAACAATGTTCCAAGCGTCAATGGTTTTCAGAAAAATTTTCATTCTATTTTTCCAATAAGCATATTCACCATTGAACATTGGTGGTCTAACTATGTACTGACCCTCAGCAAAAGCATTATTAAAAGAAGCCATTTTAAAAATTCAAAATTTTAAGATAACAATTGGTTTATGAAAAACAAATTTTTTTTTTAAAAACAGAAGTCGACTTCTATTCCTAGCTCTGATACCACTTGTAGGATCGACTTCACCCTAGAGGGGGGGGGGGTGAATAGGGTGATAGTATAAATTATAAAAATTAATTGTGAAAGATTATAAAATAATTTCAACACAGATCACAGAATAGTAGCAGCACAGATAAAAGTAGAATAATAAATGCAGAAATAGAACGACACAGAATTTACCCAGCTTCGGCAAAAACCTGCTTACGTGCTGCCCCCAAGGTTTCTACTAGAAATTAGATAGTCACACGCTTACACACGTAAACTCGCGACACCCGCTACTGACTAACCTAACTCTACGCTCAAAACCCTGCCATAACTCAGCCACTGAGTTGCGAATTCTCAAGCTACGCCACGTAGCTTGTCCCCCAGTCACACGACTAGCAAATACAATGGTTTGAAAAGAGATTTAAAAATTAAAACAAATTCAAAACTAAAAATAAGATAAAACCCTTATTTATAAAAACTAAAGCCCTTATTTAAAACAAAAACCCTAATTTAAAAGGCCGGCCCCTTTTATTATTTAGACCCGTTCCTTTTCCCCGTTCCTTTGAGAAAAATGCCGACCGTTGCTTTCTTTGTTCGATGAATTGGGGCTTCGTTCCTTGTGGAAATTAGGGCTCTTCAATTTAAGCCGCCGCTCTTGATTGCTGGTTGGTTGCCTTGTCGATCATTTGTTTCTTCACGGCGCTTCAACAGCATCGAATTCTTATTTGATTTCGGTATGTACTTTTCTCCTCTTGTTTTCTGATTTGATGCTTGCTCGAACTCCGATGCTTTTTCAATTGCCGATGATGATGATTTGGGTTTTACAGTTTGAACATGATCGATGGATTAGTGCCGATGATGACTGTGGGTTTTATAAGGATTTGATTTCCTTTAATTCGTTCGTATCACTTTCCTAATATTTGCGACTTGATGCGCACGACTTTCCTGATATTTTTTTGCAACTTGCTACTCACGGCCTTGATGTTGATGCGTTCGATACTTACTTGATTCATACGGTTTTGTTTTGAGAACGTTCGATCCTTCTTGAATAACAATGCAAAAACTTTCCTCTTTTTAATTGCTGACTATTTCAAAAATAAAGATACGAATTTTTTTTTCTTTTTCCTGTTTCGTGCATTCTGTAACTTGCTTCTCTGCTACTATATGTATTCATCAATGTTGGCATCTGCATTGCATTTCTCAGTGAACTCCATTTCACTTTGTTGCATTTGGTCTCGAGTTTCACTGTTGCATGCACTTGTTGTCGCAGTATTGCTGTTCATATGAACTTGCATTCATTCGAGTTGTATTTACACCATCTCTTGAGCTTCAGTAGTTGTCTGTTTCACTACCATACTGAAATTCACTGTTGCACTTGAGTTTTTGCTTGCATTGTCACTTGGTCGACACTTGCATTACTCTGGTTATTCTTCACTGTTGTATAATTGCATTTGGTCTGCACTATGTACTTTGGTTTCATGATACATTGTTTCTTGGCATTGACCACTATCTTCATTGCATGTCACTGGATGTTGCTGCAATCTTCACTTCTGGTTGGCCACTGTTGCATTACTGTATCTTGTGGCACGTCGATGCATTTGCGTGTACTCTGTCATTGCTATATTGAGATCACTGTAATGGTATTCATGTATCTGCTATTGCACTTTGCATATGAACTTGATATTGCAGTCTTCATTAGCTTGTGTGCTTCCAGTGTTGCCACTGTGTTTCATTTGCATAGCTGAACTTGTGTTGTCTTTGATGTTCTTCTCATTGCATATGAATTTGGTCTACTTGATGCTGTAGCTTTCAAGTATTTTTACATGTGCATCACTTGACTTCATTCCACCACGCATTTCTCTGGTTTCTGTAGTTGTAACTGGTTGTTCGAACTTGTTTATGTTATTCCATGTATCACTGCACTTTTATTCATGATTTGGTCCACTGTATCATGCTTGGCTTTGGTTCTGCACCATGTTGTATGCAGTGTTGCATTGACATGTTGTAGCTGTACTGTCTTGAGCTCGAGTATTTGCTGTTGCATACATGAGTTTGATATTGTTGGTCGACTATCTCCTTGAGTTGCTGTACTTCATGTTGTATTCATCCCTGTTGCACTCTTTGATGATTCATTGGTGAATATGTTGCATTGAGCTCGACATTGTTGTTTACTTGCTTTGATGCATTTGCATGCTGCCGTACTTGTTCATGCTGCTGGACTTGTTTTTGTACATTATTTGAGTTTGCATTTGTGCATTGCCTTTGCATTCCATGTTGCATGCATGTTTTCCATTGTTGCTTGAGTTGTTTCATTTATGATCTGCCATGCTTGTTGTTGCCAGTTTGCCTGTACTGTCCACTGCCCTTGGAAACTTTGTTGCATTCATGTCATGTTTCCTTGTGTTGAACCTAGTTTCAAAACTCGGGTTTGACCTTGTGCTCGTGTCGTGATTTTGAATATATTGCACGTGAGTTGAACCCGGCTTTTCGTTTGGGTTTGACCTGTGCTCACCTGTCCCTGTAGCATTATCAAGTGTATATCGACGTGCACGGCCTTGTGGCATGTACAGTGATACACTGTGCATGTCACACTGTTCGTGTGTGATGAATTCAAATGTAAATGATGACGAACAACCCAAATAACTGAGGCAAATCATACTTTCAAAAATCATATTTTATTTTATATTGCAAAAATATTTCTTTTTCAATTTTACTGCGTTAGTGAATATTTTTGCAGATTGTTCAGATGCTGGATTCAAACTGGAATGCAGTTGAAGACAAAATACGAGTGTGAGTGATATGTAGTGAGGTTATAAATGTAAATTGAAATCGTGATGTATTCAAAAATGTATATGTATAGTGAGAGCTTGAATTTGTACTATTCAATATTGTAATAAATATTTGTTTGAATAAAATTTCTGTTTGAATTCAAAATCTGTGTAACTTGTTCTATTTGAATTCAAATTCAAATTCTGTGTAATTTATTTTATTCAACAAATATTTATTTAATCTATGAAAAGCAAAATAGTACATTACCAAATACATTTAAATGAATATATATATGTTTATTATCATCAAACAAAAACATATAAACGCATATTCAACATTCAGAACATCGTCAGGTGGGCGATGAGCATTCTAAGAGATATGTTCTAAAAATGTAAAGCTTAGCCTCAAGCCTCATCAACCGGGAATGACCGAAAATCAGGGGTTATGCAACAAGGCTAGGTGGGTAGCGCCCATTAGGGTGAGGTCATCCCTGTCTAGATGTTTCTTTTATTCGGCTTAGTGGTGCTGTTGCTGATCCCAACCGTGGGGTGATCTTACTCAGGATTATCCAGTAAGGGGTAGTCCCAGTCTTGTATTGCAAGGGATTGGGAGTAATCCTCGATATAGTGATCTAGACCACGTACTGTAATAGGTGGTACCCCGGTGCCTAGTCATTAGTTGGAAATCCATTCTCGCTACACGACTTTTAAGATTTTCGTCTGTATAACCCACTATGTGGCTAGTAGCTCGAATTTAATCATGTAACAATTTCGGCTATTTTAATAAGTATTTGTAAATAGACCCTATTATAATATCAGTGAGTTTTAATAAAAAGTGTTTTGGCTATCGTAAGGTAAAAACCCGGCATGTTTATTTGTGGCGTGGTCTTACGAGATGCTTTTGTTTTAAAGGGATTTTGAAATTTTAATAATCAATTTGAGTGTGGTTTTCTCACGCTGGTATTCCAGACTGACTCGAGTGTTATTTAACTATAATGCTCGGGTGAGACCGAGTATTATAGAATACAGGATATGATGCTGTGGAGCTCAGGAGACGAGCTGGATGGCGATACGTACTTCCGTATTTGTCTTACATATTCCGCTGTGCAATCAAATTGTGAGGACAGATTATGATTACTGTCCAGTTGTGTGTTATGCATACTCTGATGATGTATGTATAAACAGATATAGTACTTATTTTGGTGTAAAGATCTGTGATTATCTATTATATTTTATTCCGCTGCGATGGTTAAATTCTGATGTTGTTTTCTATCTTCTTCTTCTACCTCTTCTTCTTTAACCCTAATGGTTCGTATTTCCGTTCATCTTGAGCTGATGTGTTGAAAAATAGTGTTGACTTAAGGGGTGTGGATTTGCGGGCCGTTACAGTGGTATCAGAGCCAGGTTAGCGATAACCTTGGTTTTGGTGGGGATTACTCATTGAAAATAGAGTCTGTAGTACTCTAGAATGCGTTTGAGTGTATTAATAGATACGAGCGCATATTTGTTAGTGAATATAAATTGTTTTAATATTGTGTTGACTTATTGGTTGAGTGGAATATGAATTCTGATCGAGTAATTTGGCCGCTATTCGAGAAGAGTTTATAAACACCTGACACGATTAATTGACACAGTATTGTTTTAAAGGTGGGTGAATGAAATAATTTTACCCAAAAATTATATTTTGATATAAAAGAAATATTTCGTTAAATTGTTATATAACTTGGATGTTTGGATGATAATATTTTAAACAAATAAGATTATAAAAAAAATTGGAATGACTTGGATAATCTAAAGGGAATTTGTATGAGCATAAATTATACAAATGAAAATTTGATTTAAATTCAATCTAAAAATTTAAAACCCCGAAGATTTTGAAGTGTTTTTCGAAGTATTTTGAAGACAAATAATAGCATTATTATTTTAAAAGTATTTCTAAAAGGAAATTGTTTCAAATAAATTTTGGAAAGGGATATAGCATCGAGCTCACTTCAGTCGCTAGAAAATAACTTCGGTGATGACTGCAGCATCATTGATGTTCATTTTCGAGTTTCTAAGTGACGTATTGTTGCCAAATTGATTGGTTCAAAAGAACCGGTTTTGTTTTTGAAATTTCAAAGGAAATTTGTTGGGGATAAAAACCAGGATTGGTTTAAAAATTTAAGATATGTGATTTTGGGATAATGGTGGTTTTAAAGTGATTTGAACCAAAAGTCGGGTATTTAAAAATCCTGAATCCTTATTTGAATTGAAAATCCTGATAAGGTAAGTTATAAATTTGTAAAGTTGAGATGATTTTTAAATAAGGAAGGAAAATATGAGATTTGAATGTTGGAATTAAAATTTAAAGTGAAAAGGTTAAATAATTTAATTTGGAGAAATTAAATTGTGGAAAATTTAATGGATTATTGGAAGAAATAATTAGTAAATTTTGAATGTGATTGAAATGGGAAAATAAAAATTAAATTTGGATTGAGAAATAAAATTAATTAGAATTAAATTAACTTAAGCAAAGTTACTAATAATGAATTGGATTTGAAGTAAGTTGAAAAGAATTGGAATGAAATTAAGGTGAATTGTGTGGGATGGTATTAAATGAAATTAAGTCCTTGCTTAAAATTTTTTAAAAGAATGGTGTAGCTAGGTTTAACTGGAGTTAGGTTGGAATAAAATTGAATTTAAATAAATTCGGTTGAGCTGTACATAAAATATTGAATGGAATAAAATTCTTACTTAAATAAATAAGTGTAAATTAAGTAAGTGTTGAATTGGAATAAATAAGTTTTAGAATCTTACAAGGGAATTGAAAAGCATTGAAATAAAAATATCATCCCTGGTTAAAAGTAAAGTGAAAATGTGATTGATTGTAAATGGATGGAGAAGTATGAATGTTAATAAGTGGGTAGCTTATAAAAAAATGTAAAACAGGAATGAATAAGTCGAAATAAAGGTGTTGGAATTTTGGAAAATGAAAGAAAATCCAAAATGGAATTATGAAAAAAAAATTGAACTCAGAAAGGTTAATGAAGTGATTTTTGTAATAAAATCGAATATTGATTTAAAAGTTGGAAGTAAGATAATTAGCTAAGTAAATTATTTAATAGAGTACGTTAATAAAATTTAACTCGATAAAATGGATCGTAAGCTAATAATGAAGTTTGGAAATAAACTTGAATTATAAATAGAATTCGACATGGACTGATAATGCATTAAAATAAGTGGAGATGTTGTAAAAATAAAATGGAATTGGATTATAATAGAAATGATTTGAGTTACAAATAAAATCCAATTCGAGTATAAATGAGTTAAGTATGTGCTTGGATATTATTTTGATAAATTGAGAGGGCGAATTAAAATGAAATGGATGGGCTAACTGAATTAAATGGAATTTGATTAGATAAGAATCAAATTAAATAGAAGTGAACTTAAGTTTGAAGTTGGAATAAATTGAAGTAAATTAACTTAAGTTAAGAATAATTAGAAGCTCGACTTCGAGTAAAAGTGAAAGTCCATTAAATAAAAGTCTGGGTTAAATTAATTTGGGAAATGATTATTAACTTATAAGTATTGAATGTGCCAAGCTTAATAAAATGTCTTTGAATGAAACAATTGCGGAAATGAAATGAAATGCAGGTGTATGGCTTGTAAATATGTGAAGAGACTTTAATAAATTGATTTTAAGATCAATTGAAGTGAATATGAGTTTATTTTGCTTAAAAATGAATTGAATGTAAACAATTGAGTTGTAAACCATTTAAATTGAATGAAGTTGTATATGAATTGGTTGTAAACAATTAAAATTAATGTCGGAACCTTATAAGTTGCTTATAAATATTGTTTAACCTGCATTGCTTATAGAAACTCATATGTTTACTAGTTAAATCTGTAAAATGTTGTTAAGTTACATGATTTTGGCACTTACATATTTAAATTGAGTAAGTACAGGTACCGGGAAGCCGTTTGGCTGGATTTGGATGCGCTAATTGCTAAATAATAAGCCGTTTGCTTAAAAATGCTAAATAAAGGTACGCCTATGCAATAAAAATAGGAAATATGAACTGTTTTTGTTTTTTGATCGTGTGGGTCGATGTGTATATATTTATATCTCTTGTCAAATTACAAAAGCTCCTCCGCACAAAGGAGACTCTGTTAAAATTTTCAAAAAAATGGGAGTTGGAAAATTTTTGAAAATTTTTGTTGGTGACAAAACGATTTCAAATTGGAATTGAATAAGGAATTTTGGAAATAGGAATTGAAATTAATTGTTTAGTTGGAACTAAAGGATTAGGAAAGTGAATTTGGGATTTTTGATTTCATAGGATAAATTGAAATTTGCTCGGCAAAGGTATGTATTTAAATTTTTGTATGAAATTTGATGATTTTCTAATCTAGCCACTTGGCTTTTGTTTTCTTTGGAAATCTGGAGGCCCGTAGAGGCATTTTGTAGTTGTACCGAGCTAGCCGCGCAAAGGAGACACTGGCGAATTTTTTCGGAAATTTAGAGAGTTAGAAATTTTTTGAGACAGTTTTGATAATTTAAATTTGGATTTAAATTTAAATTTGAATAAATAGAGTAAATAATGTTGTTGGAAACTATGGAAGGTTTTTAGAAGTTGGTTGAAGTAATAGTGGGTCTTTAACAAAAGATTGTTTTGAGAATTGTTTGGAATTGTTTAGTTTTGGGAAAAAAGTAAATGGGTATTGGACCATTCTTCTTAACTTGCAATTTAGGGGATGAAATTCTTTTAAGGGGGGAGGAATGTAACGACCCGGATTTTTCATCGTTGAGTTTGGAATATTTAAATGGGTTTAAATATTTAATTTGGATTATAAATTGACCTTGAATATGAAAAGTTTGGTTTTATTTCAATAAAATAGATTCAGAATTTAATATAGCGATTTATGGGTTGATATAACTATTTAATTTAATAATTGGAAATTGGGTAAAATATAAAATCTGAAGTTTCAAGCTTGTTAAAAATATTTTAAAGGCTTGTAAAATTTATATTGATAGTACTGAAGATAGTAAAAGCGTTAAACTTGAATTTGGAAATGTTTTGTTAAGTTTTGAAATTTTATCGTTTAAATCAATATTTAAAAATAGCCTACCGAGGCACTATCTCGGAATTCGATGAAACCAGTTCCATTGGATCCATAATAGTGTATTATTATCGAATTTCAATTTTTATAGTGATTGGAGTCGTTGTGTGAGCGTACGAAATATAAACACGCTAAAATTTATTTTGAAATTTAATATAATAATTGAGTCTAAAAATCTATCTTCTCCATACGATCGATTTAGGACTCGAAACCTTTTTCATTGCGCTCGAAATAGGGGTGTAACATTATAGACGCTTGGCGACACACTACGGTAGGAGGTCGAGATTTGGAGTTACGTAATTCGAGACAATTTACAATTTAAATAATATTTATATATATTTGATTGACTATTTTCAACATCAGCCTACATTCTTTCCCATCATAACTTTTCCCTTTCACCTTCGAAGTACTGTAGCCCTTCTCTAGCACGCAGCCCTTTATTCAACATCACATCTTGCCCCTTTTCTCGTTTATATCATGGCCTTCCCTTTCTTTGTTTCCTCAGTTCAAAAGTAAATCGAGCTTTCTTTCAGTAAGATGCTGAGCCCTCCCTTTTTCTTCTCTCCTCTTCGAATTCAAGTGTTCGATAATAAAAAAACCTCAATCGCATTCCATGTTGTTTTTTTCATTTCAAACAAATCTGGGTCGTAGCCTTATGGCGAGGCAGTTTCCCCCAAATCGAGCTCGAGATCTGGGCGTAGCTTGGGTGTCGAATCGAAGAATCATCGTGACGTCGTCACGATTTAGGCGAGCACGGCTTGATGGACGCGACAGTTTCGTAAATCAGGTGTTTGCTAGGGTTCGTCTACGACAGTAATAAGGTGATGTTCGGCGTTCGATTCATCTAGGATTGGAGGCAGTTAAGGGGCGCAAGGTTGTAGACGATGGCATAAGGGAAGCTCGCTATTTTGGGTCTAATGCCGCAATTGTTGTGATTGGTTCGTGTGCATATGCAGGGCAGAGGCGGAAGCTCAGTTTGGGGTTCGCGATCTAGTGGTCGGAGTGGAGGACCGATGGCAGTAAAGGTATTATCGAGTTTTGATGTTTTTGAAATAAATGATTTGATTATATAAAATCGTTAACTCAAATGCGATATTTAATTCTCAATAATTAGAGAGTTAATTTATTTTAATAAATGAATTTGAATTGGTACCAGGAAAAGCAGCATGATAATTTGTTAGGAAATTAGGAAAATTAGTTTAAAAATTAAATGATTAGTTTAATAAATTAAATGGAAATTAATTGTTCCATTAGCTCAAAATGTTAATAAATCGTGAATTTTTTATACTAGGTCAAAATCTGTAAAGGAAATAGCTGGTTTGGATTGGGTTGCAAAACAGAAATAAAAGGTGAGTTAATCTCACTCTTCTAGATTTTGATTTAAATTTAAATGGTTAAATAATTGGTTGAATGATTGAATTGATTTGATGGGCTATATTATATATAGTAGTATATATATAGTATATATTGGAGTGATTGATTTCCCGTATTATATAGCGGATGAGACCCTATGCGCTGCATAATAGCGGATGATATTATATCAAAACCCATATACCGCGATATTCCACCTCGAAGTGGAATTGGTACTCTATGTTGTGCTAACATCTGTGGATGTAGGGAAATAGGTTGGAGGGATCCAACTGGATTCCTCAAAATTATTTAGATTTTTTAATATTTTGTGTTATGAATATTTGATATCCTGTGATGAATTATATTGATAATTTGAATATTGAATGCTATGGTTTGCTTGAATATATTTCAGTATACTGAGTTATCAAAATCCATAGATTTGGATTTTTGAAAAGGGAAAATAAAAGAGAAAATCTTTAAGTAAAATAATTATAGAAGTTTGAATAAATTGAAGGATAAATTGAAAGAATAAAAGTGAATTTTTTTAATAACTAAAATTCCGAATATGGGAAGGGGGATTTTGAATAAACAGAGGAGTAACGAATTTAAAACTTAAGTGAGATTATCTAAAAGAATAAAGAATTTATTTTAAAATCCAAGATTTAAATTTATTTAAAAGAATAAAGAAAGAATTTGGAAAAGGGTATGAAATTGGTATTTTCAGTTAAAAAGGGCTTTAAATCATAATCAAGAAATAAAATCTGAAATTTTGAAGTAAATGAGTAAGTAAAGGGATTTATTCCAAAATAGAGTAATTTGAAAATCAATTTGAAAATTGATTTAAGTATTTTAAATTGGAATTGTAAGAAGGCAGGGCTAAGAAATTTATAAACTGGGTTTATAAAAGCGAAGTAATATATCAGTAGACATTTGAAAGAATAAATTCACGAAGGGAATTTATTAAAGGAATGAGAAAATTTGTTTAAAAATAAATAGTGATTTATTTTTAGAAGATGTGAAGAGAAGTATATTTCCCTGGATAGCCAAGTACGTTTTCAAAGTAAATTTTTAAATATAAGTTAAAAGCTTTAAAGTTGTTTTAAAAAGCATGTTTTAGAAAATTTATTATTTTTAAATGTTTAAATCCTAAAGTAAGTATTTTTCAAATGTATTATCGTAGTAATTATTTAAAGATGACTTGGTATTTTGTTTAAAAAAAGAGAAATATAGTTTTATATTTTATAAAGTAACCTCATTTTCAAATATTCCTATAGTATATATTTTTAATAAAGTATTGAAGTAGTTTTCAATTTAAATGTTAAAGTATATTTTAAAATAAAGTGTTTTTAAATTGTTTTAAAAATCCAAAGCTTTGTACTTGATGTTTTCAGTGGAAGTAAATAATGGAATTCATTCCATGAGAAAGTGTGTTTTGAAAACTGTTTTCAAAGGTTTGAAAGGTAGAAATATATCTTGCGAAGATATTTTAAGGTTAATAAATAATTCAGGAGAAATTATTTATTGTTGATGTTTGTTTGTGAATGTTAACTGATTGTTAAATAACCGACTATCAATATTGGATAATGCGCTGATCGTTTCGAAGAGACTAGGATCAGGATTAAATTCTCGAAAACCACTTCGATCCGGTTTGTACGTTTTTATGGGAAAATGAGTTCGGAGTCGAAGATGGAGCATAGAAGTGCAAGGGCTAGTCGCTACTAGTCCTGAGGTGATTCCAAAATGGATGTAGTAGGAGTAGTGCCTTCGGTTCCGTTCGAACCAGGGACGGACTTGTATGGATGAATCTTTCAAAACATCGTCGGGTGGGCGATGAGCATTCTAAGAGATATGTTCTAAAAAGGTAACTCCTAGCCTCAAGCCTCATTAACTGGGAATGACTGAAAATCAGGGGTTATGCAGCAAGGCTAGGTGGGTAGCGCCCATTAGGATGAGGTCATCCCTGTCTAGATGTCCCTTTTATTCGGCTTAGTGGTGCGGTTGCTGATCCCAACCGTGGGGTGATCTTACTCGGGATTATCCAGTGGGGTAGTCCCGGTCTTGTGTTGCAGGGGTTTGGGAGTAATCCTCGGTACGGTGATCTTGGCCACGTACTGTGACAGGTGGTACCCCAATGCCCAGTCATTAGTTGGAAATCCATTCTCCCTACGTGCCTTTTACGGTTTTTGTCTGTATAACCCACTTTTTGGCTAGTATATGGAATTTAATCATGTCGCAATTTCGGCCATTTTAATAAGTATTTGTAAATAGACCCTATTATAATATAAGAGAATTTTAGTAAAAAGTGTTTTGGCTATTGTAAGGTAAAAACCCGACATGTTTATTTGTGGCGTGGTCTTACGAGATGCTTTTGTTTTCAAAGGATTTTAAATTTTAGCAATCAATTTGGGTGTGGTTTTCTCGCGCTGCTATTCCAGACTGACTCGGGTGTTATTTAACTATAATGCTTGGGTCAGACCGAGTATTATATAATACAGGATATGATGCTGTGGAGCTCAGGAGACGAGCTGGATGGCGATATGTACTTTCGTATTTGTGTTACATTTTCCGCTGTGTATTCAGATTGTGAGGACGAATTATGATTACTGTCCAGTTGTGTGTTATGTATACTCTGATGATGTACGTATAAACAGATATAGTATTTGTTTTTGGTGTAAAGATTTATGATTATCTATTATATTTTATTCCGCTGCGATGGTTAGATTCTTATGTTGTTTTCTATCTTCTTCTTCTACCTCTTTTTCTTTAACCCAAATGGTTCGTATTTCCGTTCACCTTGAGTTGATGTGTTGGAAAATAGTGTTGACTTAAGGGGTACAGATTTGCGAGCCGTTACACATAGAATAGATGTAAATAAAACGTAAATAATAGTAAATAACTGTAAATATAGTAAATAACAGTAAATAATTAGAAAAGCTATAATTTGCAATAAATAATTGCAAATAACTGTAATAGAATAACTAAAAGAAAATAGACTGGAAAATAAATCTAAAATTTACTTAAAATAAACTGTAAATAAACTTGCATAAAGGTTATCCCAAAATTGTAGAAAACTACAACTATTGGAAACCTTATCATTTTAAATTACTTAGAAATCTAAAATAATTATCAAACACTCACCTATGGTCCTTAGCACTTTCCTTGGCCTTCCCGGATCCACTTGATGGGTATAAAATATTTTAGTTTGAAAAGATCTTGTCCTTAGAAAAATATTCCTTTTAAGGTCCAACTTTAGGCAATGAGCCCAGATGGAGAAAATTTGAGTGAGAAAAATAGCTAGGCCTAGGATTTTATTTATAGTGGCACTTATGGATCTCAGATCGTTTGATTTGGAGATTAAATCTGGTGCAACCACGTCATAGGCTCGATTGGAACCGTCGGATGGAAGCATGGACGCACAGGATCGAATAAAATAGGAAAAACATGTCAATATGCATCTGGACAACTTCTCGTCCATAGGAGAAGGTGGGTCGACCGCCAGGTCGACCCCTACAATTGGTAGTCGGCCTATAAGTCGGCCTAGCCAAGAGTAGGGTCGACCTGCCCTATTTTTTTATTTTTTTCTTCGTTTCTTGTTTATTTCGTATCTTCTTCATATTAACTTGGATTTTGACAATCTTAATATGAAAATCGCCATGGGCGCAATGGTCGAACTCCCGTAGTCCAATTCTGAAAATTTCACAAAGTTATTTTTATAATTTAACCTACTTGTTAATTAATTGCTATAGCTTAAATTTCAGATTGTTACATTCTCCCATCCTTAAGGGATTTCTTACCCGAAATCTCTAAGGATAGAAGAATGAGATAAATGTTTTCATCCAAGTTCTATAACCAACCACTCAATCATCATCCATTACATCCATTGTCCTTAAAATTTTCTAATGCGATCTATGATACATATGCACTTAGTGTAGTGTCAATGTTCCTAACTAATGCAAAAGATTAGGCTGTCCACTGATTCAGTCGACCTCTTTTTATGCAACATGTCCATGCCATATATCCAAATGAATGCAAATTCCCTAATGATAACTGACAGTTCTATATGCGTGCTACAATCACCATTCAAATGCAACAATCATATGATAATCATCCATTTAAAGAAACCATGAAAAATAAAATAAAAATGCAAATGCATACACGTCCATATGCATATGCTCTAGTGTCCTAGTTATGTCAATCCATAAGAGATAATAGTTCCTAGTATAAGTATATGCATCCATTAGCATCCATTAGCAACCACTTTCAACCACTAGTGTCCATCATACATAAAATGTTCTAACAACATGTTTACATCAAATCTTACGATCCATAAGTTAAATCCTAAAATATACCCACCCCAAGGATAATAAAGTAAAGAACCTATTCAAAAACTAAAGATGGAAATAGGAAATTTGAAAATTTAGTATCAAAGAGATGCAGATAAGAGGTATGAATTTTCTCCTAATCAAACCAATCTTCTTCGAAGTCTCCCTACCCATGTCGAGACCAAGTAGCAATCACTTTGTAAACTCCAACCAACATGTAGGTGACTTGCATGGTCTTCCATAAAAATCTTAGAAAGGTGCCATTCCAATGCAAGCTTAAAAGCTATTATTATATGCGAATTCCACTCAAGGAAAATACTCCTTATAAGTTCCTTAAAATCATGAATACACATCCTCAACCACGTATGTCTCACTATCTTACTAATATCACCTTATTATTCTTCTATAGGTTACACATGAAGCAACAATCCTAGGTTCTCACTAGTGTCCTATACACTACGGTAACTTCTGTTATTATTTCTTAAAGTAATCACTACTATCTCCTACGTAGTCTTACACTTATTCCGTCACGCTTAGGAAATGATTCCTATCTACTCCACATTTAAAAGTTTGTTTTGGTATTTATCATTACAAAAACTAAAGCTTCTAAAATTTTAGAACATCAAATCCCAAATTTTTTTTGCCTTTAAAAGTGTTACTTTCAAATTTCTATTAAATTTAAAGGTGATTGGTTACTTAACATTTAATCTTTCATCCTTGCAGCTTTTTGTAAAAATTGGGATTTTTAAATTTAACGGTTACTAAGTTTTTCGTTTCCAAAAACTTATTGACTTTTTTACCAAACCATTTTTCTTTAAAATATCTTTAAAATTTTCTCACATGTTTCCAAAACATCTTCTTCTCATAGATTTTTAAATTTTTAAAACTGGAAAGAGATAAAAACAATTATTTCATTACAAATCTTATAACTATCCACTTACCTAACCTTGGAGGAGTTTCTAACTGCAAATCGAGACTTTCTATAAAGGCTTTCTATAATATCTCTCCTAACTAACACCGTCTCCAATTATAACTCCTAATGGTTTTATAACTTAATAAATGGGAACTACTTACTTTTATAAGAAACTATTAACGCTAAAACCTTCTACGAATCCTTTAAAAGAGGACTTTATGTTTATGTGAAATTATGAGAAACTTATTTTATAATTTTCAAAATAGGCTATACAAAATATGGTGCTTTCCATACCTTGTACATCTCTTTCACGTATTCCTTATAACTTGCATAAAACATCTTTATTTATAATTTGGTTTCATAATTTTTTTATCATATTCATTTCGTTCCAATAGATTAAAGTTTTTTAGTCTATATTCTCTTACAATAGAAAATTTCTATAAAATTTATTAATTTCCTAATGTTTAACTTACACTTTTCTTTTTAGAAAAATTCATTTTCAAAAATGTTTTAAGATATCCATAACTTGAAAACATTTTTTTATACTTACTTAAAAAAAATAAGTGTACTTACAAACCACTTTATTTCTATACTTAGAAATTATCTTTGAAACGCATTTTTATCTGGGTCAAAATGGATGTTGCGTAAAACACCTTTACTACAACCCAAAAATACAAGTGTATGGATTCACTTAAAATAAATACTAATAAATCTTATATACTTTGTAAAGACATTTCTTTGGGAGTCACCTACTATAACAATAGTGTTATAGTCTATGCCTTTATATTTTCCACGAAAACATCTACTACAACAACAAATGTTGTAACCTATGTTTCCAATACTTATTACACTTTAAGCATTTATTTTTAAAATCTTTGTTTTCTTTCAAAGAAACTAGCGAGCCATATACGCTCTATGATTCTAAAAGAATTTCACTTTTAACAAAATTTACACCAAAATAAAACCAGTTTAAACTTCATACCACTTTTTTTTTCAAAAACCCAATATTTACTTTAAAAATATTGGCAATTATACTTTTCAACTTTTTAATTCTAATAATTTCATTTGATTAGGCTAGACATATAGTGGGTTTTCTTCTTAGTAGCCTAGAAGTACCCTTCCTAATCCTTTCAAACCTTATTTCCCTACTAAAGTCTTTTATGCTAAGCACTACCGTTAAATCCACTTATCTTAATCAATTGTAATTTTGCAATTATATACACATGGGCTTTCCTCTTTTCCAACTCAATCTATTGTACATCTCCAATCTTTGCCTACAGCTGTTTGGATTTCTAAAATCTGAACCTAAATGTACAAAATCGTTTCTCAAACTTCTACCTTGTGTAGACCTTCTCTATGTCTCAAGGAACGCACTTCCTTACGCCGATAGTGTCACTTCAAGAATTTTACCTTCAACTGATGAACGCGAAGTGTACAAAGAACCTCCTCAAGATGAATGGCATGCTTCCCCATACTCTTGGATAACACTAAAATATCGTCCACAAACACTACTACGAACTTATTTAGGACATCTCGAAAAACATGGTTTATAAAATCTATAAAATAGGCTGGAGCATTATTTAGCCCAAAAAAGGCATGACTAACCATGCAAAGAATCTGTCAGATGTCCTAAATGCCTTCTTACCAATGCTATCGTCAACGACCCTAAGATGATGAAATCCAGTACTAAATCTTGTTGAGAAAATACTGAAAAGCCAACTAACTGATCAAAAAGATCGCATGTCCTAGGAAGTGGGTAACAGTTTATCTTCGTGAGCTTATTCAACTACCTAGGTGCCACATGTCTCATGGACATTGCCACTGGCTTAGCATTATCATTAAAATAGATCCTAAAGTCGATCTCTCTCTTAGGTGAAAGTCCCTTAACCTCATTAAAAAATATCTAGGAAATCTCTAACGACTGGAACAGAATCTAGCTCTCCTAGTGATGAATCAAGAGAATAAAGAAAGCTCAACATGACTGACCCCTGTGGGTCACAAGAAACCTCTAGAGTCCTACCTCTGTATGTCTCTAGTCTAAGGACTCTCCCCTCGCAGTCCAATATTGCTCCATATATGGATAGCCAATCCATCTCCAAAATCATCCCATACCCCGAAAATCCCAATACACCATACCTCGAAAATCCAAGTACATAGGCATTACAATCAAACTCTATGCTTAGGATAAAAGATTTCAAACCCCTACAAATCATAGATAAGTGTGCCGATCCTCCTATGGGGTTTGAAACAAGAATGAGGTCTGCTACTAAAGAGATGTCTAAGTGCAAACGATCTACCAAAGAACTCGAAATGAAAGAGTGTGATGCTCCAGAAACGAAAAGAGTCCGAAATGGAAAACCATAAATAGAGAATCAAATCTTATAAAGACACTTTCCTACCTCGATTCGGTCCACTATTAGAAGGTAATGCATCCAAAGCCTGTACTTGCACTTAGGTGCGCCTGCTCTTCTCCCCCGTCTTCTGAGGATAAGATCTACTAAGGTGGACGGGCTGTCACAACCATAACACCTTCTCTTCATTCATAACTCCTCCTTTCCTTTTGTCCTTACCTTTCCTTTTCTTCCACCATGACTTCTTAGAGCTTTTTGACTTAGGAACCTATTTAAGCTCTCTCTTCAGCTGCCAAGATGCATGCTGAACTATTTATCGGTCCTCCCATCTTAACGGTCTAAATATTCGCTTTGTATCCTCCAACCTAGATCGTGTCTCCTTGAAATCCTCCATTCTAGAAAACATTCTGCCTTTTAGACTAGCGAAGTCCTTGCATAGCTTTGAAAAATTGGCTGCTGTAGGTGGATTAAATGGATTTCCACCTACCAGTGTTGTATTGGGAATCTGCCCTTGCACCTCTGCTACTGTAGTTCTACGGAACTAGTCAACCATACTATGCAAAGAAAAGGAAGCTTAGGTTCGAAAGAATCGAAAGAAGATTGAATTGGACTTTGTAGAGATTTATAAAAACTCTTTTATACTTGAAAACTATATCTAAGGGGTTGTTTAAAAAAATACTTTTAAAACAAGTTATTTTGAAAAATACTTTACTTTGTAAAATGATTTTTTAGGAATCTTGTAACCTTATGCTTTGATACCAAGTGTAACACCCCCACACTTCTTAGTATATCCCAAAAGGACACACAAAGAATATGGTGCGTTATAGGTATAGCTAAAAACTTTATAGAGACTAAGATTCACAAGACAATATAAATAAAACAGCAGAAATATTTCAAATAACAAATTACTTATCATAAAGTAAGTTATGACCAAAATAAGTCTCAAAATACCAAATACATATGTCTTATGAAAATATCATCTCAGTCACAATAACCTAGTACATACGTAAAACCATCCCTCTCAACAAGTGCCAGTACATGAAAATAAAACTGAAAAGAAGAAATAAAATACATGAAGTAAAATCTATGCTGCTAAAATCTCCAAGAGTCCAAAATCTACTGTCTCTATCTCTACTGGCATATGGGGGAAAAAAGGGAAAATTGAGGAGTTTGTCAGACTAAAAGTCTGGTGAGTGGAAGTAACTACTAGTATTTTTAAGCAAGGTAAAGGTAATAGACTTTGCAACAGTTATAGTATAAAAGGAAATAAAAGAAAAGATAAAGGTAGAGTAAAATACGTATTAACTATTTGCTTTACTTAGTTCGATTAGACTGATTGTTTGCACTTGCTTTGATTAGGCTGAATCCGTAATCCTACTTTAATTAGGTTGAAGTTCTAATTCTACCCTTTGATCTATTTCTATTGTGTCTACTACGGACTAGACCCATTCTATTGGTCCCTACGTAAAAGATACGGACTAGACCTCTCGTGTTGGTCCCTACACAATAGACACTTACTTCTATGGACTAGACCTATACTGTTGGTCCCTATGCAAAAGATACCTACTTAGCGCTTGGAAATCAATAACGACTTATCATCGTGCACTGGGGATCCCCGCTCAACCACCATTAGGCTCGCGCTATCTGTTGCCCCCTCTTTGATCTCTTATTTAGCATAGCTCTAGCATAACCGTGCCCTAGCCTCACCGTTGCTATTGTGAGACCTCCTGTGCCTGACTGAAGGGAATGCGTTGGTACGGGTCCTAACAAACAAAATTTACTTGCGCCCCTTGTTCAAATCCCCATGATTTGAACCTCTAACGTGACGACCCAGAATTTTCGAGCATTTAAAATCGGAATATTTAATTAATTTTAAGTATTCAATAGAGTAATTTTAACTTGAATAACGAATATTGCAATTTATTTGATAATTAAATAATTGAATCATTAAATTTAAATAAGTGAAGTTGAGTAAGTTGTTGAATCTGGAATTTTAAGCCTGTTGAAAATAATTCGAAGGCTTGTAAAATTTATATTGATAACAATGAAAATAACAGAAGTTGTAAAATTGAAATTAACAGTGTTTTAATTCAGTTTTGAAAATTTGATCGCTTAAATAGAATTTAAAAATAGCCTTCCGAGGCACAGTCTCGGAATTCAACGAAACCAGTTTCATTAGATCCGTAATATTGTATTATTATCGGATTTCAAATTTCGTAGCGTTTGGAGTTATTGTGTGAACGTACGTTATATTAACGCGCTGGAATCTATATCGAATTCAATTTAATAACTAGGTACCTAAACGAGATATTTTTTTTGAATATAAAATTATAAATTTTTAATCAGCAGCCAACCTATCTCTGTTGAAGCCGACATGATGAAACAATTGTTCACGCGAACATCTTTTCCTGTTCCCTCTATTCTTTCTTTAAATGCAGGCTCGTTCAATAACTTCTTGTTCAAGCTTTTCAAAGAAAAATTTAATTAATGGTCGAAGCCTTAATCCCTCAAATCGAAAACTCAGTTAAAAGAAAAAGTGGGCCGCGCTTTTCAATTCAATTTCGCATCTTCTAAAAAATAAAATAAAATCAGTAAATGGTGGAAAGAAATTAAAATAACGATTCAACAAACCTCGATTCGAGCTCGAGCCATCAATCGATTTCATCGGCACCTGGGGGAGAAAGGATTTGTAGCGATTTGGTCTGGTATTTCATCACATGCGGTGGCTAGGGCTTGCGTTCATAACATAGGGAATAGAAGGAATCGTGTAAGGGGATTCCTGAGCATGGCGTTGTTTCGACAAGGCTCGATTGCAGAGGCGACAAGCTAGGGTTTCGCAGGGAATTAGGGTTGTGGGTTCGCGGCTTAAGCTTGTCGCAGAGGAGCTGCCGAGTGGAGAGAAGCAGTAGGGTATTTTCTTTTCATTTTGTTCTTAATTCTATATTTATAGCTAAATAGATTAAG
Organism: Allium cepa; assembly: GCA_030765085.1. NCBI lineage: Eukaryota > Viridiplantae > Streptophyta > Magnoliopsida > Asparagales > Amaryllidaceae > Allium > Allium cepa. The sequence goes on along the minus strand of CM060935.1, from coordinate 444,640,566 downwards.
AACATATAATATCTCAACCCTCTGTTTAGATTTAAATTGATTGTAGAAATTTTTATAAGTTGGATTCATACAGTTTTCTGGTATATGCTATTTTAGACAAATAATAATTACAGTAAAGAAAAATTATGTTTTGTTTATTTATAAAGGAAGGTATAAATATATTATATACATATGTGTATATAGATTAGAAAAATTAGAACAGACGAAAGATATATATTGTTAAAATAGAATTTTCTTTATAGTAGAATATATGCAACAATTCTATTTTAAATTAATATATATATATATATATATATACACACACAAAACCTTGGGAAAAAAAGAAAATTTATTTATAGAGATAAAGCTGGAAAAGAAATAGTAACTTCAAATGTTGAAGAATTTATATAAGAAATTAGGTTTGGAATTTGGTTTCTATAATTATAGTTCTAAATAAATAAACATATATACATCTACCTATTTTAACCTGCTAGTTTTTTTAAATAATGGATTTAGGGGAAAGAAATGTTATCTTGGTTAATAAAAGATCTTTAAAAAGGAAATTTAGTTTACAATTTAAATTGTTTGTTTAAATTAAATCATCAGTTAAGTAATTTTTAAAATGGGATAAATTGTTCGATTAGTGCAAATATTAATAAATCGTATAAATGTTATTCAAGGTCAATAATCATGAAGAAAACAAGTCGGTTTGGATTGGAATGCAATTAAACTAAAGGTGAGTTAATCTCACTCAGTTAATTTAATTTTAAATTTAAATGATTAAATTTAAATAATTGTTTGAATGGTTGAGATTGATTGATGTGCTATAGTATGGTAATTTTGGAATAGGCAGATTATGTTGTGCTAACATCTGTGGATGCAGGGAAAGCAGGTTGGAGGGATCCAACTGGACCCCTCAACATTTATTATTAATATTCTCTGTTGTGATTACTTGATATTCTATGTTGGATATATTGGAATATTGAATGATATGATTTGATTGGATATATATTGGGTATATTGAATTACCAAAAATATATAAATTGAATTTTGGAAAGAAAATAAAGGAAGTAAATTTGTAAGCGAAATAATCTTAGAAAATTTCATAAATTAAGAATGAATTAAGAAAGAAATGGAAGTATGTTAAATACTAATAAATAACTTCGAATATGGAAAGAAAAGAGTTGAATAAACAGTAATTAATGAATTGTAGAATTATGTGATATTAATATAAATGAATAAATAATTACTTTAAAACTTAAAGTTTTAAATTTATTTAAGAGAATCAGAAGTAAATTGAGAAATCTATATGTCAATTAAAAGTAATTTAAATCGTAATTAAGGAATAAAATCTGAAATTAAAGGATTTTTGAATAAATGAAATAAATTGGAAATAAATTTGGAAATTGATTTAAGTGTTTGAAATTTGATATTTGGAAGAACAAATTTCGAGGTGGGAATTTATTAAAGAAATGAGAAAAATTGTTTAAAAATAAATAGTGATTTATTTTTAAAGGTTGTGAAGAGAAGTATATTTCTCTGGATAGCCAAGTACGTTTTCAAAGTCAGTTTTTAAAATAAAATAAAGGTTTTAGTGTTGTTTTACAAAGTATGTTCTTGGAAATTTATTATTTCAAATGTTTAAATTCTAAAGTAAATATTTATTTAAAATTTATTACCGTAGTAATAATTTATTAAGAGTGACCTAGTAATTCTGTTTTAAAGGTAAAAGCCTAGTATATATTTATAGGGTAACCTTATTTTCAAATATTCATATGCAATATATTTTTAATCAATTATTGAAGTAGTTTTAGTTTAAATATTTTAAAGTAAATTATAAAGTAAGTAATTTGTTAATATATTATCGTAATAATTATTTAGAGAATGATTTGGTATTTTGATTAAAGAAAAATCTAATGTATAGTTATAAGGTAACCATATTTTAGTTATTTCTAGAGTATTATTTTAAAATTAAGTACTAAAGTAATTTTTCTATATTAAATGTTAGATATATTTTACAATAAAGTGTTTTAAATTATTTTAAAAATCTAAAGTTTTGTGCTTAGTGATTCCAGTGGAAATAGAAATACTTGGAATTTATTCTGAGAAAGGCAGATAGTTCTGAAAACTGTTTTCAAGGAGTTTGAAAAGTGAAAATATATCTTGTGAAGATATTTTTGAGATTAATTAATAATTTAGAAAATTATTCATTGGTTGATGGATGTTTGTGCAAATTAATTGATAGTTAAATCACCGACTATCAATATTGAACAAATGCGCTGATCGTTTTGAAGAGACCGGGATCGAGATTTATTTCTCGAAAACCACTTCGATCCGGTTTGGACGTTTTCGTGGAAAACGAGTTTGGATTCGAAGATGGAGCAGTGAAGTGCAAGGCCTAGTCGCTACTAATCCTGAGGATATTTCCAAAATGGATGTTGTAGGAATAGTGTCTTCGGTTCCGTTCGAACCCGGGACGGACTTGTATGGATGAATGCTTGCGAAACATCGTTAGGTGGACGATGGGCATTCTAAGGGATATGTTCTAAAAAGGGATATGTTCTAAAAAGGGATATTTCAGCTAGATTATATCTACTTTCTATAGACACTATTATAATATCATAGGATTTTAAATGTTTTAGCTATCGTAAGGTAAAAACCCGACATGTTTATTTGTGGCGTGGTCTTACGAGACGCTTTTTGTTTTCAAAGGATATTTGAAACTTTAATAATCAATTGAGTGTGATTTTCTCACGCTGGTATTCCAGACTGGATCGGGTGTTATTTAACTGTAATGCTCGGGTCAGACCGAGTATTATAGGATACAGGAGATGCTGTGGAGCTCAGGAGATGAGCTGGATGTCGATACGTACTCTCATGCTTGCTTTTATATATATTCCGCTGTGTTGAGTTGTTGTATATCCATTTGTATGATATTGATGTGGAGCTGTGATTGATGTACTCTGATGATGTAATATATAAACAGAGATATTTGATTTTTGAGTAAAGATTATTTATTGTCTATTATATTTTATTTCGCTGCGATGGTTAGATTCTGTTGTTGATTTCTATTTTCTTCTTCTACCTCTTCTTCTTTAACTCAAATGGTTCGTAGTTCTGTACGACTTGAGTTAATTTAGTTAGAATAGTGATTGACTCAAGGGGTACGGATTTGCGGGTCATTACACTTGGTATCAGAGCATAGGTTGGTGATAACCTTGGCTCTGGTGGGAATTACTCATTGAAATAGAGTCAATAGTACTCTAGAATGAGTTTGAGTGTATTAATAGATATGAGCGCGTATTTGTTAGTGAATATAAAATGGTTTTATATTGTGTTGATTGGTTTATTGAGTAGTTTATGGATTCTGGTCAATACGAGTAATTAATGTTTTTGATAGGGATCTCTAAACACTTGAATAGAACAATTCGACACAGTATTGTTTCAAAGTAGGGTAAATGAAATAATTTTACCCAAATTATTTTAGTATATAAAAAGAATATAATTTTTGTAAAATATTTGGATGCTTAATTGTTAAGTAATGATAATATTAAATTATTAACACTATTATGTAGAAATTGAATAAAGAATTGAAAACTTATAACCAAAGTTGAAGAATAACTTTATATAACAAATGAAATTTGAAATATAGATTATAAATGTAATTTATAAATTGAAACAAACCTCTAGAGAATTCGTAAATATAAACCATGAATGTGATTTAACATTGGAAATAAAATCCTAGAGTAATGTTGGAATATAAATTTGATGGATTTCAAATCTGGAATTTTGGAAAAGGGTTTAAATTCCTTTGGATTTGGAAATGGTTTCCAAAAGTTTTGGAGAAATAATAGTGGTATTATTTCGGGAATATTTTTGAATTGGAATTGAATATGGAGGAATTTGGAATTTAAAAATATTTGAAAGGGATTTTAAAGGGATAAAAGCATTTAATTCTCTTTCGATCGCTGGAAAATAATTTCGGTGATGACTGCAGCATCATCGAAGTTCATTTTCGAGTTTCTAGAAGAGAAATTGCTACCAAATTGTTTGAAATTGGAATTGTTTGCGAACTGGGTTTGGTTTTGAAAACCCAAAGGGATAATTGAATTTGCCAAAGGATTTTGGATGTAGTTGATTTTAAAAGTGATTTTGAGATTTTGGGAAATTGTTAAAACTCTGGAATCTTATTTTAAATGCTTATGGAATCATAAAAATATATTGGCTAAATAAAATGTAAAATTCCGAGTTAAATGTAAAATGTGAATGAAGTTGATTATAAATAGATAAAAGAATGGATGCAAATAAGTTTGTGACTCATAAAATTTAGAGGTGGAATAAATAGGCCAAATAAAATTGTTTGTAATGATAATGAATGAAATCCAAAACTTAAATTATAAAATAGATTGACCTCCAGTAAAATAGTTAAAAGGATTTGAGATAAAAAAAATTAAATAGACTACTTGATTGATTAATGGAATATGGAAATGGAACTCAAATTGGTTAATAAAAATTTGAGTTGTGAATAAATGATAGAATTTGGAAGTGAAGTTTGAGTTATTAATAGAAATTCAACTTGAAATTGTAAGCAAATTGAACTTGAGATGAAGTTGAATGGAATTGAATTAACATAAAAATGACTTATATTGCAAATAAAAACCTAAGAAGAGATAAATTGGAAATGGCCTCGTTATAAAATGAGAGGAATTCAGAAATAAATTATTGAATGTGAATTAGAATTCATATGGATTCAATGAAATATACTAATTTAATTTAAACGAATGGAGCTGGCAATGAACTCAAATTAAACAAAATAGAGTTGTAATAGTGATAGTTTGAGTGGTAAATAAAATTCAAGTGAATAAAAATAAAATTGAAATGATTGCAAATGAATATAGAATGCAAAATAAATTGAACGGAATCAGTTAAAATGAAATCAAGTGTTGAATTTGTCCAGGGGAAGAATTAATTAGATAATAAATTAGTTAATGAAATTGAATGAGTTGAGTATGAAAGTTAAATTCTATAATAACTAATCAAAGAAAATTGTAGATTTAAAACGAGATTTAATTGAGATAGAATTAAGTCGAGTAGAAAGAAGAAGAAAAAAATATTTATGTGTGAAATGAAAATGAGCTTAAGTATAAATTTGAATAAATCAAAATAAATTGACGAGAGTTGAATCGAATTCAACTTAAAACCAAGTTTAATGATATTGGATTGAATTTGAATTAAGTAAAAATAAATTTGGATCGAAATAGAATTTGGTGGGTTGTAAATAATATTTAAGGAAATGAAAATTCATAATGGATTGAGTGGATAAACTGATTATATTGAATAAATAAATGGATGAAATAAATAAGAGTCAAATGAAAGTGGACTTAAGTTTGAAGTGAAATAAATTGAGTAAATTAACTTAAGTTGAGAATAATTAGAAGCTCGACTACGAGTAAAATTGGAAGACCATTAAATTAAAGCTTGGTTTGAATTAATTCGGAAATGGTTAGTAATGTGCACGCTTGGAATAGGTCGAGCTAAATAAATGGTCGTGAATGAATTAAAATAAAAAGGAAATTTAATTGGTAATGGAGATGAACCTAAGTTGTTACTGGTATTGAATGAACTAGTTTGGTTAATAAAATGAAATGCAAGTGAATGGATTTAAATCTGAAATGCAATGAAAATGAGAATATATGAATTGTGAATAAATTTAAAAATGGAATAAAATTAAGTATAAATTGAGTTGAAATCCATTTAAAATGGTTATAAAACATAAATACTTATTTATTCACATAGATCTCGTCAAATTGCATAGAATAAATTGTCATTTGATGTAAATGGAAGTAATTAAGATGCTATGAATTGATAAAAGTAAAAGAGAATTGATTTTGAAATCAATTGAGTTGAATATGAGCTTGTTTGGGGTTAAAATAAATTGAAGGTAAGAAATAGTATTGTATACCATTAAAATTAAATGAAATGGCGTATGGATTGGTTGAAACAAATGCGTAAGTGTTAAAAACCCTATAAGTTGCTCATAAACGTTGTTTAGTTACATTGCTTTTAATATTCATGTGTTGCAGTTGTTTAAAAAGAGTGAAATGTTAATAAACTTCATTATATTTGGTATTTACATGTTTTAATCGAGTAAGTACAGGTACTTGGAAGCCGTGTGGCTGGGTTTGATTGCACTGGCTGCTAAATAAATAAGCTGTATGCTTAAAAATGCTAAATAAGGTACGCCTACGCAATAAAAATAGGAAATATGAACTGATTTTGGTTTTTCCGACCAGGTGGGTCGATGTATATATATTTATATCTTTTGTCAAATTGCAAAAGCTCCTCCGTACAAAGGAGACTCTGCCAAAAATTTTCAGAAATTTTGGGAGTTAGAAAACTTTTAAAAATTTTGGAAACTTTTGTTAACAAAACGGTTTCAAACTGAAAGTTGAAATAAATGAGTAAATGAAACTAATGTAAAACAATGACATGAATTAGTTATAAATGGCAAATAATATTCAAATATTCGGAGTTAAAGATAAATTGAATTCGTATGGAAATGAAAGAATCAATTTGAATAGAAATAGATATAAACTAAAATGGTAAGGTGAAAATAAATATAAGAAACATATAAAATGCTTATACTAAACTTAAGAAAGAAATGGTGAGTTCTTAATTGGAAATTGATCTCAAATAAATTCTAGGTTAATATTTGAATGAATAGATATTGACATTTTGTGAGGAAGTCGATAAAATGTTTTGGGAATATTGTGATTGGATATTAGTTCTAAGCAGGATATGCAGGTATTATTAAAGGAAAGAAAAATTGGTTTTGATTTCAGATGATAAAAATTGAATTGCCCGACAAAAAGGTATGTGTTTAAATTTTTGTGAAATTTGATCGGGTTTTTGGATCGAGCCACTTCTCCTTTTGTTTTCGTTTTGGATTTGGGAGCCCGTAGAGGCCTTTTGTAGTTGTATCGAGCTAGCCGCGCAAAGGAGATGCTGGCGAAATTTTTCGGGAATTTAGGGAGTTAGAAAATTTTTGAGAAAATTCTGATAATTTCAAATTTGACTTAAAATTTAAATTTGAATGATTGAGTAAGTAATATTGTTTGAAACTATGGGAAAGTTGGGGAAGTTAGTAAGTATGGTAATGGTCTTTTATAAAAAGATAGTTGGTAAGATGTTGAATTGTTAGAAACCATTTGTTTTCAGGAAAAAGTAAACGGGCATTGGACCATTCTTCTTAACTAGTAATTTCGGGGACGAAATTCTTTTAAGGTGGGAGGAATGTGACGACCCGGAATTTTCGAGCATTTAAAATGGAATATTTAATTGATTTTAAGTATTCAATAGAGTAATTTTAACTTGAATAACGAATATTGCAATTTATTTAATAATTAAATAATTGAATTATTAAATTTAAATAAGTGAAGTTGAGTAAATTGTTGAATCTGGAATTTTAAGCCTGTTGAAAATAATTCGAAGGCTTGTAAAATTTATATTGATAACACTGAAAATAACAGAAGTTGTAAAATTGAAATTAACGGTGTTTTAATTATGTTTTGAAAATTTGATCGCTTAAATTGAATTTAAAAATAGCCTTCCGAGACACAGTCTCGGAATTCGACGAAACCAGTTCCATTGGATCCGTAATATTGTATTATTATCGGATTTCAAATTTCGTAGCGTTTGGAGTTATTGTGTGAACGTACGTCATATTAACGCGCTGGACTCTATATCGAATTCAATTTAATAACTAGGTACCTAAACGAGATATTTTTTTTGAATATAAAAATATAAATTTTTAATCAGCAGCCAACCTATCTCTGTTGAAGCCGACATGATGAAACAATTGTTCACGCGAACATCTTTTCCTGTTCCCTCTATTCTTTCTTTAAACGCAGGCTCGTTTAATAACTTCTTGTTCAAGCTTTTCAAAGAAAAATTTAATTAATGGCCGAAGCCTTAATCCCTCAAATCGAAAATTCAGTTAAAAAAAAGGGGGCCGAGCTTTTCAATTCAATTTCGCATCTTCTAAAAAAGAAATCAAATCAGTAAATGGTGGAAAAAAATAACGATTCAACAAATCTCGATTCGAGCTCGAGCCGTCACTCGATTTCATCGGCACCTGGGGGAGAAAGGATTTGTCGCGATTTGGTCTGGAATTTCATCACATGTGGTGGCTAGGGCTTGCGTTCATAGCAGAGGGAATAGAAGGAATCGTGTAAGGGGATTCGTGAGCATGGCGCTGTTTCGACAAGGCTCGATTGCAGAGGCGACGAGCTAGGGTTTCGCAGGGAATTAGGGTTGTGAGTTCGCAGCTTAAGCTTGTCGCAGAGGAGCTGCCGAGTGGTGAGAAGCAGTAGGTATTTTCTTTTTATTTTGTTCTTAATTCTATATTTATAGCTAAATAGATTAAGAACATATAATATCTCAACCCTCTGTTTTAGATTTAAATTGATTTGTAGAAATTTTTGTAAGTTGGATTCATACAGATTTTTGGTATATGCTATTTCAAAAAAAAAACAGTAAAGAAAAATTATGTTTTGTTTATTTATAAAGGAAGGTATAAATATATTATATACATATGTGTATATAGATTAGAAAAATTAGAACAGACGAAAGATATATATATTGTTAAAATAGAATTTTCTTTACAGTAGAATATATGCAACAGTTCTATTTTAAATTAATATATGTATACAAAACCTGGGGAAAAAAAGAAAATTTATTTATAGAGATAAAGCTGGAAAAGAAATAGTAACTTCAAATGTTGAAGAATTTATATAAGAAATTAGGTTTGGAATTTGGTTTCTATAATTATAGTTCTAAATAAATAAACAAATATACATCTACCTATTTTAACCTGCTAGTTATTTTAAATAATGGATTTAGGGGAAAGAAATGTTATCTTGGTTAATAAAAGATCTTTAAAAAGGAAATTTAGTTTACAATTTAAATTGTTTGTTTAAATTAAATCATTAGTTAAGTAATTTTTAAAATGGGATAAATTGTTCGATTAGTGCAAATATTAATAAATCGTATAAATGTTATTCAAGGTCAATAATCATGAAGAAAACAAGCCGGTTTGGATTGGAATGCAATTAAACTCAAGGTGAGTTAATCTCACTCAGTTAATTTAATTTTAAATTTAAATGATTAAATTTAAATAATTGTTTGAATGGTTGATGTGCTATAGTATGGTAATTTTGGAATTGGCAGATTATATTGTGCTAACATCTAACATCTGTGGATGCAGGGAAACAGGTTGGAGGGATCCAACTGGGCCCCTCAACATTTATTATTAATATTCTCTGTTGTGATTACTTGATATTCTATGTTGAATATATTGGAATATTGAATGATATGATTTGATTAGATATATATATTGGGTATATTGAATTACCAAAAATATATAAATTGAATTTTGGAAAGAAAATAAAGGAAGTAAATTTGTAAACGAAATAATCTTAGAAAATTTAATAAATTAAGAATGAATTGAGAAAGAAATGGAAGTATGTTAAATACTAATAAATAACTTCGAATATGGAAAGAAAAGGGTTGAATAAACAGTAATTAATGAATTGTAGAATTATGTGATATTAATATAAATGAATAAAGAATTACTTTAAAACTTAAAGTTTTAAATTTATTTAAGAGAATCAGAAGTAAATTGAGAAATCTAAATTGGTATGTCAATTAAAAGTAATTTAAATCATAATTAAGGAATAAAATCTGAAATTAAAGGATTTTTGAATAAATGAAATAAATTGGAAATAAATTTGGAAATTGATTTAAGTGTTTGAAATTTGATATTTGGAAGAACAAATTTCGAGGTGGGAATTTATTAAAGAAATGAGAAAAATTGTTTAAAAATAAATAGTGATTTATTTTTAAAGGTTGTGAAGAGAAGTATATTTCTCTGGATAGCCAAGTACGTTTTCAAAGTCAGTTTTTAAAATAAAATAAAGGTTTTAGTGTTGTTTTACAAAGTATGTTCTTGGAAATTTATTATTTCAAATGTTTAAATTCTAAAGTAAATATTTATTTAAAATCTATTACCGTAGTAATAATTTATTAAGAGTGACCTAGTAATTCTGTTTTAAAGGTAAAAGCCTAGTATATATTTATAGGGTAACCTTATTTTCAAATATTCATATGGAATATATTTTTAATCAATTATTGAAGTATTTTAATTTAAATATTTTAAAGTAAATTTTAAAGTAAGTAATTTGTTAATATATTATCGTAATAATTATTTAAAGAATGATTTGGTATTTTGATTAAAGAAAAATCTAATGTATAGTTACAAGGTAACCTTATTTTAGTTATTTCTAGAGTATTATTTTAAAATTAAGTACTAAAGTAATTTTTCTATATTAAATGTTAAATATATTTTACAATAAAGTGTTTTTAAATTATTTTAAAAATCTAAAGTTTTGTGCTTGGTGATTCCAGTGGAAATAGAAATACTTGGAATTTATTCTGAGAAAGGCAGATAGTTCTGAAAACTGTTTTCAAGGAGTTTGAAAAGTGAAAATATATCTTGTGAAGATATTTTCGAGATTAATAAATAATTTAGAAAATTATTTATTGGTTGATGGATGTTTGTGCAAATTAATTGATAGTTAAATCACCGACTATCAATATTGAACAAATGCGCTGATCGTTTCGAAGAAACTGGGATCGAGATTTATTTCTCGAAAACCACTTCGATCCGGTTTGGACGTTTTCGTGGAAAACGAGTTTGGATTCGAAGATGGAGCAGTGAAGTGCAAGGGCTAGTCGCTACTAATCCTGAGAATATTTCCAAAATGAATGTTGTAGGAATAGTGTCTTCGGTTCCGTTCGAACCCGGGACGGACTTGTATGGATGAATGCTTGCGAAACATCGTCAGGTGGACGATGGGCATTCTAAGGGATATGTTCTAAAAAGGTAACGCTTAGCCTCATGCCTCATCAAATGGGAATGACTGAAAATCAGGGGTTATGCAGCAAGGCTTCGTGGGTATCCCCCACTGGAGGGTGAGGTCATCCCTGTCTAGATGTCCCTTTTTATTTAGGCTTCGTGGGCGGTTGTTGATCCCAACCGTGGGGTGATCTTGCTCGGGACTGTCCAGTAAGGGATGGTTCCGGTCTTGTGTTGCTGGGGAGTTAGGGTAGCTCCTTGGTATGCTGATCTAGACCAGGTACTGTGACAGGTGGTACCTCAGTGCCTAGCCATTAGTTGGAATCCATTTTCCCTACGCGCCCGTACGGTTTTGATTGTGCACAACTATTGCTGAAACGTGAGATGTAAGCATTTCAGCTAGATTCTATTTACTTTCTATAGACACTATTATAATATCAGAGGATTTTAATAAAAACATTTTAGCTATCGTAAGGTAAAAACCCGACATGTTTATTTGTGGCGTGGTCTTACGAGATGCTTTTTGTTTTCAAAGGATATTTGAAACTTTAATAATCAATTGAGTGTTATTTTCTCACGTTGGTATTCCAGACAGACTCGGGTGTTACTTAACTGTAATGCTCGGGTCAGATCGAGTATTATAGGATACAGGAGATGCTGTGGAGCTCAGGAGACGAGGTGGATGTCGATACGTACTCTCGTACTTGCTTTTATATATATTCCGCTGTGTTGAGTTGTTGAATATCCATTTGTATGATATTGATGTAGAGATGTGATTGATGTACTCTGATGATGTAATATATAAACAGAGATATTTGATTTTTGAGTAAAGATTATTTATTGTCTATTATATTTTATTTCGCTGCGATGGTTAGATTCTGTTGTTGATTTCTACTTTCTTCTTCTACCTCTTCTTCTTTAACTCAAATGGTTCGTAGTTCTGTACGACTTGAGTTGATTTAGTTAGAATAGTGATTGACTCAAGGGGTACGGACTTGCGGGTCGTTACATCTAATTATTGACCACTTATTTACCATCACTTCAGCATAAGCATGTCCTAAAGGAAATGCTACCGGAACAGGTCTTACTTTTATCTTTGTTTATTAACTTGGTATAAGTTTTTAGATAAGCCTCTATATTTGTAAAGGACTACCCGTTGGACCTACAATACAATCTTCTATATCTATAAAGGACTGTCCCTTTAGGCCTACAACAAAGATCTTCTATATCTTGCCTATTAACTTAATCCAAGATCTAAGTTTATTAAAATTAGCCTCTTCTGTTATTTCTACTTTATTTGCATACAACTTAATTTAAGTCTTAAAATAAGCTTTTCCTATTCTTTCTACTTAATTATTCTCTCTACTTATAACCCGTGTGTTATAACTTTGCTTATTAACTTAACCTAAGGTCTAAGTTTAAAAATAAACTACTACTGCCATTTCTTTTATTTTCTCTTTTTTGTATTAATTACATGTTATAACTAAGTTTGCAAATATCTTAAATTTCCCTATTTTAGTCCACGCCCAATTTATCAGAGTTCTCCTTATTTTACATCCCATTTTCTGTAAGTTCAGTATTCTTATATATATATATATATATATATATATATATATTAGTCCATATTCGCGATTTATTCTATTCTATTTATTCCATCCGTGTAAAAAGGAAATAAAAAGGAAATTAACATTTATGGAAGAAATCCCAACGTAGAATAGATGTAAATAAAACGTTAATAACAGTAAATAACTGTGAATACCGTAAATAACTATAAATAATTGAAAACGCTATAATTAACAATAAATAATTGCATATAACTGAAGTAGAATAACTAAAAGAAAATAGAGTGGAAAATAAGTCTTAAATTTACTTAAATTAAACTGTAAATAAACTTGCATAAAGGTTATCCAAAAATTGTAGAAAACTACAACTATTGGAAACCCTATTATTTTGAATTACTTAAAAATTTTAAATAATTACTAAACACTCATCTGTAGTCCTTAGCTCTTTTCTTTGGCCTTCCTGGATCCACTTGAAGGGTATAAAATATTTTAATTTAAAAAGATCTTCTCCTCGAAAAAATATTTATTTTAGGCTCCAGCGTCAGGCAATGAACCCGGATGGAGAAAATCTGAATCAGAAAAATAGATAAGGCTAGGGTCTTATTTATAGTGGCACTTACGGATCTTAGACCGTTGGATTTGGAGATTAAATCTAGTGTGACCACATCATAGGCTCGATGGAAACCGTCTGATGGAAGCACGGACGCATAGGATCGAACAAAATAGGAAAAACACGTCATATATGCATCTGGATAACTTCTCGTCCATAGGAGAAGGCGGGTCGACCGCCAGGTCGACCCCTACAAGTTGTAGGTCGACCTAGCCAAGGGTAGGGTTGACTCTAAGGTCGACCTGCCCTATTTTTTTCTTCGTTTCTTGTTTATTCTGTATCTTCTTCATATTTACTCGAATTTTGATAGTCTATCTATGAAAATTGATTAGAAAATCGCCACAGACATGATGGTTAAACTCCCATGGTCCAATTCTAAAAATTTCACAAAGTTATTTTATTATTTAATTAATATGTTAATTAATTACTATAGCTTAAATTTCAGGTTGTTACAATTTATTATCTCTATTTTCAAATCACTTATGAATTAGTTGATGTATTTATTTTAAGTATAGCCTAATTGCGATAATGACAAACACAACTTAAACCATCAAACATTAATACACCCTATAAATCCACTTGTCAAATTAAATTAAGATGATTATAAAAGTAAAATAAAATCTATTTTAAGGATGATCTATTTACTATGAATTAGTAACATAGAGCATCAATTTTTTATTCTAATTTCACTTTCGTCACCAAAATCATATTTAGATGAAAGGGTAATTTGTGTTTATGTTTGATTAAGCATAGTTTATTTATATTGAACAACATAGGCTATCAAAATCATTAATAAAAAAAAAATTCATGAACATCAAATTTTTCATTAAGCACAAAACAAGAGATCATAAATGAAATCATTATATTAATTTTATATGATTCACGAAATCTCCATTACTCCAAAATTGAAGGGGTTTAGCTTTTCATATTTAAATACATATTAACTTAAATTTATTTCAACATTAAAAAAAAGTGAAAGGAAAAACTAAAAAGAAGGGAAGAGAGCTAATTGAAAAGAAGTAAAGAGCTAACTAATTTCATAAAAAATAAATCTACAATTATTTCTTAATATAAATCCAATCTACTAACGTAAATAAAAAGAAACATGAAATAAAATAGCATAGGAAAAAAATGAAATAAGAGTGCATAAAACAAATGATAAGGCTAAGAAGCCATTAAAAATAAGAGAATTTTTATTTCTATTTGGTAGTTACAACTATGCATAAAAGATTATATCCTTACATGAAGCATAAGAGAGTATTTATACAAGTCTAAAACCCTAATATCGTTTTAGAGAGCCGCCAAAAATTCCCTTGATTTTACATAACATCCAAGTCATCATTAATGTTTAATTAATCTTTTACTAACTATGCTTTCGCTTTTAAATGTGGTCCATTAGCAAGTGGGTAAGTAGACTCCACCATGTTGATTTAATTCCTTCTTTTGGCTTCCACTATTTGTACATGCATACATTTATGAATCCTCTTCTCATTTGCACTCAATTTCCTACAAAATTAAATTAAATTACGTAAATAAATTTTCCCAAATTAATGCACACACAAAATGATCATTTTATCCAAATGTAGATAAGTGAATGATGATTTGAAAACACTTTTGTATTTTGGTTAAAACATGTAAAAATACCCTAACATGTCCTTTAATTTGATAAAAGAAGATTAAGCATGAGGGTAAAAATATACATTTTTACATGCACAACAAATACCCCCACACTAACCTTTTATACGTCCTCGGATAAACTAAAACTAAAAGTGAATCCACCTTCGTAGGAAGCACGATTGCGTTGAGCGTATGCAACAAGCCATTAAATATCTAGGTGTCCCTAGTAGGACGAGTGTTGTCTCGTGAGAGCTTTCAGCAGATACTTCCCACAAAATCCAAATGGATATGTAAAATTTCTAATGGAAGTTTTATTTACAAAGATATGAATACAACTTTTTATTTACAAAATGAAGAACTTACTTTTTAAATTGACATGAAATAGTAACATACAAGTCTCAGTCATCATCAAGAAATTTTAGTCTTTTATTAATCAAAACTTCCAATAAAAATTAAGTTATCATCACAATTGGGCTCTAGCTTGGCTAGTTGTTTTGGTTGAGAACATAGTGCAACTATGAAATAAATTCTCTAATTGATTATCAAAGTTTTCAAAGTGGTATCTTCATTTTCTTTTATAACAAGTCAAATCGGTAAAGTAAGGATAATACTTGGATTTCAATTGCTTACCCTCTCTTTATTTGAAAAAATAATCAACATTATTAATATTTACATATACCTAACTTAGGAAACCGAGACCAGCTATACCATCCATGCACTGCCTTGCAGGCTTACATAAGAAAAGTGTGAAGCATGGCGAGTGTACATATTTATGTGTGAACACCTGACTCTAGGTGTTTATTATTATTATCATTTATTATTTATGCATACATCTAACTCAGAAAACTAAGGCCAGATATACCACTCATGCACAGTTTTCGGGCTTACATGAGAAGAGTACAGCGTGGTGGGTATACATACTTACGTGTGTGCACTGACTCTAGGTGTTTTTTTTGTTTTTATATATTTTTTATAAAGAGGAAAGAGTTATGGAAAACCATCTTAGAACCACTTGACTTTAAAGATTAAAAATGTTCACGCAAGTACTTTAAATCAACCAATTTTTGAATAAAGACTACAATTTAGAATAAACTTCATAATCATCACCTATGAATCTTCATATATACTACTTACAGCATGGTTGCTCGTAATTTAAAATTTTTTATATTTTTTTTGAGTTAAGTAATTTTACAAAATTTCCATCTAATGACCAAAACTGCATTCTTACTCTATCGTGCCTATTCAAAAGTAAAAAAAATTGAATTTCTTTTAAGAAAATTAAAATGCTTTTATTTTTATTTTTTTGTTTTGAAAAAAAAGGAAAGAAATGAAAATCAAAGCATGTAAAATAAAAATAAACACGGGACTCCCCCTACACTTGATTACGACTGTGTCGCCATAGTCAATGCATGATATAATGAGTGTAATGGAGAAAAATATGACATATATATAAGAGAGGGTTAAAATTCCTTACTAGCATAGTGTGGCTCATGAAGAATCATGAGCTCCTCTTCGCAATCACTTGCCAATTCTAAGTAAGGCTTTAAACGATGACTATTGGCTTTAAAAATCGATCCTTCGCTAGGGTTTTCTATTTCTATGGCACCACGTGGAAAAACGGTACGCACCACATATGGTCCTGTCCATCTCGATTTTAATTTCTCAAGGAATAAATGAAGTTAAGAGTCATACGAATCTGGATTGGCAAAAACGTTTTTCTTAGGATTGACTTGTCATCAATTTTTTTTTTCCTTGTGAATTTTGGCATTTTCATATGCATTGTTCATAATCTCTTCTAGTTCATTGAGTTGCAATTTATTGTTTTCGCCAACCTTTTCTAGATCAAAGTTTATGTTCTTTATTGCCCATTATTCTTTATGTTCAAGCTCGACTGGTAAGTGACATGCTTTACCATATACTAATCGAAAAAATTGAAAAAAATCGACTGGTAAGTTCTATAAGCTTAAAGCGCATCTGCCAATTTTTGAGACCAATCTTTTCGATTTTTATTATTAGTTTTCTCCAAAAAAATTGATTTGTCGATTTCAAACTTCGACTTGACCATAAGTTTGAGGATTATAAGGAGTGGATAACTTATGGATTATCGAATATATCTTCATTAAAGATCGGAAAGATTGATTACAAAAATGGTCCCCGTTGTTACTTATTATCGTATGAGATGTGCCAAACCATGCAAAGATGTTTTCTTTTATGAATTTCACAACTTTGGCTCCAACCCATATAGAAATGCAATTGATGGTAAAAGAATGTAAAGATATCCAAAAGTGTTAGGAAACAGTCCCATAAAGTCAATTCCCTAAACATCAATGATTTTGATTGTAAGGATGGAGGTTAACGACATCATGTTTCATTTTGTGATTTTTCCTAACATTTGATAATGATTACCTATACAAAATTCGAATGCATCTTTGAAAAGTGTAGGACAATAATAGCCATATTGAAGCACCTTTTCCATGGTATTTTAAGATCGAAATGTCCACCACACACTGGTCATGATAGAATGAAAAAATATTCTTGATTTCGCTATTCGGGACACATTATCAAATGATTTGGTCGGCATAATACTTAAATAAGTATGGATCATCCCAATAGAATTGGGAAAGAAATTTGTATTTATCTTGTTTGGACTAAAATGAAGGAGTTTCTTTAGTGACTAAATAGTTCGCTATATCAGCAAACCATGGATCGATGGAAAATGAGAAGAGTTGTTCTTCGAGAAAATTCTCATTGATGGGTAAAAAAGATGGTGCATTTGGAAGACGAGACAAGTGATCGGCTGTGACATTATTAATTATTTTTTTATCTTTGATTGTAAGATCAAATTCTTTATGTAATAGGATCCAACAAATCAAACGAAACTTAGAATCCATTTTAGCAAAAAGGCACCAAAGAGCAAATTGGTGAGTGTAGACCGTGATGTGTGAGCCTATCAAATAAGGTCAAAACTTTTCTAGTGAAAAAACTATGGCTATAAGTTCCTTTTTAGTGGTTTTGTAGTTGAGTTGAGCATCATTCAAAGTCATAATAGCGTAGTAGATGAGGTGGAGGATTTTGTCGATGCGTTGTCCTAGGACAGCACCAAATGCAAAGTTAGAAGCATCAGATGTTATTTCAAAAGGAAGATCCCTATTGGGCGGGCAAATGATTGGAGCAAAAATGAGTTCATTTTTAAAATGTTCAAAAGAAAAGACACAATCTGAATTGAAATCGAAAGGAACATCTTTTCCCAAAAGAGTAGTTAAAGGTCGAGTAATTTTGCTAAAGTCTTTTACAAATCGTCGATAAAAGCTCGCATGTCTTAGAAATGATTGAATGTCCTTAACGAATTTGGGAATGGGTAGACTTGAAATGACATCAATTTTTCCTTTATCTACCTCAATGCCATTATTTGAAATGACATGTCTGAGGACTATGCCTTGTTTGACCATAAAGTGATATTTTTCCCAATTCAAAGTTAAATGTTTCTCTTTACATTGATTAAGAACCAGCTCGAGATGATGTAAGCATTTGGAAAAAGAATCTCCAAAGATAGAGAAATCATCCATGAAAACTTCTAGAAAACGTTCAATCATGTCAGAAAAGAGGCAAACCAAACATCGTTGGAAAGTAGTAGGGGCATTACAAAGTCCGAATGGCATATGCCGATAAGCAAAGGTTTCGAAAGAGCGTGTGAAAGTCATTTTTTATTGATCTTTGGGAGCTATTGGGATTTGGTTATAACTGGAATAACCATCAGGAAAATAATTGAATTCGTGACCAGCTAACCGTTCAAGACATTTGGTCGATGAAAGAAAAGAGACTAATGTTCTTTACAAGTTGCAAAATTTAATTTTCATTAATCAATACAAACACGCCAACCCGCTTCAATATGAGTTGGAATGAGTTCGTTAGCATCATTCGTGATAATGCCGAGTTCTGATTTTTTAGGCACGATGTGAATTGGGGTAACCCATGAGCTGTCGGACATGAGATAAATGACCATTATCGAGAAGCCTAAGAATTTCTTCTCACAACGTATATTTCATTTTGGGGTTAAGCCTTCATTGCGCATCACGAGTAGGCTTGGTTTCATCAATAAGTGAATGCGATGTTGAACAATCGTAGTGATAATTCCCTTAATATTGGTAATGGACCTTCCAATTGCTTCTTTGTTTTTTGAAAGAATTGAAAGAAGAGATACTTCAGGGTCAAGAGAAAGATCATAAGAAATTATGATAGAAAATGTTTCATTGTCACCTAAATGTGCATAGTTAAGGTACGATGGTAGAGGTTTGAGATTTGATTTGGGAGATTTCTTAATCAAAAAAGTCAGCTGAGTTTCAGACTCAAGTGTGAGAGGTTCGAAAGGGAGCATGTCTACAATCTCGTTTGGCACATCTTGAAACAATTGTTCATACTCCACCTCATGTTCATTATTAAGGTCAATTGTTTCATTTTCAAAATTTTCTTGAATAGCACTAACTTCCAAAATATAGTCGAATGGTTCGTTTGATTGATTTTCTAAATTAAAGATGTTAAGATCTATCGTCGTGTTATTAAAGCAAATTTCTACTAAACCATTTCGATAGTTGATCAAAGCATTCAAAGTGGCTAAAAAAGGTCATCCTAGAAACAAAGGAATTTGATCTATGAGATTATTTACAAGTTGTATTTCTAGGACAATGAAATCGATAGGGAATATAAATTCTTCTACTTTCATCAACACATCCTCAATCTCACCTATTGGTTTTTTTTACAGAACGATCAGCCAATTAAAAGGTGACTTTTATAGGTTTAAATTCACCTAACCTAGTTGATGATAAACTGAATATGGAAGCAAGTTTACGCTATCACCTAGATCTAAAAGACATTTATTAATTTTCTTGTCTCCTTTCATACGCGAGATTGTAGGGGCAACCGAGACCTTTGTATGTCATAGGAACGGATTGAGACAAGACTTCACTTAGACCGACCGCTAAGAACACTTTTTTATGTACTTGAGTGTGCCATTTAAGAGTGCATAAGTCCTTCAAAAACTTGGCATAGGTTGGGACTTGTTGAATTATGTCTAACAGAGGAATGTTGACCTTGATTTGCTTAAAAATTTGTTACACTTTTCCATTTGTTTCGAATGTTTCTTAGCATGAAGCTTATAGGGAAATGGAGCTCGCAACTCAGTATGTCAGTCTACTTGAGTTGGTAAAGGATGAGATTCAAAATTGGATTCAATGTTCGGGTTGGTGTAACATCCCCCATCTGGAGGCTCGAAGCTAAGCGATACAGATGCTGCATTCATCCATAGTATTAACTTTTGGCGACCAAATACGTTAATGTTAATGGTATTCATAATATTAGAACCACTTAAATATGAAATAAAATCACAGATTTCAAAAACAGCTCATCTCATTACATTTCAAACACACATTCATATTCAAGTTACATAATCCCATTTCTTTCCTAGATTCAGATAAAATTTAATTATTACATAAATATGCCAAGAGCGATATATGAAGATGCCTCCTTAGTTGATAAGAGTACTGTATAGTCATAATATATTTAATACAAACACAGCAGAAATAAATAAAATAAAAACTGCAACTCCTAAATAGCTATCTGTCAGCCACTTGCTCATCTGCTGAAGCTTTATTCACCAACTTACTAAAAACTTGAAAATCCTCAACCCTCAGCCAACTCAAATCAATTTTGAGCACCCGAGAGTTTAAGGGAAAAAACATAAACTTCGAGTCAGACATAAAGCATAGTGTGAATAATACTATACATCTCGATTATTTGATATTAAATGACACCACGCCAATTTGCAGAATGGGTTTCCCCTCACTAATATCCTTTTAAAACATATCTTTTGCAAATCATAATCCTGCAACCAAAACTCGGGCCTACTAGACAATATAGATAAATAATCTAACATATGTTAGATCCACCTCTTTTGGATGGTCTATCCATAACTTACTTTCTCCAAGTTCACTGGTCCGAATGGTTTTACGTGCTCACTAATAGCCTACCTTTATATGAATATATTTCTTTCTTTATGTAACATCATTTTAGTCTCACATGTGACAAAGACCTGCACATTGTAATTTTAGACCGAATTAGCTAGGGACTCATTGTTAATGTATAGGGTGCAACCCGTACCAATCCCATCTGGTATTCTAATATCCGGGTCATTTTACTTAGGGTAATCTTTCCAAAAATTTCCTTGAAAACCTTTTCATCTCAATTGATTTAAAACCTTTAAATCAAACTTAAAGAAGGAAAATATATATACTCTATGCTTTACTCAAAATCACATTGCTATGTTATATATATATATATATATATATATATATATATATATATACTTGACCCAAATCTTAGTTGGTGAAAATATTTAAACCTTTGAAAGTACCCCTTTCGATCCCATTGAAAGTATCATTTTCGAAACCAAATAAACCTTTTATAACCAAGGCTGAAAGGTTATCTTTAAGACGTTTAACATTGCCTTTCGAAAAACATTGGCAAAACCTTTCCTTTTAAACCTTTCGAAACACCATTGGGGAACCACCTCTTCAAAACCATTCATTCAAAACTTTTCAAAAACATTGAGGAATCACCGCTTCAAAACCTTCATTAAAACCTTTCAAAAGCATTAAAACGTCAAACCTTTCAAAAGCCTTTGGTTTCAAGTAAAACATGTGGAACAACCTTTTGAAACCATTTAAAACTATCTCCTTCGGAACCTTTGGGTTCTACCTTCAACATAGCAAAAAGGGTCATAAAACATTTAAGTCGAAAGCACTCATTCGAAAGCACTTCCTAAGTAAAGAAATGATGGTGTCAAAAGCATCCTTTCGAAAGCATAGGAGAAGCGGCTAAGTTTTAAAGCAAAGTATAGCTTTAGAAACCATTTGCTTTGAGAGGTAGAAAAGCAGCAACTAGGGGTTTCGACCCATTCGAAAGCATTTACTTAAAACAAAGGCATAATCTTTCCTTTTAAAACGACATACTCCAGTCAAAAGCTAACCGAGTTAAAAACTATTCAGTCGAAAGCAAAGCAGACACATTTTCATTTGAAACAAAGCAACGCTTCGACCTCCTTTGGAACCCCTGGTTTCGGCCTCATACCTTCCGCCTAGTCCAATTCAACGTGGACTAAAGCTTTGATGTCATGCGTAATGGTTTCGATGGTGATGAAGGCAGAGAAACTTAGTCGAAAACTACCTAAGTCGGAGGTAGGGTGTCGAAAGTGGCAAAACATGCTAAAAGCATGTAAAATTCATTTTTTCTTTTTAAAGTAATCTTTTTAACCAATCTGCCTGTTTGTAAAAATCTTATTGGTTGCCAATTTTTTTTCTAGAAGCATTTCCATAATTTCAGAAATAAAATTTTAATTTATTTACAAAATACCCCCTTTTCTTTTATAAATATATAAAACATTTAAGTCTCATATTTTAAATAATTATATATATTTGTCAAAACATTTAGAAAAAATTCTACAAAAATTTCTATTTTTTTAAATATGTTTTCTAACATATATAAATTTCAGACCCAAGTTATATATAATTTAACTTTAAATTATTTTTAACCCAAATAATCTATTTCTTCACTAGAAAATTAATATAAAATCCACATTAATTCTGAAAATTATGAAAATTGAAATCCATCTCTGAAATATCATTTCTGATCTATATCTAAAATTTCAAGGCATTTTGATGTCACTAATTATGGTTTTCATCTCAAAACATGTCACTAAATCTATA
This sequence comes from Allium cepa, assembly GCA_030765085.1. Taxonomy (NCBI): domain Eukaryota; kingdom Viridiplantae; phylum Streptophyta; class Magnoliopsida; order Asparagales; family Amaryllidaceae; genus Allium; species Allium cepa. Next base: position 444,618,126 of record CM060935.1, on the reverse strand, counting down.
TGAATAAGCATAAATCCTCAGCAAGCATATATAAACATTTAATTATTCAAAAACATGCCGAAACTTTGCAAATCAATTCGAATTATCCTTAAAACTGAAAATAATTTAGAAAACAAGAGATGTAGTCATTATTCACCTTAACTTTGTGATTAAGGATATGAGATTTGATCTAGATTTAAGCGATTTGATTCTTCCTCTTAAAAATCCTAGCTTTTCTTCTCTTGTTCTTTCTAATGGTGGTCGGCCTTAGTTTATATTTCAGTTAAGAATATGAAATGAACGTGAGTGTTGAGGAGTTAAGAGTTTAGGGTATAAGGATGTGTCTATTCCTATTTTGCCCCTTATTTATTTTCCCTACCACATCATTCTAATTCATTAGTTCATTGTTCATGTAGGCACGGCTACACCTTATTTAACCAAAACCATTAATCAACATACATTATTTTATTTAGTTTAGCTAATTAAATTTCCTAAATAATGTTACTAATAATATGGTGTGTTGCAGTTGGACTCGGTCGAGGATATTGGTGATTTGGAAGAAATTTCCAATAAGCCATTAGGATTGACAATTTGATTATTGATTTGCTTATCGAATCGCAAACTAGTAATAACACTCATTTGATTCAAATTGCTATCTTGAACGATAAGAGCATATTTTGAACTTGTGTTTTGATTTATAGAGCTTGGAATAGGTTGACTTGGGAATGTACATCTTTCCCGTTCACTCACAGAACTGGCTAACTAACTTATTTTTGTTTTGAGTTTAGCAATCGATTGAGTCGTAGTTTGCATGTATGAGGTTAGAAAATTTTGCAAATTGTTGTTTGATTGAAGATTTTGAGTGGTTGCTTTTTTCAAACTTTTCTAAAGTGATGTCATTCGTTTGTCATCTTAAGGAACAAAAGATTGTTCTGCTTGGTTTTGAGAAGGTAGTGCAAAGTCTTGTTGAAACTGATTTGGTTAAAAAGGAGGATTTGAACCATTGTTCTAAAATGCTTGAAAAGATGGTCGAACCAAATTCGTATTTGAATTGTTTTGGTTCCAAGCGAAGTTTGGACGATTTCTCCAACCGGAATAGTATGTTCGAGAGAATGATTCGTTCCTAACTTTGTTAAAAGCGTTGATTTGTTCTAACGAGTGTGGACACTGATTGGAAATATGATTTGGATCATTAAATTTATAACATGAGATTTTAGAAGCTTGGTTCATTTGATTAGATGAAAGAACATTATCAAATTTGTTTATCTTTGCATCAATTTTTGCTTCCAAGGCTAATGATGATCCTATCAATATGCACTTGCTCTTGAAATGATTGATTTCTCATTTGATCGTTCCCATTGAGATGATTTTTTGGCTAGCTTTTTAAGAAATTGCCAAGTAGCATCCTGATGTTATGCTTTCCTTGGCACATTGATTCAAGCATTGTTCGAGAGCTATTTTCAAGTACATCATATAAAATTTGGCAAAGAGTCCAATTTTCAAAATTGTGATGTGGACATTTGTTCAAAAGTTGCTTAAATCTTTTAAAATATTTTCCAAGGATTCACCCCCAAATTGATGAAAACTTACAATTTCATTTCGAATTTTGGTTGTCTTTTCTAAGTGGTAGAATTTATTTAAGAAAGCTTTTACAAATTCGTCTCAAGTTCTAATCAAATTTGAAGGCAAGCCTTACAACCATTTTTTGGCATAGCCGGTAAGTGCAAATGGAATTAAGTTAAGTTTTACTTCATCGTTGCATAATCGTTGAAGATTTATTGTTGTAAAAACTTGTTCATATTTTGTTAAAAAGATGTAAGGATCATCATTTTCAAAATAGCTAAATTTTAGAAGTGGTTTGTTGAATTGTCATGAGTCCAAACACTCATGCACAAGAAAGAAGATTAAGGAGAGAAAGAGGTAAATAACAAGAGTAAGAGAATAAGCGTGAAAGATTTTTTTTCTCTGCTAAAAGTGATTATATTCTTTTTTTGGATTTTTTTTACTTTAAAAAAATGTGTTTCTTTTGATTTTTTTTTCTTTTTTAAGAGAAAAGGTAAGAAAACTGTTTTTTTACAAAAGGAAAATGTTTTATTTTGTTTTTTATATACACATGAAACTAATGCAACTAGATGAATGCAAGGACTTAAGTAGAAATTTTCTGTCCTTAATTGCTCCTAATCCAAAATTGTATCGTGGCACTTTGACTTAATTAAATAAAACAATTCTTAGCTAGGTAACAGATATGATTTATAGGTACACCACGAATCACCGTAGTAATACAGTTGAAGATTTAAGTACCTTCAAAGAAACAATCAATATAATATCTTACGAATCACCGTAATAATTATAAATGATTGTTGCTCTGTCGTTGCCTTAGACACCAAAAAATAGTTTGTTAAAAGAAATCAACTTGTCAAAATACAAATTTATCCTAGATGAGCCCATGAAACTCTTAATCGATGTCTAACGTTATTATCTAAGTCAATTTTCTACAACAAAATGCAATTTGTAGGCCAAAGAAAAGGTGATGAATCCCCACCTTATGCAAAATTAGGCGTTGCCTTTAGAAAATACAAAAATATCAAATAATGTAAAACTGAAATTAAACGTGCGTTAATAATGCAACTGCAAATGAATATTTTTTTAAATGCAAGCATCCAACAATGCAAGAAAAATAAAAATAAAAGATAAGAATACAATACAAGAGCATGTAGAATTATTTACTTAAAAGCAGCGAATTTATTTTTTTAGCCAATTTTGTTCTGACTTACCAAAATAAAACTCAACAAGTGCAAAATAAAATTCAACCCTATTACAAAACAAAATTCAACAATTTAAAAAACAACATAACTTTTTTATTTTTTTTTCCTCTTTTTTTACAGAAAAGAAAATCATAAGTGGAAAAAAAGAAATGTGACATAAGAGCAACAAATGAACTAGACAAGTGAACAAAACAAAAAACAAATGCACAACGCAATTTTTGTTTTGGTGTTTGTTTTTTTAATAACACAAAATAAAATAAATGTAAAAATAATCCGAAGAGTACAATTAAAATTAAATTGATTTCTTCGACAACGACATTAAAAACTTGTTCGAAATGAACTTACTGTCGGTTAAAAACCACTAAATTATATCGTTATAAAAACCGCAAGCGCACGACGTATAATTGTAGTATGTTTGCGAGTATCGGTCGATCCCACAAGGAAAGCAAAAATTCAAAGGTCACTCAATCGAATTATCCCAAACATTTGAAATTGTGTAAACTAAAAATTGATAAAAACAAGAGAAAAATGGAATTTAAAACTATGAGATTAGAAGGAAATTTATTGGAAAATCCCTTCTTATGATCATAAAAATCAGCAGAAAATAAATTTATAATCTCAGTTTTGAAACCACTTGTGAATTAATAGATGTATTTATTATAAGCATGGCCTAATTGTGATATTGACTAACACAATCATCAAACTTTAATGCACCCTCTAAATCCCCTTATCCAATCTAATGTTGATGATTATGAAACTAAAAATAAAATCTATTTGAAGCATGATCAATTTACTTTGAATTAGTAACATAGAGCATCAAATTTTGATTCAAATTTCGCTTTCGTCGCCAAAATCACATTTAGATGAAAGGGTAAATTATGTTAATGTTTGCTTAAGCATAACCTATTTGTTATGAACAACATAGGCTATCAAATTCACTAATAAACAACAAAATTTCATTAACATCAAAATTTCCATTAAACACAAAACCAGAGATCCTAAATGAAATCATTATATTAATTTTGTATGATTCATGAGAGCTTCATTACCCTAAATTAAAAGATTTAGCTTCTCATATTTGAATACATATTAACATAAATTGATTTCAACATTAAAAAAATGAAAGGATAAACTAATAATAAGGGGAGAGAGCTAATTGAAATGAAGTAGAGAGCTAACTAATTGCATAAAAAATAAATCTACACTAATTTCATAAGATAAATCTAATCTCCTAACATAAAATAAAAATAGACATGAAATAAAATAGCATAGTAAAAAAATTGAAATAAGAGTGCATAAAATAAAAGAGTAGGCCAAAAAGCCATTAAAGATAAGAGAATTTTTATTTCTATTTGGCGGCTACAACTATGCATAAAAGATTTGATTCATTACATGAAACATAAGAGTGTATCTATACAGGTTTAAAACCCTAGTCACTTTTTAACGAGCTACCAAAAATGCCCTTGACTTTGTGTAGCCACCAAGTCATCATTAATGTTTATTTACTCCCACTAATTATGCTTTTGCTTTCAATTGTGATCCATTAGCAAGTGGGTAAGTGGGATCCTTCATGTTGATTTAAGTCCTTCTTTTGTTGATTCTTTTGGCTTCCACTATTTTTGCACGCATACGTCCATGAATCCTCTTCTCAATTGCATTCAATTTCCTAAAGAATAAAATTAAATTATGTAAATAACTTTTCTCTAAAGAATACAATAGCCTATGATTTTTGTTTGATGATAATATATATATATATATATATAAATGTATTTGTTGTTGTACTATTTTATTTTTCACATAATTAAATAAATATGTATTGAGTAAAATAAATAACTCAAAATTCATGTTTAAAAAAATATTTTATTCAAATAAATATTTTATTACAAATTCAAATAGTATAAATTTGAGCTCGCACTACATTTACACATTTTCAATTACAATACAATTTTCAATTTTCAACTCATTACAAATTCACGCTCACTCGTATTTGATCTTCAACTCTGTTCCAGCCTATATCAAGCATTTGAACTATCTGCAAAATAAACACTGATGCGGTAAATTTAAAAAGAAAATATTTTGCAGTGCTCAATAAAGTGTGTTTTGAAAATATTATTTGCCTCAGTTATTTGGGTTGTTCTTCATCATTTGCTTTTAATTTATCTTACACGAACAACTTGTTACATGCACAGTGTATCACTGTGCATGCCACAAGATCGTGCATATCGATATACACTTGCTTGTTAACAATTCAGGAACAGATGAGCACAAGGTCCAACCTAAGCCTAGGCTGGATTCAACTCAAGTGAAAATGCTCGATCAAAGCAACAACCAACATGACAACATGCTCATATATAAAAACTTCAGACAAATGAATATACCTGAACTCAACAAGCCAATGGGTCAAGACAACATTCAGGCATGGTTAGACCTGTCAACTTGAATGTAACGTAAAAGGTACAAAGAAGCACATATGGTCAGTTTAACCAACTAGTGTAGATATGCATGGAAAACACTTGAAAATCAAGTTCATACGCAAGCATTCAGTTTTAACATAAAGGTGAACCAAACCAAACCAAACAACAACCAAGTGCAGACTTCAGGTTCAAAGTCAGTTCACATGGATGTGCAGACTTGAGTACACATGAAGTATCAACCGGACCAGACTTCAAGTGGCAAGGACAGAGCAATAGTGATGCAAACAGCACAATGCAGACCAGACCAGTCAAAGCAACACAATGCAACATGAAGAATTGATGCCAGAGAATACAAGAGAACCAAATATTAGCAGTTGTGAACACAAGCTCGAATACACATGAAAACATGTATCAAGGTGACCAAACTCCAAACGAAAGCATTTAGCGCAGACTCAAAGTGGTGAATGTAAATCCATATATGCAACCAGAGTGTTCATGCAAGCATGTAGCACATGTAGACTTGCAACAGAGAAAACAAAGCCCAACTTCAACATGAATTAGAACAATATACATATACAAAATGAAGTGGACAAACAAGCATATGCATCAGAGTAAGTAGTGAATCTGTTTTATGCAACAACAATGAGCACAGTGGAGAAAGTATGCAGCGGGTAAGTATCGGTAAAATTAAGTTTAACAAAGTCGAGGAACTATTTCCAAAAGAAGTAACAAGGCATTTAGCAGTTCAAAAAAAGTCATGGTTCGAAAAGAAATGGTCAGTAGTTTACATGAAGCCATGGATCATGAACAAGGAAGCAGTATGAATAAATTCGCAGTTAAAATATTATCTCTAATTCAATATGCCAAAGTCATAGAAGCATAGAAAGGAATCGACCAAATCAATTCACGAAAATTCGAATTCATGGAGTAACAATGAACAAGTAAGAAGTCATCACTATCAATCAATCAATAATTGAATGGCCAAGCAATGCAAGTGATAAAATCATGAAACAATCAAAACAAAAATATACGAATGTAAATTTAGGGATTTTAACCCTATTTCACCCAATCTCATCATTGGTAAATAAATTATCGAGTTCGAGCCCAAGAAAATAAACAGAGAATAAAGTCGAACGTAATCACAATCAAAAAGGGAAAATCTCATACTAGTATTATTGATTCGAAATCGACAGTTGAAGCAACTGCATGCACTCAAGCTAAGGATCATTTAACGAAGCAAACCAGATTTGAATTCATCACTTCAATCGATTTATATCAAGGCGTCAGCTTCAATTACAAACTCTAATCTTTAAAGAGGAACAAAAAAGGAACGGCTGAAGGCATTAACAAAAGAAAAACGGGAAGATGTTCTCTTCATTCAATTATCTAGTAGGCTGTTTATATTGGACTTAATTTTTATAGGGTTTTGTTCATGTTTTAATTTTGATTGTAACATTTTATTTTTATTTTGAGTCAAACTCTAGTTGTGTAACAAGGTACGAACTACAGTTTTGTAGTTCGAGAATTCACAACTCAGTAACTGAGTTATGACAGGGTTTTGAGCTTAGAGTTAGGTTATTAAATTAGTCGGTGTCGCAAGTTTATGTGTGTTTGTAAGCGTCTGACTACTTAATTTATAGTAGAAACCTTGGGGGCAGCACATAGGCAGGTTTTTGCCGAATCTCGAAAAATTTATGTGTGATTTTTACTGCATTACTTTCTGTTATTTTTTATTTCCGCATTAATTTTAGTATCGCCATGTTCACCCCCTTCTAGGGTGAAAACGATCCTATGAGTGGTATCAAAGCAAGGTTAACTGTAACATTCCTGGTTTTTAGCTAAATTTAATTAAGTAATTTATATTAGTTTTGGGATTAATTTAGAATTGATTTGAAATTATGGGAATATAAATAGATATATAAGTTTTAAATAAAGAATTTGATTTGGAAATCTAAATATTTTATAAATAGATTATAATTCAGAATTTGAATTTGAAATTCAAATACAAAAAATAAATATTTGGAAAATAAATAGATTGTGAATGAATAAAATATATATTTATAAACAAATATTGTTTGTTTATTCATTTATTAATACAAATTGATTGTATAATTAATTTTTGAATTTGAAATATAAAAATATTTTTTTTAAATAATATATATTGAATCTGGAAACTCTAAAATTTAATACTAATAGAAAATTTTGTTTTGTATTTATAATATGATGATTTGAAAATTTTATTTTGAAATTGATTTACAAAAGCTATTTGCCTGTAACGATCTAGGCCTGCGGCCGTCCGACAGCGGAAACACTCCACCATGGCACACATTGATACCTCACATTTTCTTTTACGGCCAACCTCTCGTCCCCGCTAACCGGTAAGCCAACCCTTCCTTGGGGACATGTAAGGGGAAGAGTCTCCTGTTCGCCATCAAACGCAAAGCGAGAACCCCCTATCATGCTAAACTTTGTTTTCAAATTGAAAAGGGATCTTAAAAGTGTATCTTTTGTATAAGAGATTTGAATTAGAAAGCTATTAATGAATCTTTATGAAAGATTGGTGAACTTTTTGAAATGAATCTTTTGTTTAAAAGGTTAGAAATGGTAATTTGCTCAAACCATTTGTAGAAAGGTTTTGGGCTCTAAGTTATGACTTAACTAAGATCCCACTATATCCATATGCTTTTTAAATGAAGCGCTCATTATTCGTTTAGCCAAAAGAGGACTTTATGTCATATAACCCATTTCGAATAATGATACGATGTTATGGATCGCATTTGCTACAAGTTCATCATGATAGGGGGTTCTCGCTTTGCATTTGGCAGCGAACGGGAGACTCTTACCCCTACATGTCCCCGGGGAGGGGTTGGCTTACCGCTTAGAAGGGTCGAGAGGCCGGTTGTAAAAGCGAATGCGAGGTACCAATGTGTGCCACGACGGAGGGTTTCCGCTGGCGGACGGACGAAGGCCTAGATTGTTACATTAATTGCATAGATGTCTAACCATAGTTGCAAATCTAGCGAGAATCAATCCAGCATATTCCCCCTATTTTTGGTGGAACAGATTTTCTAAATTGGAAATTAGAGATGGAATTTTATTTAAAATCTGTTAATTCTAAATTCTGAAACATTATTGAAATTGGGTGAGATATATCAGACAAGAAAAATACTTCGATTAATGCTCTTGCTATGCGTATACAATATTCTCATATTAATGGTGATAATTTTAACCATATCACTCATTATGAAAGTGCATAGGAAATCTGGAGCATTGTTGATTCAAATATGGTGCAAAAGTCAACAAGGGTGAGAAATCCTCCACAATCGACTCAGTTAAAGAAACATGCTTGATAGGATTTGCAAAAGACAGCAGTGATGAAGATTCAACAGCCGATGAGATAAGTGATTTTTCGTTCAATGATTTAGTTCTTTTGTGTCAAAAATTAATTGAAAACAATGAAGCTCTTGAGAACAATCTGAACTGCGTCAGAAAAATAACGATTTGGAAAATGAGCTTAAAAATATTAAAAAAATAAAAATTCCAATTGCAAAAGGTGTTTGGACTATGAATTTTTTTTATCTGTTTTCATGAAAACATCCAAAAGTTAGGAAACGATTAATTAGGGAGAAGAACAAAAATGAGTTGATTTGTAAAAATAATATTTTGCAAAACAGTTGGATAGTTTTAAGAGGTCGGAAAGTTCTAAATGTGCGATTTTTGAAAAGAAATTATATGAGGTCAACGAAAATTTTAAAACCTTTGGAAATGAAAACCTTATTTTGAGCAAATTTGAAATTATTCGATTAAATCATGGGTTTGAAAAGGAGATCGGAAAAAATCAAGGATTTTGAAAAAATTGAATTTAGAAAATTGAGACACTTGAAATTGTGACTAAAATTAGAGAGCTTGAAAATGAAAATATAGGCTTGAAATTGAATAATTTTGAAAAGAGAGATAGTACCATTAATCGTTGTTCGAAGCTAATAAACGAAAATAAACATTTAAAATCCAAAGTTAATAAATTGAGTTGATTACTCGAAAAAATTTCATTAGAGAAAAACATTTAATATACTCTTAGAAAATCAACTCTTCATGAATAAAAGGAAAGGTTTTGCATTTGCGAAAGTGTCAAAATATGAACAAACAACTAAGAACACTGTTAAGGGGAAAAGTGTGATACCCAAATGCATAAAATGTGGAAACATTGGACATGATAAGAATAATTATCGAAATATATTCAAACACAAAACCATTAAACAAATATGGATTTCAAAAAGTACGAATATAAATGGTTTGAAATTTAAACAGATTTGGATTCCTAAGGGTACAATTGTAGATGCTAATGGTTTGTTATACAGACAAATTTGGTAGCAAAGATTTCAATAGATAATAATCATGGTTCTACATCCTTAGTTAGACCACTTGCCTTCTCCAAAATTTAGACACATAAGTGAGCTAAGGAATAAATTTGATGGAGATAAATTTTTGAGTTCTTCTAGGTGACTAATAAACTAAAATTTAATTATTCTTTAGTCTATAATGATTAGATGGAGATCATCGCATTTCAGATATCACGGCATCAAAGGAAAGTGAGGTATGATCTCTTAACTCAATTTTGTTTACATATTGCTAATTATGTTTTCATCGACATTGTTGAAATATTTCTGCCATATCTTAAGCTTCTAAACTCCATTTGTAAAATTCAAGATGTTCTGAAAAATATATTTAAAATGCTATAACTTTTATTTTTTGTGCTTTCCTAGAATCTAAACTTAAATGGGTGAAAAACTGCAAATCATTTGGAGCATCGTTTGAAAATAGTTTCAAAACTTTCTTAAAATAGCTGTTATAATTTGATCATATCTTGAACATCTCAACTTTGATTTTTGAAATCTTGAAGTTCCTGAAAACTAACCGATAATGCTACAACATTTTTGTTTTTAGTTCTTATTGATTCACTTTGGAATGAAATGAAAAACTGCATTAAATTCAATATATAACTCAAAAAGTATATCCGTTTTTCACAAACAAGTTATGGTATTTCAAGTATAATTTTTGATTAATTTGACAAATTGACTTGAAACTAATTCTGGCAAGTAGCATTTTTGAACATCTAAAACTCTCGTGTAATGAGCCAAATCAAACTTCAAACTTTTGTCAGCCAAATAAAGGTTTCAAACTGAGCGAGTCTTCGAAACAAAGATTGTCAACTACTTTGAAACAACAATCGTTATTGACTCTCTTTATGTCTATCCAATCAATTTCAAAACTTCTTTGACGAATTTTTTGAATGTGTGTTTTTGGTCAACATGTATTACTTTATTTGTACTTGATATAAATAGATGTGTTGAAAATTTCAAAAAACAATTCAAGTGTTGTGGAGTACATGTTTTTGTTATATACCTCCATGTATCACCATGAATACCACAAATACAGGTGGTATCTGATACCATCTCAAGTTGAAATCATTTTTTCAATTATTTAATTATTTATATTTGTTTTCAACTAGAAGTCATTTTCGTAAACCCCCTTACAGAAAATTGATTTTCACTTACTTTAATTCTTGAAACTTTGGTTTCGATCATGTTAAAATTACTCTAGTTTATTTCGGTAAGAAATTTGCTCTATAAAAGATAACCATTGACTAATTGAATCATCTGGAACTTATCAAAATTATTGTAGTGCTTGAAATGTGATGGATAGTGGTTAAATTATAGTTTATAACAAGAGAGTGTATAATTTTATAATTTCATGAAAATTAAACAAATTGTATAATATTTTTAGATTGGTACTTATTCCATGATAGATTCTATCACTTTCACCTTTCTATCAATCCATACATCATAATATAGTGCGTAGAATTTGGTATTTCAAAATAAGGAAATATTTTTTTATAAAATAACTATATCCTAAAGTATTCACTCTCATTTAAAAGTCCTCGCGGTTACGCATGGGTGAATTACTTGAATTTCGTTATACGGGCTTCCGTTCTCATTGAAAAGTCCTCGCGTTTATGCACGGATGGGATGCATATAAGAAAGGGATATATATCAAGTATATTTTCATCTCATTTAATAGTCCTCACGGTTATGCATGGTTAGAAAATACTTGACTTTTTTTAAAAAAAAAAAGGGGGCTAGCTACTAACCTTATTTAAAAGTCGTAACAGTTATACATGGTTATTAAGTGCTTTACATTTTTTTGTATAATATTTGGAAAGGGAAATTGCATAAATTATTCTTTTAATGAAAACTTCAAACTTTTGTCACTATATAAATTTTCCATAATCCTACCATTTCTCCAAAGTGGAGTTTGTTTCTAATTAATAAAATATTGTGATTTTTGTTTGATTAATTCGAATTTTAAATTAATATTTCCCTCTTGATTTGATTTTATATTTTTAATCAAAATCGTAGCTATTACAATGACTATTATTATTGTTGATGATAACAAAAGGGGGAGAGAGGTTAAGATTTTGATTTTTGAGCGATATCCTTACTAATATTCGAGAGTGTTTTTATTCAAAGATGTTTTTAATTAATTTTTCAGTTTTAACAACATGCATCTTTTTAGGGGGAGCTTTGTTTTAGGGGGAGCATTCAAATAGGCAGAACTAATAGAATTCGTCAAAATGAAATACATTTAATACATTCAAAATCTTAATATATGTTTGTTATCAACAAAAAGAGGGAGATTGTAGAATACATTAGCATACGATTTTTGTTTGATGATAACAAACATATATATTCCTTTAAATGTATTTGTTGTTGTACTATTTTATTTTTCACATAATTAAACAAATATTTGTTGAATAAAATAAATAACTCAAAATTCATATTTATACAAATATTCTATTCAAATAAATATTTTATTACAAATTCAAATAGTACAAATTTGAGCTCTCACTGCATTTACACATTTTTAATTACAATACAATTTTCATTTTACAATTTTCACCTTACTACAAATTCACTCTCACTCATATTTGATCTTCAACTTTGTTCCAGCATGTATCCAACATCTGAACTATCTGCAAAATAAACACAGACGCGGTAAAATTGAAAAAGAAAATATTCTATAGTGCTCAATAATGTGTGTGTTTTGAAAATATTATTTGCCTCAGTTATTTGGGTTGTTCGTCATCATTTTCCTTTAATTCATCTTACACGAACAACTTGTGACATGCACAGTGTATCACTGTACATGCCACAAGATTGTGCATACCGATATACACTTTCTTGTTAACATTGCAGGAACATGTGAACACAAGGTCAAACTCAAGCCTAGGCTGGATTCAACTCAAAGTGAAAATGCTCGATCAAAGCAATAACCAACATGACAACATGCTCATATATAAAAGCTTCAGACAAATGAATACATCTGAACACAGCAAGCCAATGGGTCAAGGCAACATTCATGCATGGTCAGACCAGTCAACTTGAATGTAATGTACAAAGGCACAAAGAAGCACATATGGTCAGTTTAACTAACTAGTGTGGATATGCATGGAAAACACTTGAAAATCAAGTTCATATGCAAGTATTCAGTTATAGCATAAAGGTGAACCAGACCAAACAGACAACAACCAAGTGTAGACTTCAGGTTCAAAGTCAGTTCACATGGATGTGCAGACTTGAGTTGTGACGGCTCGCAAATCCATACCCCTTGAGTCAACACTATTATACATCAATTAACTCAAGTGGAACAGAAATACGAACCATTAGGGTTAAAGAAGAAGAGATAGAAGAAGAAGAAACTAACAATATCAGAATCTCACAGTCGCAGCGGAATAAAATATAATAGTAAATATAGAACTTTACACAAAATGAAATCTATAACTGTTTATACATCATATCATCACAGTATCTCATACATACAATATTTACCAGTCAGACAAATCCATACAATCACAGCAGCGGAATATATATAGGTACTGATAATACGTCTCGGACTCCAGCTCCTCTCCAGCTCCATAGCATCCTGACCTGAACACATAATACTCGGTCTGACCCGAGCATTATAATGAAATAACACCCGATTCAGTCTGGAATACCAGCTGATAACAATGCACCCAAATTGATTATTAAAGTTTCAAAGATCCTTTGAAAACAAAAGCATCTCGTAAGACCACGCCACAAATAAACATGTCGGGTTTTTACCTTACGATAGCTAAAACACTTTTATAGAAATCCTCTGATATTATAATAGGGTCTATATACAAATACTTATAAAATAGCCGAAATTGTTACATGATTAAATTCCAGCTACTAGCCACAAAGTGGGTAATACAAACAAAACTCGTACAAGGCTCGTAGGGAGAATGGATTTCCAACAATGACTGGGCACTAGGGTACCACCTGTCACAGTACGGGGCCAGATCACCGTACCGAGGACCACTCCCGATCCCCTGCAGCACAAGGCCCGACCCATCCCTTACTAGACAGTTCCGAATAAGATCACCCCACGGTTGGGATCTGCAACCGCCCACTAAGCCGAATAAAAAGGGACATCTAGACGGGGATGACCTTACTCTCAAGTGGGGGCTACCCACGAAGCCTTGCTGCATATCCCCTGATTTTCAGTCATTCTCATTTGATGGGGCTTGAGGCTAAGCGTTACCTTTTAGAACGTTTCACTTAGAATGCCCATCGCCCACCTGACGATGTTCCGAGAGCATTCGTCCATACAAGTCCGTCCCGGGTTCGAACGGAACCGAAGGCACTACTCCTACTACATCCATTTTGGAAATATCCTCAGGATTAGTAGCGACTAGCCCTTGCACTTCACTGCTCCATCTTCGACTCCGAACACGTTTTTCGCATGAAATATACAAACCGGATCGAAGTGGTTTTCGAGAAATAAATCTCGATCCCGGTCTCTTCGAAACGATCAACGCATTTGTCCACTATTGATAGTCGGTGATTTAACTATCAATTTATATTCATAAACATCCATCACATAATAAATAATCTCACATTATTTATTTGCCTCTAATATCTTTACAAGATATATTTCCAAATTTTCAAAGCTCGTTTGAAAACAATTTCCCAAAATTCTTCCTTTACAAGGTAAATCCTTTATCATTAATTTCCATTGGAAATAACCAAGTTCAAAACAATTTAGATTTTTAACAAGTAAAACATTTTATTCTAAAATATACTTTAAAATATGGAAATTTACTGCTAGTTATTACTCAAAAATATGATTTCAGTATGTAAAGTAAAACCATTTATTTTGATATAAACTTTTATTATAAATAAGGATTTTGTTAAACTAAATTTAAAAGTAGTGTTTTAAAGAGATTAATATTAATTTCAAAATAACTTAAGTCAAAACCAACCTTTAAATAAATCCATTTGTAAAAATAATTATAAATTTATTCTTAAATCATTACTATTGTTAATTTATTAATTTGTTACTTTAAAATAAAATTTTTTAAACACTCTTTAAACAAGTTTAAACTTTAAACTTTCTTTTAATAAAAATCTGTTTAAAACTCGAACTTAGTTTTCCAGGGAAACACACTTACCATTCCAACATTCTAAAGAATTCATCTTATAAATCCAGCCGATTTATTACCATTCAAATTCATGTTTAATAACATAAATTTCCTTTCCATGCTTTAAAAAAATAACTTCTTTCGAAGCCCAAAACATAGTTTTCCATTCCTGGAATAGAAATTTACTTTCAAAGTTCGGATTTAAAAATCCTTTAAAATAAACCTTTGAGAATTTATTAAAGGAAAACAATACTTATGAATTACTAAAATAAAATCCCATTGGTGAAAAATGCATTTCAAAATATTTTATTTACATTTAAAACTGTTAATTTATATTTGGAAAGCCTCTTTTAAATATATTTTAAATTTCCAGGAAAACATCATCAAATAACCCCATCGTATTTTTTTCAATTATAATTTCTATAGAATTTATCTCCAGAAATCTATACTTCCACATTTATCTACTAATAAATTTCCTCTTCTATTATAATTCCAAATTTACCAATTTCATTCTTCATCCAAACCAAATCCCAATTTTTATTTCTTTAAATCCTTCACTTAACAATTTCTTTTATTTCTTTAAAAACCAAATTTATTTTATTTACGCTTAACAAATTTCAGGTTTAAAACTTATCAATTCATATTACAACAAACTGGACTTCCAAAATTAGCTATCACAGTGTATAAATAAAATACATCATCAGTTATAACAATAGTTCCGATATTGTGAGGAATCCAGTTGGATCCCTCCAACCTGTTTTCCCTGCATCTACAGATATTAGCACAACAAATATATATATATATATATATATATCAATCAGGACTAATAACAACATTATATTCAACCAATCACATAGATATTTAAATATTAACTACTTAAATCGGCTAACATTCCAGATGTGAGTGAGATTTACTCACCTTGGGTTTCGACGACCGTTTGTAATTTTAAATTAAATCGAAGCGTTCGATTTAATCCAAAATTTCCACTCGCTTAAAACGAATCCAGATCTGCGCCACAGCGTGTTTCCCGTCGCTATGATTCCAACGCTTCCTGTTTCGTCGAAATCTGACATCGTATGAGTTAGATACGAATTTATAAAGTTTTGAATATAATTATAAACAAATTTTCTTTTTATTTTAACCTTATAAAAATCCTAGCCGTTCATCACGTAGAAAAGGAACAGGCTGCTTCTTCTTCGTTCCAGATAAACGCTCGCGAACCCATCCTCACCCAAGCTTCAAATCGTCGCTCCCCCCTCGTCGTCGACCGGAAGTCGATCACAACCCGCCGAACAACGCTCCTACCCCGCCTCAACACTCGGACCAGGTGCGGCGCACCCAAACGCTACGGCCATCACGAAAATCGAGCTTGAACGATGCCCCTCTCGTGCCCGATTTTCGACAATCCACTCACCCATTTCCGATCATGGCCGTTCACCTTGAAGAACTCAATGAGCTCTACATCTTTGCAGTTGGAAGAATCTCCTAAAACTCAACGGATTGTGGTAGATCTAAGGTGGAAGGTGAACGAATTTTGGCCATGAAATATAATAGAGGCGGCGTCTCACGTTTTGCTAGGGTTAGAGAATAATTATGATATATATATATTATTGTTTTAATATTATTTTATTAATAAAATTCTCTATGTAACATCTTATTTCAAACGAACTCCAATTCTCACGCACCAACAGGTGTTCCTAGGGTTTTACCTACGTTCCGAACACAATGGAATGTGTTTCGGAAGCTAATTTGATCATATGCGCGAGTTACGGAATTAAACGATCAATTTAAAATTAAATCGGTTAAAACGATTTCTGAGCGTTTCGAGCTGCCACGGTCAAATGACAACTCTGATTGCTACGAAAATTGAAATTCGATAATAATTAACTATTACGGATCCAATGGAACTAGTTTCGTTGAATTTCGAGACTATGCCCCGGAAGGCTATTTTCACTCGTCGATAAATTCGAGCGATTTCTGAAATTATCGAAAACGCTTAAAATTTCACTTTCAAAATTTTTCTAACTTAATAATAAATCATATAAAAGTTATAACCACATTATAAATCATTCTGATTCATTTCGAATTGAAATCTGATTATTTGCAATATTATTAAATTCCATTATTAAATTAATATAAAATTCCAAATTCAATCTATCGACTTTTAATTCCATCTAAAAGTCCAATATTACTATTTAAATCAAAATGAACTTAAATAATTTTTTAGAAACCATTTTTATATTTATTTACACTCAGATTTACCAATTACCCCAATTCTAATATTAAGCTATTATTATTCAGGTTCCAATTAAATTCCCGTATTTGAAATTTAACTAATTTTATTGACTTAACCAAAGTCTTTTATTTCAAAATTCAAATTATAATCCATATTCAACATTGAAAATGAATTAAATGTTCAAATTTAGCAACCTAAAATTCCGGGTCATCACATAAGTACACATGAAGTATCAACCGGGCCAGACTTCAAGTAGCAAGGACAGAGTAATAGTGATGCAACCGGCACAATGCAGACTAGACCAGACCAGTCAAAGCAACATAATGCAACATGAAGAATTGATGCCAGAGAATACAAGAGAACCGAATATAAGTTGTTGTAAACACAAGCTCGAACACACATGAAAACATGTATTAAAATAACCAAACTCCAAATGAAAGCATTTAGTGCAGACTCAAAGTGGTGAATGCAAATCCACATATGCAACCAAAATGTACATGCAAGAAAGTAGCACATGTAGACATGCATCAGAGAATACAAAGCTCAACTTCAACACGAACTAGCACAATATACATATACAAAATGAAGTGAACAAACAAGCATATGCAACAGAGTAAGTAGTGAACCTGTTTTATGCAACAGCAATGAGCACAGTGGAGAAATTAAGCAGTGGGTAATTATCAGTAATAGTGCAAACGAAGGCAAGGAAATGTTTTAAAATAAAGTAATAGGACATTTACCAGTTCAAACAAATTCATAATTCGAAAAGAAATGGTCAGCAATTTACATGAAGCCGTGGGTCATGAACAAGGAAGCAGTTTGAATAAAGCTGAAGTCAAAATATTGTCTCTAATTCAAATGCCAAAAGTCATAGAAGCATAGAAATTTATCGACCAAATCAATTCATGAAAATTCGAATTCATGAAGTAACAATGAAAAAGTTAGAAGTCATCACTATCATTCAATCAATAATCGAACGGCCAAGCAACGCAAGTGATAAATCATGAAACAATCAAACCAAAAATATACGAACGTAAATTTAGGGATTTAACCCTATTTAACCCAATCTCATCATCGGCAAATAAATTATCGAGTTCGAGCCTAAGCAAATAAACAGAGCATAAAGTCAAACGTAATCACAAATCAAAAAGGGAAAATCGCATACTAGTATTATTGATTCGAACTCGACAATTAAAGCAACCGCATGCACTCAAGCTATTGATTGTTTAAGAACCAAGCCAGATTTGAATTCATCACTTCAATCGATTGAAATCATGGCAGCGACTTCAATTACAAAACTCTAATCTTTGAAGAGGAACAAAAAAAGGAACGGTCGAAGTTTTATTTTAATTAGGCTTAATTTTTATAGGGTTTTTTTTCATGTTTTAATTTTAATTGTAACTTTTTATTTTTATTTTGAGTCAAACTCTTGTTGTGTAACTAGGTACGAACTACTGTTTTGTACTTTGAGAATTTGCAACTCAGTGGCTGAGTCATGGCAGGATTTTGAGCTTAGAGTTAGGTTAGTCAAATTAGCGGATATCGTAAGTTTACGTTTGTTTGTAAGCGTCTAACTACTTAATTTCTAGTAGAAACCTTGAAGGCAGCATATATGCAGGTTTTTGCCAAAGCTGCATAAATCTATATGTGATTTTTACTGCGTTACTTTCTATTATTATTTTTATTTTCGCATTAATTTTAGTATCACCCTGTTCACTCCCTTCCAGAGTGAAAACGAACCCACATTATCAAAATAAATGCATATACAAAATGATCCTTTTGCCCAAATGTAGTTGAGTGAATGATGATTTGAAAACTCTTTTGTATTGGTTAAAACATGTAAAAATACTCTAATATGTCATTTATTTTAATAAAAGAAGATTAATCACGAGAGTAAAAACATACTTTTTTACATGCACATTAACCTCTTCCTGAATCCTGCTATGATATGCAAGACCTAGACTAAAGTGCTTCGATGGAGGAGATAAAAACTTGAACCTTGAAGGAACTGGTCTATCCCGCAGTGGACTTAAATAGTAATGTCAAAAAAATTCCTTCAGGATCATATGTGGTGTAAAAGAGATTTTAGATCAAATTTGAAATATTTTGAACAAAATCCTCCCTTTTTTCTTTGATTTGCATGAATTTAGTGTTTATATAAATTAGAGTAAATCGAATATACTCTTATATATGTATTTATATGGCTGTTACTTGTTTTATTTACTTTGGAGAAGTAAACCTTTTGCTTTCTTCTAACTTATTTAATTAATGAGAGGTTGTATGGTTTTAATTGGAGAAAGAAAACTTTTCATCTCTTTTCCTTTAATTTAATGATCGACGGATTAATTAAATAACATAGGCAACCAATTTTATACTTAGCATCTATTGTGAGTATATCCAAATATACTCTAATGTATATTGGGTAAGTGCAATATATCATATGTGTACATAGTTGATGCGTATGCATTTTGGTGCTTAGATTTACACCACAACAGACACATTCTAACCTTGTAAGCGCATTGGTTGTCCAAAACATTGTTTAAAATTATACGAGTGTGTATGTGTACATTTAATATAAATATGTTTGTGTATGTATTTTAATGAATTTTAATTAGTCCAAATTGATTCAAACAAGTTAACTAGTTTGAATTCAAGATTTATTTTCAAAAACATGCAATGGTTTAATTTAGTATAAAAATTTGAAAACATATCTTAATCTATAAATCCAAATATAACCTATGTTTATATGTTAATAATTCAAAGTAGGCTAAACGTAGATATTTTATAAGCAATAATAATGTAAAATTTATAAAACAAAATTAGAATGTTAATACATGTATGTTTCGACATTGCAAACAAATCTCCATTAAAATCAAGATGCATATATATGTGTGTGTGCCTGTTTTTATTTAAAATTCATTGTAAAACAGTTTTCAAGTTAATTTTAATACTAATACATATACATACATATATATATATATATGTGTTGAAATAGAAATCTAATTGTGAAATAATGAAATCACTATTGACACTCAAATCGATAAATAAAAAATTAAAAAAATAAATAGTTATTACATTTTGATCTAAAATAACACCAATACCAATATAAAGAAAACAATAAAATCAACAATCAAAATCATTGTTATTACTGTCAGATCCAATTCAAATCTACAAATTCAAAAATTTCAGATCTATAAATATGTAAATTAAAGATGGAAAACAAATGCATGTACAAATTTGTTAAAATAATCAAATACATAGATCTATAACATCATGATGAATATACATGTAAAATAGAATATATCAAACCTAATAGATATAGCCCTTGAATGCACGTTGATTGATATACGCTCTTAGATCCATATCTGATTCAGTCTCATAACTTTGCAAGAGAAGGAGATCCACCTTTTATTTGATTAATTTAATTGGATGTCGTTAAAATAATTTTTTTCTTTTAGTTTTCCTTGAATTTTTAGTCATTAATGTTAGAAAAAGAATATAGAGGCTAGGGTTAGAATGATTAAGGGAGATAAGTGAATGAAAGACAAGGTATTCATAAAGGCAACCTTCCTTAACCTACTCCCTTCATTTTCTAGATCCAACCATTGGATTTCAAGTCTTTTTTTTATATGGATTCTAATAAAAGAGGTTTATAGTCCTTTAATTTTTCAATAACATTTAGCATATAGTTACATTGAAATCAAATTTAAATGTCCATCGGTATCTTATATCGATTTGTACATGTACAACTTTTATATACACCCTTAAGTAAATGCTAACGACATTAAAAAAAATACTAGTCACATCTAATACATCAAATAATTCATTAATTAGTACTTTCAAAAGAATATTAATTAATTTGAATAATCTACAACAACTTCTAAATCAATTAAACCATGTGGAATTTTGAAGAATCTATCAATGTGGTTGTGCAAACCGTAGGTATATATTCAATCTACGATTAATATTAAATTATTCGAATATTAATGTTCACTTGTCACCTTTTCTAGTGGAATAACATTTTGATCGAATTTATTGCTTACACATGTTTTAGGTAAAAATCTAGTTTTACTTATTTAAGTGTTATCTAAAAGTGACATCAATTCTGTTTGTCAAAACTATGTCACTTTGGACTTACTGAAATTTATTATGGTCAAAATTCCAATATCATGCTTATTCAGCTCTATAATCCAATCACAAAGTCATTGGTTCAAAAATATCAATTATTATTAACCGAACTACTTTGTTTATAGATTTTGGCTTTGAGTTGCCTTCAGTTGATGGTGATACTAAATCTATATAACCTGGGAGATGAATCCTCTCTTAAATAGTGCTTCACTTCCAATAGTTCACTCGACCAAACTATAGTCATTCGATGGAAATCATGTCACGATTTAATTATAATTATAACAATCAGCCTTTTCAACCCCTAACTATACACACTAATGCATCCAGGGTATTTGTGTACTGAGCATCCAAGTGTCGGAAAGAAAGATTGTTAGGGTAAAACAAAAAGAAAATGAAAAGGAATAAGAAAGAAGCGAACAAAACATCATAATCTCAAAGCACAATGATAACATATAATATCAAATAATATCACAAACTATCATTCTAAGATACATAGCATTTTAGAGTTACAATTATAAATACTATCATCAGCCGAATAGTAA
Source organism: Allium cepa (assembly GCA_030765085.1). Lineage (NCBI taxonomy): Eukaryota > Viridiplantae > Streptophyta > Magnoliopsida > Asparagales > Amaryllidaceae > Allium > Allium cepa. The sequence continues at coordinate 444,596,563 of CM060935.1, read as the reverse complement.
GAACAACATATCCTCACAAATGTTGATGTTATAGTAATGAGGTGGAAATAAGAATACCACAACAGGTGAAAGCGTCCATCTCGTCTCCTCAAGCTCCAAAAAATATCGATGAAAACTTGCCTTTCTCAGACTATTCGAAAAGAGCAACTGGAAATAAGGAAAATAACCATGAGTAAGATATGTATCTAGTGTGAGAAACTCAAGAAATATGTGATCAGCATATAACAATACATTTGAGACTGTTCGTATCACCATAATGGTTATCCCCTTAAAAGAACCAACCTCTCTAATAAGTACAGAAGGTGATATATTAGAAAATGTTTAAGGTGTAGAATATAAATTAGAAAACACTGAGTTGCTTGCATCTCAAAACACAACAATATTAGCAGTACAACTAAAACACTGTCCTCTCTCTTGGAATCAACTTTAACAAAGACAGTACGCTCGCTGGCATTGTTTGAAATGTTAATGCTGACCTCTCCCTTGGACTTAACCTAAGGATAGATAGTTCAACTCTATAACATGTCACTTTACAGCCGCTTCCAAAACATAGAACTTGTATATTAGTTTTGTAGTGGTTTTTGGTAAGTGGTACCCTTAACCGATCCTGCTCTCTTCAAAATTAAGTTGATGAATTTTCGGTTAACTCAATTTCGGTTGTTTAAGAAGTAAAAGAACAATATAAAGGAGTCCTCCCTGAGGGATCTCATATATACACGTTCTTAAAGCAAGGGAAAATTCATACAAGTGAGTCCTCCCCTGGGATCTTAAACCGTATCAATACGTGATTCTTATATATACTTCCAAAGTTAATTTGTTCAGTCTCGATAGTCGACTAATCGGCTATGAAGTATAAAATAGAAATGATTGCATACGGAAAAAATTCTCGTATACTTGGTCACATTTTCGAATTTCTCAATTTACACTATCCCTCGATCAATATTGAAGCCGATAGGTTAGAACACTGTTGCATCTAAACCCTACTCGAACATCATTTTTAACTCTCATAGATGGAATAAATCTGCTTTGTCGGCTATTAGTGCTAAGTACACGACAAAATACTTTGCATAAACAAGTAAACTTACAAAACACGATCAAGTCACGCAAAGGATGATTAAGTTACACAAAGCGCGATTTAGCCACATAAGCGATTATAATCCACTTTTTATTAAATTAATTCTTTTATTTATTAAAGCTTCTTTGTAAATATTTGTATATATTTAAAATACTTTATAAAAGCATATACGTGCATACTACTATTTCTTTTTTCACTTCTATTCTTTTTAATGCTTAAAATTTATCCATATTCTTATCCCTAATGGTATAAGAATATTAACAAATTTAAACAAGATTTCACATTTCCAAAAGTATAATTAAATGGATTAAAAACAAATAATTAAAACATTGTTACTATAAACCCAAAACCATTTTATACTTGTCATTATCTTTAAAAACAATCATTTTAAATGTCTAAGTACATCTACATTTATTAAACATGGTAATATACTTTTAATTAACATTACAAAACCATTTATTATAACATAACCATTTATTATAACATAATTGTTATAGTCCAAAACTTCTCTTATTTTTTTTAAAAAATACTTAAGTTACCTTTTGAAACTTATATATATAAATACTTAAAAAAACTTATAAAGAGGTTTTAAATATCTGTACAAAATATTACTTAAAAATAATTAGCTTATAATTTTTTTAAAAAACCTTTTATTATAGATGCTTCAAATGAAACCTTTCTCTTTAAAAATTAATATTTAATTACTAAAAATATATTCAAACTTCTAATCATTTTTTCCTACTTTAGTTAATGTAATTAGACTTACCTAAAAACATTCCACATAGAAAATAAATCATAAACCACTCTAATCAAGAAAAATTAGCCAAAATATCACACAAAACAAAACATTGCAACAAACCCAAAAGTGCTATAGTAGACCAAAGACAGATTTTATAAATGCTATCTAAATTTCTTGACGGAGAACAACATGAAAATGCATGATCTTTGTGGCCAGTTTTAACCTCTCAGAAAATGATTTTTATCAAATTTTTTTACAGCTATAGTGTACTTATGCTACTTAGAAACCATAAAAATAAGCCCCTAAGGACATCTTCCGAATTAATTATCAAAATTCCCGAAAACAAGGTATTTTTCAAAGTGCATTTATAGCGACATTTTTGCTCCTAACTTTCTCAACTTGTTTGAACTAGTTCTTAAATGCTTTAAACTCTATTTTTATACAGTAATAATTAAGCATATAGTACTTATTAAAACAACAAAGAAACCTCTAAGGATATCTTCCAAATTCATATTAAAATTCCCAAAATTAATGGGAATTTCAAAGTGCTCATACAGTGGCATTTTTCATGCTAGAACGTTTTTCATCTTTGTTCTACAAGTTAGTGAAGGATTTAAACTTTGGTATTTTTACAATAACTAGTACATTTATAGTACTTACTAAAATAACAAGGAAACCCTAGAATATCATCTAAAATTAATTTTAAAAATCACCGAGCACATGACATTTTCAAAGTGCATCCATAACGACCGTTTTACTACTAATTTCACAACTTTATTTCACAAATTCTAAAACTATCCAAATGAATTCCTTATTGCCCTATACACCAAAATATGTGAAGAAAATAACCAAATGTCTTACACCATAAAATTTTACATACCACCAAAACAAGCAAGTTAAAGCAACGGGATTTTAATGTGCTTTCATAGAGAATCTTTCGCTTCAACATTCACATACACACTTCTATATCACATACAACATTATCGAACATGTAAAAATATATTCTTGGCCATGATAAATGTTTTAGAGGGTTATAGAAGTGACAATATTACAAAGAAAGTTGTCGTTTGGTTTTCAAAGAAAGAGGGGTCCAAAAGTTATTACATGCATAGTTCTTAACTTTACTTATCTTTATATTTATACACAAAAAATACACACACTATATATATATATATATATATATATATATATATTAAATGGTGAGATAACTCATACAAGTCCAAGCCTATAACAAGCTCAAGCACACAAGAATCAGAGATCTACTTCCTACCATCAGCAAACTTTCAAATATTCAAGATTTAGTACACACGTGCCAAGGCAAGCCTCCTACACCTTTAAGATGCTCACGATCCAAATTGGTTTATGGTTTGTTCTTCACTTCTTCCATTTTTGACTTGATTTCCACACTTCCTAAGGTGATCTAAGGCTGCGGTTAAAGTTTAAAGAGGATTGGAGTTGTTTCGCTGTATGAAAATGAAGATTAAAGAAAGAAAGAAGCTTGACAATACTTGGAATTTGGCTAAAAATCCTAACAAAAATAAAATGAAATAAAAGAGATTTGTTATGTAGACTTTACTGATATTAAAATACCTCCACTATCCACCCTTAGTCGGCTAAAATACCCTCCGTTCTCTCCCCATGTGCAAACTTTACGCTGCACGTCATGAAAGAAAATATCTCTTCCTTCCTTCCTTATTTTCAACTATCCTCTTCATAAAATATATAAAAGGGTAAATTAATTTAAAGGACAAAGATTTGTATATTTTTTGCATCAAGGACACGTCCTCAATATTTTTAACACAAGGACAAACATTCTTCTAAAAATTATTCATAAGAACAAACATTTTCCAAAATTATTCATAAGGACAACAAAACTGATACCGAGCTAAAACTGATACCTAAAAACTGCTACCGATAACTACAAACTGATACCTAAAAACTGCTATCAATAACTAAAAACTGATACCTACAGAAAGTTGTCCTTCAGAATAAAATATTGCAGGTCTGTACTTGAGGCTAAAAAGCTGTGAAATTTTGTCCTTAACGATAATTTCCTGTATATAAAATTCCTTCTAGAAGATTTTATTAGGAAAATTAATTTTAGTTTCTAATTAATGAAATGATAGTTAATTAGACAAGCACAACAAGTTTGAACAACTTCTGCTGAGTAAAAAGCTGTTTATCGATAAAATGATTCTTGGTCACATTATCTATATTTCTTCGAACTATTTTTTTATAAATATTTTTCAAGAAAAAGTTTACCTTCATTAGTTATTAATTAAAAGGAGTTAACAAGGTTATTAAATCCATTTAATCATATTAAAACAAAGATTCAAATATTTAAATAATTCAGATATTTAAATACGAAGTGTATGAAATTCCGGGTCGTTGCATTCTCCACTACTTAAAACATTTCTTCGTCAAAATTCCAATATGACTAACACATAAAACCAACAAGTATCCATCAACACTTAACCGTATTCGAAATCACTAGCAAACAAAGCATATGGTTTGCCTAAGTTTAATACACTTTCATCGCATAAGGATGACAAATAATACACTAAGCATACCTTATGCTCAACTGCCATGGTTAATTACTTAATCGACATTCATGCTACCCCGAACAAATCGAAGAGTCATACCCTAAACTCTCTATAAGAGAACAAAACATAGTATACATATACTTATGCCCATACGATGTATATAGATTCTTTCAAATTTAATCACTTGTTCGATCACATAGATTTACTTCCAAACTGGTATAGATCACCTAACCACTCTAATGCAGACTCCGATCAGGATCCTTGATTAGAAACTTATGTTTCTCTTACATAGCCATATACTATAATAGAAAATATCAAGATCATATCAAGAATCCATATCAAGTGTTCGCTATCGAGAATCGAGTGAAAAATTCCAACTTGGACTGATGTAAATCACCTAGAAATCATTTACTTTAATCCTGGATCAAGGACAGTCATGCGAGTAAAATAATTTATGTATAACTTACGTATTTTATCCTATTGGTTTCTTCACTACCCCAATATCTTTTTTATCATATTCATTTACACTAATAGTATATCTCATCCGACACTAAAATCGTTTATGGAACTTTTCGTTAAACATAACCTTAAGTTTATAAACATTTTATAAAGGCATAATTTATCTATAAAATATTACATAAGATTTACTTCAAGTTATTACTCTTATAATACTCGACTATATCCTAAAAATATATAAAATCATCATATTCATTTTATCTCTTTAAATTCTGATAAAGGCCCAAAATAAATCTTGGCCTTACACTGAGTCAAACTTTTAGACTTCTTTAACCGTCGGGTCAGTTAAGTAGCTGGAAGAGCAGGATGCTGTTATCCAAACCTAATACCAGAGTTCTGTGATGACCCACATTTTGGAAGGTTTAAATCGACAATAATCGACACATGTCCAACTCAAACAATATGAAACACAGATAATAAATGGAGTTAATTAAGAAAAATAAGGAAAGAGGAAAACAAATTCAGAATCTCGTAGTGGAATGATAAAATATAATAATCAACAAAATGGTACATGAAGATGTTTATGCTATACATTTGATTATAATTTTAGAACATCTATCCGAGTTATATATACGACAGAATAATAGAATAATGCAGCGGAACAATCAATATGGGTAATAATAATAGTAATAATAATATACCAAATCTTCGTCTTTCAAAATAATTGATCTTCAATACGTTGAAAACTCAGGACCGACTAGAGGGTAATGGAAAAACTAAATATTCGAGTCAGGACTAAAATATCCTTATATGAGTCAAATAAATATCACATATGACAGAAGTATAATAGCGTCAGAGATGTTTATGGGTTTTCACATCTCCTATCCAGTGTACAAAGTGCATGCAATAACTCAAGAAATGTTACAGGATTTTCCATCTCTTAAGGATCCATCAAAATATTTATATATATAGTAGAATACGTTATATATGTATATCTAATCAGTAAAATAAATATTTTTCTTAGCGTTAAGGCTTTACATTAAACCCCCTTAATGCATTTTTAAGCATTGTCGTACAGTTTGCATATAACGCCCCAGTATCATGTCGGGGGATATGGATGCGCCGTGATATGACAACACTAAACCAAAATCATATTTCTCTCGTATAGGGATAAAAGTGTGATAAGGCACATGAGGCAATACCCAAGGCAAGATACTACCAGTTCGGGTCGTAGGGCTAGTGGTAACGCATCATAGCCATGATCACCCACCGCGTCCATCCATCCCATATCGAGTCAAAGGGGGGTCTAATCAAAACCAATATTAAAAGTAGTAGTATGGACCAAGTCCAAGAAGAAAATCAAAGAACGGATGTCCTCTATGGGTAGCTAGCTCGCTTTGCCCTGTCAAGCCTTCCTGTTTTAGACATTTCAAATTGGGACAAGTGCCGGGGTCTATCCATCATCGTTCTCTATCTTCAAATCCAGCAAACGTACACCAAATCCAACTACCTCATTTTGGAGTCTCCTTCGCGTACGTAGTTGTTAAAGTGGTTTCAATATTGATAGAGTATTCCAATAAGAGGCCCAGTCTCTTTAACAACCAATCATCGTTTTACATTCCGGTTGGTACTTTTACATTTCGAGAAGGACTCATACTTGATATTAAAATATCATATTTGCTTCAAAGTATCAGTTTATTTCAAAATATCATATTTACTTAAAATATGCAATTTTCCCTTGAAACATCATTTTCACTCAAATTTCCATTACGAACTTCAACTTGTGTTATAACATCATTTTAACCACATTCGTATTTAAATCAACGATTTAAATATTAACATTCAAACCTTGACTAGTTTGAAATTTTAAAAAATAGTTGAATAGTTTAAACAGTTTAAAAGGTTAAAATATTTTTAAATAGTTAAAATATTAATATAGGATATATATTAAATTATTTGAAAATTTAACTAATTTGAAAAGATGAATTTTAAAACATTTTATAGTAAAATAGTTTATAGTGAAACTAATTCCAAACTCAAAAACTGTTTCTTTCCACTTCCCATAAATTTGGACTCAATTCCAAATTTAAATTAACTGATTCAATTCAAATCATTTCAATTTCAAATCATTTCAAATCAACTCAATTTCAATTTAAATTCAAATTTGATTTCGATTTCCAATCGAATTAAATTCAATTTCAAAATGTTCATTTAACTTCAAATTCGATTCACAATTGATCCAATGGATTAAATTTCAATTCAATTCTTATATTTAAACCATTTCAATTTATATCGATTTCGAGTTCGATTCCAAAATACCAATTTAAATCATTTAAATCAATTTAAACTTTAATATTCAATTTAAGGTTCAAATCTTTTAAAATAATTCAATTCCAAGCTCAAATTTGAAATATCCATTTAAATTACTGTCACTTGGCAATATTTCAAAGTTCGAATAAAACTTTAAATCATTTAAAACAACTTGATTTCCATAATTCAAATTATATGTCGATTATAACTTCAACTTTCAAAATTTTCTCTTTAAACTATTTCTTTTACAAAATTTATGTTCGACATTTCAAAACTCGAGTTTGAAAATAATTCAATTTCCATAAATCAAATTTATTTATATAAAACTAGAAATTTTAAATGAATTTGAATTCAAGAATTTAAGATCATTTAATCTAACCAATTCGGTGTCCGTATATAATTTTCTATCCTTTGGCTAAGTGATCAGTATTAATTTAATTTCCAGGATGAATGTATACCATTTCAATCCAAATCAAAGTGTCATAAGTTTATATCATTTCAACCTATTTATTAATATATTTGAAATAATTCAAATTATAGTTTCATACTGTCAATTAATATACAAGGTGATAACAGGAATATATAAAAATAAATAAACATCAAATCATCCAAAATATCAACCAATAGTCATTCATCACAATCAACATCCAAAAAGTCAAAATATCGCAACAATTAACTCGTTATCAATAATCGGGAATTTAACTAGCAATTTAATTTCAATTCAATTCAATAGTAAATTCTAAATTTCTAACATATAAATTTCTATGTCGATTTCCATATCAGTTAAATTACCAAAAAACAATCAATAAAATTAAATCACTTAAGGATTTCAATTTAGCTAACATAAAAATATTTTAGTACTTCATGAGCATTTAATACACTCACCTTTATTTGAAATTGAAAATTTACAACTTCAAATAAATTCCATTTCTACTCCATGTCATAGACTTCGACGATACGAATCCAATGCAACTTATTTCGCCCGAATCGGAGCTCGTATGAAAGAGTTACGATTTTATTAATATTTGTGATAATTAAAATATAGTTAACACTTAATTTAAATTTTAACTAAACTAATCCTCACCTTCTTAGCTGATACCTAGGCCCACATACAACACCTTCTTCCCATATCGATACGCGCTTGCTTCGTTTCTTTATTTTTTTATTCAATCGAACAGACGCCGGCGCTCAGATCCAACATGCGCCGCCTCACGTAGTCGCCACCTAGACTTATCGCGGTCACATCTAGCCATGTGCGAACATGCAAAATGATGCAACAACAAAAAACGACGATGAATGCGATAGTAAATTGACCATCTCCTCGAAGTTCGACAATCCGACCGTCGGATGTGTAGAGCTCGTCGAGCTCTACATTTTCTCATTTGGGATAGCGATTTTGTTTAGCCGATGATGAGAAATCGAGGAGAAAAGATTGTGAATTTTTGGCCACTAAAATTGTTGGAGGAGTAGCTTGAGATTTAGGGTTTGCAAGAATGAAAAATGAACGGCTTATTATATAAGTTTCCGACCCGATTGGCCCAAGAAATTATGGACTGCAAACGAAAGGTGCTGCCTGACATACTATTTGTTATGCCCCCATTTCGAATACATTGGAACTAGTCTCGAGACCTAATTCGATCGTATGTAGAAGATAAATTTTCAAAATCAAATTATTTTAATTAAATTATTCAAATAATTTTTACGCGTTTCATACTTGTAGGCAAATGATTAGTCCGATCGCTACGAAACTTGAAATCCTATAATACTCACTATTATGGATCCGATGAAACTGGTTCCGTCAAAATCCATGACAGTGGCCAACATGGCTATTTTTACCCGTTAATTAAAACAAGCAATTTCCTAAATAAATTAATCACTTTAAATTCAATTTTAGAAGTTAACAATCTTCATTCCCATGTAAATAAAATTTAAATCGGCTTTTGAAATCATTTTCATTCATATTAAATTCAGGATTCAATTATTTAAATAATTTCCAATATGAAGTTTAAACAATTTAATTATCCAATAAATTACATTAGTGATCATTAAATTTCAAATGAATTTTAGTTATCAACAATTATTTTATTTTCATCTAAATAGTTCAACATTTATTATTCAATTCATACTATTGATTATAAACACTTCCAATACATAAAATTTCATTTCAATACTTGTTGCCAAAATCTTCGAAATTGATTATTTCAAAATTTTATTCAAGTTCATATTCAACAAACTACATAAATAAAACATCAAATTTTATTTCTAACCATTTTTATTCAATAATGATATTAATTTTGATAATTTAAAATAGTTAGAATACGGGTCGTTACATTCTCCCCTACTCAAAACTTTTCGTCCTCGGAAAGAGGTTAAGTACGGAATCTAACATACGATATATTTTGCTCAAAATAATCAACATATAAAACATAAAAAATCTTATTTGAAAACCTTCACTACACTTCCACTACACTACTCCGATTGGCTTACGAAAATTACAACTTATTTATAAAAACAAGCTATAAATTTTTAAAATCTCAAAACTTTTCTAACACCCGGATTTATGGAAAATTTCGACAGCATCTCCTTTGCATAGCTCGATCGTAAAAAAATTTCAATATAAATATATATCACAAATATATCAAATATGCATCTCGTCTCAATGATGAGGCATCCCATAGGGAAAAATATAAAAGTGCAGTATGTAATCCAAGATATGTACATTATTACTGATAATATGAGGGAGTTCACTCATATTAAGCAAGAAAAAGCCAATCAAATCCATGTATAACATCCAAACAGTCATTTATATACCTAGCTCAACTCAATTTTAAATATTAGTTTCATATAAAAGATATAGAAACATGTATGGGTTTAATAGAACCATATAACATTAATTCTGAATCAAAATCATAAGCATTAGCACCAATACACAACATAACGATCATATGCAATCAAAAGCAATTATAACAATGAATTAAAACAAAAGAAACCATACAATAGTTAATATTCATCCAATTTATTCATAACTATATGAATTTACGTTATTCAATGTCAATAGTTTATTTATACACTTTCATTTCTTATTAACTTTCAATTTTTATTACAGTTAATTGGTTTGCTTCAAATTTATTAACATTTAATTGGTTTACCTTTAATTTATTCATATCTATTTCATTTACATTCAATTTTTTCAATTTCAATTATTTCACCTTTTGTTATCACATTTCATATAAATTCATTTATAGGCCATTTTATAAATCATTTCATTTAACATTATCTAAGTTAAATTTTATTTTATTACCACTTAGTATATTTTCTTTAAAACTAATATCATTTATAAGCCATTTCATAAAACCATTTAAGTTTATTATAAACATTTTATAAAATGCAAATTATGTTTATTATTACTTCATAACTTAAGTTCATATTAATTCATTGATTTACTTCATTAGTTCATTTCATTAATTCATATCATTAACTTTATTTAAGTAAATTTTATTTTATAACTGAAATTCATATTAATACAAAATTTCTTTTATCACAATCAATTTCATTCAACTTTCTTAGTTTAACTTTCATCTTATAATTCACTCCATTAACTTATTTCATCAATTCATTCCATTCAACTTGACTTAAGTAAAATTTCATTTCATAATTCAGATTTCAACATCTTATTGCATTAATCATTTCTTAAATTTATAATCATTTTATACAGACATATCTTCTTTTACACAATATTATTCAAATTATGGTTATCTCAGAAAGCTACAATTAAATCTTAAGACATCCTTTGAATTTTTTTTAATTTTACAAACAATTTACAAAGTTATGATTCAATTTATTGTTTATTTACCTTATCTTAAGTTCACATCTAAATAGTATTTCTTTTTACTACTCAAATTATTCATTTAACATTTCTTAGAACAATTTAATTTAATTCTTATAAACATTTCTTTAAATAGAATTCCAATTTAAGCATTTTTATTACTTAAGTTCAAACTTTTGTCATATTCTATTACATTTTCATATTTAACATTTCAACTTTCTAAGCATTTCAGGTAAGTTTATCAATGTTTTTAGAATGTTATTGAGTGTTATACAAATTTATCTTATTCATTTTAGTTAACAAGAATGTTCAATAATTTACACAAGTTTATATTTCCATCATCTTTAAATTTAAAAGTTATAATTTGACTTCCCATATTTTATTCAAATGCTTAGCTTCAATTTCTTATTTATCATTTTATAAATTTCCAATTACTCAAAATAATTTGCTTTATTTCTACAATAGTAAATCATTAATTAATAAGAACATAAGAATTCAAATACCGAGTTCATTTCAGATCATTTTGAAATAATATATATACTCATATCTTTTATATATCAAATCATATTTAGAAATTTTAAATCAAAATCTGTTTATCGAACTAAATGGTTGCAAAGTTACTAAGTGGCCTCCCCCACTTTGAGGCTCGAAAATGAATGTCGAGGATGTGGTCGTCATCATGAAAATTATTTTCCAATGATAGAAGAGGAGAGTGCAGAACTTATTTCCTTTTTTAAAATCCCTTTTTGAACCAATTTCTATTTTTAAATAATTTTAAGTAATACTAACAATTATATCACAATCTTAGAAAATAATTTCAAAAGCTCCGGGATTTAAGTTCTCAAATTCTCACCTTTTAAATCTTTTTTATTTATAAGCTATATTATAAATATACTTACACAAATCCATTACCATATTATGAAAACATTTCATTAATTTACATCTTTGTTATTGTAAACAATTCTTATTGTAATTAGACTTCTGTTGAATTTAATTATTAAACGCTTCGTGAAATAGAGTTCACAATGTATTCGTTTGTAGTTTAATTCAAACAATAATCGATGATAACTATGTATTAACATCTCCTAATAAACAACATTCATTAATAATCATACAATTTTATGAAAATTATCATTATATATATAATATAATTTAGGTAAAATTATTTCATTTACCCTTTTATAAAACAATATTATGTCGACTTGCCTCATTTAAGTGTTTAGAAACCTCTATCGAAAACATTGCATCCCATGCACCTACCAGAATTCATAAACAACTCAATGGATAAATAAACATAATATAAAACATTTTATAACACTAACAAGTACACGCTCTTATATATACACTCAACAAGCTCATTTTAGGATATTACTACCCTATCTATAATGAGAAGGACCCTACAAAGCTAAGATTATCGCTAAGCTAAAGCTCCGATACCAACTTACATTTCCAAAGTTTTAAATTGAAAATAACCAACACATGTCCAACTCAAACAATCTGGAACACAGATAATCAATGGGTTAATTAAGAAAAACAAGGAAAGAAGAAAACAAATTCAGAATCTCACAGCTAATAACAAAAATAAAATAATCAAGTAAACAGTTCACGAAGATATTTATACCATATATTTGATTATAATTTTACAACATCTATCAGAGTTATATATACAATAGAATAATAGAATAATGCAGCGGAACAAACAATGTAGGAAATAATAATAGTAATAATAATAGTAATAATAATATACCAAATCTTCATCTTTGTCCTCCAAAATAATTGATCCTCAATACCCTGAAAACTTAGGGCTGAAGCGAGCGTAATGAAGAAAACAAAACACTTGAGTCAGGACTAAAATATCCTTATGTGAGTCAAATAAATATTATATATGAAAGAATAGTAATAGTGTCAGATATGTTTATGGGGTTTTACATCTCCTATCCAGTGTACAACGTGCATACAATAAGTCAAGAGATGTTACGGGATTTTCAATCTCGTAAGGATCCATTAAAATATTTATACATATAGCAGAATACACTATATATGTAACGTCAAATCGGTAAAATAAATATATTTTTTAGCATTAAGGCTTTACATTAATCCCCCTTAATGCGTTTTTAAGCATTGTCGTACAGTTTGCATATAACATCCCAGAGCACGTCGAGGGATAAGGATGCACCGTGATATGACAACATCAAACCAAAATCATAGTGGTCTAGTATATGGATAAAAGTATGATAATGCATGTGAGGCAATATCCAAGGTAGGATACTACTAGTTTGGGTCGTAGGGCTGATGGTAACGCATCATAGCCACGATCGTCGATCGCGTCCATCCATCTCGTATCAAGTCAAAGGGAGGTCATCCCAAAATCAAGGTGCACCAATCAAAACCAACATCACAAGTAATAGCATGGACCAAGTTCAAGAAGAAAATCGGAGAATGGATGTCCGCTAGGGATAGCTAGTTCGGTTGGCCCTTTCAAGCCGTCTTGTTTTAGTCGTTTCAAATTGGCACAAGTATCGCGGTCTATCCATCATCGTTCTCTTTCTTTAAATCGAGCTAACGTACACCAAATCCAACCACTTCATTTTGGATTATCCTACACCTATACAATTGATAAAGTGGTTCCAATATTGAATGTGAGTGTGCCAACGAGAGGCCCCGATCTCTTTAACAACTAATCGTCGTTTTACGCACCAGTCGGTACTTTTACATTTCGAAAACGGTTCATAATTCATATCAAAATATCATAACCGCTTCAAAATATTAGTTTATTTCAAAATATCATATCTACGTAAAATATATCATTTTCCCCTGCAACATCATTTTGACTGAAATTTCCATTTCGAACTTCAACTTAGGTTATACCTTCATTTTAACCACCTTCGTGTTTAAATCAACGATTTAAATATAAACATTCCAACATTGACCAGGTAAATTTTTGGAAAATAGTTGAAAAGTTTAAATAGTTTAGATCGTTAAAATAGTTTTAAATATTTAAATATTAATATAGGATATATATTAAATGATTTGAAAATTTAAATAATTTGAAAAGATGAATTTTAAAGTAGTTTATAGTAAAATAGTTTATAGTGAAAATAATTCCAAATTCAAAACTGTTTCTTTCAATTTCCCAAAATTTGGGATCAAGTCCAAATTTAAATCAAACTAATTCAATTTCTAATCTCTCAATTCAAATCATTTCAATTTCAAATCACTTTAAATCGACTCAATTTCGATTTAAATTCAAATCAAATTTAATTTAGATTTCCATTTGAATTAACTTCAATTTCAAAATGTTCATTTAACTTCAAATTCGACTCACAATTCGATTCAATGGTTTGAATTTCAGTCAAATTCTTATTTTTAAACCATTTCAATTTATATCGATTTCGAGTTCGATTTCAAAATACTGTTTTAAATCACTTAAATCAAATTAAACTTCATTATTCAATGTAAGGTTAAAATCTTTTAAACTATTCAATTCCGAGCTCAAAATTTACTTCATTTAGCAATATTTCAAAGTTCGAATAAAACTTTAAATCGTTTAAAACAACTTGATTTTCATAATTCGAATTATATGTCGATTATAACTTCAAATTTCAAATTTTCTCTTTGAATATTTTCTAATTCGATTCCATGTCGTAGCCTTCGATGATATGAATCCAATGCAACTCATTTCGCTCGAATCAGACATCGTATGAAAGTGTTACGGTTTTATTAATATTTGAGATAACTAATACATAACTAAAACTTTATTAAAATTTTAACTAAACTAATCCTTACCCTCTCAGCTAATACTGAGGGCTGCGTACAGCGCCTTCTTCCTAATTTGATACGCAATTGCTTCGTTTCTTTATTATTATTATTATTATTATTTGATCGAACAAATGCCCATGCCCAAATCCAACGCAAGCGCCACCTAGCCCTCTCGCGCTCGCCTCTGCCACGTGAAAATGCGCAAAATGATGCAGCAACCTAAAAAACGACGACGAACATGACAGTAAATCCACCATCTCATTGTGAAATTTGACGATCCGACCGTCAGATGTGTACATCTCGTCTAGCTTTACAGTTTCCCTTTTTTTGGGTCGAGCGATTTCGTTGAGCGTACGAGGAGAAATCATAGATAGAAGGTCATGAATTTTTGGCCAATAAAATGGTTAGAGGAGCAGTTGAACGATTTAGGGCTTGCAAGAATGTAAATGAACGGCTTATTATATAAGTTTCTGACCCGATTGACTTGCGAAATTCCGAACTCCAAACGAGGCGTGCCGCCTGACATTCTACATGTTATACCCCATTCTAAACATAATAGCACTAGTCTCGCGGCCTAATTCGATCGTATGCAGAAGATAACTTTTCAAAATCTAATTATTTTAATTAAATTCTTTAATTAATTTCTACGCGTTTCAATCTTACACGGCCAAACGATAAGTCCAAATTCCTATGAAACTTGAAATCCTATAATAAATCACCATTACAGATCTAATGAAATTAGTTTCATCGAAATCCAAGACAATGGCCAAAATGGCTATTTTTACTCGTTAATTAAAACAAGTAATTTCCCAAACAAATTTAATCACTTTAAATTCAATTTTATAAGTTAACAATCTCAATTCTTATTTAAATAAAATTTAAACCAACTTTGGAAATCATTTTCATTAATATTAAATTCAAGATTCAATTATTTAAATAATTTTCAATATTAAATTAAACAATTCAATTATCCAATAAATTACATTAATAATCATTAAATTTAAAATAAATGTTAGTTATCAACAATTATTTTATTTTCATTTAGATAATTCAACATTAATTATTCAATTCATACTATTGATTATAAACACTTCTAATACATAAAATTTCCTTTCAATACTTATTATTGCTAAAATCTTCGAAATTGATTAATTCAAAACTTTTATTCAAGTTCATATTCAATAAACTACATAAATTAAACATTAAATTTTTATTTCTAACTATTTTTATTCAATAATTATATTAAATTTAATAATTTAAATAGTTAAAATACAGACGTTTATTACTCAGCCCAATAGTATCGAATGATTTACTTAACATGAATGTTCAACAAATTTAAGACATGTTTTAACTTACTATAATTTTTTTGCAAAGCCAGCGGGGTAAAATGGCCCTTTCCATATTTAACTCACTACATTCTCCATTTAAGTGTTATCCAAAACCATATTTATATATTCCAAAAATAGTTATCTTTAAGTTATATAACAATCTGAAAGTTTTGGGCTGTTCAAAATGGCCAAAAAATCCATTTCATTTTAACAGATGAAACTATCAAAATAAATACCGAGATTCATTTGGAATCATTTGAAATAATAATGTATACATATAATCCTTTTGTATATCAAATCATACTTTCAGGATTAAATCAAATCATTTTCTAAGTAGTATGAGATACTTTGTATAATAAAACTAAGTTGTGAGTCAGGGGAATAGGGGTCTTATGGCTAAATTAACACTAGTTGGAGGGAAGAATAGTGTTTAAGTGATTATATGAATATTTTTCAAATTCTTTATGATTCTACGTTGAGTGATGTAATTAACAATCACAGAATCAAAGTACGGATAAAAGTAAATGTAGTAAAAGTAAAAAAAGAGAACACGCCAGGATTTTATACTGGTTGAGAGTTACCATACATTCAGTCCCGTATAATTCCTTGTATGGTTTTCTTTTCAGCTAGTAAATGCAAAGACAATCTCAATTTCAAGGCTACGAGACACACCCTTCGAAATCCTGCCCTCTGGGTAGCTTCACTTGATTTTTGGGTCATGTAACGACCTGCAAATCCGTACCCCTTGAGTCAACACTATTACAACACTCAACTCAAGTTGTACATAAATACGAACCATTTGGGTTAAAGAAGAAGAGGTAAAAGAAGAAAACAGGAAACAACATCAGAATCAAACCATCGCAGCGGAATAAAATATAATAGATAATAAATGATCTTTACTCAAAATCAAATATATCAGTTTATATATTACATCATCAGAGTACATCAATCACAGCTCAACATCAATATCATACAATGAATACACAATAACTCAAGATACACAACAACTCAAGATACACAACAACTTAAAACACAGCGGAATAATATATATATATACAAATACGGGAGTACGTATCGCCATCCTGCTCGTCTCCTGAGCTCCACAGCATCATATCCTGTATTCTATAATACTCGGTCTGACCCGGGCATTACAGTTAAATAATACCCGAGTAAGTCTGGATTACCAGCGTGAGAAAATCACACCCAATTGATTATTAAAGTTTCAAAACCCTTTGAAAACAAAAGCATCTCGTAAGACCACGCCACAAATAAGCATGTCAGGTTTTTACCTTATGATAGCTAAATTTTTTTTATAGAAATCCTCTGATATTATAATAGGGTCTATATACAAATACTTATAAAATAGCCGAAATTGTTACATTCATTAAATTCCAGCTACTAGCCACAGAGTGGGTAATACAAACAAAACTCGTACAAGGCTCGTAGGGACAATGGATTTCCAACTAATGACTAGGCACTGGGGTACCACCTGTCACAGTATGGGGCCTAGATCACCGTACCAAGGAGTACGCCCGCTCCCCTGCAACACAAGGCCGGGACTACCCCTTGCTGGATAATCCCAAGTGAGATCACCTGGCGGTTGGGATCAGCAACCGCCCACTAAGCCGAAATAAAAAGGGACATCTAAACTGGAATGACTTCACCCTGCTTGGGTGCTACCCAACTAGCCTTGCTGCATAACCCCTAATTTTCAGTCATTCCCATTTGATGAGGCTTGAGGCTAAGTGTTACCTTTTTAGAATATATTCCTTAGAATGCCCATCGTCCACCCGACGATGTTTCGCAAGCATTCATCCATACAAGTCCGCCCCAATTTCGAACGGAACCGAAGGCACTATTCCTACTACATCCATTTTGGAAATATCCTCAGGATCAGTAGCGACTAGCCCTTGCACTTCACTGCTCCATCTTCGAATCCATAATCGTTTTCACGAAACGTACAAACCGGATCGAAGTGGTTTTCGAGAAATAAATCTCGATCCTGGTCTCTTCGAAACGATCAACGCATTTGTCCAATATTGATAGTCGGTTATTTAACTATCAATTATATTCACAAAACAACCATCAACCAATAAATAATTTTCCAAATTATTTATTAATCTCCAAAAATATCTTCACAAGATATATTTCTATTTTCAATCCTTTGAAAACAGTTTCAAAACCATCTTTCTTTTCAGAATCAACTTTCCCAAATATTTTCTATCTCCTCTGAAATCACCAAGCACAAAAATGGATTTTTAAAATAATTTAAAACACTTTACTTTGAAATATATATTTTAAAACATTTAGGATAAAACTACTTAAATCATTTTTAAAAAATACATACTATATGAATTTGAGAAAATAAGGTTACTTTATAAAATATAAAACAAGGTTTCACTTTAAAAACAAATACTAAGTCACTTTTAAATAATTAATGCTATAATATATTAAAAGGAAATACTTTCTTTAGAAATTAAATATTAGAAATACTAAATTTTTCAAAACTTGCTTTCTTTAATGACAACTTTAAAACATTTAATTTATATTTACAATTTTACTTTTAAAAACGTGTACTAGGCCATCTAGAGAAAATTCCAACTTCAAGCACTTAAATCAATTTCCCAAATTGATTTCCAATTTATTCCATTTGAAATAAATTTCTTAACTTGCTCGGTTCATTTCAAATTCATTAATTATGGACTTTATTATTATTATTATTATTATTGTTGTTGTTGTTGTTGTTGTTTGATTTTAAATCTTTTAACTGAAATATACAAATTTTCAGGCTTTTCCCATTTCCTTCTTTGTCCCTTTCAAAATTTAAAATCTTACATTTAAAATAAATGTTCTGTTCTTTTAGATATTAGCATTAGAGTTTACAATTCATTAGCTTTCTATTAATTCAAAAATCTCCTTTCTATATTCAAGATTTATTAATTAGAACTCTTATGTCACTTTATTTTATCTTTATTTCATTCTTAATTTTTTCTCAAAACTTCCATAATTATTTTACTTACAAATTCACTTCCTTTCTTTTCTTCCCAACATCCAAGTTATATATTTTTCTAGAAATTCATTATACCCAATTATACCCAATCAAACCATAGCATTCAATGTTTCAACATAATCCATCATAAAATAATCAAATCATCATAATAAGGGAATTTGAATAATTTAAATAAATGTTGAGGGATCCAGTTGGATCCCTCCAACCTGTTTTCCCTGCATCCACAGACATTAGCATTACATAATATGCCAAATTCAAATTATACTATACTCTGTCACATCAATCAATCCAACCATACAATCAATTATTTAAATGTAATCATTTAAATTTAAATTTCAACCGAGTGAGATTAACTCACCTTCGATTTTGTAATTGCAATCCATTCCAATATTGCTTGGGTTTTCTCGATTTTTGACCTTGTATAAACAATTTATGATTTATTAATATTTGAAATAATTGAACAATTTAAATTCCATTAATAAATTTAATTAACCAATTATTTTATTTAAACAAATTTGCTGGACAATATACAATTTAAGTTACAAAAATAATTAAATAGATTAACCTATAAATAAGCCACCTTAATAATTGATTTTAAAATAACTTGTGAACTAAAATATCTGTGGATATATTTATCTATTTCTTTTCCTTTTAAAACCACCTACGCATATACTTATAAAATAATTTGTATTGTCATTTAAATTTCTACCTTCCAAATCATGCCCATACAGGGAATATTTTCTCTCTTTTTTCCAGTTAATATGCATTTGTATAACTCTATAAACATAATCATCTTCTGACCTTTATGTATACGTTTAATATATTCAATTAAAAAAAACAGTAATTACCTGACGCTGACAAAATCAAAGCCCTAAAAACGAACCAGTGGCCGCCCTACCGTCAAACGTTACCCCTCCCCATCTCGAAGCGCACGCCTCCACTAATGGCTGCACCCCCTCACGCAGCCACGACCAACATCGAAACCTGCGAGACACGAAAACTCGAAACCCCAAAGCTACAGCTCGAACGCCGACCCCTCGATCGCAAGGCCGACCAGACTTTGTACGAGATCGTCGACACACCCAAAGGAACAATTGCCAAAGAAATCAACCCTCCTCAACATCGCGTTGCCGAAACCCTATCCAAAATACTCGATCCCAAATGCAAGCGACTTCGATTGGATTGAGGAGGACGAGAAGATATCGTTATTGATTTCGGCCATAAGGGTATTTTTTTTTTCTTCGGGTTCGAATGCATAGATGATTCGAAGGAAAGGATTTGTAAAGAAAATAAATTTGTTCAGCCATAATTTGTTCTCGAACCAGGCTTAAGAAAGAAGGCTCTGCTTAAAATAAAAAGAAAACGTGAAAGGGGGAACATGATTTGATGGTTGTGTGAAGAAAACCACTACAGTGATTTTGAAAACGGCTGGATGAAAAGTTTTCGGGAAAGATTTGACTATTCCAATAGAACAAGTATAATTAAATTCAAATTAAATTCAAATTGTCTTTAGTTCGTAACTCAAAATGTCAAACTCCTATCGAGGCGTGCCACTAAGCGTTTATAATGTTATACGCTTATTCCGAACGCATTGGAAAAAGTTCTGAGTCCTAATTCGATCGTATGGAGAAGATAGCTTTTTGAACACAGTTCTTATATTAAATTTCAATTTAATTCTCAACGCGTTTACTTAATGTACAAACATACAACAACTCCGATCAATACGAAATTTGAAATCCGCTAATAATTCAATATTACGGACCCAATGGAACTGGTTTCGTCGAATTCCGAGACTGCGCCTCGGAAGGCTATTTTTAAATTCAATTTAAACAGTAAAAATTTTAAAACTGAACAACCCACTGTTTATTTCAATTTACAACTTCTATTATCTTCAGTGTTATCAATATAGATTTTGCAAGCCTTTAAATTATTTTTAACAGGCTTAGAATTACAGATTCAATATTTTATCCAGCTTTAAATTATTTAATTCAATAATTTAATTATCAAATAAATCGTGATATTCGTAATTCAAGTTAAAATTACTCTATTGAATATTTAAAATCAATTAAATATTCCGATTTAAAATACTTAAAAATTCCGGGTCGTCACATTCCTCCCCCCTTAAAAGAATTTCGTCCCCGAAATTACTAGTTAGGAAGAATGGTCCAATACCCGTTTACTTATTCCCAAAACTAAACAACATTTTACTAACTATCTTTTTATAAAAGACCCATTATTATTCTTATTAATTTCTCAACTTTCCTATAGTTTCAAACTATACTATTCGTTTAATCATTCGAGTTTCAATTTAAAACCAAATTTTGAATTATCAAAATTTTATCAAAATTTTTCTAACTCTCTAAATTTTCGAAATTTTTTGCCAGCGTCTCCTTTGCGCGGCTAGCTCGGTACAACTACAAAATGGCTCTACGGCCTCCCAAATCCAAAAAGAAAACAAAAAGCCAAGTGGCTCAATCCAAATCCCAATCAATTTCATATAGAAACTTAAACACATACCTTTTTGCCGAGCATTTCAAATTTATCTTCTAAAATCACAATCAATTCTCTTTTCCCTTTATAATACCTGCATATTCTACTTGACAATAATATGCAATCACAATATTCAAAAACATTTTATCGTTTATTCATTCAAATATTGACTTAGATTATATTAGTAGTATCTATTTTCATTTAAGAATTCACCATTCCCTCTTAAGTTTAGTATAAGTATTTATGTGTTCCTTATATTTATTTTCATCTCCCACTTTAGTTTATATTTATTTCCATTCAAATTGATTCTTTCATTTCCATATGAATTCAATTTATCTTTAACTTTAAATATTGAATTTTATTTCTCATTTATAACTAATTCATGTCATTATTAGAAATTGGTTTCATTTACTAACTTATTTAAGTTTCCAATTTGAATTTGTTTGTTGTTAACAAAATTTTCCAAAATTTTCAAAAATTTTCTAACTCCCAAAATTTCTGAAATTTTTTGGCAGAGTCTCCTTTGTACGGAGGAGCTTTTACAATTTGACAAAAGAGATAAATATATATACAACAACCCACACGGCCGGAAAAACCAAAAACAGTTCATATTTCCTATTTTTATTGCGTAGGCGTATCTTATTTAGCATTTTTAAGCACGTAGCTTATTATTTTTAGCAAATAGCACAACCAAATCCAGCTACACGGCTTCCAGGTACCTGTACTTACTCAATTTAAACATGTAAGTGCCAAATATATGCAGTTTAACTATTTTTCACTTAGTTGCAATGGTTAAAACATATGAATTCTATAAGGAATTCACACCAATCATTTGTTCGCAAGCAATTTATGCCATTCCATACTAATTCAACTGTTTTCAATTTATTTACAAACCATTTTCATTCAATTTGAATGGTTTACAATCCATTCGTATATAACTTCATCAATTTATTTTTAAGCAAACCGAGCTCACATTTAATTCAATGCTTTCAAAATCAATTTATTTTACCCTTATCAACACATAGAATTTTAATTACTTCCATTTACTTCAAATGACAATTAATTCTATGCAATTTGACGAGATTTATGTGAATAAATAAGTATTTATGTTTTATAACCAATTTAAATTGATTTCAACTCAATTTATACTTAATTCTATTCCATTTTTAAATTTATCCACAATCCATATATTCTCATTCTCATTGCTTTTTAAATTTGAATCCATTCACTTGCATTTCATTTTATTAACCAAACTAGTTCATTCCAACCATTTACAACCTAGGTTCATCTTAATTGCCAATTAAATTTCCCTTTTATTTTAATCCATTCACAACCATTTATTTAGCTCGACACACTCCATTTAAATTTCATTTACAATCCATTTATTTACATTTCATTCCATATTTGTTTATTCCAAACTATTGTATTTAGCTCGAAGACAATCCAAGCTATTGCATTCCATAACCATTTCTCTACTTATTTAAACCACACTTCATTTTGATTCTTATTTATTCTATCCATGTATTTATTCAACATAACTAGTTTATCCACACAATCCATTAGGAATTTCATTTCCTTAGATATTATTTATAACTTACCAAATTGTATTTCGATCCAAAATTATTTTTACTTGCTTCAAAACCAATCCAATATTATTAAACTTAATTTTAAGTTGAATTCAATTCAACTCCTTTCCATCTTTTAGCTTAAGTTTATTCACTCCAATTTATACTTAAGCTCATTCTCATTTTACAAACAAAGTTCTCTTTTCAATTTAACTTGATTCTATTTCAATTTATTTCTACATATTTGAATTTTATTCACAATACAAACCATTATTATTTTAATCCAATTTCATTTTTTTCTTCGATACCTTTCCGAGTATATCTAATTTGTTAACACTTCAAGTTATATTTAAATTAATAACTCAAGTTCCGAATCCTCTATCCATTCTCAATTCACTTAAATTTATGAACTCACAGTTCAATTATATTTACTTCATCGACAATTTAAGTCGGATTTAATTTATAACTTGAGTTTTATTTCCGAACTTCAATATTAACTTACCAATTCAGCTTTTCTTTAGCTACATTGGTTATCATTATATATTTCGTTATCTAATTTATTATCTAAATAGTTTTTCCCCAATTTATAATCCAGAACTTGATTTTAACCTCAAATCTCTTCATTAAAATTTTCTTAAGTTCAAATTTATTTTATAATTCAAGTTTTGATTTTTATTTTACTTTTCAATTCATCAAAATATTAATTTTGGGCTTTGAATTCCATTTCAAATTTTATAAGTCACAACTTACTATTTTATACAATCAGATTCATCCCAGGCTTGAATGTATTCATATTTTATTTTTAATTCGAGTTTTACACTTACTTATAATCCAAGTATATTTGATTCTATGGATTTTTAGTTCTGATTCTTTTATAAGTTATTCTAATTTATTTACTCCAATCCAATCCTTAACCAATTTATTTTCCAGCTAAAGTTTATTTTAAACTTAGATTTATTTAATCACAATTCAATTTCAACTTAATTCGAAAACAACCGGATATTATTTCAGCCCATTCAATCAATTTCAATCCAGCTAAATTTTATTTTTAACTTTTCCCTTTTAAATTTAAATTTCTGACATTCAAAGCTTATATTTCCTTCCTGATTTTAAACTCATCTCAATTTATAAACTTACAACCCATCTCATCAGGATTTTAAAACACCCGATCTTTGGTTTCAAATTATTTTGGACTCCCCAACTTCTCAAAAGTCAAACCAATCCTGG
The DNA here is from genome assembly GCA_030765085.1 of Allium cepa. Lineage (NCBI taxonomy): Eukaryota > Viridiplantae > Streptophyta > Magnoliopsida > Asparagales > Amaryllidaceae > Allium > Allium cepa. Next base: position 444,572,235 of record CM060935.1, on the reverse strand, counting down.
TTTTACCCTCAACAAATTTCCTTTGAAATTTTCAAAAACTAGCTTTTCTGAACAAATCAATTTTTGGCAGCAATCCGTCACTTAGAAATTTAAAAATGAATACTGATGATGCGGCCGTCATCATCGGAATTATTTTTCCACTAATCCAAGTGATTCCAATGCTAAACCACTTTCAAAATTCATTTAAAACAATTTCCTTTCAGAAATATCTCCAAAACAATAATGCTAGTATTTATCTTCAAAATATTTCCAAATCTCCGAAATTTAAATTCCAAATTCTGCTTAAATCAATTTTAACTATAATTCATTTGCACAGCTTATGCTCATACGCATTCTCATTTAATTATATTCAATTTATAATTTACATTTATAATTCATATTTATGAATTTCATTTTATAATGGTTTTATTCCCTTAAACCTTGGTTATGTTTTCAATTTCTAGTTAAATTTTTACTTAACTATGATAACAATTTAATATTATTCTTCCTAACATCCAAGCAACCATATATTAGCTAAATAGTTTACAAACTTTTATTTATATCAAAATATATTTTTGGGTAAAATTATTTCATTTACCCACATTTAAAACAATACCACGTCGATTTTTCTATTCAAGTGTTTAGAAACCCCTTCGATACAGTTGCGCAGACTGTGTCGACGAAGGTTCATATGCCACTCAATAAATCAATCAACGAAATATTAAAATAATTTATATTCACTACCAAATACGCGCTCATATTTATTAATACGCTCAAACTCATCATAGAGTACTACGGACTCTATTTTAAATGAGTAATTCCCACCAGAGCCAAGGTTATCTCCAACCTATGCTCTGGTACCAACTGTAACGTCCTAGGCTTTTCAACCATCAGCAACGGCTCACGACCGATAGGCTTTTCAACCATCCCAGCCCGGCTGTGGCTCACAGTGATACCTCGGGTTTGCTTTTACGGCTAGCCTCTCGACTCGCAACCAACCCCGCAAGGCCTTATACTAACCCCGGGGGCATGTAGGGGTAAGAGTCTCGCGTTCGCCACCTAACGCAAAGCAAGAACCCCCTATCACGCTGTAATCTAGCAAATCCGATCCCGGTCTCTTCGAAACGATCAACGCATTTGTCCAATATTGATAGTCGGTTATTTAACTATCAATTATGTTCACAAAACAACCATCGACCAATAAATAATTTTCCAAATTATTTATTAATCTCCAAAAATATCTTCACAAGATATATTTCTATTTTCAATCCTTTGAAAACAGTTTCAAAACCATCTTTCTTTTCAGAATCAACTTTCCCAAATATTTTCTACCTCCTCTGAAATCACCAAGCACAAAAATGGATTTTTAAAATAATTTAAAACACTTTACTTTGCAATATATATTTTAAAACATTTAGGATAAAACTACTTAAATAATTTGTTAAAAATACATACTATATGAATTTGAGAAAATAAGGTTACTTTATAAAATATAAAACCAGGTTTCACTTTAAAAACAAATACTACGTCACTTTTAAATAATTAATGCTATAATATATTAAAAGGAAATACTTGCTTTAGAAATTAAATATTAGAAATACTAAATTTTTCAAAACTTGCTTTCTTTAAAAACAACTTTAAAACATTTAATTTATATTTACAATTTTACTTTTAAAAACGTGTACTTGGCCATCCAGAGAAAATTCCAACTTCAAGCACTTAAATCAATTTCCCAAATTGATTTCCAATTTATTCTATTTGAAATAAATTTCTTAACTTGCTCGGTTCATTTCAAATTCATTAATTATGGACTTTATTTTTATTATTATTATTATTGCTGTTTGATTTTAAATCTTTTAACTGAAATATACAAATTTTCAGGCTTTTCCCATTTCCTTCTTTATCCCTTTCAAAATTTAAAATCTTAAATTTAAAATAAATGTTCTGTTCTTTTAGATATTAGCATTAGAGTTTACAATTCATTAACTTTCTATTAATTCAAAAATCTCCTTTCTATATTCAAGATTTATTAATTAGAACTCTTATGTCACTTTATTTTATTTTTATTTCATTCTTAATTTTTTCTCAAAACTTCCATAATTATTTTACTTACAAATTCACTTCCTTTCTTTTCTTCCCAACATCCAAGTTATATATTTTTCTAGAAATTCATTATACCCAATTATACCCAATCAAACCATAGCATTCAATGTTTCAACATAATCCATCATAAAATAATCAAATCATCATAACAGGGGAATTTAAATAATTTAAATAAATGTTGAGGGATCCAGTTGGATCCCTCCAACCTGTTTTCCCTGCATCAACAGACGTTAACATTACATAATATGCCAAATTCAAATTATACTATACTCTATCACATCAATCAATCCAACCATACAATCAATTATTTAAATTTAATCATTTAAATTTAAATTTCAACTGAGTGAGATTAACACACCTTCGATTTTGTAATTGCAATCCATTCCAATATTGCCTGGGTTTTCTCGATTTTTGACCTTGTATAAACAATTTATGATTTATTAATATTTGAAATAATTGAACAATTTAAATTCCATTAATAAATTTAATTAACCAATTATTTTATTTAACCAAATTTTCTGGACAATATACAATTTAAGTTACAAAAATAATTAAATAGATTAACCTACAAATAAGCCACCTTAATAATTGATTTTAAAATTACTTATGAACTAAAATATCTGTGGATATATTTATCTATTTCATTCTCCTTTTAAAACCACCTACGCATATACTTATAAAATAATTTATATTGTCATTTAAATTTCTACCTTCCAAATCATGCCTATACACGGATTATTTTCTCTTTTTTTTCCAGTTAATATGCATTTGTATAACTCTATAAACATAATCATCTTCTGACCTTTATGTATACGTTTAATATAGTCAATTAAAAAAAATAGTAATTACCCGACGCTGACAAAATCAAAGCCCTAAAAACGAACCAGTGGCCGCCCTATCATCAATGGTTACCCCTCCCCATCTCGAAGCGCACGCCTCCACTAATGGCTGCACCCCCTCATGCAGCCTCGGCCAACATTGAAACCTGCGAGACACGAGAACTCGAAACCCCAAAGCTACAGCTCGAACGCCGACCCCTCGATCGCAAGGCCGACCACACTTTGTACGAGATCGTCGACACGCCCAGAGGAACAATTGCCAAAGAAATCAACCCTCCTCAACATCGCGTTGCCGAAACCCTATCCAAAATACTCGATCCCAAATGCAAGCGACTTCGATTGGATTGAGGAGGACGAGAAGATATCGTTATTGATTTCGGCCATAAGGGTATTTTTTTTCTTCGGGTTCGAATGCATAGATGATTCGAAGGAAAGGGTTTGGAAAGAAAATAAATTTGTTCAGCCATAATTTGTTCTCGAACTAGGCTTAAGAAAGAAGGCTCTGCTTAAAATAAAAAGAAAACGTGAAAAGGGGAACATGATTTGATGGTTGCGTGAATAAAACCACTACAGTGATTTTGAAAACGGCTGGATGAAAAGTTGTCGGGAAAGATTTGACTATTCCAATAGAACAAGTATAATTAAATTCAAATTAAATTTAAATTGTCTTTAGTTCGTAACTCAAAATGTCGAACTCCTATCGAGGCGTGCCGCTAGGCGTTTATATGTTATACGCCTATTTCGGACGCATTGGAAAAAGTTCTGAGTCCTAATTCGATCGTATGGAAAAGATAGCTTTTTGAACACAGTTCTTATATTAAATTTCAATTTAATTCTCAATGCGTTTACTTAACGTACAAACACACAACAACTCCGATCAATACAAAATTTAAAATCCGCCAGTAATTCAATATTACGGACCCAATGGAACTGGTTTCGTCTAATTTCGAGACTGCGCCTCGGAAGGCTATTTTTAAATTCAATTTAAACAGTAAAAATTTTAAAACTGAACAACCCACTGTTTATTTCAATTTACAACTTCTAGTATCTTCAGTGTTATCAATATAGATTTTACAAGCCTTTAAATTATTTTTAACAGGCTTAGAATTCTAGATTCAATATTTTATCCAGCTTCAAATTATTTAATTCAATAATTTAATTATCAAATAAATTATGATATTCGTAATTCAAGTTAAAATTACTCTATTAAATATTTAAAATAAATTAAATATTCCGATTTAAAATACTTAAAAATTCCGGGTCGTCACAGGCCACAAGAACATCCATTAGATTTACGGGCTACTAAGCACTCCCAATTAATTGTAACAGGCTATGATTACGCATTCTTGGATTTCTAGGATACTGTGCACATCATAATTTATAAGAGTATGATTTGAAAGAGTATATAAACTCAGGTCTTCAATCTTGATTAAAGTTGATCCTATAACTCTTGAATAACACTTTAATCTTGAGAGAGATGAGAAAAATCAGAGAGTAGATGAAGGAGGTTAAATTAGTAATGATTGAATTTGGTTTTGGTTGAATTTCGGTAGAGTTTGGTTATATTTTGGTTTAGAAATCAAGAGAGTGAAGAGAGGAGAATAAGAAAGTAGTTAATAAAAATTCATTTGGAAGTCTGGTATATATAGGAAAATAAGGTCATGTCCATTCGCGAAGAGATACGACAAAAAGACACTTCCATTGAAATTTGAATTTTGAAAAGTAAGGCTAGTATGTCGACATACTTGTAGAGGATATGCCGACATGTCCCTTTATATTTTGAAAAATCACTTAATAAAAATTATTTTGAAATTATCAAGTTTTGTAAAAAAAATTGAAACTTTGTACAAACATTTAGTCATAGTTTATATATATTTTAATCATATTAAAACTTAATAAACTTTATAAAATAATTTTGAAATATTAAATCTGAACATTTAGTATAATGCAAAAAGTATATATAAAATAAATATTGATTTATAAATTATTAAAGCATAAATAAAAATTCAGTATATACATCAACTTAAAGTCACTAAAATAATATTTTTATAAGTATAAGAGATTGAAAATCAGTTTGAGAAATATTTTGAAAATATTATTTTCAAACCAGGATATTTGAAAAACAATTTAGAAAAAAATTAGGAAATACGGGAGAGATCATGAAACTGCTATTAAGGTTTTAACATAAATTCTACGACTCCATAACTTGTTCGGAATATCTTGAACTCCTAAACTCTTCAATACTTACGAGTCTTCATTCTTGAAATCTTAAAACTCTATATCAGGATCTTGAATCTACTCTTTATGTAGTAGAGTCTTCTTAATCAATGCCTGTCTAATATCCTGCACTATATACTGTATATATCTTGATAAAACATTAGTATCTATGTTTTATGTAATGTCTTATAGTTGTTATCATCAAAACCAATACCTAAGGTACTAACAATATCCCCCCTTTTGATGATGACAACTTTATATATAAAATATATTATAACTCCCCCTAAATTACAAAACTCCCCCTTAATCTGTGCCAAAATTTTATTTATTTCTCCGCCTTTGTCATCAACAAATAAAAACTAACTATAACCTAACACTAACTATTGTTCTAATTCTAACTCTAACTCCCTTTAAATAAAATACTAATCAATACATATAAGAATTATATATAATGATGATAAGAAAGATTATATTAAATAATAAATGATATGTAAAATTAGATAATCATGAAATAATCAACCCATATATTCATTCAATCAAACAAAGTTTATGTCACACAACATTCAGACAAATTCACACAAATCAAAACAAATCAAATCCAAACCAAATCAAGTATTATTATTTATATACAATCAAACCTATTTAAACTAGACATTTCAAGAAACCTCAACCCATCCATCAGCACCAAAGATTGGATCTGCTTTGATAACATTCTAATCTTCATCATCAATGTGATGGTAGACTCCGAATCGATGGTTGATTCTTCTTTGTTCAAGGTAGAAATCATCCACCGAATTGCATTGAAATGTCTTTCTTGCTCCTTGATCGTCTGCATTTGACTTAATTCTAAGTGCCTCTGATTTCTTAAGATGAAAATAAGAATGCTCTTGAATGATTCAAGAGTTTGTTCGAGGTTTTCGATTAGTTTTTATATAGAAGAAGCCATTATTTTGGTTTTAGAGTTGAGGAAAGTAAAGAAAGAAGAAAGATAGTAGAAAATAATGATCCTCTGGTCTGAACGGATATTTAAAGGGGTGGAAATTCGTTGGAAATGAATAGACATTTGTTGTCTATTCAATTTTCAAAATTTTCAAAATTTAAAAACTACCGTTTTGTGTCGACATACATACCAAGGATATGTTCATATACGAAGAAAATTTTGAAACAACATTGTTTTACTTTTCTATTGTATTTGGCTTATACTATTATATTTGTATGACTTTCTAAAGATAATTGACAATATATAGCAGTAAGAAATAGAATTTTCATTGATAATAATGATGAGTACAAGAAATAAATGAAAGATACATGAGATTCAACATAAACTAAAACTAGAAATTCCAAACACAAGGATAGTTTAAACAAACAACTAGAAAGATACAGATGTAGATGAAGAAGAACTACCAAGCTTGCATATGATCTTTCTAAAGAATTTATCTATTTTGTTGAAAATTAAATTAAATTTCTTTGAAAATGATTTCTTAAGCTTCCTTTGGTTGTGGATGATCTTCTCTTGATTTTCAAGAAGATCTTTGTTGGATGGATTAGGTAGCATGTTGATACTTTCCAAAGAAGTATCCTCCTCCTCCTCTTGTTCTTCCTCCTCGACTTCCGTTTCGTCTCCTTTCCTCTTCTTCTTCCTCTCTTATTTCATGCTCTTCTTCCAAATTTCCTTTTCCGCAAGCATTTCATAAGGCTCTAAAAATGGTGAAATATGCATAAGTGAAATGTTGGTTTTATCAAATATTTTTCGAGGAATTGTTTCCTCTCCTTTTAGGCCAACACCAAAATAATTGAAAACATGAACTATGAAATAGTGTGTTTTCATGTTTAGAAAGATTCTTAATAAAAGTTCATCCAAAATGACTTGAGACCAATTTATGTCGTATTGACCATAAATTGCAGAAAGAGCTTTGAAATATGAATCGGATTATTATAATTACCCGTTTTAAGGGTGATGCTTTGTTGCAAAAGAAGGCTTAAAATTCTTGCTTTTGCACGTAAGTTTTTTTTTTTTAAATTCAAATGCATCATCACCTTCTAAAATATCATGAATTAATCCATGATTTTGAAAATCAAATTGAAAAGAAGAGAGGTCCAATCCACTGGATTTGCATCTAGGAATGTGACAAAAAAGTTCACAATTAAAACAATTTGTTTCCCTTTGACACTACTCCAAACTTCTCCTTCTCTACCATCATAATACTTTCCTTTTAAATTTACATAAAACATTTGTACTAATTTTGGATAACAAACAAAATTATTTTGAAAAGCATCGATTAAACCAAGAATTTCATTTTGTAAACAAAGATTGAAAAGATCATAAGTAGAAAAATCTTTTAAAACAACAAATCTTCTAGGAAAGAATATTTCGAAAGATAAATACTCAACATAGGCTTGAATAGCTTCTTGATCTTTGAAAATATATTCTTTTATTTTCTTAGAAAGCCTCATGGTTGCCTGGTATTGCTTGGGGATGCAATTGAAAAATAGTTTGAGGAGATAAGAGAGTTTATGATTTTTGAATTCAGAAATGAAAGTGAGAAATGAATGATTGGAGATATAGTAAGTAAATAAAGAATCAATGGACGTGTTCGTTGGTCAAAAGGCAACTTTCCAGAACATAAGATTGGTGTAAAGGTGGAGGGAATTTCAAATTTTGAATCTAAAATTCAAATTCAAATTCTGTCGACATATGCTCGTGGTGTATGTATTGACATATAGGTCATACTTTTCAAAAATGATTTTTGTTTAATTATATCCTATTTTATTATATAGCTCTATTTATGATTATTCTAATTTCGTAAAAAGAATTTTATAATAATTTTAAATATATTTTATACTACTATTTTATTATTAAAGTTTATAAAATATTTTAAAATATAATCACATAATATTCAACCAATATTATTATTACTCTATAGTATATTCCTAACAACTAATAAAGCAACCAAAAAAGGAAAATTCATTCAAGAAATATTAAAATAACTTTTGATATATTAAAAACGTACCTTTTTCGGTCCATTTCACCATTTTGTTATGAATTATGAATTGCTGTGAAACATAATTAGCAATTTCTGTATCTAATTCATTATCACTTGAGGATGTTTCTAAATCGTTTAATGTTGCAATATAGTCTCTTCTCCGTCTTATCTATTTCTTTGCTTTCTACCTTGACATGCCTTTGTGCTTTAGAAGACATGAAATTCCGATTAAGTCTTCAATTTTTAGAGTGCTAATGTCATTAGCCGCTTTGATCGCAAGATTCTTTTGATCTGGACAAAGTGCACTAAGGATTTTCTAACTTGATCCTCTTCAAAAAAAACATTTACCCAGTTGCAAAAGCGAGTGTACAATATCTTAGAATCTACTATACGTATCAGATACAGAATCATCTAGACTCATTTTGAATATTCGAAACTGGTTTGTTAATATGGAAATTTTGCTCTGTTTGAGCTTATTTGTCCCTTCATGTGTAACTTGCAAAGTTCTACAAATTTCAAATGCAAACTTACATATAGATACTTTATTAAATTCATTTCTGTCTAGTGAAAATAATAATACATTCATAGCCTTAGAGTTACTTTACGCAATTGCATTTTGGTCAGCAGTCCACTATGCAAAATTAGTCTCGGGTTCAGTGTACTCAGTTTGTATGATATTCTAAGTGTCTAAACCAATTTATTATAAATAGATCTTCATTCTATATGACCAATATGTGAAATTACTACCATTATAAAGTGGAGGTCTAGCAGTGGATTGTCCTTCGACAAATGAGTTGCTAACAGTACTATTACCAGTATTAGTAGCCATTTAAAAATTTTCAAAAATCAGATGATGAATACTTTGAAAACCTGGCTTCAATACCAAATGTGAGTCGGGCGAATAGGGATCTTAAGGCTAAATTAACACTAGAGGGGGTAAATGGTGTTTAATTGATTATACGAATATTTTTAAATTCTTTAATAATCACTAAAGCAATCACAGAATCAAAGTACATATAAAAATAAATGCAGTAAAAGTAAAAAGGAAAGAGCACATCAGGATTTTATATTAGTTTGAAATTACCCTACATCCAGTCCGGCACAATTCCTTGTATGGATTTTTTTAAATTAGTAAATGCAAATACAATCTTGATTTTAAGGCTTGAGACACACCCTCCAGAATCCCAACCTCTGGGTTTAGTCACTTGATTTTCGGGCCATAAGCACACCCACTAGATTTACGGGCTACTAAACACACCTAATTGATTTTAGCAGGTTACAATCACACCTACTTGGATCTCAGGGATACCAAGCACAACATAAAGTATAAAGGTGTGATTTCATAGAGTTTAAAGACTTAGACCTTCGATCTTGATTACAATTGATTATGTAACTCTTGAATAGCACTTTGATCTTGAGAGAGATGAGAGAGATCAGAGAGTAGATGAAGGAGAATCAAATTAGTAATAATTAAATTTGATTTTAGTTGAATTTCACCAGAATTTGGGTATATTGGGATTTAAAAATCAAGAGAATGAAAAGAGGGAAGAAGAACAAGAAAGTAGTTAATAAAAATTCATTTGGAATTCTGGTATATATAGGAAAACAATGGTCATGTCCATTCGCAAAGAGATATGAAGAAAAAACATTTCCATTCAAATTTGAATTTTGAAAAGTACAGCTAGTATGTCGACATACTTATAGAGGACATGTCAACATATCCCTTTGTATTATGAAAAATAACTTAATAAAAAGTATTAGGTTTTGTAAAATATTTTGAAACTTTATACAAACATTTAATCATAGTTTATACATATTTTACTCATATTAATACTTAATAAAACATTACAAAATAATTTTGAAATATTTAATCAGAATAATTAATAATGTAAATAATGTATATACAATCAATATAGTTATAATATTAAAGTATAAACAAAAATACAATATATATGAACTTAATATCTTTAAAAAAATATTTTATGAGAGATTGAAAATCATTTTGGGAAATATTTTGAAAAGATTATTTTAAAACCAGGATATTTGAAAAATAATTTAGAACAAAATTAGAAAAGGTGAGAGAGATCATGAAAGTACTATTAAGGCTTTAACATAAATTCTATGACTTTATAACTTATCTAGAATATCTTGAACTCTTTAATACTCATGAATCTTCATTCTTGAACTCTTGAAACACTATATTAGCATCTTAAATCTACTTTTGACACTGTATGGTCTTCTTAATCAGTACCTGTCAAATATCCTGCAATGTGTGCTATATATATCTTGATAAAACAATAGTATCTATATTTTATATAACGTGCTATAGTTGTTATCGTCTAAACCAATACCTAGGGTACTCACAAAAGTATCATGATTGCACAAACCAACTTCATAAATATTTACTTTAAAATCTATAGAAAATATATGTATAGATCAAGCAATACAAAAATGATACCACGAAAATAGGTCCTACCAAGTCGTACCATATATTACCTTACTAAGAAGGGTAATGCCCGCCAAAAGTTGAGACGACCCGACTTTCTACCACCAGAAAATCGCATCATCTTTTAGAAAGAAAGGGATAGAAAAGAGAATAGAAAGAAGAGAAGAAAGAAACAACACATTAGAATCTAACAGCGGAACGAATAATTTATATTAATAACATAACACATTACATTGTATCATATACATCAGAGATACATAGCGTAATCAACTCATACTAGACAGTTATAAACATCTGTCTAGTTATTACAACTCAAAACAGTATAAGAAACATCTCAGAGAAAACTACACAGCAGAATACTACATATGTATCTATACGCGGAAGCCTCCTGCTCCATTGCTCCTCCACAATTTCGTCAAAGCTAACCTGAATCCTAACCTGAATTCCCTTGGCTACTCGTAAAAATTTGAGTACCCAAGAGTTTAAGAAAAACAGAATAAACTCTGGGTCAGACATGGGTCTGGTGTGAGTAACAGGTTAAAGTTGCTTAACTTTTAAAAACCTTTTGAAAAGAAAGGAATCACGTAAGACTTCCCACACATAAACATGAAAAAGTTTTTACCTTACGCTAACCAAAACATTTGATAGGAAATCCGATGATATTATAATAATGTTTAGGATTTTCAAATAAATATGAAATAGCCAAAATTGTTACATTTATTAAATTCCAGTTACTAGCCACAAAAGTGGGTAATACAATCAAAACCGTTGGCACTTATTGGATTTTGGATTACATACAATGGCAGGGCTACTGGGGTACCGCCCGTCACAGTATGTGGCCTAGATCAACGTACCAAGGAGTATGCCCGCTCCCCTACAACGCAAAGCCGGACCCATTCCTTACTGAACGGTTCCGAACAAGACAACCCCGTGGTTGTAGCTAGCAACCACCCACACAGCCGAATATAAAGGGACTTCTAGACAGAGGTAAATCTTGCTCTCCAGTGGGTGCGACCCACGAAGCCTTGCTGCACCTCCCCTGTTTTAGCCATTCCCGGTTGATGAGGCTTGAGGCTACGATTACCTTTATAGGACATATCATCTTAGAATGCTCATCGTCCACCTGACGATGTTCTGAAAGCATTCAACCCATACAAGTTCGTTCCGGGTTCGAACGAAACCGAAGGCATTATCTCGTTACACTCGTTTTGGAATCACCCTCAGAGTTAACGACAATAACCCTTGCACTCTAAACCACCATCTCGAATCTATAAGAACTAATTCCGTCAACTCATTACGGAATCACCCACAGAGTTATACTGACTCATAGTCCTTACACCTCGAGTCTTCACAATGCTCCACTTTGATTCACGACCTAACGTTATTTGGAATCGATGTGGTTTTCGGATATCCAAATATGGAGACCCGATCCCGGTCTCATCGAAATCCAAAGCGTGTCTTTTAGGTCCAAGTTGTTTTAAAAGTTTTTAAAACAATTCCATTACAGTATCTATATACACACAAATAGATTACTCACAATCACAATTGATAATCAACATTATCAAATAACAGGTAATCCACAATATCAATAATAGATAATCCATATATCACCATCACAATAGATAACCTATGTTATCATCACAATACAATCAAGTCATTCATACCACACAATATCATTTATCTCATTACTGAGATCTCAAAGCATCCAAGACAATCAATGACACCCGTTCATACATAAGCAATGATTTACTCATCACAATATAATTAATTTAAATAAATTAAATTAACTATCTCTATCTCTAATTAATTTAAAATGAATTAAATTAATTTCTCCATCTTTAATTAATTTAAAATAAATTAAATTAATTACTTCACCAATATAAACCTTGCTTACTTAATCATTTAATTAATTACAATCAATTAATCATTTATTATTAATCACCTAAATTAATCACTCTCGATTAATTATCCTTAATTACATTCATGTAATTATCCTTAATTAATTTCACAAATTAATTATTCTCAACCAAACAGTAATTAACCTTTAATTACTTCAATTAATTAATTAATAACCTTTGATTACTTATCATTGATTAATTAATCATAATTAATCATCTTTAATTACATCATTAATTAAAATAATTAATGATCTTTAATTATTCCTTAATTAATCACCCTAAGTAATTAACTAACTTAATTACTATATTAAACCAAATTAATTATCTTTTAATTAATTTCTCAATTAATTACTTGATTAATTACTAAATAATTTAATTCCAAATTACCTCATTCTTAAACATCTTCACTTAATTAGAACCTGTAATTATTAAACAATTACTTAACTAAGTAATTTTCAAATCTTTTATTACATAAGGTAATTATTTATAAAACCCAAGTGTTTAAAACTAATTAAACTAAATTAATTAAAATAAACAATCATATTAAGCTAAATTAATTACATTAAGTAATTAATTCCTTAATTACTTTACTAAGTAATTAAACCATTCATGATTGATTATAATTAAATTAATTAATCTAATTATTTATAAAAATTAACCATATTAATTAATTATTAAATAATCATGGTTAATGACCTTCATTAACCATTCTTTAATCATTTTATAAAGTAATTAACTTAAATTAATTACAATTTAAATTATCTTTAATTATCCATTAATAAAAGTTAATTATTAAATTAAATAACCTTAATTTAAAACTAATTACATAATTAATAATTTTTATTCATCATCAATTAATAATCTAATTAATGATCTTAATTATAGATTGATTAATCATTAATCAATTATTAATCCCAAATTCAATTAATTAATTAAATTAATTAATCAGTCTTAATTACCTTATTAATTAATTCTAAAACATAAATCTTAATTTAAATTTCAAGATAAAACATAACTTAATTATGTTTAAATCAATTTAATTGAAACAAAGTACTTTTGAACTACTTTTAAATTCATTTTAAAATACAAGTTTTAAAATAGAACAATTTTAAACTTATCAAAGTTTAAATAATTTAAGACTTTTAAAATTGCAAATCAAACAAGTGCTATATAAAAATTTTAAAGTTCAATTCATTTTAAAATTTTAATAACTTCAATTTTCATTTGGTTTAGAACTTCAAAATTTAAATCTTCTTTAAAATTTAAAACTGAACTTCAAATTTAAATTTTCAGATTTAAATAGAACTTCAATTCTTTCTCATATTTTAAAAAAACTCATATTTAAAAGGTTTAAACTATTTACCAAAATAAAATAGTTAATTAAGTTAAAATTTGAAACTTTTATTTTAATTTAAAAACTGGGATTTAAATTTTAATCAGAAATTCAAACTTGAATTTGAATTTAACTTAAACTTTACTTAAAAAAATAAAACTACAGATTTTAAAATCCTAAACACCTAGATTTTTATACAGGTTTCAAAACCTGGAAATTTACAGTCAACCCAAGCCTTAAGTTAAACACTTCGAGTTCCATACCAACCCGCTTCGAGTTCTCTTCTATTTACTTCGACCCATCTCAATGATTTCCCCTGCAACAAACCCAACCCACAAAAGTTCTTCATGAAACTCATTGCAATGCATATGTACGACGATCCTCGCCCTCTCTGATCATCAGAGGTGGTCAACCCTCGGCCAGAAACTCATCAATATCCTCACAACATCACCAGATCGAACAATAAAACAAGACATTCAAAATTCAACTCTGAAAACCCAAACCTGAAACATGCTTTCAGGTTTTTAACCCAACCTGTCAATGGCGAACTTGCGCCTCCTCGACCATCTGACACTCAACCCCTTCGGCCTCGAACTCCCTCACACTTCAACTACAAAATCCCTAAATATCAATACACTCGATCCATCCAACATATACAAATTGATTTATTCAAAGATACAGTGAATACTAGGGTTATATGAAGAAATTCAAAACTGCAATTACTCTAATAAGTTTTAAATTCATCTTTGATTTTTCTCAGCATCTCCAATTCTTCATCTATTGCTCAGAAGAATTCCAAAACATCTCAAGTCACAGATTTCATGAACTTGCTAAATTTCATTTTTAGTTCAATTTTAAACTGTCACTTGAATTAACACCCTAAAATACAAATTGTTGGTTTAAAAATTCATGTTTTTGTAATTAATTTTGTTCTGATACTACATTACAAGTTAAACATGTTTAAGTTTTGTTAGAGATCACATGATGTTTTCTGTGTAACAGAGATATCATCCTGTATATATAAATTTATTTACTTAAGTTTAAATTAAAACTTCAGGCTGCCAAACACTTCATTTCATAGCTTTTAATTCTATCTATGATAAGAAAACTCTTTATTCTAAAACCCAAATACTATCTCAAATTAGATCAATTGTAGGGGATTCTTTTAGTAGAAAGATGATTTGGGTATACTGCAGAATATAACAAACATGCATACACAATCACAATTACATCAGACACATAAACATATTTTATCTTAAGCAACCTAATTACCATTTAAGATTTAAATGTTACTCACCTTAATTCAATGCAGAGCTCAGTTGATCTTTTGAATTTTGCAGAAGACATAAAAATTGCAGGCTTGACCCTATATACTTCATGTTGAATTGATATACAGATTTGCATATGTTTTCATAGACTAAAAATGCTTGCATGCAGGTAGAAGATGCAGTAGCTAATTCCTCAAATACATGTAGATGCTTTACATTCCCAGGTTTAAAACAGAGTGCAAAAAAAAAATAGTGCAGGCTTTTTTTTTTTCAAATGGCATGCAGAACAATGCATATTGATGATTGAATTTGAGGAAGATGGGTTTAATTTTGAAGAAGTGGAATATGCAGGTTTGTAAACAGAATGCAGGTTTCACTTTTATTTAAGGAAATGCAGATTTGTGGATTTTGATGAACTTGTGTATGCAGATTTTTGAAGGGTGTTACTGATTTTAGATATGAAGAATTTTAAAGAGGTGTTTTGAAGTTTTTCGTTTGATTAAGGAATGTTAAAAAAAACAAATAAGAATGAAGAAGCAAGTTCATATAAATGTAATTTTCAGATTTAATTAAAAGAAAAGAAAAATAAAAGCTAAATCTTACACTTGTCAAATTGTATATTAGTTTTTGAACACATGTTTAATCAATGCTTATGAATACAACACTTGTTTTTCTTTTAAAGGTAATTAGTTTTTAAATTTACAAAGTAATGCATTTGTGTTAGCTTAATTTCAATTTGTTAGTTTATATTAGAATATGTGTATAAATTTACAAAAGAAATAAGAACAAATCATGTTTATAAATAAACTTATACATATTAAAAATTAAAACAATTAAACAATTTAAAATTTATACTTTTGAACTTAAATTCAAACTAAATTCAAAATCAATTAATTCCAAATCAAGTTATGAATATAAATTCAATTCGAAAAATAAATTACAAATCTTATTCAAACTTATTTATAAAGACAATACAATATCAATATTGTTTTTTTTAATTCTATTATTATTAAATTAAAATCATTTTACAAGAAATTATATTTTTATTAATAAAATATCCATTTTATCAAACCATGAAACCATTTTGTTGAATTTATTCTAAATTTAAAACTCAATCTAATTTAATTTAAACATTTAATATTTTTCTTATCAATTTTAAAATCATATATTTATTTATGAAATAGTTTTAAAAACTCAATACTAATTAAAATCAAAATTTCCAATTTATAATGTATATATTAGAATTTTAAAACATGATTCATTTATTAAATTTTGAACCAAAATCATTTATTTAACTTTGAAAGGCTTAAATATTAAATAAAACAAAATTTCCAAATTACTAAAAATATTAAAACTAGAAAATATGCTTTACTTATTAAAATCAAAACAATACCAATCTATTTAAAATATAAACCATATATTTATAATACAAATAGAAATCAATTTATTATTTTTAAAAGATAAAATAACCAATTTAAATATTTACTGAAGAAGATTATTAAATATATTTGAATAATTATTAACAGATTATCAATATCAATTTAATTTTAACTACAGATTATTAAAATGATATTGTTAAAAATTCCGGGATATTACAATCCTTCCCCCTTAAAAGAATTTCGTCCTCAAAATTTAAAACAAAGGTAATTTAATAATCTCATTAAAGATTTATTTTTATAACACAAGCATATATCAAACATATGCTAACAACCAAAATAACCAATCAAACAAACCTAATTATCCAGACAAATTCTGGATAGAAATTTATCGAGTTTCCCCAGGTATATATATATATATACCGGGATACTCACTCCAGAGAATCCAAACAATCAATACTAAAAAGCTATAAAGCTCCTACACAACTATATCTATAACACTAGACAAGATATCAGACTACAAACGAGTTTGACTCAACAACCAAAACTCCAGAACTGCTGGTTCCACAACCAGAGATAGATCATACGCGTACTCCCTTAGAGATACGTGAAGCTCATCGAATCCCAGTTATCCAAACTGGCAATCCAATCCTGTAGATCAATCACTTAATCTCCTAGATACAGAAAAGATCCAAAACACTTCAGAGCCAGCTTCTCAGACTTACCCAAACTTATAGCTCACTTTTGATCGGAGAAAACTTATCCAAAATTTAAATCTTTGACTTCAGAGTCCAAATCCCTCCGACTCTTATCCACAAAACCTCTTCGGACAATCCTGGACTGTTTACAACCTTACTGATCAGATCAACCTTCGCTGATGCTTCTAGAAACAAACTAGACCAATCAACACAACAAAATGATCTCCTCAAGATCAACCAAGATCAAGATCTCAAACTTTACTCCTCAACATCAGAAGACAACAACTTCTTATGTCCAGAAAAGAAAAGCAGATGCACTTCCCAACTGCTTCCGCTGCTCAACTCTGATCTGAAGTAGAAGAAAATGATGAAGAAGAACGCAAGCACAAAAAGGAGAACACACCCCAGAGATAAGATTCAACAAATCCATAAGAAAAGATTCAGAAGTTCCTCCAAAACTCCGAGCTGTTACACCATCTCAATCTCCTTGAAACCATTCTACTATAAAGCTGAACCACCGGTACCACTCCTGGAATTCCAGTCGATAAGAAAACTCAATCTCCAGATGCGTACCAAACTCTGACTTCCTGAAGACATTCAGAAAAACTCAGATAACCCAAGAGAAACTCAAACAACCGCAAGTCACTTTTGCGAACCACCCAAACCAAATCCAAGGAAAAACTGTCCTCCCTTAACCAAATAGAACAGCTTAAACTTAATTAGCCAACCCATCGAAGGAACGGGTCCACTCAAATGTTTCTGGACCCCACTTCAGGAAAACTTCTAAGCCAAAAGATCTCTTGCCAACACCGAGAACACTCCAAACTGTACTGCTGCCACAGATGCCAAAGAATTCCAAATCCAAAGCTCTTCGAGAAACTCGGACTTCAAAGCAAACAGAAACTCCGGTTGAACACAGCCACAACACTGAAGCAGACTCACCTCTTTAACTTGTTCCAAAGAAAACATCCTCGGGAACGTCCATAGTCACTGCATCTCATCATGCAGCTACTACTCCCTGAGGTATCAAAATACCATTACTCGCTTCTGCCAACCAACAGATCCAAACTCAACTCATCCAACTTCAAAAATGAACTCCGAACCTTCACAGGTTACCTTCAGAGATCAATGAAATCCTTCATCACTACAGAACTCACTCGAGACAGTACTAGGTCTACAGTCTCGACTAATACACTTCCAACTTCAAATATTCAAACTCCAACCAATGGTAGTCATGTTACACACACTACTACCCCATCTATCGTTATATCTTATATTGGAAAACCTGAACAGGTAACCCAACAGATAGGTAGAAATAAATATATATTTATATAAAAATTACAAATATGCTCTCTCAAGAAAGACACCACTACAGAGCCTAGATATTCACTCAACCTAATGCTCTGATACCAAATGAGACGACCCGACTTTCTACCATCAGAAAATCACATCATCTTTTAGAAAGAAAGGGATAGAAAAGAGAATAGAAAGAAGAGAAGAAAGAAACAACACATCAGAATCTAACAGTGGAACAAATAATTTATATTAATAACATAACACATTACATAGTATCATATACATCAGAGATACACAGCATAATCAACTCATACTAGACAGTTATAAACACCTGTCTAGTTATTACAACTCAAAACAGTATAAGAAACATCTCAGAGAAAACTACACAGCGGAATACTATATATGTATCTACACGCGGAAGCCTCCTACTCCATTGCTCGTCCACAATTTCGTCAAAGCTAACCCGAATCCCCTTGGCTACTCGTAAAAATTTAAGTACCCAAGAGTTTAAGAAAAACAGAATAAACTCTGGGTCAGACATGGGTCTGGTGTGAGTAACAGGTTAAAGTTGCTTAACTTTTAAAAACCTTTTGAAAAGAAAGGTATCACGTAAGACTTCCCACACATAAACATGGAAAAGATTTTACCTTACGCTAACCAAAACATTTGATAGGAAATCGGATGATATTATAATAGTGTCTAGGATTTTCAAATAAATATGAAATAACCGAAATTGTTACATTTATTAAATTCCAGCTACTAGCCACAAAAGTGGGTAATACAATCAAAACCGTTGGCACTTATTGGATTTTGGATTCCATACAATGGCAGGGCTACTGGGGTACAGCCCGTCACAGTACGTAGCCTAGATCAACGTACCGAGGAGTACGCCCGCTCCCTTGCAACACAAAGCCGGACCCATTCCTTACTGAACAGTTCCGAACAAGACAACCCCGTGGTTGTAGCTAGCAACCACCCACACAGCCGAATATAAAGGGACTTCTAGACAGAGGTAAATCTTTCTCTCCAGTGGGTGCGACCCACGAAGCCTTGCTGCACCTCCCCTATTTTAGCCATTCACAGTTGATGAGGATTGAGGCTACGATTACCTTTATAGGACATATCATCTTAGAATGCTCATCGTCCACCTGACGATGTTCTGAAAGCATTCAATCCATACAAGTTCGTTCCGGGTTCGAATGAAACCGAAGGCATTATCTCGTTACACTCGTTTTGGAATCACCCTCAGAGTTAACGATAATAACCCTTGCACTCTAAATCACCATCTCGAATCTATAAGAACTAATTCCGTCAACTCATTACGGAATCACCCACAGAGTTATACTAACTCATAGTTCTTACACCTCGAGTCTTCACAAAGCTCCACTTTGATTCACGACCTAACGTTACTTGGAATCGATGTGGTTTTCGGATATCCAAATACGGAGACCCGATCCCGGTCTCATCGAAATCCAAAGCGTGTCTTTTAGGTCCAAGTTGTTTTAAAAGTTTTTAAAACAATTCCATTACAGTATTTATACACACACAAATAGATTACTCACAATCACAATTGATAATCAACATTATCAAATAACAGGTAATCCACAATATCAATAATAGATAATCCATATATCACCATCACAATAGATAACCTATGTTATCATCACAATACGATCAAGTCATTCATACCACACAATATCATTTATCTCATTACTGAGATCTCAAAGCATCCAAGGCAATCAATGACACTCATTCATACATAAGCAATGATTTACTCATCACAATATAATTGATTTTAAATAAATTAAATTAACTATCTCTATCTCTAATTAATTTAAAATGAATTAAATTAATTTCTCCATCTTTAATTAATTTAAAATAAATTAAATTAATTACTTCACCAATATAAACTTGCTTACTTAATCATTTAATTAATTACAATCAATTAATCATTCATTATTAATCACCTAAATTAATCACTCTCGATTAATTATCCTTAATTACATTCATGTAATTATCCTTAATTAATTTCACAAATTAATTATTCTCAACCAAACAGTAATTAACCTTTAATTACATCAATTAATTAATTAATTACATTAATTAATTACCTTTGATTACTTATCATTGATTAATTAATCATAATTAATCATCTTTAATTACATCATTAATTAAATAATTAATGATCTCTAATTATTCCTTAATTAATCACCCTAAGTAATTAACTAACTTAATTACTATATTAAACCAAATTAATTATCCTTTAATTAATTTCTCAATTAATTACTTGATTAATTACTAAATAATTTAATTCCAAATTACCTCATTCTTAAACATCTTCACTTAATTACAACCTGTTATTATTAAACAATTACTTAACTAAGTAATTTTCAAATCTTTTATTACATAAGGTAATTATTTATAAAACCCAAGTGTTTAAAACTAATTAAACTAAATTAATTAAAACAAACAATCGTATTAAACTAAATTAATTACATTAAGTAATTAATTCCTTAATTACTTTACTAAGTAATTAAACCATTCACAATTGATTATAATTAAATTAATTAATCTAATTAATTATAAAAATTAACCATATTAATTAATTATTAAATAATCCTGGTTAATGACCTTCATTAACCATTCTTTAATCATTTTATAAAGTAATTAACTTAAATTAATTACAATTTAAATTATCTTTAATTATCCATTAATAAAAGTTAATTATTAAATTAAATAACCTTAATTTAAAACTAATTACATAATTAATAATATTTATTCATCATCAATTAATAATCTAATTAATGATCTTAATTATAGATTGACTAATCATTAATCAATTATTAATCCCAAATTCAATTAATTAATTAAATTAATTAATCAGTCTTAATTACCTTATTAATTAATTCTAAAACATAAATCTTAATTTAAATTTCAAGATAAAACATAACTTAATTATGTTTAAATCAATTTAATTGAAACAAAGTACTTTTGAACTACTTTTAAATTCATTTTAAAATACAAGTTTTAAAATAGAACAATTTTAAACTTATCAAAGTTTAAATAATTTAAGACTTTTATAATTGCAAATCAAACAAGTGCTATATAAAATTTTTAAAGTTAAATTCATTTCAAAATTTTAATAACTTCAATTTTCATTTGGTTTAGAACTTCAAAATTTAAATCTTCTTTAAAATTTAAAACTGAACTTCAAATTTAAATTTCCAGATTTAAATAGAACTTCAATTCTTTCTCATATTTAAAAAAAACTCAGATTTAAAAGGTTTAAACTATTTACCAAAATAAAATAGTTAATTAAGTTAAAATTTGAAACTTTTATTTTAATTTAAAAACTGGGATTTAAATTTTAATCAGAAATTCAAACTTGAATTTGAATTTAACTTAAACTTTACTTAAAAAAATAAAACTGCAGATTTTAAAATCCTAAAAACCCTGATTTTTATACAGGTTTCAAAACCTGGAAATTTACAGTCAACCCGATCCTTAAGTTAAACACTTCGAGTTCCATACCAACCCGCTTCGAGTTCTCTTCTATTTACTTCGAGCCATCTCAATGATTTCCCCTGCAACAAACCCAACCCACAAAAGTTCACCAGGAAACTCATCGTCATGCATATGCACGGCGATCCTCGCCCTCTCTAATCATCAGAGTTGATCAACACTCAGCCAGAAACTCGTCAATATCCTCACAGCATCACCAGATCGAACAATAAAACAAGACATTCAAAATTCAACTCTGAAAACCCAAACCTGAAACATGCTTTCAGGTTTTTAACCCAACCTGTCAATGGCGAATTTGCGCCTCCCCGACCATCTGACACTCAACCCCTTCGGCCTCGAACTCCCTCACACTTCAACTACACAATCCCTAAATATCAATACACTCGATCCATCCAACATACCCAAATTGATTTATTCAAAGACACAGTGAATACTAGGGTTATATGAAGAAATTCAAAACTGCAATTACTCTAATAAGTTTTAAATTCATCTCTGATTTTTCTTAGCATCTTCAATTCTTCCTCTATTGCTCAGAATAATTCCAAAACATCTTAAGTCACAGATTTCATGAACGTGCTAAATTTCATTTTTAGTTCAATTTTAAACTTTCACTTGAATTAACACCCTAAAATACAAATTGTTAGTTTAAAAATTCATGTTTTTGTAATTAATTTTGTTACCTGATACTGCATTACAAGTTAAACATGTTTAAGTTTTGTTAGAGATCACATGATGTTTTCTGTGTTACAGAGATATCATCCTGTATATATAAATTTATTTACTTAAGTTTAAATTAAAACTTCAGGCTGCCAAACACTTCATTTCATAGCTTTTAATTCTATCTATGATAAGCAAACTCCTTTAATTATTCTAAAACCCAAATACTATCTCAAATTAGATCAATTGTAGGGGATTCTTTTAATAGAAAGATGATCTCGGTATATTGCAGAATATAACAAACATGCATACACAATCATAATTACATCAGACACATAAACATATTTTATCTTAAGCAACCTAATTACCATTTAAGATTTAAATGTTACTCATCTTAATTCAATGCAGAGCTCAGTTGATCTTTTGAATTTTGCAGAAGACATAAAAATTGCAAGCTTGACCCTATATACTTCATGTTGAATTGATATACAGATTTGCATATGTTTTCACTGACTAAAAATGCTTGCATGCAGGTAGAAGATGTAGTAGCTAATTCCTCAAATACATGCAGATGCTTTACATTCCCAGGTTTAAAACAGAGTGTAGAAAAAAAACAGTGCAGGCTTTTTTTTTTTTTAAATGGCATGCAGAACAATGCATATTGATGATTGAATTTGAGTAAGATGGGTTTAATTTTGAAGAAGTGGAATATGCAGTTTTGTAAACAGAATGCAGGTTTCACTTTGATTTGAGGAAATGCAGATTTGTGGATTTTGATGAACTTATGTATGCAGTTTTTTGAAGGGTGTTACTGATTTTAGATATGAAGAATTTTAAAGAGGTGTTTTGAAGTTTTTCTTTTGATTAAGGAATGATAGAAAAACAACTAAGAATGAAGAAGCAAGTTTATATAAATGTAATTTTCAGATTTAATTAAAAGAAAGGAAAAACTAAATCTTACACTTGTCAAATTGTATATTAGCTTTTGAACACTTGTTTAATCAATGCTTATGAATGCAACACTTGTTTTTCTTTTAATGGTAATTAGTTTTTAAATTTACAAAGTAATGCATGTGTGCTAGCTTAATTTCAATTTGTTAGTTTATATTAGAATATGTGTATAAATTTATAAAAGAAATAATAACAAATCATGTTTATGAATAAACTATACATATTTTAAATTAAAACAATTTAAAATTTATACTTTTGAATTTAAATTCAAACTAAATTCAAAATCAATTAATTCCAAGTCAAGTTATGAATATAAATTCAATTCGAAATAAAAATTACAAATCCTATTCAAACTTATTTATAAAGACAATACAATATCAATATTGTTTTTTTTAATTCTCTTATTATTAAATTAAAATCATTTTACAAGAAATTATATTTTTATTAATAAAATATCCATTTTATTAAACCATAAAACCATTTTGTTGAATTTATTCTAAATTTAAAACTCAATCTAATTTAATTTAAACATTTAATATTTTTCTTATCAATTTTAAAATCATATATTTATTTATGAAATAGTTTTAAAAACTCAATACTAATTAAAATCAAAATTTCCAATTTATAATGTATATATTAGAATTTTAAAACATGATTCATTTATTAAATTTTAAACCAAAATCATTTATTTAACTTTGAAAGGCTTAAATATTAAATAAAACAAAATTTTCAAATTACTAAAAATATTAAAACTAGAAAATATGCTTTACTTATTAAAATTAAAACAATACCAATCCATTTAAAATATAAACCATATATTTATAATACAAAATAGAAATCAATTTATTATTTTTAAAAGATAAAATAACCAATTTAAAAATTTATTGAAGAAGATTATTAAATCTATTTGAATAATTATTAACAGATTATCAATATCAATTTAATTTTAACTACAAATTATTAAATTGATATTGTTAAAAATTCTGAAATATTACAAAAGTGCTTACCAACCGAACACATCTCTTATCCATTTTTAGTCATTTTTGGGCCACTCAAACTAGATAACATAAAAATACTTTATTCCCAATTTGATTTATTGATTTTGAGAGCAACCTTGAGTTCGAACATATCATAAGCTACATTCCTAATATTAGTATTCATAAATACTTTTGAATATATTAATATTATTTTATCCAAAATCTTGAAAAATAATTTCGAAGACACAGGGATTTAAATTCTCAAAATATCAATTTAAATCCTCTTTCATTTATAAACCATATCTAGAAAATTTGCACTAAACTTCTTTATTAGAATAAATTTATAACCAAGCATTATCATCAAATGCCTTATAGTCAGACTGTGAAACTCAATTCACAAGATGTTTGTTTCAATGCACCCACAATTTACCTTCCATCCAACATATGCAGTAAAAGGTAAGGTACTCATAAACATGTTGAGCACAAATCAATAATCAATAAACATTAATAAATACCCATAAACTGGTCAAGCATAACTAATTAATCTATAAATGATAACAATGCTGATAGATTGGTCAAGTATGATAAACCAAACAATAAAGGATAGCAAAGCTCATAAATTGGCCAAACACGGCCAAACTAATTAACGGGGGGTAACGATTGAACATCATTAATCCCGATATCATTTAAACTACACTTTAATAATTTGTACGCATATAATTTCACATATATCAAATCTTTAATTTTCGTAGTTGAAATAGCTTAAGGCTACACTTATGGCAAATACAAATACGCTTCTATACGTATAATACACTCGACTCATTCTGGGGTATCACTTTCCCTATCTCTAATGAGTTATACTCAACCACAGTCAAGGTTCTCGCTTAAACTTTAGCTCTAATACCAACTGTAATAGCCAGCCTTTTGGACCCCTAAATCTCGACACTAATATATCCATGATATTCACATGCCGAGCACTCAAGTCTCGAAAAGACAGATTATTAGGGCAAAATAAAATTAAAAGAAAAGAAACAAGAAAGAAGAGAAAAAACATCAGAATCTCACATCAGAATGGTAACATATAATATCAAAAGACAGTACAAACTGTCGCTCTAAGATATATAACATTTCAAAGTTACAATTCTAAATACTATCATTAGCTTGGACAGTTATAACAGCCTGCCCTCACAAATGATGAAAGTACATAATAGTAATGTAATGGAAATAAGAATACTACGATGGGTGAAAGCATCTAACTCGTCTCCTTAAACTTCAAAGAATATCGACGAAAACTTGCTTTTCTCAAACTGCTCGAAAGAGCATCCATGGAATTAAGGAAAATATAAAACCATGGGTCAACCATAAGTCTGATGTGAGAAACTCAAGAAATAAGGACGACATATGATGGTACTGTTGACACCGTTCGTATCACCATAATGGTTATCTCTTTAAAATAACCCAATAATCTAATCAGCACATAAGATGATATAATAAATAATGTCTACATTATAGAATATAAATCAGGAAACAGTCGTGTTGCTTGCATCTTACAACATATTAATATTAGAAGTACAACTAAAACTGTAAAGGTACGTTCGCATAATGGATTTCTGTTGACGTCTCCTTGGTAAAACAGAATCCAACCTCCTACAAAAGGATCAAAAACTATCTTTCGATCATCGTATATCGCAAGATAAAATATATACCATAAGGTAAATACAACTGGTCCATGCCCGAATACATGATGCCGAACATCACTAACCTCAGTGAAAGGGACCACGGATTAAGGATCTTAAGGCTAATTTAACACTAGAAGGAGGGAGGGGGTGAACAGTGTTTACTGGATTCTAAGACTTATATGGACTAATTTAAAAATTATGATATAAACAAATGCAGAAATTAATCACAGAATCAAACACGGATGCAGAAAGTAAATAAAAAGTAGCAAAAGGAAAGAATACACAGAATTTTATACCGGTTCGGAGTTACCCTACATCCAGTCCTGTACCAAGGAAAACCACCTCATATAGATTTTTATTACAACAATGTAAAGATTACAATCTTCAATTCCTAAAGGCCTTGAGGTAGCCTCCTGTCTCATGAGTCCAGGGAAAACTCTCTTGATTTACGTGACTTAAGATCACCCAATTGATTTCCAAGCACAACCACACCTTATAGAGTGACTCGATAAATTTTTGATTACAAATTGATCCTATAACTCTGAATAGCACCTTGATCTTCGAGAGAGGGCAGAGAATAAAACAAGAATGATATTCTAATTTGATTCACTAGAGAATTCGACAGAATTTCGACACGATCTTAAAAATACGAAAATTTTAGAATATTGATTTGTGGAGAAGGAGTGAAAAAAATAAGAAATTAGTTAGTTAAAAAATTCGTTTGTGAAGGCTATTTATAAAGCACCAAAGGTCATAACCATTCGGGAAGAGATTTGAACGACTAGACACTTCTTTTGAAAGTTGAAAATTTTGAATTTAATGGCTACCATATCGACATGGGGTATCCCATGATGTCGACATCCCTAGTTAAAAAAAATGCAAAATTTGTTTTGAAAATGAAGTTTAAAACAAAAAACAAAAACAAATAATAATTTTAAGGCTAAAAAATATTTATGAAAATCATCATTTTATAAGATAAACTTTAAAGTTATAATAAAATAAGCTACAAAGGTTGTTGTTGTCAAAACCACTATCTCCAGTTCCTAACAATCTCCCCCTTTTTGATGATGACAACCTTATAAGATATACTTACCACTTCGATCATACCATAACTCCCCCTTGCACCAACAAATCCACCTTACTCTAAGCCTATTATTTTATATAACTTCTCCCCCTTTGTCATCAACAAAAATAACCTACAAACCTTGAACTTAATAGAAAATGAGATAAACAAAAATATGATATAAGAATAATAACATATGAAACATAGCATCCTAACTGGAATTCATGTTTCTATCCACCGAATATTGTTTTTAGAAGAACACTAATTAAGAAAACATTTATATACAAATCAACAAACCAATATTTAATCCAGAAAGAGAAACATGAAAAATGCTTTAACGAGGACCCTTAGCTATTGGTGATTTATGGACCGAACAATTTGGATACTGGAGACAAAAGTTTCCACGTAGTTCGAACAAGTTCCCATTAGTGTCAAAAAGGACCTCTCCAACGCAAATCACGCCATCGTTTTCGTCCATATAAACACCTGGATTCAGCAAAGGATGTTCTTCTTCTTGATCTTCTTGAGGCTCTTCTTCTTTAGAATCCATGGCTTGCGAAGATTATTTGATGACAATGGGATTGGTATGGTTATCCATAAGGAAGTTTTGTAAATTCCTAAGGATTCTGCCTTGCCTATCTTGTTCTCTAGCCATTCACAGTTGACTCACTTGAATCTCCATCATCATTTGAAGAAAATCCTTCATCTTCTCTTGTAATTTGATGACTCATACGTGTGTGGTAGTTGAAAAGGACCAAAATGAGGAGAAGTGGGTGAAGAAGGTTCATTATTAGAAGAGGAAGCCATTAATTTACTGTTTCAGAAGTTTATTACAGAGAATAGAATAGAGAGAAGGAGTAAAAGTCGAAATATATAAATATATAGCTTAATAACTAATTTTTAGAGGAAAATTTAAATATGAAAATTTCGGCCTGTATGTCGACATAAGGATGGGTCATGTCGACCTGCCCAGTTCAATTTTTGAGAAATTTTTATTTACATTAATTATTAACTATACTTGTATTATTTATTATTTATATTTTAGTTAACGAACATATACCTAATTCTCTTGTAGATTTAGTAAAGTTTTGTTCATTTAATGGTTTGGTTAATATATTAGCAATTTGTTTTTCAGTATTAATATATTCAAGAGTTATGACTTCTTTACTTATATTATCGTCTAATATCAATATGTTTTGTTCTAGCACACTCTTGAATAATTCTATTCTTACGTTCTACCACTCTTGGAAAAATAAATCACGAGTAATTCCTTTTTTATTACAGAAATTGTCGAAGTTTTCATTTTCAAATTCTCCACCGTGATCACTACGAATAGTTCTTATTTTTAAAGAAAGTTGATTTTGAACTCTTTTAGAAAAATTCTTAAATAATTCAAAAGCATCACTTTTAAGTCTAAGAAAAATTGTCCAAGTATATCTAGAATAATCATCCACAATTACAAAAACATATTTATTGTGATTAGTTGATTGAACTTGAGATGGACCAAATAAATCTAAATGAAGTAATTCTAGAGGTTTAGAAGTAAAAATCATATCTTTTAATTTAAATTAAATTTTCTTAAGTTTTCCTAATTGGCAAGCATCATATATATTAGCTACTTTAAAGTTTAACTTGGGAAGACATCTAACTAAGTCAAGTTTTGATAACCTAGGTAACAGTTTGAAATTTAAATGACCAAATCTTTTATGCCAAATCCAAGGATCACTTATATTAGCCAAAAGACATAAATTATCATTTGAAACTTTCATACCAAAAGATGTAAATGTTTTTCTTCCTAATTCCTTCAGAGATAATATTTGACTTATTATCTTCAATGTGACACTTATCTTTTCCAAATTTAATTTTAATCCTTTATCACATAATTGACTTATACCAAACAGATTATGTTTTAAATTCCTAACTAGCAAAATATCAGAAATAAGAGAAGTTTTAGAATTATCGATATTGCTGATGCCAATCACATATCCTTTTGAGTTATCTCCAAAGTTGACCAATCCACCATCTTGATAAATAATTTCATTAAGTATCTCGGGATTTTCAGTCATATGCCTTGAACAGCCACTATCAAGTATCCATTTATCTTTCTCAATTTGCACAGTTTGTCCATTGGTTGTTGATTCTTCGAAAGCCTTGTAACATGTCTGCTCCTGCATAACAAACCAATTCGATAGATAACTTGATTTCTCATAAAAACTATATGCAGACTTATGATACTTTGATGAAATGCATAAATTCAAACTAGTATTAACGAAATTTCTTAAAAATTCCATTTTTAACTTTTCGAGTTTCATATTATGAAAACAATGAAAATCTTGCTCCGATACCAATTGAAAGGGAGTGCATATTAAGGATCTTTAGGCTAATTTAACACTAGAGTGGGGTGAATAGTGTCTAATGGATACTAAGACTTATATGGACTAATTTAAAAATTATGATATAAACAAATGCAGAATTAATCACAGAATCAAAAACGGATGTAGAAAATAAATAAAAAGTAGTAAAAGGAAAGAACACAGCGGGTTTTATACTGGTTCGGAGTTACCCTACATTCCGTCCTATAGCAAGGCAAACCACCTCATATGAATTTTTATTACACTAATGTCAAGATTACAATCCTTAATTTCTAAAGGCCTAGAGGTACCCTCCTGTCTCATGAGTTTGGGGCAAAGTCTCTTGATTTACGGGACTTAAGATCACCCAATTGATTTCAAGACAGAACCACACCTTATAGAGAGACTCGATAAACTTTTGATTACAAATTGATCCTATAACTCTAAATAGCTCTTTGATCATCGGGAGAGAGCCGAGAATCAAACAAGAATGAGATTCTAATTTGATTCACTTGAGAATTCGGCAGAATTTCCTTACGATCTTAAAAAATGAAAATTTTAGAATATGGATTTGTGGAGAAGGGGTGAAGAAAATAAGAAATTATTTAGTTAAAAAATTTGTTTGTGAAGGCTATTCATGAAGCACCAATGGCCATAACCATTCGAGAAGAGAATCAAATGAGTTGACACCTCTTTTGAAAGTTTAAACTTTTGAATTCAACGGTCACCATGTCGACATGGGGTATCCCATGATGTCGTCAACCCTAGTTAAAAGACAATGTAAAATTTGTTTTGAAAATGAATTTTAAAACAAGAGTTTATTTAAAAAAAATAAATAATATTTCCAAGGCTAAAACATCTTTTTGAAAAGATAATTTTAAGGCTAAAATATTTTGAAAAACAGTTTTGAAAATCATTTTGAAAAATCATTTTGAAGTAGTTTTGCAAGCTTCTTCCTGTAAAATATCTCATCACATCAGAACTCGAGAACTTGTACAAAACCAGGATGTTCGTGGTTTTGTAAGCCACTTGTCGTAGGTTTGAAAGCTACTAGTCATGTGTATGTAAGCCACTAAGAAGGCAGAAATGGATTACATTCCAAATGAAATTTGGAATGAATATTTCCACGCTATTATGAAGATTAACAAAAACTAGACACATATCTTGAAATCTTGATCTTGCTACTCATAAGTCTTCATACTTGATTTCTTCATTCTTTATCTTATACTATACAATCTTCAATAATCAGTACCTGCCTTATATATATATATATATATATCCTGCATAATAACATTCACATATATCTAGACAATAGTGTTAGTATATAAGTTATAATAAAATAAGTTACAAAGGTTGTTGTCATAAAACCACTATCTCCAGTTCCTAATAATCTCCCCTTTATTGATGATGACAACCTTATAAAATATACTTACCACTTCGATCACAACATAACTTCCCCTTACACCAACAACTTCCCCTTACTCCAAGCCTATTATTTTATATAACTTCTCCCCTTTTGTCATCAACAAAAATAACATATAAACCTTGAACTTAATAGGAAATGAGACAAACAAAAATTTGACATAAGAATAATAATATATGAAATATAGCATCCTAACTGGAATTCATGTTTCTGTTCACCAATGATTGTTTTTAGAAGAACACTGATTAAGATAACACTTATATACAAATTAACAAACCAATATTTAATCAAGAAAGTGAAAAACGAAAAATGCTTTAACGACGACACTTAACTATTGGTGATTTGTGGACCGAAAAATTTCGATAGTGGAGACAAAAGTTTCCACGTAGTTCGACCAAGTTTCCATTAGCGTCAAAAAGGACCTCTCCAACGCTAATCACGCCATCGTCTTCGTCCATATGAACATCTGGATTCGGCAAAGGATGTTCTTCTTCTCGATCTTCTTGAGGCTTTTCTAGAGGCTCTTCTTCTTTAGAATCCATAGCTTGTGATGATTCTTCGATGACAATGGATTGGCATGGTTATCCATAAGGAAGTTTTGTATATTCCAAA
Organism: Allium cepa; assembly: GCA_030765085.1. Lineage (NCBI taxonomy): Eukaryota > Viridiplantae > Streptophyta > Magnoliopsida > Asparagales > Amaryllidaceae > Allium > Allium cepa. The sequence goes on along the minus strand of CM060935.1, from coordinate 444,540,563 downwards.
GGATTCTACCTTGCCTACCTTGTTCTCTTGCCATTCACAGTTGACTCACTTGAATCTCTGTCATCATTTGAAGCAAATCTTTTATCTTCTCTTGCAATTTGATGACTTGTACGTGTGCTGTACGTTGAAAAGGACCAGGATGAGGAGAAATGGGTGAAAAAGGTTCGTTATTAGAAGAGAGGGCCATTAATTTACTATTTCAGAAGTTTATTACGGAGAATAGAACGGAGAAAAGGAGTAAAAGTCAAAATATATAAACATATAACTAATTTTTAGAGAGAAATTTAAATTCGAAAAATTCAGCATGTATGTCGACATAGGGGGATGGGTCATGCCGACATGCCCAGTTCAATTTTTGAGGAATTTTTATTTAATTAATTGTTAACTATACTTGTATTATTTATATTTCAATTAATGAACATACACCTAATTCTCTTCTAAATTTAGTAAAGTTTTGTTCATTTAGTAGTTTGGTTAATATATCAATAATTTGTTTTTCAGCATTAATATATTCAAGAGTTGTTACTTCTTTACTTATATTATCTTTAAGAAAATGATGTCTTATATCAATATGTTTTGTTCTAGCACACTCTTGAATCATTCTATTCTTACGTTCTACCACTCTGTTTTGTTGTGGAGTTCTTAGAAAAGAGAAACTATGAGTAATTCCTTTTTATTACAGAAACTCTCAAAGTTTACATTTTCAAATTCTCCACCGTGATCACTACGAATAGTTTTTATTTTTAACGAAAGTTGATTTTGAATTCTTTTAGCAAAATTCTTAAATAATTCAAAAGCATCACATTTTAGTTTAAGAAAAATTGTCCAAGTATGTCTAGAATAATCATCTAAAATTACAAAAACATATTTATTGTGATTAATTGATTGAACTTGAGATGGACCAAATAAATCTAAATGAAGTAATTCTAGAGATTTATTAGTAGAAATCATATCTGCTAATTGAAATGAACGTTTCTTAAGTTTTCCTAATTGGCAAGCATCATATATTACCTACTTTAAAGTTTAACTTGGGAAGACCTCTAACTAAGTCAAGTTTTGATAACCTAGACAACAATTTGAAATTCAAATGACCAAATCTTTTATGCCAAATCCAAGGGTCACTTGTATTAGCCAAAAGACATAAGTTATCATTTGAAACTTTCATACTAAGGATGTAAATGTTTTTCTTCCTAATTCCTTCAAAGATAATATTTGACTTATTATCTTCGATGTGACATTTATCTTTTCCAAATTTAATTTTAAATCCTTTATCACATAGTTGACTTATACTAAACAGATTATGTTTTAAATTCCTAACTAGTAAAATATCAGAAATAAGAGGAGTTTTAGAATTACTGACATTGTTGATGCCAATCACATATCCTTTTGAGTTGTCTCCAAAGTTGACCTATCCACCCTCATGATATATAATATCCTTGAGTATCTCGGGATTTTCGGTTATATGCCTTGAACAGCCATTATTAAGTATCCATTTATCTTTCTCAATTTGCACAGTTTGTCCATTGGTTGTTGATTCTTCAAAAGCCATGGAACATGCTTGTTCTTGCATAACAAACCAATTCAGTAGATAACTTGATTTTTCATAAAAACTATATGCAAACTTATGATACTTTGATGAAATGCATAAAGTCAAACTAGTATTAACAAAATTTCTTAAAAATGCCATTTTTAACTTTTTAAGTTTCAGATTATGAAAACTATGAAAACCTTGCTCCGATGTCAATTGAAAGTGAGTGCGGATTAAGGATCTTAAAGCTAATTGAATACTAGAGGGGATGAATAGTGTTTAATGGATTCTAAGAGTTATATGGACTAATTTAAAAACTAGATATAAACAAATTCAGAATTTAATCACGGAATTATCACAGAATCAAACAAGGATGTAGAACGTAAATAAAAAGTAGTAAAAGGAAAGAACACACCAGATCTTATACCGGTTCAGAGTTGCCCTACATCGAGTCCAGTACCAAGGAAAACCATCTCATGCATATTTTAGTTTACCAATGTCGAGATTACAATCCTCAATTTCTAAAGGTCTTGAGGTACCCTCCCATCTCATGAGTCTGGGGCAAACTCTCTGGTTTACGGGACTTAAGATCACCCAATTGATTTCCAGGCACAACTACATCTTATAGAGAGACTCAATAAACTTTTGATTACAAATTGATCCTTTAACTCTGAATGGCACTTTGATCTTTGAGAGAGGGCAGAGAATCAAACAAGAATGAGATTCTAATTTGATTCACTTGAGAATTCGGCAGAATTTCGACACGATCTTAAAAATATGAAAATTTTAGAATATGGATTCGTTGAGAAGGAGTGAAGAAAATAAGAAATTAGTTAGTTAAAAATTTCGTTTGTGAAGGCTACTTATAAAGCACCAACAGTCATAACCATTTGTAAAGAGATTTAAACGAGTAGACACTTCTTTTGAAAATTAAAACTTTTAAATTCAACGGCCACCATGTCGACATGGGGTATTCCATGATGTCGACATCCTTAGATTAAAAAAATGCAAAATATGTTTTGAAAATGAAGTTTAAAACAAGAGTTTATTTTAAAACAAAAAATAATAATATTTTTAAGGCTAAAACATCTTTTTGAAAATCATTTGAAAAGATAATTTTAAGGCTAAAATATTTTGGAAAACAGTTTTGTAAATCATTTTGAAGTAGTTTTGCAAGCTTCTTCCTGTAGAATATGTCATCACATCAGGACTCAAGAACTTATACAAAACCGGAATGTTCGTGGGTTTGTAAGCCACTTGTCGTAGGTTTGCAAGCTACTTGTCGTGGGCTTGTAAGCCACAAAGAAGGAAGAAATGGGTTCCATTCAAAATGAAATTTGGAATGAAGATTTCCATGCTATTATGAAGTTTTGACAAAACCTAGACACATATGTTGAAATCTTGATCTTGATACTCATGAGTCTTCAAACTTGATTTCTTCATTCTTGATCTTTATACTGTACAGTCTTCAATAATCAGTACCTGCCTTATATATATATATATATATCCTGCATAATAACATGCATATATATCTAGACAATAGTGTTAGTATATAAGTTATAATGAAATAAGTTACAAAGGTTGTTGTCATCAAAACCACTATCTCCAGTTCCTAACAATCTCCCTCTTTTTGATAATGACAACCTTATAAAATATACTTACCACTTCGATCATACCATAACTCCCCCTTACACCAACAATTCCCCCTTACTCCGAGCCTATTATTTTATATAAATTCTCCCCTTTTTTCATCAACAAAAATAACCTATAAACCTTGAACTTAATAGAAAATGAGATAAACAAACATATGACATGAGAATAATAACATATGAAATATAGCATCCTAACTGGAATTCTTGTTTTTATTCATCGTAGATTGTTTTTTGAAGAACATTAATTAAATAACACTTATATACAAATTCACAAACCAATATTTAATCCAGAAAGAGAAAAATGAAAAACGCTTTAACGAGGACCCTTAACTATTGGTGATTTGTGGACTGATCAATTTGGATAGTGGAGGTAAAAGTTTCCATGTTGTTCGACCAAGTTCCCATTAGCGTCAAAAAGGACCTCTCCAACTCAAATCACGCCATCATCTTCGTCCATATGAACATTTGGACTCGGCAAAGGATGTTCTTCTTCTTGATCTTCTTGAGGTTCTTCTAGAGGCTCTTCTTCTTCAGAATCCAGGGCTTGTGATGATTCTTCGATGACAATGGGATTGGCATGATTATCCATAAGGAAGTTTTGTAAATTCCTAAGGATTATGCCTTGCCTATATTGTTCTCTTGCCATTCGCAGTTGACTCCTTTGAATCTCCGTCATCATTTGAAGCAAATCTTTAATCTTCTCTTGCAATTTGATGACTCATACACGTATGGTACGTTGAAAAGGACCAAAATGAGGAGAAGTGGGTGAAGAAAGTTCATCATTAGAAGAGGAAGCCATTAATTTACTGTTTCAGAAGTTTATTACACAGAATAGAACAGAGAAAAGGAGTAAAATTCGAAATATATAAATATATAACTAATTTTTAGACGAAAATTTAAATTTGAAAATTTCGGCATGTATGTCGGCATAGGGGGATGGGTCATGTCGACATGCCCAGTTCAATTTTTGAGAAATTTTTATTTATATTAATTATTAGCTATACTTGTATTATTTAGAATTTATATTTTAGTTAATGAACATAAACCTAATTCTCTTCTAAATTTAGTAAAATTTTGTTCATTTAATGGTTTGATTAACATATTAGCAATTTGTTTTTCAGTATTAATATATTCAAGCGTTATGACTACTTATATTATCTTTAAGAAAATGATGTCTAATATCTATACGTTTTGTTCTAACACACTCTTGAATCGTTCTATTCTTACGTTCTACCACTCCATTTTGTTATGGAGTTCTTGGAAAAGAGAAATTATGAGTAATTACTTTCTGATTACAGAAATTCTTAAAGTTTTCATTTTCAAATTCTCCACCGTGATCACTACAAATAGTTTTTATTTTTAAAGAAAGTCGATTCTGAATTCTTTTAGCAAAATGCTTAAATAATTCGAAAGCATCACTTTTAAGTCAAGAAAAATTGTCCAAGCACATCTAAAAAAATCATCTACAATTACAAAAACATATTTATTGTGATTAATTAATTGAACTTGAGATAGATCAATTAAATCTAAATGAAGTAATTCTAGAGGTTTAGAAGTTGAAATCATATTTTTAATTTGAATGAACTTTTCTTAAGTTTTCCTAATTGGCAGGCATCACATATATTATCTATTTTAAAGTTTAACTTGGGAAGACCTCTAACTAAGTCAAGTTTTGATAACCTAGTTAACAGTTTGAAATTTAAATGACCAAATCTTCTATGCCAAATCGAAGGGTCACTTGTATTATCCAAAAGACATAAGTTATCATTTGAAACTTTCATACTAAGGATGTAAATGATTTTCCTTCCTAATTCCTTCAAAGATAATATTTGACTTATTGTCTTCGATGTGACACTTATGTTTTCCAAATTTAATTTTAATTCCTTTGCCACATAGTTGACTTATACTAAGCAGATTATGTTTTAAATTCCTAACTAGCAAAATATCAAAAATATGAGGAGTTTTAGAATTACCGACATTGCCGATGCCAATCACATATTCTTTTGAGTTATCTCCAAAATTGACCAATCCACCATCTTGATATATAATGTCATTGAGTATCTCAGGATTTCTAGTCATATGCCTTGAACAGCCACTATCAAGTATCCATTTATCTTTCTCATTTTGCACAGTTTGTCCATAGGTTGTTGATTCTTCAAAAGACATGTAACATGTCTGTTCCTGCATAACAAACCAATTCGTTAGATAACTTGATTTTTCATAAAAACTATATGCAGACTTATGATACTTTGATGAAATGCATAACTTCAAACCAGTATTAAAAAAATCTTAAAAATGCCATTTTTAACTTTTCAAGTTTCAGATTATGAAAACTATGAGAACCTTGCTCCGACACCAATTGAAAGGAAGTGCGGATTAAGGATCTTTAGGCTAATTTAACACTAGAGGAGGCGTGAATATTGTTTAATGGATTCTAATACTTATATGGACTAATTTAAAAATTATGATATAAACATATGAAGAACTTAATCACAGAACAGTCACAAAATCAAACACGGATGTAGAAAGTAAATGAAAAGTAGCAAAATGAAAGAACACACTGGATTTTATGCTGGTTCGGAGTTACCTTACATCCAGTCCTGTACCAAGGCAAACCACCTCATATAGATTTTTATTATACCAATGTCGAGATTGCAATCCTCAATATCTAAAGGCCTTGAGGTACCCTCTTGTCTCACGAGTCCAGGGAAAACTCTCTTGATTACGGACTCAAGAACACCCAATTGATTTACAGGCACAACCACACCTTATAGAGAGACTCGAAAAACTTTTAATTACAAACTGATCCTATAACTCTGAATTGCACTTTGATATTCGAGAGAGGGCAGAGAATCAAACAAGAATGAGATTGTTTGCGCAAAAAATGGTCACAAACCCCAAGTATTGTGAAAGCACCAAACAGCGAATGCAAATCAACAATATTCAAGCGCAAGTCTCAGATCCAAGCAAGCAACAAGCAGCAAATACAAAGATAACAATTAGAAACGCAAGATTTATAATGGTTCGGCTATCTCCGGCCTACTTCCACTTTAAAGTTTTTAACTTTTATTGATGTTCTTTGCTGGTTACAAATGATTGCAGCAATTACAATGATTGAATTTCGGCTATAACAATGATGGAAGGGAGTAGAATCGAATCCGGCAGAGTCTGGACGATGAACGGCAAAAAGATCCTTTTTCTGTAGGCTTCAGGAGGCTATTTATAGGCGTAGGAGGCTCGGATCTCGCTCAAACTCCGAGACACTTTTTCTGGCACGTGAGTGGGCCCCCACGACCGATCCAACCAAGTTTCGATTCAATCTGGGATCGATACGAAGTGATTTCGTATCCATCAAAGAATGATCCAATCGAGTTGAAACTTGGCAGGAACAATCTTTACCTTGCATAGAAGCTTCTGTGAAAATTTCGTTGCATTTGGATCGGTGGATCTTGAGTTATGATCGATTCGAACTTAAGTTTTTTGTTGGCTGTCTCCTTCGAATCCTTCTGTTCGAATCCATCACTATCGACTCGATGGAGGCATGTGCACATCGATGACGTGGCACTACTTCCAAGGCTCGATCCATTCTTATTGCCGCTTTGGCCGCTTCTTTCCTGGAGACATGGGCTCGCATCCATGTTTTATGCTTCGTCCTTATCCGTAACTTCACAACGGCATGCTCATATCCATCAATTCGTGTTTCTCTTCGCATCGAGTCAGGAAGTACGCTTCGCATCGATCATTCACGAATTGACCGATACGAAACGACCATGAGGAGTTATCGATACGAAACGGTTGTGATGAAATGGATACGAAGCTTGCCCTTATGATGGATATGAATGAGACCATACCTGATGGATATGAAGCAGGGTAACCTGATGGATATGAAGTGCTTTGACCAGATGGATTCGAAGAGAGGTTCCCATGATGGATACGAAACGGTGACCATTGCCTCAGCTGATGGATTTAAAGTCACCGAGTCGAACTAGAACCTGACCTATGCGAACTTCACTGAGCCGAACCCATGCTGATCGATACGAACGGTATCGATACGAATGGTATCGATACGAACGGTATCGATACGAATGGTATGGATACGAACACGGTCGATTCAAAATTGGGGCACGAGGATGGATACGAAACCTGAGCTTTTCCCTTCAAATTGCATCCATCATAACTTGAGCATACAAACTCGGATTGACTTGAAACTTGGAAGGTTGGCTCTATTGGCTTTACTAGCCATGTCCTATCAATTACAACTCAATCCGAACACGAAAAAATTGATTGATATCCATGGTTATCCTGCAATGCATAGTTGATATTCATGACTAGCTATTATTGATTTTCAGTCATCTTTGGGTATCTCAGTTTTGCTAAAAGTTGGGATAACATTTTGCCCCCCAAAACATGCCTTTTGGTAAAAGGTGTGTTTTGATCATTCTCAAATTGAACGTAGTGAGTTCATGTTTTATTCAGAGCTTATAGCATTTTCAATCAAGTTCGTGGCTGTTTGAAGCCAAATCGTTATCAATTTCTTCCGGTGGAAGTTAAGAATGAAGTTTTGCAGTCTCTCCGGACTATCGATGGTCATTCTGGACCCCTGCCAAGCCCATTCTAGACTTGGCGATTGAATAGAAAGATCCCATTGCACTCTGGCGTTGCTCTAGTTAGGGCATATGGCGATGTCTTTGTTGTTATAAACCGATCATAGCCTCTCCGGGCTCTTGCTGGATCCCATCCTGTCACTCTCTGGTGAAGGGGAAGCAGCGTTAAGTGAGTCGATCCTGTTGCTATCTGGCGAAGCAACTCACTTCTTGCACTCCGGTTCAGTGTATCTGAACATTAAGCGATGCCATGGCCTAAATGCCACAGCCTCTCCGGGCTCTTATCGAATCCCGATCTAATCACTCTCACGTGAATGGGAAACGACGTTAAGTGAGTCGATCCTTTCGCTCTCCGGCGAAGCAACTCACTTCTTCCACTCCGGACCCCACCTCTCCGGGTAGGGTCACAAAGCGATCGTTTTTATATTGGTATTCAATATTCTTCCTTTAACTCTCCGATCAAAGGTTTATTTCAAGAAATTCTAATTTATTTATTAAATTCAGGTCCTAGATGTTCAATCTCAAACATCAGGAAAAAGCTAAACATTGCCTCTTCGGGCATATTGGTCTATCTCCATCTCAGAGCATGCCTAGGGATCTCTCCAGTTCCCGTACATGAGTAAGTGGAGTAGCCGTTTATTCTGAAAACAAATCTAATGAAATTATTTGACAGAAGTCCAAATCCTAGACTTGGTCCCTGCCATCTTTAATCAGTTGATGATGAGTTGTGATCCTGATCCAGGATCGTTTCTGTTAGGTGGAGGCGGTATTTGTTCAGGCCTTACCGCCGCTGTCCGTTCTCTGACATATTGTGGCAATCTACCACTCCTGGCAGCTTCTTCCACCTCATCCTTTAGATGGTGGCATTCATCTGTAGTGTGCCCATCCAGCTCATGGAATAGGAAGTATTTTCCAGTTCTGCCCTCCCGCTCAGTGGGATCTCTCCTGGGTGGTTTTCGATAGGGGAGTCGCCCCCGAATTTTAGTGTAAATCCTTTCTAGACTTGCCGTCAGATCCGTGTACTTTCTGAATCTAGGCTCTCGTAATTTTTTTCGTTTATCAGGACTATCACGTCCATCGTCCTTCTTTCCTTTTCCTTTGTCCGCTCCGGACTGTTCCCTGGCGGTTCCTTCGCCCTGCACAACATTTATTTCTCTCCTTTCGGCTCGTGACACTTCCAGCCGAATGAATCTTTCAACTTCATGATAAAATTCTCCAAGATCTTGTGGGTGATCTCTCGCCAAAGAATCTTTTAATTTAGTGCCTTCCCCGACTCCTGCTACTGCCGCCATCAAAATCATCGATGGATCCGGGCGATCTACAGAAGCCACCATTACATTGAACCGTAATAAGAAATCTTTTATGGACTCTCCGATCCTTTGCATAGTTGAAGCTAGGGTCATCACATTCTTGGGTCGCGTCACGTGGACCCTAAACTGTCTCATGAAGCAATCTACAAGCTCGCCCCATGTTCCGATTGATCCAGTCTCCAGCTGTCTAAACCAAAGCGTAGCTAAATCTGACAAGTATAGAGGGAAGCATCGAGCCATCACTTCCTCGGGTGCCCCCCAACATTTCCATGTGCCTGATGTATCTGGTAATATGCATCGTTGGGTCTGACCTCCCATCATAAGGATCCAGCGTTGGCAGTTTGAACTTTGGAGGATTCCTCGCATTCCTGATATTCGGAGTGAACGGACTCCGGCTGACTTCTTGTAATCCTCCACTTGACAATCCTCCTCTCATGATTCGTCGCACTAGACCAATCATTCTTTCATCTCCATCCAGGGGTTGCCCCTTGTCATGTTTCTATCCTGCCCTCCAAGCCTTGAAGGGAACTCCGGTACATACTTTTCATGTGGCTCAGAAGCAGTAGCATTGACTCCAGCCTGTTGTGCTTCATCTATAGGTCTTCCAGTGTCTGATCCTAAGGGTCTGCCCCCAAGTCCTTGTTGATTGCTTCAGGTCCTGCACTACGGTCTTGAAGCTGACCTTCATTGGCCTCCGCAATCCTGACTCCTTGTCCTACACTTGTAGCCACTGTAGTCGGCCTAAGGTTCTGCACGTTCGCTGCTCTTATCTGTTCAAGGAAATTCTACATCATCTCTTGGTGAGTCTTCATCATTCTTTCACGTATCGAATTAGACATAGCCTCCATCTCATCTCTAGTGATGTACATTGAAGCCTGTCCTTCTCCAGCTCCATAGGATGCGTCTTGGCTTCCTCCTTGTTGGCTCCGATCAGCTCTTTGTCTTGTTTGTCGAGTCATTGTCTCTAAGTCGGGATTCTTCAAGCTATTAAATCTGAACTCTGAATCTGGTGTAGCAGGTGCTAGTTCTTCTCAGTGAAAGCACCAAAGTGTTTGCGCCAAAAATGGTCACAAACCCCAAGTATTGTGAAAACACCAAACAACGAATACAAATCAACAATATTCAAGCATAAATCTCAGATCCAAGCAAGCAACAAGCAGCAAATACAAAGATAACAAATAAAAACGCAAGATTTACAGTGGTTCGGCTATCTCCGGCCTACGTCCACTTCAAAGTTTTTAACTTTTATTGATGTTCTTTGCTGGTTACAAATGATTGCAGCAGTTATAATGATTGAATTTCGGCTATAACAGTGATGGAAGGAAGTAGAATCGAATCCGGCAGAGTTTGGACGTTGAACGGCAAAAAGATCCTTTTTCTGTAGGCTTCAGGAGGCTATTTATAGGCGTAGGAGGCTCAGATCTCGCTCAAACTCTGGGAGATTTTTTCTGGCAAGTGAGTGGGTTACGCGACCGACCCCACCAAGTTTCGATTCAATCTGGGATCGATACGAAGTGATTTCATATCCATCAAAGAATGATCCAATCGAGCTGAAACTTGGCAGGAACAATCTTTACCTTGTATAGAAGCTTCTGTGAAAATTTCGTTGCATTTGGATGGGTGGATCTTGAGTTATGATCGATTCGAACTTGGGTTTTCTGTTGGCTGTCTCCTTCGAATCCATCACTTTCGACTCAATGGAGGCATGTGCACATCGATGACGTGGCGCTACTTCCAAGGCTCGATCCATTCTTCTTGCCGCTTTGACCGCTTCTTTCCTGGAGACGTGGGCTCACATCCATGTTTTATGCTTCGTCCTTATCCATAACTTCGCAACGGCATGCTCGTATCCATCAATTCGTGTTTCTCTTCGCATTGATTCTGGAAGTACGCTTCGCATCGATCATTCACGAATTGATCGATACGAAACGACCATGAGGGGTTATGGATATGAAGCGGTTGTGATGAATGGATATGAAGCTTTCCCTTATGATGGATACGAACGAGACCTTACCTGATGGATACGAAGCAGGGTAACCTGATGGAGACGAAGTGCTTTGACCAGATGGATTCGAAGAGAGGTTCCCACGATGGATACCAAACGGTGACCATTGCCTCAGTTGATGGATGCGAAGTCACCGAGTCGAACTAGAACCTGACCGATGCAAACTTCACTGAGCCGAACCCATGCCGATCGATACGAACAGTATCGATACGAATGGCATCGATACGAACAATATCGATACGAACGGTATGGATACGAACACGGTCGATTCAAAATTTGGGCACGAGGATGGATACGAAACCTGAGCTTTTCCCTTCAAATTGCATCCATCATAACTTGAGCGTACGAACTCGGATTGACTTAAAACTTGGAAGGTTGGCCCTCTTGGCTTTGCTAGCTATGTCCTATCAATTACAACTCAATCCGGACACGGACAAAATTGATCGATATCCATGGTTATCCTGCAATGCATAGTTGATATTCATGACTAGCTATTATTGATTTTCAGTCAGTTTTGGGTATCTCAGTTTTGCTAAAAGTTGGGATAACAGAGATTCTCATTTGATTCACTTGAGAATTCAGCAGAATTTTGAAATGATCTTAAAAATATGAAAATTTTAGAATATGGATTTGTGGAGAAGGAGCGAAGAAAATAATAAATTAATTAGTTAAAAAATTCATTTGTGAAGGCTATTTATAATGCACCAACGGTTATAACCATTCGTGAAAAGATTTAAGCGAATAGAAACTTCTTTTGAAAATTGAAACTTTTGAATTCAACGGTCATGTCGACCTCCCTAGTTAACAAAATGTAAAATTTGTTTTGAAAATAAAGTTTAAAACAATAGTTTATTTTAAAACAAAAACAAATAATATTTTTAAGGCTAAAACATCTTTTTGAAAATCATTTGAAAAGATAATTTTAAGGCAAAAATATTTTGAAAAAACAGTTTTGAAAATCATTTTGAAGTAGTTTTGCAAGCTTCTTTCTGCAGAATATCTCATCACATCAGGACTCGAGAACTTGTACAAAACTGGGATGTTCGTGGGTTTGTAAGCCCCTTGTCGTAGGTTTGTAAGCTACTTGTCGTGGGTTTGTAAGCCACTAAGAAGGTAGAAATGGGTTCCATCCTAAATGAAATTTGGAATGAAGATTTTCATGCTATTATGAAGTTTTAACAAAAACTAGACACATATCTTGAAATCTTGATCTTGATGCCCATGAGTCTTCAAACTTGATTTCTTCATTCTTGATCTTTATACTGTACATTCTTCAATAATTAGTACATGCCTTATATATATCCTGCATAATAACATTCATATATATATATATATCTGGACAATAGTATTAGTATATAAGTTATAATAAAATAAGTTACAAAGATTGTTTCATCAAAACCACTATCTCCAGTTCCTAAAACTCGGTACTAACCTTGATATAGCTGTCCATCCTATTATATGTTTAGTCGTGTTCCATGATGAAGTTGTGTTCAGCATCTCAATACGTGAGTCTTTATCACTTGAATAGTTCTCGAACCTCTCCATGGATTCCAGCATAAGACGTTCGACGAATATTAACTCTTCCTCTCTCTTGGGATCAGTCTCAAGATAGACAGTACCCTCGCTTGCACCATTTGAAATGTTAACGCCTGCCTCTCCCTTGGATTTAACCTTAGGATAGACAGTTCGACTGTATAACATTTCACTTTACAACCGCTTCTAAACATAGAACTAGTATATCAGTTTTGAAGTGGTTTTCGATGAGTAATACACATCAGATCCCAATCTTTGTAAAACTAAATCGATGAATCCTCGGTTAACTCAATTCCGGTTCTTTAAGAAGTACACGAACGATATATAAGAGTCTTCCTTCGGAGATCTTGTATATATACGTTCTTAAAGCAAGGATGATTCATATGACTGAGTCCTCCTCGGTGATCTCAAACTATATCAATATTTGATGTTTACATATACTTCTAAAGTTAATTTGGCCAATTTCGATAGTCGATTAATTGAGTATCAAGTACAAAATAGAAACAATCGCATATGGAAGACAAGTCTCGTATACTTATGATATTGTAATGACCTGTAAATTTTGATAATTAAAACAATTAAATTAACTAAGATTTTGAAAATTAACATTGTAAGAAATTAAAATTTATGATTTGTTATTGAGGAAATAATTAGAATATGATTTAATTATTTTGTATATACCCTATTGATAACTATTTAATGTAATTTCAATCAATTGAAATAAATTTTAGGTTAATTTGGTTATAATTGTAAATAACGAAATAAATTAAATGATGTATGTAACAGTGAGATTGTATCTAATTGATTGAAATTAGTTAATACAGAATATGAAATCAGTGATGTGGTAAGTAGTTATAATCTTTTTTGTAAACAATAAATTTATACATGTGAAAAATTATTAAAAGTAACAATTATTCATTTATCATCTCATTATTTAATATGTTTGGAATTAATTTGGATATCAATGAAAATTTATATAATTAATTATTGTAGTTAATATGGTAAAAGATGTTAACGGAGAAATAATGAATGTAATAAAATATAAAATTATGTTAATATAATTCATTGGGTATTGTTGATTGAATAATAAGGATGGTAACATTGGTTTGAATGTAATTGGATGAGAATTGGATGCATAGTTAATGGCATAAATTGGATAATAAAGGAAATTGTAAGCGACGATATAATTCATATTTATTTAAGGAAAATAAAATGCGTGATTTAAATCGTAACAAACCAACTTAATTTCAAATAACGGAATGAGGTAAAACAATTAATTGGTAAGTGAAGGATGTCTTTTGTCAATGCAATGAACTTTACAACTGTTTAATGACGATAATAGAAGTTACAAATATGTTAGTAACAATAAACTAGAAATTTATAACCACCATTTAATTTGAAATATATATATATATATATATATATATTGAATTTATTGGCATTTAGCTTTTAAATATGATAAGGAGAAACAAATTAATATTGCATTAATATACATCTTTTAGTCAAGATAAAGTGTAACGATCCGTAACTTTTAACAACTTTAAAATAACAGTATTTTGAATTTAGATAAAAAATTAAATTTGAAATTTTTTTGGATTTGTGACGTTGAGTGTTTTATTTGACCAAATTTAGTAGGATAAAATTTCTTTGTGAAATTTCAAATTTTGTTCAAACTTATTCAAAGTTTGAATTTTGATTGGAAAATTTAAATATAAATTTTAAAATTTTATTATTCTTATATGATACTAGACTGAATTCTAATCTCCTCTCCATTTTTTGATTTGTCAAAATCGAATTGCTATTTCCCTAAAAATATAAATTACAGTGAAAATTGACATAAATTTGCAGTGTATATTTGTGCTTTTGGCAACGTCTTATTGGGTTTATTTAGTCTAATGGGCTCCTTAGTAAACCAAGAGACCCTAGGAACCTAAGAGACCTTGGACCCTTTCTTTTTCCACCCATCAACCTTCTCCTTCCTATTTTATTAAACAAGTAAGTGAAGATTTTTTCTCATTGAGAAATTTTCTACATACTCTTCTTCTTCCTCAAATCTACAGAACTCCAAAACTCCAAAATCCCAAATTCCAAAACTCTATCCCTCCTCTCTTCAAAACCCTTCCATCCTCTCTCCTCTTGCCACCATCCTCCACCACCAATTCCGGCCATCTCCTCTCTTCTCCTCTATTTTATAAAAAAGAAGAAAATATAATTTTTTCGATTTGCGTTATCGTGTTTCGTTTTGCTTTTGGATTGTCGCTTTGGATAGGATTAATTAGCTTATCGTGTTTCGATTTCAACTTGGATCCATCTATTTGTGTTGTCAAAAATTCTCTAACCTTGATAGGTAAGTAATTACTCACTATTAGTATTTTTATGGTTAGGTAAATAAACATCGATTGAAATATGAGAAATTTTTGCTTTAGATAGGAATATGTGATATGAGTTGTTATGTTCCCTTGAATTTGTGTTCTAATATTCACTTGCACATTTTGTTATATATGTCACAAATAGTATATTATGTTGATTTGATTTATTGTCACATATGTATGTTAAATACGTCACATGTGATATGTTAGAAAATGTGTTATGTTAGAAAAAGAATTTATATATGCCATGTTGAAATATGTCACATATGCACATGCTATGTTAATTATATGTCGGCTATGCTATGTGGAAATAATGTGTTATGTTTGAGAAAAATGATATGTCATGTTATTTTATTGTAAATCACCTTGCAAGTTACTTGTATATATGTCATGTTATTTTATTGTAAATCACCTTGCAAGTTCCTTGTATATATGTCATGTTATACATTTATATGTTATGTTAGTGTATGACATGTAAGAATTTGAAATATTCACTTATGTTGTTTATGATATATGACACATGTGATATGTCCGCTAATCATAATGACTATATTTGGGAAACCAAAGAGTTTATCGAGCGATCCTATCCTCTTTTTCTATCTTTACATAGCAATGGTGAGAATGTCTCTTTATCTTGAGCTTATTTTCTTTTCTTTTTGAGTGATGAAATTAAATAGTTGAATATAAATTCTTCTCTAGGAATTGTAAGGATGCAATTTTGTTAAGGACGGAGTCTGTAACAATGCTAGTTTGAAAATTACATGTCAATATTGAATTATAATGATAATTATAATTTAATATTGTGACTTAAATTAAAATTGGAGAAATTAATTTTTTTATTTGAAATAAACAATGAATATTGAAATTTAAAATGAGAAAATGAAATTCCAAACTTTACTTTACCTTGTTTGGAGTGATAATAAATGGAATATCGACTTTAAATAATGAAAATGATTTTATTTTAGAGAAAATGCAATAATTATATTAATTATTGCCCATTTACTTCTTTTAATAATTTTTAAAGGAAGTAGTTGAGTTTTAAAGGTGGTTTATTTAAACAAAAAGGTAGAAATTGGTTTAAAAATATGTTTTATCTATAAATTAAGTTTGGGAATGGTTAGTTATATTTTACTAAGCAAGAAATATTTTTTTTTGAATTTTAGAAGTTAAAAATGTTGACTTTTACATTTATTTGGTGAAAATTATGTATTATTGTAAAATAAAGAATTTTAATATTAAAAATGTTTTAAAAATACAAATTTATCTTTTTAAATGATGTAAAATATTTTATTTCATATGTATATAAGTTTACATATTTTGTTTGAATAAAACTTGGAAGAGAAATGTAATTTATTTGGTAATATTATGTAGCTTATACATATTTATATATGTACACGAATTGATTCCTTAGGCCAATTGATTTTTCTTTTATTTTTGAGTCCATTAGGCCCATTAGTACACTTAACCTGATATTGAGAAAGAGGAAAACATTGCAAGTATTTTCATATTCTTCTCTTTCTTCCTATTTTCTGAAATAAGGAAAAAAAAGAAAACCCACCTCACCATTTTTGCAAATCTCAAGCTATAAACTCAATTTCTTCAATTCTAGCAGAAATTTGTTCAAAGTAGAGTGAATTAAAAGGTAATAAACTCCAAAACATCAATAATTTCATCAAAATATTAATTTGAGATATTGGTTTTCTAATTACAGTAAGTTTTCTTCTTGCATGTTGTTTCTATTTACTGTACTGGTTCCTAGAGGCTAATTTCTCCACCAAACCTTCAATCCTTTTGCTTAAATCCAGGTATTTTGCAACTATAGGAAGGTGAGTTGAAATACTCACATAATCTAGCTGAGCCAAGCTCAAAAAATTGCAAAAGCAATCAAAATTTAGCCTTTGTTGATAAAATTTTGTTGTAGTCTCTCTGCTTGAAATTTGTTTCATATTGCCTCATTGAAAGCCTATAACTTTTGATTCCAGCAACGAAATACCGTCGGATTTCTTACATTTGATAGCTTGCATCTTGAAAATCATCTTTGCAAATTTTAATTGAAAAATATTGTCGTTTGGATGTTCAAATTAGTGGTAGAAAATCAACTCAAACACAGATTTTTGAAGTTGCTGTAAACATGGCCTGAGTCCATGTTTGAGATAGCATAACTCTTTCACTTCTTACTGAAATTCATTGATTCTTTTTTTTTCGAAAGAAGAAGTTTTCTATTATGTTTGCATCAATTTTCTTCTCAAAATGTTGTCGTTTGGTCCACTTTTTCAGGCCTGTAAATTGAACCCAAGATGGTTTTCAGGCGTGAGCACATGTTTTATTGAACAATTGCAAACATGGCCCGAGTCCATATTTGAGATAGTGTAACTTTTTCATTTAGTCGAAATTCATTGATTCTTTTTTTGTTTGAAAGATAAAGTTTTCTATTATGCGCACATCAATATTCAGCTCAATATGAAGTTAGTTAGTTCCTTTGTTTAAAGCCTGTAATTTGGACCTAGGATGGTTTTCAGGCCTGGGCATGTTTTTGCTTTTGAACTGTTGCAAACATGGCCCGAGTCCATGTTTAAGACAATGTAACTTTTTCATTGCTAGTCGGAATTCATTGATTCTTTTTTATTTGAAAGCCTATATTTTCTACTTTGTGCACACCAATTTTTCAATCAAAAGTATTTTGGCCATGTGTTTCATGTTCGAAATTTGAACCCACAGAAGATTTTAGACCTGGGTATTATTTTACATATGCGTTTTTATGTTCATTTTCCGTCCAACTTTCGACCTTTACTTCATGTTTTTGTGATATTTATGAAATGTTTTAAGGGTCATGATGCATATCAATAGGCTAGCCAAGTTTTGATGAATTTGAAATTCAAATTTAAATTGAATTTGAATTGAATTTGAATGACGGTTCCAAGTGATTTCTTTGACTTCGAGCACAGATTTTTCCAAAAAATTTGAAATAATTTTTAATAAAAATATGGCATTGTCAACGTATTCAATAGATATTTAAGATAAGGCTGTAGATAGTCGCTGCTATCCAGCCCTATTCTCTGCATTAGCAGACAGTATTACCCAGTAAAACTCTTTTTTAGTATAGATCTTGGGGTAGGGCATCACAGCTCGGTATTGGAGTCAAGTTCAGAATAAAATACGATAAACACAGAATAAAAAACACATACTATGGTGCATCAAAGTGTAATACAAGTGTTAGAATCCTTGAATCATCGTGCCTTTGCTCTTTTCGTGTCCTTTGGGGTAGATAGAAGTTTGGGAATACGTCTAGGAATGCATTTTAATTCCTTAGTATTCCATATTTGAATTAACGATATCTACCATGTGAATAATCTTACCTTATCTTAACTTTTAGCCAATGGCTGGAAGAGGCAGACGACGATGCTCAGATGCTGGGCAATCTAGCGGCTCGCATCAAGACAACATTTATATCTCTGCTGATCAGTTTATAGAGTTATTTAGGAGCACTCAGCCTCCAGCTTCCACTCGAGCATCTCCGCCATGCTAGTCTATCTTTGCATGCTTATGCAGTGATTTCTCTCATCTCGAAGGAAAGCCGTTCAAAGGCTCCGAGTCCATTTTTAAGGTCCAAGCTTGGATTCGTACGTGCGAGCGCATCTTCTCTCGCATGGATCTTTTTGACTACGACAGAGTTCTTTTAGCATCTAGCCTATTGCAAGAATGTGCCCTTGATTGGTACGAGCTTCTCATAGCCAAGCTTGATGAGTCTACTCTTTCTAGGACACATTTTAGGGAATGATTCGAGCTTAAGTTCGTTCCCAAATTAGAGAAAGCTTTATTAGCCCGTCGCTTCCTTGAGTTGAAGCAAGGGAAGTCCTTCATCTCTGATTATGTTTCGTCATTCGAGGCCTTATCTAAGTATGGTCATGAATACATTAGCACCTCTTATAAGAAGAATCTAAAGTTTGTCTCTAGTCTTAAGAAGTATTTGAAGAAGTCTTTGATGCTCCAGCTCAAGCTTTCTTTCAAGGAGTTGGTTGACTCGACGCTTCATCTCGAAGCCGTCGAGAAGGAGTACGATAGTGGTGATGAGGTTAAGGTTTGCAACAACCTAAACAAGAAGAAGTTCTCATTTCATAAGCCTAAGTTTTTCCCCTCCAAGAAGAAGAAGCCCGTTGGATCTAGTCCTACTTCCAAGCCTCGTGAAGCACCTCCTACTCGGAAGGGGTGTTTCAATTGTGGTTCTCCTGACCATATGATTAGATATTGTCCTAAGCCTCTCTTCTACCGCTATTGCAAGAAAGAAGGCCATCATATTTCTATTTGTCCTGCCACTCTAAATAATTCTAAATCTGGCAAGTTAAATGTAGTGGATGCTTCTGGAGGGTCTTCTCGGTGCAGAGCTAATTCTCCTTCTATTCTTGAAGGTTTATTGTTGTTCCGTGATCATTCTATTCGAGTCCACTTCA
This sequence comes from Allium cepa, assembly GCA_030765085.1. Taxonomy (NCBI): domain Eukaryota; kingdom Viridiplantae; phylum Streptophyta; class Magnoliopsida; order Asparagales; family Amaryllidaceae; genus Allium; species Allium cepa. The sequence goes on along the minus strand of CM060935.1, from coordinate 444,521,114 downwards.
ATATGGGTGCGTCGCATTCATTCATATCGAAAAAGCTCGTCGATGATTTGTCTTTGGATGTTTCTTGTATGGTTACTTCATTGAGGATTGCAAATCCTATTAGCACCGGAATTGGCCACTAACACCCCAGAGAGAGATTGTGTACAGAGATTAATGAAGAAATCAAATTAAAACAGAGAAGTTGTATGCTAAATAAAGTGCAAAGACAAGAACACCGGATTTATAGTGGTTCGGCGTAACTGCCTACATCCACTGTGAAGTTAATATTTTTTGCTTGACTCGACAATTGATTATAGATACAGTCTGTACACCAACTACTTGAGTACAATTGTTATGTAAAATGGATGAGTCTTGAATGCGGCAGAGTCTCCCCAGTGTTCTTGAAAAAGGTCCATTTCACTGTGCCCCGGTCTAGGAGTAAGATACCTCGTCCCGTGGTGAGTGACTTATGTGCGTTAAGCTACAAATGCCAAACGGAAAATGCCGAGCCATATATCCAAGCCGAACGGTACCTCTATGCCAAACGAGGCTGGAATGGCGAACGAGGATGGAATGCCGAACGAGGCTGGAATGCCGAACGAGGATGGAATGCCGAGCGAGGATGGAATGTCGAGCAAGGCTGGAATGCCGAACGAGGCTGGAATGTTGAACTAGGCTGGAGTGCCAAACGGTGCCAGATGTCGAACGGTGCCAGATGCCGAATGATGCTGGATGCCGGTCGAGGCTTCTCAGTCGAGCGAGGTTCGTGCCGAACAATATGAAATGCCGAACGACCTTCTATACCAAGCCTCTTGTTACTTGGCCAAGCCACCGGGTAACACTTGCCCCTCAAAGTGTATCGTGTGGATAAACATGATGCGCTTTGAACCATTATCACTCCGTGTTTCTCCTAAAGCCTTGGCTTTGCCTTTTCCATGGCTCTTTCCTGAATGCCGGATGAGGCATTGGATGCCGAATGACATGCGGATGTCGAACGATAATCGATGCCAAACGACACATAATTGTCGAATGACACTTGGATGCCGAACGACATTGTGCCTTGATCGGTTCTACTGGTCACTGTCCATTCAACTTCTCTTCTCTCTATATAAATTGATACTTCTTCTTCTCCCTTTTACTTTTACCTCCACACTACAAAACTTACGAACTTGCCTCTTCCCAAACCCTTGTCATCACCTCGACAGCTTCTCGATTGCTTTCAACAGCAAGCCCGAGTAGATCTATACTTCCAATTCGAGCACTCCATCAGGCTTCCCCCTTCTACTAGGTATTAACCCTTCATTTGCTTGACTCTCCTTTATTGGGGATTTAAGACAAGACTTGAACCCACGCCCTTCCTCTAACCCATACACAATGATAGTCGTGTAGATTAGGAAGGTGGATTCGAGGTTTAGAGAATCCTTGGGATTAAACGGAGAGGAAGATGGAAGAGGACGTTGGCCCAACGAGAACCGGTGAGGGTTGAGATGTCCGGTCACAAGCGGCGTGCGAGTTGAAGTGGTGGTCGACTGGCCACCTTGGAGGGTACTCAATTCGTAGGAAGGAAGGAGTTAGGAGATGATGTACGGATGTGGCTCGACATGACTCCCTCATGTCGAACGAGATGAGGGTGTGTAGGAGAAAAGTCGAGGTGGAGTTCGCATGCCGAGCGGTGTAGTTTGATATAGCTACGGCTCGACATGACCCCCTATACCGAACGGCGTTAGAGGGAGTATTGGAGTTAGGTTCAGCGTGCCGAGCGATGTGGCTCGGTATGACCACGGCTCGGCGTAATCCTCTTATGCCGAACGGATAGGAAGGAGTGTAGGAGAAAAGTAGGAGTTGGGCAAGATGCCGAGCGATGCGGATCGTCATAATTGTGGTTCGTCATGACTCCCTTATGCCGAACGGTGGAGAGGAAGGGTGTCGAGAGTAAAGTAGAGAGCGATGCGGCTCGGCATAATTGCAGTTCGGCAGGTCTTGCCGCATGCCGAACGGTAATGATGGATGGCAGGAGAGTGGTGCACACATGACAGTTAAAACCGTCTCGACTTGAACCCAATGCATTATTGACTTAACACCTTTTATGCCCGAATATATGACGGTGAACAAGGACAGACTTAAATAATTAAGCATATCGAACAATCAGGACTGATAACTCCCATGTTTAGACAACTATAAACTTGAACATAACTTGCTGAAAATAGTTAATAACCTTTCATACACAGCGATGATGTCAAGTTCAAAACGTAAACCATCATATGACAAGATCTCGTAGACGGTCAGCGATGACAGTCTTCGAAGATGATAATTCAAAGCTTAAACTTATTTCATTAACTCAGCGACTTTTCATTTCTTGGCACTTATGTTTGAATGATCGCACTAGTTCACACACCACATGAGGGGAATATTTATATTGTTAAGTCTAATGTCGATTACTTTCCAAGTATAGTTCAAACAGGTGTCTCGTCAGATTCAGTCATTCACTAGAGATGTCTAGGAAATCTAGCTATGCTACGATCTCGGACAGACCCGGGCCATCCTCTCAATAAGAGGTAGTTGGAACTTCAAATCCATCAACTACTCCTGTACAAGACATGCCGAGCCCCGCGGCTGCATCTGTCGACTTGGCTCCCGATGTCCTGGAGGCAGCAATTGACGATCCGATCAATTCCCAAGCCTCGAAGATTAACGAAGGCACGCTTTGTCGTATATGCTCTGTCCATGGAATCCCTTTCGACGATGTATTGGTTCCATCAGGGCAGGATCGTCCTCACTTTCCCACAGTCGGATATACAGCCTGTAAAAGATTCATGTGTTGGGTCGGCAGCGTGCCTCCATTCAACTCCTTTCTTCGAGACGTGTTGCAGTATATCGAGATCGCCTCATCACAATTGCATCCGAATAGCCACGCCTTCATATACGGCACTTGCATTCTCTTCATGAGTGTCCTCTTCAGGATCTTGACTCCGGGCAATATCCGCTATATCTATCGCATCAAGAGACGGTCAGATAGCCCATTTTTCATATTCCTCGAGCCACATAGCAAGTGTCAAATCCTGACTGGGGCATGGAACAAGTTTGCCCAGTACAAGAAGGAGTGGTTCTACGTACGCTGTCCTCCCGGCTACTCGAGGAGATGGGTGGAAGGGAGTAAGTCTTTTTTCTGGATCAATACCTGTGTTTGGCGTAAGCTGTACCTTTTCTAACTCTTCCTCTATTTCGTCAGGTATTAACCCATGTCCCGAAGGCTCCATATATTTTGAAGCCGTCGAAGCTATCCGTTGGTGCTGAAGATGGGACATCAGAACTCTTATTTCAAATGAATCGCTCACGAAGTTTGGGTGGCTGGCGGAAGGTCGTCGAAAAAGCCTTCTTCCAGTCATTACTATAACTAGGCCTGCTTCGGGCAAAGGAAAAAATCAGGCTTGGTCTTCATCACGTAATGCCCCCAACACACCAGAGGAGGGGGAGATTAGAGAAGGCAAGACGCTAGAAGTACTGGGCGAAAATGTTAGTCCCACTCGGGACTCGATAGTTGAGGTTCACGAGATCGATACGGCACCTTGCCCTTCAAAGGGAAAGAAGAAATTGACCTCTAAGTTGAGGAAGAAGAAAGTGGAGGGAACTTCTAATGTCACCCTTAATCCAGTGGAGAGAGAGCCTTCCCCCCAGCACTTAGAAAGTTCTCTAAAAGGTCTGTTGAACCTCATCATCCCTTATGATCTGCTCAATTATGGTTTCGATGATTCGGAGGCGCTTAAACTTCATTCGTCCGCCAGAGGCGATTTAGGCGTTCAAGCCCATTCTAGGGAGAAAAAATTCCCATAAGTAGAGATAAAGAAACTGGTCCGTCGGGAGGAACACTAGGACACACACAAACATGTGCACTTCACTTTGCACTTAAAGTTCTGCCATCACTCTACTCTTTGCTGACTCGTCGTTATTTGAACTATGTGAAGGTGACATGGGGCATACACATGGACTTGACCATCTTCGAGGTTCATCTATTTTCCACCAATCTGGCCGAGATTCGGGTTCCGGTAAACGCCAAGACAGGTATGATTCCGACGATCGAGATTACCACCGTCGAGAATCGTCCTACCGGAGAAAGGCCTATGGCCAGTCCTCATATCCCTACGATCCTCCTTCTCAGCCGGAGCGCAGCAAAGAGAAACCCGCACACAAGGGGTCCCAGCCTGAGGCCCATCGGGATCAACACTTTGGTTCATCCAGTACCAGGCAATCCCGGGATCCCCACAGAACAACTGCAGTCTCCAAGCAAACTCCTCTAGCTCCTGTATCTAATCCATCGGTGGTAGAAAGACTTGTTGAGCTCAAGTCCACTTTCCCAATGATATGTTTCTATGGCTTGAAATTTCTCCCGGCGATTCATCACATTTCGGGGAACGTCAAATAAAGTGTTATTGCTTGTACCAATGACGTTTATGTTCAACATGACGCTTTTGTCCATCTAACTGAAAAGATCTCGAAAGTCTCAGTTGAGCATCAACACGAAATTGACCGTTTGAAACTCGAATCCATTCAAAATAAAGATATTATCAAAGCTCAAGATGAAGAGCTCCCTACGTACAAGTCTCAACTTGAAGCCGCCCAATAGAGTGCTAAAGATACCATGGAGGCCGTCAATCGTCTAGAGTCAACTCATAAGAAAGAAATCGACGAGGCGGTCCAACGCTGTGGGGCCCTGGATTTAGAGAAGGATTCATTGCAGAAGGAAAGGGATGCATTCGCCCTCCGAGTCAAAGAGCTAGAAGATCAACTTGGCATAGAAAGAGAGAAGAAAACTGCTGCACAGAAAGAGTCGCAGCGCTACAGCGACGAGATCGTTGCTACACGACTTCTGAAGGCAAAGCTTGACGACAAGCTCTTTAAGGTCGAGATGCTAAAGGATGAAGCCCGTGAAAAGGGAAAGAGAATAGCATTCGCGGAGATTGACTCCCGCCTTGTGGCGGCTACAGAGAGCGGCATGGAGGAGATTAAGTGCATGTTTGACCCACTGATAGCGGAATTCAATGCTCGCGTCCTCATGCATTGGGACTTAACATTTCTTGGCAAGAGCTACCTTGAATCTCTAGCCGAGGCATGGGAGACTATAATAAAGATCAGGAAGGTCGAACTGGGCACCGAAGAGATTGACGAGGAGGCCTTGGTGAAAGAATTTCTTAAGGGGAACAAACCTCCGGATTTGTCTACCGCGAAGGCGCTCTACTGCAAAGGTTCTTCCTCATCCAAAGGAAAAGATGTCATTTCCGGTCAGTCTGGGACCGAGTTTATAGTTCTCCCTCTTACCCAATCGGCTGATCCGTCGGTGCTTGATCCATTTGAGCAACATGTTGGTTATCACCCAAAAGATCCTGATCTCGGCATCCACATTCTATCTCCGATTCTAGAAGGTGAGACTCCCCGGACGGTCGAGAGCCAACAAGAAACCAGTACATAACTCTTCTTTTTCAAGTTCAAAGAGTCGTCGTCCTCGGCGAAAGATTATTGTATTCTAATGTCTGTTTCCTGTGATTTTGCGTAGGCCATTCTGATCTTGAACCCACACCAAGGAGCGATGAAGCCAAGGAGAAGAAGGGGAAAACAAGCGAGGCCACTCATGAAGGAGAGACTCCCAGTCCAGATGCTCAAGTGATTGAGGCGCTTGATGAGGATAAGTCTAAGGCATCGTCTCTTGTCGAAGGAAGTTATGAGATCGAGATCACAAGCGCCTCTGAACATACTTCTAGAATGAGTATGAAAGAGAAGCTTGTGGAGGAAAAGAAAAGGACGGCTGAAATCAAAGTTGAACACCGATCCATGGACCTAGATGATCCTCTGAACAAGCCATTGAAAGTCATCCTCCCTAGTGGGCCTAGGCCATTAGAGGTTCCTCGTTCTTCCTCAGTTGTCACCTCCCCATCAAGCAAATCTTCCAAGAAAAAGCACGAGGATGAGGAGTCGTCAGAGAAGATGAAAGAGGGAAAGAAATCGAGAACGTCAAAGAAGTAGTTGTTACTCTCATTCGACGAGGGTTAGTTTAGTTTATGTAATTATTTTTATTTATTTTCATAGTCAATGTAAATAGACTTCTGACTTTAAGTTTTGGAGGAGTTGTAGTAGAGCTTTATTTTGCATAAATAAAACTTAGCTCTTTTTGTCTTTCAAAGACTTTTATCGTTTAGCTTTCCATATAACTGTTGGTCGAAACCCAAGCTATTGCGAGTTATATAAACTTCAATTCATTTTTATATAGTTCGGAAATCCTTTGGAGTCATACATCCTTTATTCCACGCTTCAGGTACTTATAATATTTTTCAGTCTGCATGCCGGGAACCCGATGACTTCAAGTCATTTTTATCCTAGTCCGCACTCCATGGACTTAGAGAATTTTAAGCCGCTTTTACTCCAATCCACGCTCTAGGGATGCAGAGTACTTCAGTCCACACTCAGGGGACTTGTAGATTTTAGTCGTTTATACTCTAGTCCGCACTCTGGAGACTCAGAGTACTCTAGTCCGCACTCTGGGGACTTGGAGATTTAAGTCGTTTATACTCTAGTCCGCACTTAGTGGACTCAAAGTACTCCAGTCTACACTCAGGGAACTTGGAGATTTTAGTCGTTTATACTCTAGTCTGCACTCTGGTGACTCAAAGTACTCCAGTCCGCACTCTGGAGACTTGGAGATTTAAGTCGTTTATACTCTAGTCTGCACTTAGGGGACTTAGAGTACTCTAGTCCGCACTCTGGGGACAAGGAGATTTTAGTCGTTTATACTCTAGTCCGCACTCTGGGGACTCAGAGTACTCCATTCCGCACTCTGGAGACTTGGAGATTTAATTCGTTTATACTCTAGTCCGCACTCAGGGGACTCAGAGTACTCTAGTCCGCACTCAGGGGACTCGGAGATTTTAGTCGTTTATACTCTAGTCCGCACTCTAGGGACTCAGAGTACTTCAGTCCGCACTCTGTGGACTTGGTGATTTAAGTCGTTTATACTCTAGTCCGTACTTAGGGGACTCAGAGTACTCATGTCCGCACTCTGGGGACTTGTAGATTTAAGTCGTTTATACTCTAGTCCGCAGTCAGGGGACTCAGAGTACTCCAGTCCGCACTATGGGGACTTGGAGATTTTAGTCGTTTATACTCTAGTCCGCACTCTGGGGACTCAGGGTACTCTAATCCGCACTCGGGGGACTTGGAGATTTTAGTCATATATACTCTAGTCCGCACTCTGGGGACTCAGAGTACTCCAATCCGCACTCAGGGGACTTGGAGATTTTAGGATGTTCGCGCGCGTTCATACGTCAGACAGAATAATGCAATCTAGTGGTTTGCCATAGAATTATCGTACACAAAAACACTAATAATCATGGAAAAGATGGGTTCAAGCCTTTTGTTAATGAAAATAAGCTAAATTGTCTTATAGCATGCCGAGAACTAAGAATAAAAACATGTTGGAAATAGTTGCAACTAAAATATGAAAGGAATGGACTAAGTATAATAGTGCCGCAAATGCTTGCTATTCCATACTCGAGGGAGTGTCGCACCATCAACGGTCGCTAGCTTGAAAGTTTCCTCTCCAAGCTTCCTTTCAATGACGTATGGACCTTCCCATGCAGGATTCATATGCGATGGGACCGAAAAAACTCATTTCAAAACGAGGTTACCCACATCTAAGATTCTCGGATGGACCTTTTCATTATAATATCAAGCGACTCGATGTCTGTATGCAACTGCTCTTAAATCAGCTTCTTCATGTTTTTCATCAGTGAAGCCCAGTGATTCCAGCAAAAGATCCTGATTCGACTCAGGGTCGTAATAAGTTACCCGATGTGATGGAACTTCAAGTTCTACGGGTATAACATCTTCCGTGCCATGTGCTAACGCAAATGGAGTGTAGCTAGTCATGGTCTTATGGGTGGTTCTATAACCCCAAAGCACCGTCGGAAGTTCATCCACCCATTTGCCTCTAGCCTTTTCCAAACGCTTTTTCAATATGGACTTAATTATTTTGTTCGCGGCTTCCACTTATCCATTAGCTTTTGGATGAGCAACTGCTGCAAACGTTTTCTCAATGCCATATCTTTGGAAAAAATCTTTGAATTCTTTGCTTGTGAATTGGGTCTCGTTGTTTGTAATGATAGTCCGTGGAAGATCAAAACGGCATATAATGTTTCGTATAACGAAATTAATGACCTTTTTGGTGGTGATCGTGGCCAAAATGTCTTCTTCTGCCCACTTGGTTAAGTAATCGACTGCAACTATCGCATATTTCGCACCACCTTTGGATATGGGTAATGAACCGACTATGTCGATTCCCCACATTGCAAACGACTAGGGACTAACCATTTGCGTGAGTTTCATCGGCGGAGCTCTCGGGACTTTCGCATACTTCTGGCATTTGTCATATCTCCTTACATAGTCTGCAGTGTCCTGATTTACAGTTGGCAAAAAGTAAGCAGCTCTTGAACTCGTGCAAGGTATGGGTCATGTATTTGTCCCTTTGCTTGATAGTCTCCCCTCACCTGGTATACCACCAGTTGTGAGTCATAAAAAATTTCAAACCGATTTTATCCCCAGTTATCTGATGAGTCTCAAGCCAGCAATCACTGCTTCATATTCAGCTTCGTTATTTGTTGTTGGGAATTCGAACTTCAAAGCATAATAAACTGATCGGTTTTTAGGAGTCACAAGAATTTTGCCGGCCCCTATAAAACGGTCGTTAGATGCTCTGTCAGTGTACATCTTCCATCGAATGGGAGGTATGACATTATGACCGCTTGATTCATCTGACATGGTGAATTCAGCAACAAAGTCCGCTAGAGCTTGCCCTTTTATGGCCCTTCGAGGCAGGTAGGTAATACCGAACTGACTCAACTCAATATTCCATTTTAACATCCTTCCAGAGGTTTCTGGTCCCTGGAGTACCTTCCGCAAGGGTTGATCAGTGTAAAAACCGATTGAGTGTGCCTGAAAGTATGGACGAAGCTTGCATGATGCAATCACAAAGCAATATGCTAGTTTCTCGATCTTGGGATAATTTCTTTATGCCCCCGTCAAATGTTTACTGACATACTACACTGGCTTCTGAACTCGGTTCTCCTCGCGAACCAAAGCCATATTGATAGCATGTTGGGACATAGCCAGGTACACATGCAACATTTCATGGTCACTCGGTTTCGATAACACCGCAGGACTTTACAAATGCCTTCCAGAGCTCGGAATTCTTCCTCACAATCAGATGTCCAATCAAAATTTATCTTTCCTTTCTTTATTACATTGAAGAAGGGAATACACTTATCTGTGGCCCTGGAAATGAATCAACTCAGCGCGGCCACCTTTCCATTCAAGCTCTGTACCAGCTTTATAGTTCTGGGCACTTGTATGTCTCGAATAGCTTGAATCTTCTATGGGTTAGCTTCTATTCCCCGCGCATTCACAATAAAACCCAAATCTTCCCTGACACAATGCCAAAGGAACATTTCAGATGATTGATCTTCATCCCATAGTGTCTGAGTATATCAAACATCTCTGCTAAGTCTCGAATGTGGTCGTTTGACTGTCGTGACTTCACGAGCATGCCATCCACATAGACTTCCATCGTTCTACCAATCTGGTCTTTAAACATTCGATTCACCAGATACTGATAAGTCGCTCCTGCGTTTTTCAATCCGAAAGGCAATACTACATAACAATACAGCCCAACATCCATGACAAAACTGGTGTGTTCTTGGTCTGGAATGTGCATCGGGATCTGATTGTATCCCGAGTACGAATCCATGAATGATAATAACTCGTGTCCGGTCGTTGAGTCAACCAGCTAGTCGATTCTAGGTAATGGAAAACTATCTTTCGGGCATGCTTTGTTTAAATCAGTATAATCAACACAAGTTCTCCACTTCCCATTTTCTTTCCTTACTAGCACAAGGTTAGACACCCATCCAAGGTAGAGGGCGTCGCGGACAAACCCATTGGCTTTGAGTTTGTCCACCTCCTCTCTAAGAGCAGCGGACCTCTTCGGGTCCATGCCTCTCCTTTTCTGTTTTATAGGAATGTACTTCGGGTCTATGTTCAACATATGACATGCAATAGTGGGAGAAATCCTGCACATATCAGAATGCGTCCAAGCAAAAACATCCAGGTTCGCTCGAAGGAAATCAGTGAGATCCTCGGTCATTGACGGGTCGAGTTGTTATCCAATCTTAAGAACTTGTGATGGGTCATCCAGGCTGACTGGAATGTCAATCGTCCGCTTAGCCGATACTATATTCGCTTTCCTGGGTTCCCCATCATCATCTCTCGGTTCTATGTCTCTATGGATCCAAGAATATCTCCCGAGCCAGGGCTCGGGCACTACTTATCAATTGTCAGCATTTCAGATGCGGTCGGAGTTGTCCCCAGCCTTCTCTTTCTCTCCATTGAGCCTCTCTCAGCTCAGCCACATAACATGCATGACCGGTTTCCTGATCGCCATGCACTACACCAACTCCTTTGTCCGTCGATAACTTTAACGTCAAACACCATGGGGCCAAAGATGCCCTAAACTCCGCCAGGACCGGACGACCCAGAGACACATTGTATGGAGAATCAACATCCAACACTATGAATGGTAGGATTTACACCCTCCTATGCTCACCTTCTGCCAGTTCAACTGGCAACTCAACATACCCTACCGCATCAGTCGCGCACCATTAAAGCCATGGATTCGGGCTTTAGATGATTTCAAATTCTTTGTCTCCATCTTCATTTGGTCGTACGCCTTTTTGAAGATGATGTTGACGGAACTTCCACAATCAATTAAAATTCTTTTTACACATGCCGGCCCGATCATTATGGATATGACCATTGGGTCAAGGTAGGAGCCTCCACTTTGTCCGTGTCTCTGCTCCTGAATACTATATTGTCTCTCATCATGCATTGCTGCTTTGCGGGATTTCCATCCTCCACATTCGAACAACACTCATAATCCGCATGCCTTAAGGAGTTAGCATACCACTCCATCTCTTGCCAATTCTTGCCTGCAGGATGAGGTCTACCGTCTATTGTGTTTGTGACCAATTTACCCACGGTTTCGGCAGGTTCCTCTGGTTGGAGTGGATCCGGCCCGCGTCCGAGGTCTGAGTTTCCTTGCCTACCCTCCTACGTGTTCTTGACAAACTCCTGTAGCTTTTTCTGTCTGATCAACTTTTCTATGGCATCGTGGAGGAGTCTACACTCCTCTGTATTGTTTCTATTAGTCTAATGGAAGCGACAATACTTCTCGGTACGCTTCTGTTCCTCTGTCGACTCCTTTGGGCACGACTTTCTATACTGGAATGTATTACAAGTTGACAGGTAAATATTCTCAAGGGATGCTTTCAGTGGGGTGTATTCGTTGCAGGTCGAAATCCTTGGCTTCCATTTCCCCACTTCTCTTTTCTTTTCGGGATTTCCTCCTCCGGTCCGTTTAGACTGTCCAGGCTTGTTCTGGACGTTGACTTGAACTTTTCCTAAATTATCACCAAATTGTTTTACAGCGATGTTGCTTTTCACAGTCTCTTGAATAGGACCTGGTGCCTTATCTTGCCTCGTCCATCTGGCCTACTCCCTCCTTATGAATTGATGAGCCTTTGCATAAAAATGCTCCAACGTAGTCGAAGGCTTTCCTGCCAACCAGTCTCCAAACTCCGAGTCTGGATCCACTCCTCACATTACTGCCACAAGAATTGCATGGTCGTTAGGGTTGCTAACTTAAGTAGCCGCAACATGGAACCTCTACAAGTACTCTTTCAACGACTCCCCCGAAGCTTGGATTACACTAGATAGGGACATCACATCCTTGGGACGAGTGGCGTGAATCCTGAACTGCTCCATAAATTTCATTGCCAATTCGTCGAAACTGGACACAAGTCGAGTGAACCACATGGTGGCGATTCCAGATAGAGTAATTGGAAAGCATCTACACTTGGTCGCATCATTTGCTCTAGCCGAATCCATCATCTGTTATACCTCATCACATGCTGCCTAGGATCGGTCTTTCCTTCGTAGGCCGGGATAGTTGGCATGCTAAACTTCCTGGGATACAAAGCCTGTAAAATGGTATCGGTGAATGGAGTATGACTTTTGGATATCCCCCAATCTGTGTTGGTTAAGCCTTGATTTTTTCTCATTAATTGCCTGACCATAGCTGATAAGTCCGGAGTTTGTATGGAGGATGGGAGGTTAGGTTCTGTTATATAGGATCGCTCGGGTAGATGTCCCCTCTGTTGGCGATCTACCAAACGTGTATCCTGAAGGTCTTCATTAGGATCTTGGTGAGCCGGGCGTCCGGTCCCTACACGTGTTCCGGCTCCTAAGTTTCCTGTTCTGGCTTGGTTGTGGTCTCCAAGATGTGATTGATCCCTGGTTGATCGATCAGTAGCACCTGATTGTGTAGTTTCAGTCTTACGGCATCTACGCTTGGGAGGTTCATCGGATGAGGCCGAGCTATCAGATGAAGAATAAAGAGAATGGCTACCTCCATTTCATTGTGAGTTCTGCTCGGCAAGTTGCCTTCTACTTTCCATGAGTTCTCTCATCAAGCCATTGAACTCCGTCCTGGTGATACTTCCGTTTGATTTTGGGTGGTAGTCCCTACACCTAGATTTGCTTGTTGATTGCTAGGTCCTACTTGTTGCACGCTAGCAGTCTCGTTGGCGTCCGCATTGTGAGAGGCTGATCGGGTACGTGGTGTTCCATAGTAAAGTTGTGATCGAAACTCTGTGTAGATTCAACGGACATCCTGCGAATAAGTTGGATCTCCTTCGAGGGATTTATTCAATCCAATAGCTACAAAGCAGATCCTAGTGACCTGGATTCTCAGTGAAAGCACTAAAATGTTAGCACCGGAATTGGTCACTAACACCCTAGAGAGAGATTGTGTAGAGAGATTAGTGAACAAAGTAAATTAAAATAGAGAAGTTGTATGCTAAATAAAGTGCAAAGACAAAAACACCGGATTTATAGTGGTTCGGCGTAGCTGCCTACGTCCACTGTGAAGTTAATGTTTTTTTTACTTTACTCGACAACTGTTTACAGATAAAATCCGTACACCAACTACTTGAGTACAATTGCTAAGTAAAAAGGATGAGTCTTGAATGCGGTATAGTCTTCCCAGTGTTCTTGAAAAAAGGTCCATTTCACTGTGCCCTGCCCCTCTATTTATAGACGAAGATGGTTTGGACTTCCCTAATGGGCCTGGGAGTAAGATACCTCAGCCCACGGTGAGTGACTTCTATGCGTCGATCCACAAATGCCGAGCCATATATCCAAGCCGAATGGTACCTCTATGCCAAGCGAGGCTGGAATGGCGAACGAGGATGGAATGCCGAACGAGGCTGGAATGCCGAATGAGGCTGGAATCTCAAGCAAGGATGGAATGCCAAACGAGGCTGGAGTGCCGAACGAAGCTGGAGTGCCGATCGGTGCCAGATGCCGAACGATGTTTGATGCCAGTCGAGGCTTCTCTGCCGAGCGAGGTTCGTGCCGAACGATATGAAATGTCGAACGACCTTCTACACCAAGCCTCTCGTTACTTGGTCAAGCCACCGGGTAACAAATCCTATCCAAGGGTCCGCAAACCTTAGCATGTTTTGTGATGATGTTGAGATTTTTTTATGTGGCTTTTCATTTTGTGCGAATTTGCATGTTATTTCTTATTTGGAATTTGATATATTTTTGGGTATGGACTGGCTAGTGCGATACGATGCCAGGATTATTTGTTCTGAGAGAATTTATATCTTCGACATCTAGTTTTGTCTACTCAACTGTCACTTGTTCTTTAGAATGTGGATAATTTTGAAGTGGCTTTATATTCTCTAGGCTTACGAGATGACGATGATATATCTCGTATTCTTATTATTTGTGACTTCTTTGATGTATTTGAGCCTGTTTCGGGTTTGCCGCCCAAGCGGGCGATTGAGTTGCACTTTCATCTCATTCCAGGCATGCGGCAAGTTAGTCATCCTCCCATGTGGTTGTCTACAAAGGAAAATGAGGAACTCAAGAAGCAGCTTTTAGAGCTTGAGTCCAAGAAGTTGATTCAGTCTAGTTTTTCACCGTGAGGTGCCGTGGTCGTCTTCGTAAAGAAGTCTGATGGAACTTTTAAGCTTTACATCGACTATCGCAAGCTTAACGAGTTGACCATCCAGAATAGGTATCTATTACCTAGGATCGATGATATGTTTGATCAATTGAGTGGCGCTAAGGTCTTCTCTTAACTCAACCTTGCCACTGGTTTTCATCAAGCCCGAGTCGCGGAAGATAGCATACCTATTGCAGCTTTCTGCACTCGATATGGATCTTATGAGTGGCTCGTTATGCCGTTCGGTTTGACGAATGCTCCTGATTTCTTTGTTGATCTTATGAATCGGGTATTCCGGTGATATCTCGATAAGTTCGTCCTTGTGTTCATCGATGACATTGTTGTTTATTCAAAGTCTGAAGCCGAGCATGCTAATCACTTGAGAATTGTCTTAATTACTCTTCATTACCATCAGCTTAAAGCCAAATTTTCCAAGTGTCATTCCTAGGAGAATAAGGTTAAGTTCTTAGGCCATGTTGTTTCTTCTGAAGGCATTTCGGTCGATCCTTCGAAGATCAAATACATCCAGAATTGAAAGAGGTCTGAGAATGTTCATGAGATTCGTAGATTCCTTAGATTGGCAGGTTATTACCGTTGGTTCATTAAGGATATCTCTCGTATTATGCTTCCTCTCATCAGCCTTACTTGGAAAGGCATTCGATTTATTTGGTCCGACAAGTGTGAAGCTTCTTTTCAGCAGTTGAAGGAGCTTCTCATTAATGTTCCTATTCTAGTGGTTCCCGAAGGGAATAAAGATCTTGTTTTCTACACCGATGCTAGTAGATGTGGCCTTGGTGTTGTGCTTATGCAGAAGTATCGGGTAGTTGCTTATGCTTCTAGGCAACTGCGACCGAATGAAGTCCGTTATGCCACTCATGACCTTGAGTTAGCGGCCATTATCTTCACCTTGAAGATTTGGCGACACTATTTATTAGGTGAGCACTTCATTCTCTATACCGATCATAAGTCTTTAAAATAACAGTTCACTCAAAAGGAGCTCAATATGAGGCCACAATGTTGGCTCGAGTTCCTTGCTTTCTATGAATTCGATATCTAGTATACCCTGCTAAGGGTTATCGTGTCGCTGATGCATTTAGTCGCAAACATTCAGCTGTTGTTTCTGTGATGCTAGCCGAGTGGGATGTTTTAGAGACCTTATTCCTTTGCGATATTCGTGATCGAGCTCCACCTTCTGATTCTCCTATTTTATTATTCGGTTTGGAAGCTCGACCCAGTTTATTGGATCATATTAACGATGCTCAGCGGGATGATCGCAATCTTGTGCACCTTATTCAGATTTGTAAGTCTAAGCACCGCGATGAGGAGTTGCGGGATTTCAATATTGATTCTCATGAGTGTCATTGTTAGAAGAACCGTCTTATTGTGCCTTCTAATTATGCATTTAGGCGTGACATTCTCAATGACTATCATCGGTCTAAGTATACCATTCACCCTTGAAGTAGAAAGATGTATGCCGATATGCATCGCCTTTTTTATTAGGAAGGCATAAAGCGTAATGTGGTGAGTTATGTGAGAAATTGCATGACTTGTCAACGTATCGAAGCCGAATATCAGTGCCCTTCTGGTCTCCTTCAGCCGCTAGAGATTCCATTATGGAAATGGAATCAAATTTCGATGGATTTCATTGATGGCCTACCTCATTTGAGACCGGGCTATTCTAGCATTTGTGTTATTGTTGATCGCCTTACCTAATCAGCTCATTTAACTCCTATTAATTCCAATAGGAGTGCTTCTCATTTGGCCAAGTTATATATCAAGAAAAACCTGAGACTTCATGGAGTTACTAGTTTGATTGTGTGTGACCGTGATCCGCTTTTTACGAGTCATTTCTGGCAGAGTCTTCAGCAAGCTTTGGGAACAAAGCTTAATTTCAGCACAGCTTGTCATCCGCAGTCTGATAGAGGGGCTGAACGGGTGAATGGTATTCTTGAGGATCTTCTCCATGCTTGCATTCTAGATTTCGATGGTTGTTGGGAAGATCACCTACCTCTTGTGGAATTGTCCTACAATAATAGTTTTCAGTTCAATATCGGTATGGCTTCTTTGGAAGCCTTATATGGAAGGCCATGCCAATCACCTTCTTATTGGTTGGAATCTGGAGAGAAGCTTATTCTTAGCCCAAATTCTATTCGTGATTCTTCTAAGAAGATTGATCTTATTCTTCAGAGAATGAAAGAGGCATAGAGCCGCCAGAAATCCTACGCGAACAAGCGTAGGAAGCCTCTCGAGTTCTCAGTTGGTGATCTCGTCTTATTTGTATTTCTCCTTTGAAAAGGGTTATGCGCTTCAGTACGACTAGAAAACTGACTCCTCGCTTTATAGGACCATTTCCTATTACTGAACGTACTGGCCCTGTGGCTTATAGAGTTTCACTTCCAACTCATCTATCAGTCATTCATGACGTGTTTTACGTCTCTTAGCTTCGGAAGTGTCTTCAAGAGTCACATTCTGTTATCGATTCCCCTGATTTGCAAGAGCTTGAGATCTCATACCTATCTGCTATGTAGCAACCTACTCGCATACTTGCTTTGGAGGTGAAACGCCTTCGAAACAAGGACGTGTCACTCGTTAAAGTTCAATAGTCTGCTAATCCCAATGACTGCACTCGCGAAACCAAAGAGTTTATCGAGCGATCCTATCTCGGTTTTCTACCTTCGCATAGCAATGGTGAGGATGTCTCTTTCTCCCAAGCTTATTTTCTTTTCTTTTGAGTAATGAAATTAAATAGTTAAATACAAATTCTTCTCTAAGAATCACGAGGACACAATTTTTTTAAGAGGGAGAGTCTGTAACAACCATGGATTGGAATTACCTGTCAATATTGAATTATAATGATAATTATAATTTACTATTGCGATTTAAATTAAAATTGGAGAAATTAAATTGTTTATTTGAAATAAACAATGAATATTGAAATTTAAAATGAGAAAATGAAATTACAAGCTTTATCATATTTTGTTTGGAGTGATAATGGAATATGGACTTTAAATAATGAAAATGATTTTATTTAGAGAAAATGCAATAATTATATTAGTTATTGCCCATTTACTTCTTTTAATAATTTTTGAAAGAAGTAGTTGATTTTAAAGGTGGTTTATTTAAATAAAAAGGTGGAAATTGGTTTAAAAATATGTTTTGGCCATAAATTAAGCTTGGGAATGGTTAGTTATATTTTTCTAAGTAAGAAAAATATTTTTTTTGAATTTTAGAAGTTAAAAATGTGGACTTTTACATTTATTTGGTGAAATTTGTGTACTATTATGAAATAAAGAATTTTAATAATAAAAATACAAATTTATCTTTTTATATGATGTAAAAGCTATATTTCATATGTATATAAGTTTACATATTGTAAAGACCCGTAATTTTCTATAGTTAAATACGTTTTGGTAATTTAATTCAAAAAGAAAATAAAAATTTGTAATTTAATAATAAAATCACTAAAATAAAGGTAATAATTTTAATGCAAGTTAATGAATAACTAATTTAGTGCAACCTCAATAAATTGAAACAATTGTAAAGCTATAATTGATTGTAAATAGTAAGTTTGGAAATAAATTCGAAGTTATATTAATTGATGAAATATTATGCAATAAACTGTATTTTGATAAAATTAATGTTAGATGAGTAATTTTAATATTGGTTGGAATGATGAACTTATAAAATTATGATTGAGAGTTAATGGCAACGATTATTATAAGTTACCGATATATTTTAATCCATTAAATTTAATTTAAATCAATTGCAAGAAATCTAAATAAATATTACGTTAAGGTTAAATTAGGTAACATTTGGGAATAATGTTAAGGTTATTCATAATATGATAATTGTATGATTTAAGGAATGGAAATCAAGGTTTACTGATTTATTTGAAATTTAAAATTCAATAATTGGATTAATTGCGAATAAATGAAATTAAATATTTAATTATTACGTTAATGGAGATTAAGATAAAATTTGAGAATATTAATGTAATAAATCATGAACCAATGTTAGTTATATCCTTATTGTAATAAAAGACGTGAACAATAAGGTTTAAAGTTTAATAAATGAATTTTGGGAAATTTTAATTTATAATTTCTGAATTTAATGGAATTGAACATTAACACTTCAATTGATAATCAACTTTAAATTGATATCTAATTTCTTTTAAATTATTGTAATTGTTTAAGAAATAAAGAAATGATAAGATTTGTTAATTATGGAATTGAAATTGAAAAAGTGATTAAACTAATTAATTATTAAATTATTTAATTAACTGGAAAATAGCCATTTTGGCCACTGACTCGGATTTCGACGAAACTAGTTTCATCGGATCCGTAACAGTGAATTATTGTAAGATTTCAAGTTTTGTATCGATCGGACTTATCTTTTGATCGTACGGACTCGAAACGCCTAGAAATCGATGAAATTGAAATCAATTGAAATCAATGTGAAATAACTTGGCTTTAGCATAACTTCTTAATACGATAGAATTTGGATTTGAAACCTGTTCTATTGCGTTTAAAATATTTTAAAACATCTATTTCGATATATGGGTTGACCCAATTTGTACCGGAGTCAGAACGGGCTTTTCGGGCCGTTTATCGTTCGACGTGTAAGTCAATCTGGTCCATTTATTCTATTTTAGCTTTGGATACATTTATCTCGTTATAAACCCTAGCCTATTTCTTATTCCTTATTTCTATACGTATAATTCTATTTTCTTCTCCTCTTTCAATGGCAGACAGAACCCTAAATTCCAACTGCAATTTCAAATAAAATTCCAAGCAAAAATTTCAAACTCCACAAACTATATCGAATTATATATGGATTTGAAGCTCTCAACGAGCGCAAGTCAAATATAGGAATCATTTTTCGATCTAGGTTTCTGTGTAGCCGGAATTGGCTCGTTTATTCTCAGTCGTCCGTTGGGTCGTGATCGAATTTGCTTGATCGAAAAATTGGAGACACTAGGCTGTAGAGGTCATCGCACGCAGTACACCAACGTAAGTTGTTTGGCGATTCGATGGTTTGATTGCGTGCAAAAATTCGATTGGGGCTCGATTTTTCCATGGCGGCTGTGCGCATTTGGGGCGACGATGGGGGATGGTCGCGCATCGTGTGGGGTCGCGTGAGTCACAGTCGTGGTCAACAGGGCTGGGGCGGCTTCTGGCGACGTGCTGCGTGCGGTATCACGATGGTTACCAGTGGCGGTTTCCTTTGGTCGTGCGTGTTTTGTTGTAACTAGGGTTGCATGTGTACAGGAAGGTGATGACGTGTGTACGTTGAATTTATTACCTATTTTACTTATTTTTAATTTATATTGTTGATAGTTCCAATACGAATAACTTTTGCATACGAGGTCCGTTCCATGTGCGGTTTTCTTCCTTGCGATCCTAGCAAAATTTCGGACATTTTGACACTGGTTTAGACAAATTCTGAGACTGTTCGATTTTTGGGTTTAAATTGGATGTAAATTCAATTTAAGTTCAAAAGGTGAGTTTTTAACCCACTCACAACTTCTAAAATTTCTTATGTTTGTTAAATTGATTTATGTTGTGATTAGAAATTTATTTATTACTGTTTGGTATATTTTTAATCATCATCTCATTTAAATTGAATTTATTGAATTAAATTGTTATTTAATTTATTATTGCATTTAATTGTCAGTTGAATTGTTATTTAATTTATTATTGAATATAAACTGCCAGTAACACCTGTTATTTATTTTCTTTTCTATATTGATGTTAGTGTTTGAATTGGACGATGATTGTGATAAATGTTTGATGATTGATATTGGATGAATGGATGTTGTATTTTATATTGTTATAAACTGCAAATTGTTATGGATTTTTATTTCATTCGGGATTGCGGTTTGTAATGATATATAACCATATTTATATTTTAATTTACGGACTGAAATGATAAATATCCATATCATTTGACCATAGGATAGAAAATTATATACAGACACCGTGGTCTATATAAAAAATATTTTGAAAATGATTTCTATGGTTTTGGATAGAATATACGGTTTAATAAATATTGATTTTTTGATATTATATAAATATTATTTTATGTATAGTTAAATTCTTGAATTTAATCTTTGTATAAATTTGTTTAATAAAAATAAGTTTAATAATGGAGTTTGATTTTATTAAAATAAAATATGGTTAAGTATTTAAATCATACTTTAATATAGAGGTTATAATGATTTAAATAAATTAAGGTTGGAAGGTAAATTGGAAATTTATTTGAAATTGAGCTTATTTAAAAATTGAACTCAGTAAGTTGATGTAAAATTTATTAAATTTAAAATTTTAAAAGGTATGATTTTATAACTTGATTTTGGGTTTAGGGTGAATTAAATGAATATTTCAAGTATAAATAAATTAAAGGAAATATTTAAGTTATTTGTAAATTGAGCTTTATTTAGATGATAATGGATTTATTACGTAAATTATTTCAAACTAAATAATAGTAAGGTGAATTGTTGAATCATAATTACCAAACTTCATTTTGAAATAAAAATAATTTTGGTTTCGAAGTATAAACTATTTTGAAAGGAATATAGTTTTGAAATAAAAATAGTTTTGGTTTAGAAGTATAAACTATTTTGAAAGGAATATAGTTCTGAAATGAAATGATTTGATTTTGAAGTATAAACTATTTTGAAATGACCACAACGTTATACTAACGCTTGGTTGTTAAAGAGACCGGGATCGGAAGTTGTCATACTCTCTGCCAACCTCGAAAACCACTTTAACAACCGTGTACACGGTGGAGATTCCACAATGAAGT
Organism: Allium cepa; assembly: GCA_030765085.1. Classification (NCBI taxonomy): domain Eukaryota; kingdom Viridiplantae; phylum Streptophyta; class Magnoliopsida; order Asparagales; family Amaryllidaceae; genus Allium; species Allium cepa. The sequence continues at coordinate 444,500,224 of CM060935.1, read as the reverse complement.
AGGATGGTGGCGGCGTCACTTCGAGGTATATACGTGGACCCGACTCTCGTGAGTTGGCATAAGGTGGCTAAAACAGGAGCAATTGACGGGCTAATGAGGTCATTCCTCAAATCATACACACTCCTTCAATATTATATTCTGACTTTGAGATTGATTAGGTGGCCACTTTTGATTCTTTTGATTTGGGGGTGTGGCTCGAGGTGGGTGGTAGTAGTTGGTACGCGTTACCACCGGCCCGGAAGTGTAATTGGTATATCTACCCTGGCATTGCCTAGTTGTGCCATGTCACCTACCCTAGAGCGCCTTGTACGAGTTTGTTTTTCTCCCGTAGCCTGTGGAGTATTTAGGGTTGTCTCCCGATCTGGAGATGCATTGATACTGGATGGACTATTGGGACTATCACGTGTAAAGGGGAATATTGGGTCACTCCTTAACGCTATTTAAAAGTAAGTTTATTTAACTGTAGACTTTATTATAATAGCGAAATATTAGTACATAGTAAATAGTTTAACGGATCCTTAAGAGATGTGAATCCCGAGCAGAACCACTCTCTCGGATCTCTCTTCTGAATGCGAAAGAAGATTCGATCCCCTCTGATCCAGGGCCATCTTTTAAGTTACTGCACTCACGTTTGATACTGGATAGGAGATGTCAAATCCCGTAAACATCTCTGACACCGTTCCACTCATATTTATTTCAATTGATTTAACCTATATAAGATCTTTTAGTTCTGACTTGAGTGTGTTGTCTTTTCAATTCTCTCGGTTCAGCCAGAGCTTTCAGGATTTGAAGGCCTTAATTCCGGAGGACGAAGACGAAGGATTATTATTACTATTTGTTATATATTCCACTACACCATTGTAATCTGCTGCATTATTATTGAATATTCTCTGGTATGTGTAACTCTGATATGTATTGTATAAGTATAATCAAATGTTTTTGTAAAACAGCTTCATGAACTGTTTATTTGATTATTATATTTTATCGTTCCGCTGCAAGATTCTATTTTGTTTTTTTCCTTTCTCTGCTTTTTCTTATTTACCCCATAACAATCCGCCCTTTCATATGGTTTAAGTCCGACGTGTGTGGTTTATCGTCGATTTAAAGCGTATAAAAGGCTGGATGTTACATCTGGTATCAGAGCTTTGGTTTAGCGATAAACCTTAGCTTTGTGGGGTCAGACTCTTTATCAATAGGGTAGTAATACCCTGTGATGAGTCGCTGAGTGTGTGTTTATATATATATGAGAGAGCATATTTATTAGTGTTATAAAAAGGTTTTAATATTGTGTTAATTTGTTCCGTTTTGTATTTATAAATTCTGGTTGGTGTATAGGATGCTTTGACATCAATAGGGATTTCTAAACACTTAATAGGACAGACCGACACAATATTTGTTTTGAATATAGGTGAATGAAATAATTTTGCCTATTATATTTTTTGCATATAAAGTAATAAATTTTATAAAGATTATATTTGGTTGTAATTTAATTGTTGTTAGGTAGTGAAGTTTATAAATATTGATTGGAAACTAGAGTTGAAGAAAATAAAATAAAATGAAAATTGGAAATTTTAGAACTTAAGTTCCGGGATTTTTGAAACTTTCTTCCGAATGATTTTGGAATATAATAAAAATATTATTAGAAATAATTTTTGATATAAATATTTCAATATAATTTGAAAGAATTGTTTTAAAGAAACTTTGAAAAGAAATAAGTTATGCACTCCCCTCTCTATCGTTGGAAAATAATTTCGGTGATGAGTCCATGCATCATCGACATTCATTTTCGAGTTTCGAAGTGGAAAGGCCATTGTAGTAGTTTTACTACATATTTATTTTGATAAACAAATATAAATTTGAAATTGTTTTAAATATAACTAGATATTTATAAGTTGTAAGGATATACATTTATCTGTTATTTTAAATTGATTTGGAATTTAACTCGGTATTTAGTTCTTAAATTTTCGTTAATTAATAGTTTTAATTAGTGTTGTGAAATGGAATTTTTCCAATAATTGAAACCTCTAAATGAAATAAGAGATTTAATGCTAAGTCATAAATGAAATTATAAGAAAATTTGAAATGTGTAACCTATAAAACGAAGATATGAATTATTGAACGTTTAATTAAGTTAAAAGAAATGAGATAAACTTGTATAATTTTTCAATTGCATTCTTTAATATATATATATATAACTTATCAACTATAAAAAAGTTAAAATATTAAAAGAAAATGTAATGGGAAATTTTACAAGTAAAATTTGAAATAATGAAAGTATTCAACGAAATTCTTTAATAAATAAGAATTGGATGTTGAAGTTGTTATAAACATAATTATAATTGAAAGGATACTGATTTAATAAGCCGAAAGGTAAGTATTATAAATAAATTAATAAATGAAATTAAGTAATAAATGAAATTGAAATGAATGAATAATGCAATAAATGAAATTTACATGATACAAATAAATGAAAATAAATGGAAATTTGTAAGAAGTTAAATGTAAATTAAAAGGATAAATCATTATATAAATGAAAAGGAAATCAAACAACAAATATTATGAAATGAAATTAACAAGAATGAACTTGATATATTGGTTGAAATCATTGTTTGTTTGGTTTATTGTTGTTTGGGCATGGATACATTGAAATTGTTTGGATGGATGAATAATATATTTAGTTTCATCTAAGACTGTTGAGTAAATGGTGCACTTAGTAGTTTAATTTTCATTCTGTAAAATTTAAGTTTTGAACCCAAACAACCATTTTTGTTTGATATGAATGGATAATCGATTTGTGTTTATTGTATATGATGTGTATGCTGTTGGTTGCTGATGATTGATGTTTATATTGATTGGTTATTAGTGGGTGAATTAAACAACTTAAATATTCCATTTTTATATAATTATTAACTTCTTTTGGATTATATAAGTGTAATACAGGTTATAGAAGCAATTTCTACTGCTTTTGGTTTCATAAAATAAGCGTTGTTTGGCCGACAAATAGGTACATTCTCGAATTACAGTTTTCTATCGTTATTATATTATTTTCCCGTGTTAGGATATATTATTTTTTTGGAAAATATATGTTGTATACTGTTATATTTGAAATTATATTTCCTCCCGAGCCTCTCCGTACAAAGGAGACTCTGCCGAAATTTTCCGTAAATTTTGGACTTAGAAAAATTTTGAAAATGTTTTCCAAACTTTATTAATTTGAGCATAAAAAGATTTAATAGTCATAAATTGATATATTTTATTTAAATTATTAAATTTTTTAATTCTATTTGTTTATAAAGTTAATATTTTTGAATAAGATGTATTGACTACTTAATTCTTCTTTTCCCTTCTTTTTTCCTTTTCGAGGACGAAAAGTTTTGAGTAGGGGAGAGTGTAACGACCCGTAATTTTCGATAATTAAATAATTTTTAGTAATTTAAATCAGAAAGAAAATAAAAATTTATAATTTAATAATAAAATCACTAAAATAAAGGTAATAATGTTACTACAAGTTAATGAATAAATAATTTTGTGCAATCCCAATAAATTGAAATGATTGTAAAGCTATAATTGATTGTAAATAGTAAGTTTGGAAATAAATTCGAAATTATATTAATAGATGAAATATTATGCAATAAACTGTAATTTGATAAAATTAATGTTAGATAAGTAATTTTAATATTGGTTAGAATGATGAACTTATAAAAGTATGATTAAGGGTTAACGGCAACCATTATTATAAGTTGCCGATATATTTTAATCCATTAAATTGAATTTAAATCAATTGCAATAAATCTAAATAAAATAATACGTTAAGGTTAAATTAGGTAATATTTGGGAATATTGTTAAGGTTATTCATAATATGACAATTGGTTGATTTGAGGAATAAAAATCAAGGTTTATTGATTTATTTGAAATTTAAAATTCAATAATTGGACTAATTGCAAATAAATGAAATTAAATATTTAATTATTATGTTAATGGAGATTAAGATAAAATTTGAGAATATTGATGTAATAAATCATGAACCAATGTTAGTTATATCCTTATTGTAATAAAAGACGTGAACAACAAGGTTTAAAGCTTAATAAATGAATTTTGGGAAATTTTAATTTATAATTTCTGAATTTAATGGAACTGAACTTTAACACTGCAATTGATGGGTTAATCAAATTTAAATTGACATCTAAAATTTTCAAATTGTTGTAATTGTTTAAGAAATAAAGAAATGATAAGGTTTGTTAATTATGGAATTGAAATTGAAAAAGTGATTAAACTAATTAATTATTTAATTATTTAATTAACCGGAAAATAGTCATTTTGACCACTGACTCGGATTTTAAGGAAACCAGTTTCGTCGGATCTGTAACAGTGAATTATTGTAGGATTTCAAGTTTCGTATCGATCGGATTTGTCGTTTGATCGTACGGACTCGAAACGCCTAGAAATCAATTAAAATCAATTTGAAATAACTTGGTTTTAGCATAACTTCTTCATATCGATATAATTTGGACTTGAAACCTGTTACATTGCGTTTAGCATAACATCTATTTCAATATATGGGTTGACCCAATTTCGTTCCGGAGTCAGAACGGGCTTTTCAGGCCATTTATCGTTCAGCGTGTAAGTCAATCTGGTCCATCTACTCTATTTTATCTTTGACTATATATACGTCGTTATAAACCCTAGCCTATTTCTTATTCCACATTTCTATACGTACAATTCTATTTGCTTCTCCTCTTTCAATGGCAGACAGAACCCTAAATTTCAACTGCAATTTCAAATAAAATTCCAAGCAAAAAATTCAAACTCCACAAACTATATCGAATTATTTATGGATTTGAAGCTCTCGGCGAGCGCAAGTCAATTATATGATTCGTTTTTCGATCTAGGTTCTTGTGTAGCCGGAATTGGCTCGTTTATTCTCGGCCGTCCGTTGGGTCGTGATCGAATTCGCTTGATCGACAAATTGGAGACACTGGGCTATAGAGGTCATCGCACGCAGTGCATCGGTGCAAGTTGTTTGGCGATTCGATGGTTTAATTGCGTGCAAAAATTTGATAAGGAATTGATTTTTCCGTGGCATCTGTGCACATTTGGACGACGATGGAGGATGGTCGGCGTTATGTGGGGTCGCGTGAGTCACAGTCATGGTCGGCAGGGCTGGGGCAGCTTCTGGCGACGTGCTGCGCGCGGTGTCGTGATGGTTACCGATGGTGGCTTCCTTCGATCGTGCGTGTTTTGCTTTAACTAGGGTTGTGTGCGCACAAGAAGGTGATAACGTGTGTACATTAATTTATTACTTATTTTTAATTTATATTGTTGATCGTTCTAATACGAATAACTTTTGCGTACGAGGTCCGTTCCATGCGCGGTTTTCACCGTTGCGATCCTAGCAAAATTTTGGACATTTTGATGCTAGTTTGGATGAATTCTGAAACTGTTCAATTTTTGGGTTTAAATTGAATTTAAATTCAATTTAAATTCAAAAAGTGAGTGTTTTACCCACTCACAACTTCTAAAATTTCTTATGTTTGTTAAATTGATTTATGTTGTGATTAGAAATTTATTGATGATTGTTTGGCATATTTTTAATCATCATCTCAGTTAAATTGAGTTTGTTGAATTAAATTGGTATTTAATTTATTATTGCATATAACTGTCAGTTAAATTGTTATTTAATTTATTATTGAATATAAACTACCAGTAATACCTGTTATTTATTATCTTTTCTATATTGATGTTAGTGTTTGAATTGGGCGATGATTGTGATAAATGTTTGATGATTGATATTGGATGAATGGATGTTGTATTTTATATTGTTATAAACTGCAAATTGTTATGGATTTTTATTTCATTCGGGATTACGGTTTGAAATGATATATAACCGTATTTATGTTTTAGTTTACGGACTGAAATGATAAATATCCATATCACTTGACCATAGGATAGAAAATTATATACAGACACCGTGGTCTATATATAAAATATTATGAAAATGATTTCTATGGTTTTGGATAGAAATATACGGTTTAATAAATATTCAATTTTTTAAATTATATAAATATTATTTTATATATAGTTAAATTCTTGAATTTAAGCTATGTATAAATTTGTTTAATAAAAATAAGTTTAATAATGGAGTTTGATTTTATTAAAATAAAATATGGTTAAGTATTTAAATCATACTTTAATATAGAGGTTATAATGATTTAAATAAATTAAGGTTGGAAGGTAAATTGGAAATTTATTTGAAATTGAGCTTATTTAAAAATTAAACTCAGTAAGTTGATGTAAAATGTATTAAATTTAAAATTTTAAAAGGTATGATTTTATAACTTGATTTTGGGTTTAGGGTGAATTAAATGAATATTTCAAGTATAAATAAATTAACGGAAATATTTAAGTTATTTGTAAATTGAGTTTTATTTAGATGATAATGGATTTATTACGTAAATTATTTCAAACTAAATAATGGTAAGGTGAATTGTTGAATCGTAATTACCAAACTTAGTTTTGAAATAAAAATAGTTTTGGTTTCGAAGTATAAACTATTTTGAAAGGAATATATTTTTGAAATAAAAATAGTTTTGGTTACAAAGTATAAAGTATTTTGAAAGGAATATAGTTTTGAAATTAAATGATTTGATTTTGAAATATAAACTATTTTGAAATGACCACGGCGTTATAATAACGTTTGGTTGCTAAAGAGACCGGGATCGGAAGTTGTCATACTCTCTGCCAACCTCGAAAACCACTTTAACAACCGTGTACGCGGTGGAGATTCCACAATGAAGTAGGATGGCGGAGGCATTCCTTTGAGGTATATATGTGGACCCGACTCCCGTGAGTTGGCATAAGGTTGCTAAAACAGGAGCATTTAATGGGGTAATGAGGTCATTCCTCTGATCGACCACACTCCTTCGATATTATACTCTGACTTTGAGATTGATTAGGTGGCCACTTTTGATTTGGGGGTGTGGCTCGAGGTGGGCGGTAGTAGCTGCTATGCGTTACCAGTGCCCGGATGTATAATTGGTATATCTACCCTGGCATTGCCTAGTTGTGCCGTGTCACCTACCCTAGCGCACTTTGTACGAGTTTGGTTTTCTCCCGTAGCCCGTGGAGTATTTAGGGTAGTCTCCCGATCTGGAGATGCGCTGATACTGGATGGACTACTGGAACTATTACGTGTTAAGGGGAATATTGGGTCACTCTTTAACGCTATTTAAAAGTAAGTTTATTTTACTATAGACATTATTATAATAGCGAAATATTACTACATAGTAAATAGCTTAACGGATCCTTAAGAGATGCGAATCCCGAGCATATTTTAAGTTACTGCACTCACGTTTGACACTGGATAGGAGATGTCAAATCCCGTAAACATCTCTGACGCCGTTCCACTCATATTTATTTCAGTTGATTTAACTTACATAAGATCTTTTAGTTCTGACTCGAGTGTTTTTTCTTTTCAATTCGCTCGGGTTAGCCTGAGCATTTCAGGATTTGAAGGCCTTAATTCTGGAGGACAAAGACGAAGAATTATTATTACTATTTGTTATATATTCCACTACACCATTGTATACCGCTGCATTGTTATTGAATATTCTCTGCTATATGTAACTCTCATATGTACTGTATTAGTATAATCAAATGTTTTTGTAAAACAGCTTCATGAACTGTTTATTCGATTATTATATTTTATCGTTCCACTGCAAGATTCTATTTTGTTTTTTTCCTTTCTCTGCTTTTTCTTATTTACCCCATAACGCTCTTTCGTTTGGTTTAAGTCCGACTTGTGTGGTTTATCGTCGATTTAAAGCGTATAAAAGGCTTGATGTTACACATATTTTGTTTGATTAAAACATGAAAGAGAAATGTAATTTATTTGGTAATATTATGTAACTTGTATATAATTGTATATGTACATGAATTAATTCCTTAGGCCATTCGATTTATCTTTCATTTTTGAGTCCATTAGGCCCATTAGTACGCTTAGCCTGATATTGATACAGAGGAAAACATTTCCAGTATGTTCATACACTTCTCCTTCTTCCTATTTTCTGAAATAAGCAAAAAAAGAAAACCCGCCTCGCTATTTTTGCAAATCTCAAGATATAAACTCAATTTCTTCAATTCAAGCTGAAATTTCTTCAAAATAGAGTGAATTAAAAGGTAATCAACTCCAAAACATCAATAATTTCATCAAAATCTTAGTTAGGATACTGGTTTCCTAATTACAGTAAGTTTTCTTCTTGCATGTTGTTTTTATTTACTGTACAGGTTCCTAGAGGCCAATTTCTCCACTAAAGCTTCAATCTTTTTGCTTAAATCCAGATGTTTGTGCAGCTAAAGCAAGGTGTTGAAATATTCACATAATCTAGCTGAGCCAAGCTTTAAAAAAATTGCAAAAGAAATCAAAATTTAGCTTTTGTTGATAAATTATTGTAGTTTCTCTATTTGAATCTATTTCATATTGCCTTTTTAAAAGCATATAACTTTTGATTTCGGCAATGAAATGCTATCGGATTTTTTGCATTTGGTAGCTTGCATGTTGAGCTTCATTTCTACAAATTTTGGTTTAAAAGTATTATCATTTAGATGTTCAAAATAGTGGTAGAAAATCAATTCAAACGTGGATTTTTGAGTTGTTGTAAGCATGGTCTGAGTCCATGTTTGAGATAACATAACACTTTCATTTCTTTCTGAAATTCATTGATTATTTTTTTGTTTGAAAGAATAAGTTTTCTAGTATTGCAAACTAATTTTCAGCTCAAAATTATGTCGTTTGCTCCTTTGTTTCAAGGCGGTAAGTTAAACCCAAGATGGGTTTCAGGCCTGGGCACATGTTTTATTGAACTGTTGCAAACATGGTATGAGTTCATGTTAAAGATAGTGTAACTTTTTCAATTTCAGTCGAAATTCGTTGATTCTTTTTTCGTTTGAAAGATAAAGTTTTCTACTATGCGAATATTAATTTCAGTTCAATATGAGGACTTTGGTCCTCTATTTCAAGCATGTAAGTTGGACCCAAGATGGTTTTCAGGCCCGGGCATGTTTTTGTTTTTGAACTGTTGCAAACATGGACCGAGTCCATGTTTGAGACGATGTAACTTTTTTATTTGCAGCCGTAATTATTGATTCTTTTTTTGTTTGAAAGCTGAAGTTTTCTACATTGTGCACATCAATTTTTAGTTCAATCAAAGGTCGTTTGGCGACCTGGTTCATGTCTGAAAATTGAACCCAGAGAAGATTTCAGACCTGGGTATTATTTTGCCTGTGCGTTTCTATGTTCTTTTTCTGTCCGACTTTCGATGTTTACTTCATGTTTTAGTGATATTCTGAAATGTTTTAAGGGCTTTGATGCCTACTAATAGGCTAGCCAAGTTTTGATGAATTTGAAATTCAAATTTGAATTGAATTTGAATTGAATTTGGATGATGTTTTTGAGTGATTTCTTTGATTTAGAGCACAGATTTTCCCAAACAATTTTGAAATAATTTTTAAAATAAATTTTCATTTAAAATAGTTATTATGTAATATTTTGAAATTAATTTAAGCTATAAAATCTATTTATTCTCTATAATAAGGGAATTCACAAATATTGTCTTCAAAATTGATTTCGGAAAATGGTTTGAAACTTGTTTTCTCAAATAAATTATTTTATGTATAAAAATTACATTTCTGCATTATTCGAGCGAATGAGAAGGAAAATTAAACAGTTTGGCAAAACATGTGGTATGGGACACGTGCGTTTATCTTATCGGTTAATTCCTGACTTGTCCATTTGATCGTTTGACCTTCTGGTCGAGTTTACCGATGAGACGAGGTAAACTTTTTACTGCTTTGAACGTGAAATTTACTAGCGGTTAGTAAACCGTTTAGTACGAATGTGTGATATGTGATGCACGTTAACACTATTTAGATTCCTATCGAGAGCTTGTGACACATTTTCCATTACGGCGTGTCAGTATTGGACCTTCGGGTCATTAACCATTGCGGCGTTTTCCATTGTGGCGTATTTGTCTTCGAGACGTTTGCCATTGCAGAGTATTTGCCATTGCGGTGTATTTTCCATTGCGGCGTATTTTTTGTTCTGACGTTTTTCCTTCGGGCGAGTTACCTATTTGAGATAACAGTACTTGGCAAGGCTTCGGCCACATGCACATGCAAACACCTTTGAGATGGTTTCTTTGACTATTTTCCCTACTGTATCGCCCCTTTCCGGAATTGTTCCTTTGAACCATTGATTTACATTTTTGGAGACTACCTTTCGAGTATTTGAAATCTTGGAAGTTTTGTTTTTGAGATTTGAATTGCCTACACTGACGTTATTTCAGATTTGTCTTTTGGCGACATTATAAGAAATTTGTCTTTTGGCGTTTATTTGAGAATTTATTCTCCTCTTTGGAGATATATTTACCTTATGGCATGTTTGAGATGGGATCTCTTTATGCATGTTTTGGGTTCGCCAAGATGGCGTGTTTTGGTTTTCCCCTAAACCATATTTGATGTTTTATAAATGCCGATAATACGAGGCTTGCTACTTTTAGCGCTTTATGGGTATCTTATCTCCTTTGAAATTATAAGTTTATGCAGTGATAGCATATTATCACTTGATGTAATCATACACTTTAGATCGTTCCTTCCCATTTGGGAATATTATCACATTATCCTTATGATCATACTATCGCTTACCTTTGTAAGCTGATTTGTTTAGCTAGACCGACCCATGTATTTTATACTCGGGTCAGACCGAGGTGCTTCAGGTTAGGTAACTTTTGGACTTAGACTATTCTACTTCCACATGGACTTTTCTGCTAGCTCCTTTTGTTGTAGATTTTGTGTAGTCCTTGTTGTTACTACTCTGATATGTATATTCTTTTGACTCGTGTTTGTATTATGGTCGGCGTACCACATATGTGATGTATCATTTTGTATACTCCGTGATGTATCTATATATGGGATTATCTGATGTTCTGTGATGTTTTTTGCATTTGATTTGTTGTATTTTGTTCTGATAGATCCTATAGCCACCTATGGCTTTGTATTAAATATTTATTGGATATGTTGATCCACGAAAAAGGGCATTGTCGACGTATTCAATAGATATTTAAGACAAGGCTATAGATGGTCGCTCTTATCCAGCCCTATTCTCTGCATTAACAGACAGTATTACCCAGTAATACTCTTTGTTAATGTGGGTCTCGGGGTGGGGCGTCACATAATGGAATTTAAACAAGTGTGATATTTGAAGTTATGATTTTGAAAAGGTACTATATATGGTATGATATATTTTGAAGTAAAAGGTATGGAGAAGTACCCTCTGCGAAGAAGTATAGTATGATATGCTTCGACCAAGATGAACTTGGGTAATCCATGAATGGATTCGACTGAAAAACCCTAATATATTTGGGTGAATTCAGAAATGGATTCGAACCGATATGGTTGTCTAGACTTAAACTCATGAGTTCCTCTATTTTTTTCGAGGTAGATGGTTCTTTAATTTACCCAATAAAGGCGCTTTCAATCTTGGGATCTGTTGTTTATGGATCTTTCGGGAAGGAAGTGCATCCATTGCATAAATCATTGAATCAGCAACATACCACTGCATCAGGAGTCAATGATCCCTCATTTACGAAACGGCTACGATATTTTTCTAGAATCCGGAAGGTGGAAGGATCTTCTAAAAGGTTTTGTGTCCATTGCATAAACACTAGATCAGCAGCGAGCTACTGCTATCGTAACATCATCATTAGACATCATATTTCGAGCGGTACTTTTCATATCTGTTTTAAGTGTTTCCACTGGGTGTCGAAAAAGGTCTACTAAGTACTTGGAGATTTCTAGTCTTGTGCGTGATTAACATACGACTAGAGTCTGTAAGAACGAGGATAAACTTGTTAAAACATCAAGTTATAAAGGTATTTTGATAATATAAAGGATATTTTAATTAATTTTCCCTTTCTTTTCTAAATACTTTAAAATGTTTAAAATATTGTTTATTTATGTACAACATGGTTTAATAGTAAATTATAAGTGTGGTAAATATTATGAGAAGTTATTAATTAAATAAAACGTATTTATAATTAATGATTATCGATTTATCAATGATGTTTGAAAAGTATTTTGAGATTTAAAACTAACAAAATTTATAAATAATGGATTTAAGGTTTTCAATAACTCCTTTTTAAGTATAAGTAATGATGTAAATAATTATTTTCAAATAGTTTACGTATATTTATAAAGATGTTATTTAAACTTTAAAAAAAAATGATATTTATAAAATAAGCAAGAAATTTTATAGATGAATTTTTTTTAAAGTATTAAAGTACTAAAGATGATTATTTGCAAATGAAGTTTTCAAATGAATATTTTAAGAAAAATTTATGTAAGTTTCTTTGATTGCATAATTTAAAGATATTATATAAATGGACTATATAAAAAAATTCGTTTTACAATTTTATAAAAAAATAAATGATTTGGAAAATTTATTTATATTAATATGCTTGAAAAATAAATTGGAATCACTATTTTTAAAATTATGGTTTGAAATATTTCCTTGATATTGAAGTACTAATAGTAAATTTAAAGGTTCATTTACCGTTCGAATCTTGTATTAAAACAGAATAAATATTTTTCCATGATTTGGCTATTCAATTTAATACAAGTGTGCAAAATTAATTATAAAGATATGAAATTTTATACTTTGATTTGGAAATATAATGTAAGATTTGAGTATACTATTAGTTTCAGTTTAATAATCTTGAGTTTATACTTATTTTAAAATAAAGAGTCTAATAAATTATCGGATTTAAGAAACTTTATTTTTTTAAAGCTTATTGTAATGTTTTGATATAAATTTCTAACACTGTTTAAAAAATTTTGGAAAATCCTTGCATAATGCTATAAGGATGTTTATATCTTATATTTTTACTAACTGAATCATGGTTTTAAATCTCCTATATATCGCCCGAGATCTCCTCCGAGATCTCCTTTTCATGCATAAACGAGACGAAACATCAAACCTCCTCCATATCTCCCTCGACAATCATCTCGTCCGAGATAATCAAATCTCACCAAAAAGTTGGATCAAAATCTCAATCCGATCTCACCCGAAATCATACATTTTTCTTATTTTGCATAATATTTTTTATTTTAATATTGATTCAAAAGAAACTACTCAGTCCAATTATAATTTATCAACTTTGTGATAACCCGAATTTTGTGTATCTGTTAATTGATAATTAACTGGGTTAGTTAATAGAAATACTAATTTTAACTATTAAAATACTGATGGTTAAGAATGAAACAATAAAATCCAAAAATTAATATTCATATATGGGAAAGTAATTATTTAATAATCTCCTAATATGATTATTTAAAGATGGGAAAAACTTATTATCTTCAACATAAATTTAATAATATGTTTGTTTAAATCAATATATATTTACTTGAATTGATTTTTAAGTTGGATTTTAAATTTAATTTAAAGGAATATATATAACTAAGAATAGAAATAATAATATGGTTTGGATTAAAATATATGGATAAGGTTTTTATTTAAAATAAGATTTTTTTTATATTATTCTCTTTAAGAAAAATATTTATAGAAATTTGGAAAAAAAAATATTTATTTAATAGGAATAAATACAAAAGCTTTTAATTAGTATTTAAAAATGGATTAAATAATTTTATATGATTTTATTTAAAATATAATTGGTTTTCTTTTTATTTTCTTTTAAAAGTTTTATTTATTTAAAATTAGAAAAGCATTTCTTAATTTATAAATGTATTTGTTTATTAGGAATTTAATAAGAAAAGCTTTTTTAAATCATTTAAAAATAATATAAATATGAATTATTACAAGTGTTAAGATCTAAACCCCTTAAAAGAACATGTGTTAAGTAATTAAGTAATGTAGTAGACAAGTGTCATCATTTATTTTATTCTCTTTTATATTTTTATGAAATCTAAATTTACTTATATAAAGTCCTGTCTTACTCTTCATATTCTTTTTCTTTTCTAAAACTAAGAAAACCAAACATATATACTATCTTCAATAATTCAGTTCAAACTTATTCAATGCAAGCATTGCTCAAACCAAAGTTTAAAACTTGTAATTCATTCCTCAAAACCAAAACCAGAAATTAACAAAGCCTGTAACTCAAATCTGTTGATATTCAAACCAAAGAAAATGTCAATAAATCTGTAACCTCCTAAATCATCAAACCTTGTAAGCAAGTTCAAGAAGCCTGTATTGTGTTACCTTCAAACTGGAATCAAGTTTGGAGTCATCATCATCTCAGTCAACTAAGCTTTTTAAGTTACAAGCAAGATAGAGTTTTCTGGAAATAAATTAACAAGAGCAATGCAAATTTTCAAATTCCATTTTTTTCAAGATCTCTGCAATTTTTCAAAGGTGAGTAAACGAATTTTTAAAACAGTTTTAAAATCCTAAATTTCATTGTGAAAACCATGCTATTACTGAAATGCTTGGATTAAATGGATGCATGTATATGTATGAATATTGAATGCCTGTGTGTATATAGATATAGCTCTGTTGATTTTATCAGAATTTGCATGCTTTAAAAAATCCAATTTCTCATCATTAAATCGTTGTTAGCCTTTGGTTTATGAATAAAAAATGTTCAAAATCTTGTAACATAATTCCTGAAAATTAGTTCTGGAATTTATATTAAGAATTGTCTCGAAATTTTTATAAAGAACAGTGAAGATATAAATTTCCTCAAAAATTTATGAACTCAATTCTAAGAATGGATTACATGATTGAATTAATGATAGAAAATCATGACTTTTGGTATGTATATCATGATTTTTAGTTTGGGAATTTGTGTGCATTTTCGAGTTGAACGTCGGTGAGATTTTAATCGAATTGTGTCGATCGACAGTGAGTTGGTCGGAGTGGTTGGGCTTGAAGGTAGAGGAGGAGACGTAGATCATGGGAAAAATGCTATCTTGAATTATCAAAGGTCGTAATGACCAGAAGGGATCGAGATAGGGTTTTACTACCTGTTTTTGTCGATGAAATTCAGATGAGTTTCGCGATGCCTAGTGGTGATCGAAGTCGATCGTGAATCGTCTTGGAGATGCTAGGAGACGTGGCGAAGCTTCGGTGAAGGTGGCGTGGCATCTCGGGTTAGAGATCGTCGGTGGAGATCGATTTTCCGATGGAATTTGGTTCAGACCGTGTGGGTTGTAAGCTCGATTTTGATTTTGGTTTGAATCGAGTATGTTGATGATCGAGATAGGTTTCGTGGATCGTCGGTGAGGTGTCGAGATCATCGACGATGGACGAAGTGCCGTAGTTCGTCGTTGTAGGTGTACGTGCACGTTTCTGTGCACCTGTGAAGTTGTTTTGGGGGAAGATGTTCATGTGCTCGGAGTTATTGTTTGGAATTCTCGAGTTTTACTCGAAGCAGGGAGAGGTTGGGAAAAACCTCGGGTTTCGCTCGAGTAATTGAATGATGTGCTCGGGTGTGCTGTGATGTGCAGGGTTATGTTGTACAGGTTTAATTTTACAGGATGTTAAAGTTTTAAAACATAGAAATTTGATTCTTTTGAAGTGTCCTAAGTTTTAAAAACAAAAGTAAAAGGTTATTTTATTTCAATCTTAATTAAATGATTTAATTAAGTAAGTTAATTATAATTGTAAAATGTTTTAAGTAAAAAATGTTAATGGTGATTAAGATATTTATAAGATAATGTTTTATCTTAAGATGATTAAGGTTATTAATAAATAGTTGATATATAATTAATCTGTTAATTAAAGGTTAATTAATTGATTATAAAAGTAATCAAGGATTAATTACTTTGTAATGAAGGAGATTAATTGATAATTAAGGTTTATTAATTAATAATTAAAGAATAATTAATCTATAATTGAAGATTAATTAATTGTTTTATAGGGTAATTAAGGAATGAATTACCCAGTTGTAATTAATGAGATAAATATGATTAATTAATTTGTTAATTAATTAAAGATAGTCACTTGGTAATTGATTAAGTTAAATTACTTAATGAGATTGATAAGTGCAATTACTTAGTGAAGTAATTGATGGATAAAATTACTAGATGTAATTAATATAAAGGAAATTACTTAATGTGAAGTAATTAAAGGTTAATTACGTAGGAGAAGTTATTAACAATTGATTACTTGGTGTAATCAATTAAAAGATTAGTATAATTAATCAAGGAGTTAATTAATTAAGGTCAGTAATCACAGGATAGTTAATTACTATTTATGATTGATTAAGGCTGATTAATGGATGAAATTAATTAAGGACCATTAAGTAATGTCATTAGTTAATGTAATTAATGAAGGTAACTAAAGATTAATTACTGTAAATGGTTAAGAATAATTATTTGGGTAATTAATTAAAGAATAAATACTTTATTGAAGATAATTAATCAAGAATGATTAATTAAGATGGATAATTAAATAATGATTAATTAATTGATTTGTAATTAAATTAATGATTAAGTAAAGGCAGTCTAAGTGATTAGAAGATTAGTAATTAATTTAATTAGAAGTAAACTAAATTAATTTTGGATGATCCATCTTGCTTATGAATGATTAAACGCCTTTAAATTGATTGATATCTCTAATATGAAATGTTTTGTGATATGATATGTTTGGATGGACAATGATAGCATGGTTATCTATAAATGATGAATTCTTAGTGTAAAAAGTGTCATCTTGTATTTAAAGTTGAATTGTATTTCACTTGAATAACTTGGGTTTTAATGACATTGGATTCGAGGAGACCGAAGTCGGGTATTAGTAAATACCCGAAATCACTTCGATTCTTTATAGATTGATATGTGAAAACAATAAGCTGGAATGAATGATTTAAGTGAATTGGACCATTTAATCTAAGTTTTTGGTACTTAGAAATTTGTGAATGAAATAAGTGATGACTATAACAAATTGTGAATTTGTATATTGAGGCGAGTTACCTCGGGTTTTAATTAAATTCTTTGTATTGGAATTTCTTAATAGATGAGTTTACTCACGCTGGTTTCCATCCTGACCTGGGTGTTACTTTGATGTAATGCTTGGGTCAGACCGAGTATTACATATTTTCAGGTAAGGACGTTCTAGAGCTCAGGAGACGAGCCGGATGACAGGAACGTATGGAGTGTTTCCGCTGCATTATTGTTGTATATATCTTAAACATGTTGATTGTATCTGACCAGTGTTTGTATATATGTTGATGTATTAAAGTGCAATTTGACAAGTACAGTTTTCCTTTGTAAAATTGTTATTATTTGTTATTATATGTTATCCGCTGCGAATGTGAGATGTTGGTGTTTCTGTTTCTTCTTTTCTTCTATTTCTTTCTTTTTTCTCTAACTATCTGGAATTTTTGGGATCGAAAATTCCAAGTCATTACATTTGGTATCAGAGTCGAAGGTCTGGTGAGAACCTCGGCTCTGGTGGGTTTACTCATCAAGGATAGGGTTACTGTTACCCTAGGATGAGTTGAGTGTGTGTGTGTCTATATATATATATATATGAGAGCGTACTTGTTATTTTCTTATATAAAGATAAAAAAATGGTTTTCATAAATGAATTTTTGTAAAAGCTTATATTATATATATAAAGCAATAATTAGTTATTAAATAAGAAATTAAGGAATATATATACATATCCAAATAAGGATTGGATAAAATGAACTATACAAATAAGATCAATTAAAATTGGTTTCAAACCAGAAAATAGAATGGTTATTGTGTTTAAATGGGATGATTGTTTTCCAATAAACTAATAAATGTCTTAAGGAAGTAACCATTAGATAAGAATAACTTGTAAATTAGAAAGGATGTAAGTTGTGAAGTTTTGAATTCTAAGTCTAGAAACATTTGAAATTATTTCAAAAGTTAAGAGGAATAATAAATATTATTCAGAATATTTTGAAGGTGATCTTATTTTAAAATAAGAATTGTTGAAAGCCTTAAAGAAAATTTTTTTGGATTAAAAACCAAAAGTGGTTTAAAATTTTAAGGCGTAACTTGGTGTGCAAAGGAAATAACCTTGTATATATAAGGGATATACATAATATCAAAGATAATTGGAAATAAACTCTAAATGTTGTAAAATTTTGAATGAGATGTGATACCCAAGGTGATAAGTTTTTGAACTTGTAAGATTATTAATGTGATGTTTAAATTTGAAATGGGAACTCAAATTGGGTAAGGTTGGATGGATTAAGTAATTTGAATTTATCTTTGAGTAAGTTAAATTGGGAAGTTAAATGGTTTATTTGAATTGGGAATTTCAAGATGAAATTGGGATTTAACTTAGGAAGTTAAATGGTTTATTTGAATTGGGAATTTGTGTGATCTCAAAATGGGTTTGAGATCTAGAAATTGAAAATGGATGGATGTTTTAAAATAATTTGAATGATATCATCTTGTTGTTATTAATAATCTTTAGGCTGAAATCGAATTTGTTTAAATAAACGATAGAAATGGACTGTAATGACATATCCATTATTGAGTTAAAAAGGAAATTAAACTTTAATTTGAAATTAGAGAAATGGAATCACTTTGGACTTGAGATTTGGGTGTTTAAATAGAATTTCAACTGAAATTGTTGAAAATTGGTTTTAAGGTTGAATTTGGGTAATAATTTTGTTTTTGAAAGATTAAATTGATTTAAAACGACTGGAATTTGAACTCAGAAATTAAATTGTTTAAAAACTTTAAATAAAGGTTAATTTGGTTTAAAAGGTTAAACCAACATTTGAGAATTTAACTCGAATTTATATAATTCTAGATGGTTTAAAATTGAGATTGAATTAGTTCAAATTGAATTTAATTTGAATTAATTGGATTGTGATTGAAAATGGACAAGTTTAAAAATCAAATGAGAAAATTTGAATTGGATTGATTTGAAATGAAATTGAAGTTGAATGAGTTCAAATTCAAAAGGGGAATTGGGATTAGTTTAAACTAGAATTGAAATGATTTGAAATTGAAGCAGGTTCAATTTGAAATTAATCCAAATTGATTTGAATAATTTGGAATTGTGATTAAGGTTGAAAAGGTTTAAAAATCCAAATGGAATTTGATTTGAATTTGGAAGGAAATTGAGGTTAATTCAACTAGAATTGGGGTTAAATCAATTTCAATGGAAATTGAAGTTATTTAAATTGGAATTGAGTCAATTTAAATGGAAGTGGAAATTTAAATTGAATTGATTGGAAATGGAGGTTGGGAATTGAACAATTTGACTCTGGACTATTTTCATAATAAATTGGTTTAGTAAAAATCTATTTTTGCTAAGCTATATATTATATATACAACCTTTCTATTAAAACCCAAAACTATCTTATACTTATTTTATAACTACTTTTTGAATTATTTAACTATTTTGCAACAGTTTTATAAATTAATTACTGTTTTCAACTGTTTTATAACTAATTGCTATTTTACAACTACTTTGCAATTATTTTACTATTTTTCAACTATTTTACAATTACTTAACTGATTTACAGCTATTTTACAAACTAATAATTATTTTTCAACTACTTATCAATTTATTTTAAAAAAAAGTTCAAGCTATCTTCTAAATATAAGTTGGTCGGAGTTCAAACTTTTATGGTTATATGCCCAATTGAGATAAGAATTGAGGTAATAATCCAAATGGAATTGATACAATTGTGAATAAATTAGATAGAGATAAAAAGGGATGTGAATAGAAAAGAGAATTGATTTGGCTAATAATCAATGGAGATAATGCGTAGGATGTACGTATATTATTCTATTCGCATAGTGATTTGATCCGGATTCGAGCATAGAATTTCGAGATAGTTATATCGATCCGAGTTGGGATTTTTCACTCGACTTTCGACGGCGAACCCGGATAAGGATTGTTGATTGATTCTGGATATTCTCTATTATAGTTATGGCTATGCAAGGAGAATGACGGTTTTTGATCAAGAAACCAGATCTGAGTACGCACTAGGAAGTCGGGTGGATGATACTAGCTCGGAAGTGAAATTGTGCGATTGAGTGAGCGATCAGATTGTAGCGTACGGATGATATATGTACATCATACGGGTTTGAATGAAATTGATGCTGGGAATTTGTAGATAAGAAATGTGAAATGGTTTTTTAAAATGAAAGGTATATTTTGTGAAATATATGATGAAGTAAAGTGGAAAGTGAATATTTTTATGGTAAAATTTTACTTTATGGAAGTAAGTAATTTGGTAAGTGATTTTATAGAGTAATCAAATTTTAATATTTGATTTAGAATAAACAAAGTTATATATCTTTGTTATATAAGATAAAACTCCCCTTGTTGAATCTATAGCCAAAAGGAAAGGTTTTTGAAAGTATTTGAAGTATAAAAAAGGAATTTATACAAGGTTGAAGTGATCCAAAGTTTTTAAAAGTTATATATATCTATATATATATAAAGGATCTTGTGAGAATGATTTTGAAAAAGGTTTTGGGAACCTTTGGATTTGGAAAGGCTTTTGATTTTGGGGTAAAATCAATATTGGATTTTGAAAAGCCTAGTTTGAGAATTAACGATTTTGGGATAATCGATTTTGAGAAAAGAGATTTGTATGGGATTCATACTAGGTGTATGATTTGGAAGATACTATATGTGTATAGTATAAAGTGTTTTGAAAACGGATTTGGAGAAAAAGGCGCTCCCTTGAAATGAACTTCTCGGGAGTACCATAGGTTGGTACTGCCTTAAGCCTTAAAGGGGGAGGTTCTAAAGTTGATCCTATGAGGAGTCCGGACAGAATTAGTTCCTGAGGTTTTTGTGTAATGTGTAGCGGAAGTCGAGGGCGCAGAGGCCTACAGAGGCATTTGGGTTATGCTGTATGACAGTTTAACTCGATGTCACTGCGATCTGCTGCAGACCATAGCAAAAGTCGTGTGTGCCGCTGAGAGCCAACAGTCTGCGTTTGATTTTATATCGGTAGACTGCGACCTATGGTGACATAGCGAAAGTCATGTGTGCCGTTAAGAGCCAATAGTCTGCATTTGATTTTACATCGGTAGACTGCGACCTATGTGGGAGTGGAGAAGTTTCATTTTTGGCAGTGAAAATCGAGGGCGCTGATGCCTACAGTTACATGGACTTTTGTTGTGATGGCAACGTAACCCTGGAATGTAACTGCGATCTATTGTGGGTTCCATGGCATAATCGAGGGCACAGAGTGCCTAAAGTTACATGGACTTTTGCTGCGATGGAAACGTAACCAAGGATGTAACTGCGACCTTGGATGGGGGTGATGATTTCCAGAGCATTCTCACCAAAGATATTTTCTCTATTTTCAAAATGTTTTCGATATTTCCAATAAAATTATTTTCCAAACATTTTCACAGGGTGTTAAAAATGGGTCTGTTAAGTACTTATAGATTTTCAGTCTTATGCCTGATCAACGTATGACCGAATTTCTGTGAGAATGAAGATAGACTGGTTGAAACATCGAGTTATAAAATGATATTTTTATAAAACTATTTTGGTAATATTATATAGATTTTAAAGTGTTTTCAAGTTTTGAATAAAAAGGAGTTTATAGTTAAAAGGGTTTAAAGGATAATTTTAATAAATTCGGGCTTCGTTCCTTTTCGAGGGCGAAAAGATTCAAAAGAGGGAGGAATGTGATAACCCGAATTTTGTGTATCTGTTAATTGATAATTAACTAGGTTAGTTAATAGAAATACTAATTTTAACTATTAAAATACTGATTGTTAAAAATGAAACAAACAAATCTAAAAATTAATATTCATATCTGAGAAAGTAACTATTTAATAATCTCCTAATATGATTGTTTAAAGATGGGCAAAACTTATTATCTTCAACATAAATTTAATAATATGTTTGTTTAAATCAATATATATATTTATTTGAATTGATTTTTAAGTTGGATTTTAAATTGAATTTGAATTTGAATTTAAAATTGAATTTAAAGGAATATATATCTTAGAATAGAAATAATAATATGGTTTGGATTTAAAATATATGGATAAGGTTTTTATTTCAAATAAGATTTGTTTTATATTATTCTCTTTAAAAAAATTATTTATAGAAATTTGGAAAAAAATATTTATTTAATAGGAATAAATACAAAAGCTTTTAATTAGTATTTAAAATGGATTAAATAATTTTATATGATTTTATTTAAAATATAATTGGTTTTCATTTTATTTTCTTTTAAAAGTTTTATTTATTTAAAATTAGAAAAGCATTTATTAATTTATAAATGTATTTGTTTATTAGGAATTTAATAAGGAAAGCTTTTTTTAATCATTTAAAAATAATGTAAATATGAACTATTACAAGTGTTAAGATCTAAACCCCATAAAAGAACATGTGTTAAGTAATTAAGTAATGTAATAGACAAGTGTCATCATTTATTTTCTTTTCTTTTAACTTTTTATAAAATCTAAATTAACTTATATAACCTCCTATCTTACTCTTCATATTCTTCTTCTTTTCTAAAACTAAGAAAACCAAACTTACATACTATCTTCAATGCAAGCATTCCTCAAACCAAAGTTTAAAACTTGTAATTCATTCCTCAAAACCAAAACCAGAAATTATCAAAGCCTGTAACTCAAATTTGTTGATATTCAAACCAGAGAAAATGTCAATAAATATATAACCTCCTAAATCATCAAACCCTGTAAGTAAGTTCAAGAAGCTTGTAATGTGTTATCTTCAAACCGGAATCAAGTTTGGAGTCATCATCATCTCAATCAACTAAGCTTTTTAAGTTACAAGCAAGACAGAGTTTTCTGGAATTAAATCAACAAGAGCAATGCAAATTTTCAAATCCCAGTTTTTTTCAATATCTCTGCAACTTTCAAAGGTGAGTAAATATATTTTTTAAAACAGTTTTAAAATCCTGAATTTCATTATGAAAACCATGCTGTTACTGAAATGCTTGGATTAAATGGATGCATGTATATGTATGAATATTGAATGCTTGTGTGTATATAGATATAGCTCTGTTGATTTTATCAGAGTTTGCATGCTTTAAAAATCCAATTTCTCATCATTAAATCGTTGTTAGCCTTTGGTTTTTGAATAAAAAAAGTTCAAAATCTTGTAACATTATTCCTAAAAATTAGTTCTGGAATTTATATTAAGAATTGTCTAGAAATTTTTATAAAGAACGGTGAAGATATAAATTTGGTCAAAAATTTATGAACTCAATTCTAAGAGTGGATTGCATGATTGAATTAGTGATAGAAAATCAAGATTTTTGGTATGTATATCATGATTTTTAGTTCGGGAATTTGTGTGCATTTTCGAGTTGAACGTCAGTGAGATTTTAATCGAATTACGTCGATCGACGACGAGTTGGTCGGAGTGGTTGGGCTTGAAGGTAGAGGAGGAGACGTAGATCAGGGAAAAATGCTATCTTGATTTATCAGAGGTCGTGATGACCAGAAGGGATCGAGATAGGGTTTTACTACCTGTTTTTGTCGACGAAATTCAGATGGGTTTAGCGATGCCTAGTGGTGATCGAAGTCGATCGTGAATCGTCCTAGAGGTGCTGGGAGACGTGGCGAAGCTTCGATGAAGGTGGCATGGCGTCTCAGGTTAGAGATCGTCGGTGGCGATTGATTTTCCGATGGCGTTTGGTTCAGATCATGTGGGTTGTGAGCTCGATTTCGATTTTGGTTTGAATAGAGTATGATGATGATCGAGATAGGTTTCGTGGATCGCTGGTGAGGTGTCGAGATCATCGACGATGGACGGAGTGCCGTAGTTCGACGTTGTAGGTGTACATGCACGTTTCTATGCACCTGTGAAGTTGTTTTAGAGGAAGATGTTCGTGTGCTCGGAGTTTTTGTTTGGAATTTTCGAGTTTTACTCAAAGCAGGGAGCGGTTGGGAAAAACCTTGGCTTTCGCTCGAGTAATTGAATGATGCGCTCGGGTGTGCTATGATGTGTAGGGTTATGTTGTACAGGTTTTAATTTTACAGGATGTTAAAGTTTTAAAACAAAGAAATTTGATTCTTTTGAACTGTCCTAAGTTTTAAAAACAAAAGTAAAAGGTTATTTTATTTCAAATCTTAATTAAATGATTTAATTAAGTAAGTTAATTATAATGGTAAAATGTTTTAAATAAAAAATGTTAATAGTGATTAAGATATTTATAAGCTAATGTTTTATCTTAAGATGATTAAGTCTATTGATAAATAGTTAATATATAATCAATCATTTAATTAAAGGTTAATTAATTGATTATAAAAGTAATTAAGGATTGATTACTTTGTATCGAAGGAGATTAATTGATAATTAAGGTTTATTAATTAATAATTAAAGAATAATTAATCTATAATTAAAGATTAATTAATTGGTTTATAGTGTAATTAAGGGATGAATTACCCGGTTGTAATTAATGAGATAAATGTGATTAATTAATTTGTTAATTAATTAAAGATAGTCACTTGGTAATTGATTTAGTAAAATTACTTAATGAGATTGATAAGTGTAATTACTTAGTGAAGTAATTGATGGTTAAAATTACCGGATGTAATTAATATAAAGGAAATTACTTAATGTGAAGTAATTAAATTTTATTACTTAGGAGAAGTAATTAAGAATTAATTACTTGGTGTTATCAATCAAAAGGTTAATATAATTAATCAAGGAGTTAATTAATTAAGGTCAGTAATCATAAGATAGTTAATTACTGTTTATGATTGATTAAGGCTGATTAATGGATGTAATTAATTAAGGACCATTAATTAATGTCATTAGTTAATGTAATTAATGAAGGTAATTAATGATTAATTACTGTAAATGGTTAAGAATAATTAATTTGGGTAACTAATTAAAGAATAAATTATTCATTGAAGATAATTAATCAAGAATGATTAATTAAGATGGATAATTAAAGGATGATTGATTAATTGATTTCTAATTAAATTAATGATTAAGTAAAGGCAATCTAAGTGATTAGAAGATTAGTAATTAATTTAACTAGAGATAAATTAAATTAACTTTGGATGATCCATCTTGCTTATGAATGATTAAATGATGATTAAATGCCTTAAATTGATTGATATCTCTAATATGAAATATTTCGTGATATGATATTTTTGGATGGACAATGATAGCGTGGTTATCTAGAAATGGTGAATTGTTGGTGTAAAAAGTGCCATCTTGCATTTAAAGTTGAATTGTATTTCACTTGAATAACTTGGGTTTAATGACTTGGATTCGAAGAGACCGGAGTGGGGTATTAGTATACCCGAAATCACTTCGATTCTTTATAGATTGATATGTGAAATCTGTAACGACCCATTATTTTCCACTTTTCAAATCGACAATAATCCACACATGCCAGACTTGAATAGTACAAAATAACAGATTGTAATAAAAATTCGAAGCAAATAAAAATCAAATCACAGACACAAAACATCAAAATATCTCGTAGCGGAAAAAAATATACCATAGTAGTTCATGAAGCTACTATCACAAAGTCTCAAAACCAAATACAAGATAAATAATATCTGTCTGAAAGGAAATACGACATCAAATCCCAAATACAAAAAAGTCCACTAATGCAAAACTGACAATAGAAGAAGAGAACTGAAATATAGATAACTAGATAGGCTGATAAATCTCCAGTGATTCCAGACCTCCATAGAGTGGAAATCCAAATCTGTGAAAAAACTCAGGCTGACCCGAGCGTAAATAAAACACAAACACTCGAGTCAGGACATATATACTTATCCAATGTAAACCAACTCAAGTGAACTGTAGTAAAGGTACAAATAACTTAGAAGATGCTTGGGACCGCCCATCCTCTAAGGATCCGTTAAACTATTTACTATATAGTATATTGCGCTATTATAATAATGTCTAACAGTAAAATAAACATACTTTTAAATAGTGTTAAGGCTTTACATTTTCCACCATAACACAAATAATGCCAATAGTCTATACAGTACCTGCATATCTCCTGATCGGGAGACTACGATAAGATACTGCATAGGTACGACACAAATAGAAACTCGTAGTAAAGGCTCGATATGGTAGGTGACACGGCACACAAGGCAATGCCAGGGTAGATATATCAATTACGCACACGGGCTGGTGGTAACGCAGCAGCCACATATGCCCACCTCAGAACACATTCCCAAAATCGGAGGGTGGCCACCAAACAATCACAAAGTAATAGAATGGTATTGAAGAAATGCGTCCGACCAGAGGAGCCACCCCTTTTGGCCCGAGATCGCTCCTGTTTTAGCCACCTTATGCCAACTCACGGGAGTTGGGTCCACGTAACATACCATAAGAACGTCGCCACCATCCTACTTCATTCTGGAATCTCCACTGCGTACATAGTTGTTAAAGTGGTTTTCGGTATCGACAGAGAGTATGTCCATATCTGATCCCGATCTCTTTGCCAACCAATCGTTATTATAACCCGTGGTTATAACTTTTAAAAAATACTTTATTCTTCAATATAAAATATCATTTCAAAACCCACTTCTTTATCCAATAAAGATTAAATCATTTCCAAATCATTTCAATATTTCAAAATATCATATCCTTTCAAAACTTCTCTTTTAAATCATTATTTAAATTCAAATTCAAATATCAAACTTAATACCCTTTTAAAAGTTCAAAGATAACATTCATTTAGTTCAATTCAAATCATCCTTTAAAATGATTCATTTTTCAATTTGTTTCATTCATTTAAATCATTTAAAAGTGAAGTTATTGTTCTTTCTAGTCAAGTATTCAAATTTCAAAGTTTCAAGTCATTCGGAGTTCGTTTACTAAGTCAAAACCCATAAGTATTAAAATTTCAGCCTTTTACAGCATTTAGAAAAAAAATGTTTTAAGTTATACTTGGCAACATTTTGATTCAGCAAAGACAGCACTTAAAAACTGCTATTAAAACTCAGTTTTAGTTAAATTTTAGTTCAAAACAGTAAAGACGGCATTTCCAGAAATGCTGTAACAGCTCAGGTTTCAAAACAAGGGTTTTTATTCATTTCTGCAAAGACAGCAGACCACTACAACATTTACAGAAATGCTATAATAGATCTGAGTTCAATTTTAGTTTATAAGTTCAACTACAGCAACTACAGCATTTCAGAAATGCTGTAATAGCTCTTTGTACTCAATTTTAGTTCAATTCAGAAACTATAGCATTTCTGAATGCTATTAAAAGTGAATTCCAGATTTTTAGTGTATTTCCAGCAAATAATAAACTTCATTTTAAACTCTTTAAACATTTTAAAAATCATAATTTAACATTAAAAATGTTCATTACATATCATTTAAGCATATTGTTTTTATCATAATAAATTCCTTATTATTAAATCAAATTTCAACAAATTCATTTAATAAATTCAAGTGTAAAATTTCCAATTCTTCACATTTTAAATAAACAACTTAACACTTAAATTTTCCTCCATTTTTTTTCTCAAATAAATTTTAATTTCCAATTTTTATTTATATAACTAAATTTTATTTAACAAAATTCCAGTTTCCACTTAAGTTCTATTTCAAAATTCAATGCAACTATTCATTTTTCCCAACATTTTAACTTACAGAAAATTCCAAATTTCTATATTTAATAATTAAAAATCCAATTAAAATCAAATTTTCATATATATACACTTTTAGAATTACTTAAAAATTTCCAGAAAATTTATAAAAATAACCACGGGCCTATATATAGTTTTCTAACCTAGGTCAAGTGATACAGATATATATCATTTCAATCCGTAGTTTACACAAAAAAATCCGGGTTCTATCATTTCAAACCCGCAATCCCAAGTCAAAATAAATAATTTAAAATCCGTTCAGGCCTATCATTTCTGCCCATAACGATTTTTCCTTATTCTAAAGTCTGTTCGGGTATGTATCATTTCAACCCATAGTGAACCTAATCTACAAGGAACTTGCAGTGTGATAAACATATATAAATGAACAGTTTAACAATATACAATAGTAACAGGTGATATGACATGTAACAGGTGAGATGATATGCAATTTAAAAGGTTTAACATCATATATATAAAATCATATGGCAGTTATAACATCATAAATATTTTTCTACACATTCAGTTGTTGTTGTTTTACAATTGCATAAGTATAAATGTCGTGTGAGCTTTACTCACCTCTAATTGCTGAAGATTTCAAAACCAAAGGCACAACAGAAAACATAGCACGATGACACGATTACGGACTTGAGTGGAGAGCGAATCCAAGCTACAACTCTTGTGTACAACCCAAAATAAACAATCAAAACAAACACAATTCAATACAACTTTAAAATGCAATAACTTTGAAATAAAAGAGAATATGAATTGCCAAACTTTTTGCCTTGCTTCCTCAAACTTTTGTCACGGCCTAGGGTATGGTTTGGTTCAGATTTGGTCAAGTTTTGGCTCAGGTTTGGGCTAGCATGGGTCGGGTTCGAGGCATGAACAAGGTGGAGTTTTCTACATGAGAAGGTGAAGGGGTTTTAGGCAAATGGTGGAGTTTTGGTTGGCTAAAGGGTTCGGCCATGGGAAGTGGGCTCGGCCTGTGGGTGCATCATGACTGGACATAGGTTGGAGGGGTGTGTGGTGGTCAGGTCAGAGGTGGTGGTGGCTGCTATGGTGGTGGTTAGGGTGGTGGTTGAAGGAAATGAAGCAAAGATGGTCAACTAGCATTGTTTTTAGGCAATAGGTTGCATTCTAGAGGGTTTTGATCACCATAGGGGCTCGGCCTTGGTCAAGATCAGAAGAGTGGCTGGTGGTGATGTCATGGAAGTGATGTAGGGTGGTGGTGGCCATGGAACAAAGGGGAGGCTGATCCAAACAATGAAGAGAACAAGGCAAAATTTGCATAGAAATAGGAAGAAAAGTGGAAAAAGAGATGGAGGCCATTACCAAAATTTTGTTGAAGCCGTGAGAAATGAGGAGCTGGGAAATTTTTCACGTGAAAGGTAAAGAAAATACATGGCTAAGAAATGCAATGTACGGCCAAAATGCAAATAAATGATGAGTTGTGAAAATGAAGAGTTTTGAAGGTGAAAAGACTTAAGTTTTGCAACTTTTTAAACCTTTGGCATTTCCTTTTCTTTTTAATTTCATATAAACAAAATAAACTTAGAAATATACTTTACAACTGAAAAAAAGTAGTAGGAAATAAAAATAAATATTTAAATTTAAAAGAATTGGAAAAAAGATTACAGAAATTGCTTAAAAATTGGAAATAGTGTCCAGAAATTACAAAAAAAATCACCAATGGCTTTGGAAAATTATTTACTTCATTTTAAAAATATTATAAGACAAAATTTGGAATAAAAATGATTTTTAAAACATTTTTAAAGTGAAATAAATAATTAAATTCATAGGAAATATCAAAAGAATTGAAGAAATTGCTTAAAAATAGGAAACAGAACCTGAAAATTTCAAATAAATTACCATTTATTCTATAAAAATTTATATGTCACTATAAAAATAATTTAAAACAAAATTTTAAGTAAATAAGTTCTAAAACATTTTCAAAATCAAATAAACTCAAATAAAATAATGTTAAAAACGTTGGGTTGTTACAAAATCAATAACCTAGAATGAATGATTTAAGTGAATTGGACTATTTAATCTAAGTTTTTGGTACTTAGAAATTTGTGAATGAAATAAGTGATGTCTATAACAAATTGTGAATTTGTATATTGAGGCGAATTACCTTGGGTTTTAATTAAATTCTTTGTATTGGAATTTCTTGATAGACGAGTTTACTCACGCTGGTTTCCAGCCTGACCCAGGTGTTACTTTAATGTAATGCTTGGGTCAGACCGAGTATTACATATTTTCAGGTAAGGACGTTCTGGAGCTGAAGAGACGAGCTGGATGACAGGAACGTATAGAGTGTTTCTGTTCTATTATTGTTGTATATATCTAAGACATGTTGATTGTATCTTACCAGTGTTTGTATATATGTTGTAACTCTGATGTATTAAAGTGAAATTTGACAAGTACAGTTTTCCTTTATGTAACTGTTATTATTTGTTATTATATTTTATCCGCTGCGAATGTGAGATGTTGGTGTTTCTGTTTCTTCTATTTCTTTCTTCTTTTCTTTAACTATCTGGAATTTTTGGGATCGAAAATTCCAGGTTGTTACAAACTTCTTGAATATATTCTTTACTTTTTATCTTAATGAGTCATAGCTAAAGATTTCACTTCTTTATTATGTTAAAATAAAAGGATATTATTCAATAATTACCAAATCAATTAAGCTAATCAAGCTACTACTCTTCTAAAAATATTTCTTTTTCCATCTAAATCGAGTATGTTACCATTTTTATTTTTACTAAGAAAGTTATAACCGTTAGATAAATTTTTGACACATCAATTTTAGACACATATATACATCCGAGATATTCTCGATAAGCATTATAAGACCCGAGATGTCAATCCGAGATGTATACCCGATACATCTCGTTCGAGATCTCCCCCGATACGAGATAACTTGTGTAAAAATTCCAAGACAAAACATGACCAAAATCCGATATTTAGAACCGTGAAGTGAATGAGGTTAAATGTTTTAACTGAATTTTTTAGATATGCTGAAATATTTCTTGTCTCTTTAAAGGAGAATACCAAAAAATTCAATTTTTATTCTATAACCGAGGTTGTAAACTTAAGTAAGGCAGTAGAAGATTAAGTAATATTTTATGAAATAATTAGTTAATGAATTAAATTTTTAATGGAAAAAAATTGTGTAAGTGATTTATCTTTATATAAATAAATAAATGAAAATAAATGATGAAGAAAAAAACTAATTGAATAAACTTGAATAATATTTAAAATCCTTTGTATTTGACTTATAGGATGTTTGGGGAACGATACGTTAAATTGTTTAAGGTTGTATGAATAATCTATTCAGTAATTACCAAAGGCTGTTGAGTGTAAGGTACACTTGGTAGTATATTTAGCACTCTTGGACGATGAAAAGTTCTGAACCTGAACAAACCATAAGTTTGGTTGCTATGGATGTTTGATAGTTACCTTTGTTGCATATATGGTTTAACTTTTTTGTTTGCATATGATAATTATATGTATGTTGTATGTTGCTTGCACTGTTAATTGAAACAACCAGTATATAATCTTTTAAATAATTTTAACTCTTTTGGATTATACAAGTGAATTACAGATTTATGGAAGCAATAGCTACTGCTTTTGGGTTCATAAATTAAGTTGTTCACCCAACAAATATGTACGTTTTTTTATTATGGTTTTGCAAAGATATTTTAATTTTTTTTCCATGGTTTGGGTGTTTATTTTTGAAATATAATTATATATATTGAAATTATTGATATTATTATATTTCTGGCCTATCCGTACAGAGGAGGCTCTGCAGAATTTTTTATAAATTTAGAATTTAGAAATTTTTTGTAAAAGTGAAAATATTTTCAAACTTTTATTAAACTTGAATACGAAAGATTTAATTGTTTATAAGTTGATATATTTTACCTAAAATACTTAAGTTTGTAAGTTTAAAGTATTTATAAATTGATTATTCTAAAGAAAAAAATAGTTTCTTTATCGCTTCTTGTTCCTTTTCGAGGACGAAAATTTTTGAGTGTGGAAGAGTGTAATGACCCGTAAATTTTGCTAACTAAAACTATTAAATTACATAAGATTTTGAAATTTAATATTTGTGACAAACTAAAATTTATGATTTATTATTGAGGAAACAATTTGAATATGATTTAGTAATGTTGTTTGAATGCTAATGATAACTATTTAATGTAATTTCAATCAATTGAAATAAATTTTAGGTTAATTTGGCAATAAGTATAAATAATGAAATAAATTAAATAATTTATGTAACGGTGAGATTGTATGTAATTGACTGAAATTGGTTAATATAGAATATGAAATCAGTGATGTCGTAAGTAGTTATAATCTTTGTTTGTAAACAATAAATTTATAAATGTGATAAAATTACTTAAAAGTAACAATTTTTCATTTATCATCTCATTATATAATATGTATGAATTAATTTGGAAATCAATGAAAATTTATGTAATTAATTATTGGAGTTAATACGGTAAAAGATGTTAACGGTAAAATAATGAATGTAATAAAATGTAAACTTATGTTAGTATAATTCATAGGGAATTGTTGATTGAATAATAAGGATGAAAACATAGATTTTCATGTAATTGGATGAGAATTAGATGCGTAGTTAATAGCATGAATTGGATAATAAAGGAAATTGTAAGCAATGACATAATGTATATTTATTTAAGGAAAATAAAATACGTGATTTAAATGGTAACGTACCAAGTTGATTTCAAATAATGGAATGAAGTAAAACAATTAATTGGTAAGTGATGGATGTCTTTTGTTAATGTAATGAATGTTAGAAATGTTCAATGACGACAATAGAAGCTACAAATATGTTTGTAACAATAAATTGGAAATTTATAACCACTACTTAATTTGAATGTATATATGTGTGTGTATATATATATTGAGTTGATTGGCATTTAAGCTTTAAATACGATAAGGGGAAACAAATTAATATTGCATTAATTGTGATTACATCTTTTAATTAAGATAAAGTGTAACGATCCATAACTTTTAACAACTTTAAAATGGCAGTATTTTGAATTTAAATAAAAAATTAAATTTGAAAAAAAAATTGAATTTTTGATGTTGAGTGTTTTATTTGACTAAATTTAATAGAATAAAATTTCTTTGTGAAATTTCAAATTTTGTTCTAACTTAGTCAAAGTTTGACTTTTGGTTAGAAAATTTAAATTTTAAAATTTTATTCTTTTTATATGATACTAGACGGAATTAAAATCTTCACTCGATTTTTCGTTTTGTCAAAATCGAAATCCTATTGATCTAAAAATATAATTACTATGAAAAATTGACATAAATTTGTTGTGTACATTTTTGTTTTTGGCTAAGTCTTATTAGGTTTGTTTGGTCTAATGCGCTCCTTAGTAAACCAAGAGACCCTTGGAACCCTAAGAGGCTTTTGACCCTTTCTTTTCCCGCCCATTAACCTTTTGTTTCCTATTTGATTAACAAGTGCGTATAGATTTTTTTTCTCATTGATAAATTTTCAGCGTACTCTTCTTCTTCCTCAAATCTACAGAACTCTAAAACTCCAAAATCACAAATCCGCAAACTCCATCCCTCCTCTCTTCAAAACCCTTTCATCCTCTATCCCCTTGTCGCCGCCCTTCACCACCAATTTCGTCCATCTCCTCTCTCCTCCTCTATTTTATAAAAAAACACAATTTGTTCGATTTTGCATTGTCGTGCTTTGCTCTACTTTTGGATTGTCGCTTTGGATAGGATTGATTAGCTTGCGTATTTGGATTTCAACTTTGATCTATCTATTTGTGTTGTCAAAAGCTCGCTAACCTCGAAAGGTGAACAATCAACGACGATTAACATTTTTATGGTTAGGTAAATAAACATCGACCGAAATGCTATGAGAAAAGTTTGCTTTAGACAGGAATATGTGATATAAGTTGTATGTTCTCTTGAATTTGTGTTATAATATTCACATGCACATGTTATTTTATATGTCACAAATATTATATTGCATTGATTTGATTTATTATCGCATATGTATGTTAAATTTGTCGCATATGATATGTTATTAATAAAATCATATGTTGCACATGTTATGTTAATAATATATCACCTATGCTATGTGGAAATAATGTGTTATGTTTTGGGAAAAATGACATGCCATGTTATTTTATTGTAAATCACCTTGCAAGTTCCTTATAAATACGTCATGATTTATATTTATATGTTATGTTAGTGTATGACATGTTAGAATTTGAAATATTCACTTATGCTGTTTATGATATGTGACACATGTGATATGTTAGTTATGCATGTGTATATATTAAATTGTTAATTCTGCACACATGTTGGTCATTAACATGTTATGTTATTTATGTTATTATTATTCTCACACTCCAAGTTCCTTAATAGTTAGCAAAAGCACTTTGGGTTGAAATGATATATACCCAATATAAAACCACTTTTGGTTTAAATAAAATGATTTAGAAATAAAATTGGGATACTGTAAGTTTAAATTTGTGTTTAAACTTGAAATTATGAAATTAAAATTTAATTGATTTAATGAAAGTTTTAGTTGGATTTTTAGATTTAAACTTTTTGTATGATTTTAATTAATAGCTTTAAGTGAAAATTTGAAATCTGAAATTGAATCCAGTAATGAATCGATTGGAAACGAACATGAAATTCAATATTTGTATTAAACCGATTTATAATGTGAAAGACGATGTTTATTTAAGCCTAAGCATTTCACTTATTGAGTTATCTGTACATTTGATTTGAGTTAACTTACTTACATAAGAATGTTAGTCCTGACTCAAGTGTTTTTGTTTTACTTTACGCTTGGGTCAGACCGAGTATTTCACTTTAGCGAAGATACTTATTTCTAAAGACGAAGATGGAGCCGAAGACCATATCTACTACTATTATAGAAATTATCTATTCTACCAGAAAAATTGTAAATTCTGAGTTTGTTAAAAAATAGCTTCATTAACTGTTTATGTATTTATTTTATGTATTATACTTTGTCCATCCGCTGCGAGATTCTGCATTTTGTTCTTTTATTTTATTTCATTTAAACAATCACATTAATAATCTGTTTTTTGAATAGTTTGAGTTAGAGATGTATGGTTTATTGTGGATTTAAGCTGTCCAAAAAGGGGGGTTGTTAAAGATGTCTTCGACTCTGTGCAGTTAAGCGCTCGGCAGATTCAATGCGGCGATTGTGCAAAAGGTCATTGTGGGGATACAGCGGGGATATAGTGGGACATAGTGGATGACTCTAAAATAGCATATAAAACTTGTACTTAATGTGCTTACAATTATATAAATGGTAATTAAATTAAAATTTAACATTCAATTGAATTATAATTAATACATAAATAATATTAAATAAAAAAATGTGCGATTATATTGTAAATAAATGTAAAACTATTATATAACATAATTGAATTTAGTAAAATATTAGAGTATTTTCATTTCTGAAAATATAATAAAAATTCAATTAAATAAATTAATTTCATAATTTTTATAATGTATAAACGCCATTTTTCAATTCATTTCTTTTCAAGAACATATAGTAGAAATAGCAGGAATAACGGGATATAGCAGAAATAGCCGTGCTTAAAGCGAAAATGCTATATTTGGGACTATATGGAAAAATCATAGCGGTAGAAATCCACTACAAGATATAGAAAGATTATAGCTGGATTATAGCAGGGTAATAGCGGGGCATTAACTGCACATCTTCGACTTTCTCAACTTACGGTATCCCATGGTCAAGAGTGAATCTGTTAGGTTAGAGTACTATTACTTCTAAACCCTACTCAAACGTTATTTTTAGCTCTCACAAATGGAAGAAATCTACTTTATTGGCTTTCAGTGCTAAGCACATGAGTAAATACTTTCCATAAACAAGTAAGCATACAAAGCATGATTAAGTCACACAAAACGCGATTAAGCCACATAAGCGACTTCTAATCCCCTTTTTGTTTAAATAATTCTTTTATTAATTAAAGCTTCTTTGTAAATACTATTGTGTGTGTGTATAAAATACCT
This sequence comes from Allium cepa, assembly GCA_030765085.1. Taxonomy (NCBI): domain Eukaryota; kingdom Viridiplantae; phylum Streptophyta; class Magnoliopsida; order Asparagales; family Amaryllidaceae; genus Allium; species Allium cepa. The sequence goes on along the minus strand of CM060935.1, from coordinate 444,464,577 downwards.
TTACAAAAGATATGTACATGTGTACTACTATTTCACTATTCATTTCTACTCTTTTTAATACTTTGAAATGTCCATATTTTTATCACAAACGGTATAATAATATTCGCAAATATTAGACAAGATTTCACATTTCCAAAAGTACAAATAAATAGGTGAAAAACAAATATCATTAAAATGTTGTTACTATAAACGCAAAACCATTTTATACTTGTCATTATCTTTATCATTTTAAAGATCTAAGTATATCTACATTTACTAAACAAATTAATATACTTTTAATTAACTTTACAAAAACATTTATTATAACATAAGTGTCATAATTTAGAACTGCTGTTATTCTTTTATAAAATACTTATTTACAAACTTATCTATATAACAATATTTACAAAATAATTATAGATAGATTTTAAATGTCTTTGTAAAATATTACTTAAAAATAACTAATTTATAATTTGTTAAAAAAATTACCATAAATGTTGCAAATGAAACCTTTTTCTTTAAAAATTAATATTTAATTATTAAAAATATATTTAACTTATAATCTTTTTTCAAACTCTAATCCATGTCATTAGACTTCCCTAACAAGATTCCACAAAGAAAATAAATTATAAACCATTTAAATCATGAGAAACTAGCCAAAATGTCGCATTGAAACAAAAACAATGCAACAAACCTAAAAGTGCTATAGTAGACCAAAGATAGTCTTTATAAATGCTATCTAAATTTCTAGACGTAGAGTAACATGAAAATGCATGATCTTCCTGGCCAGTTTTAACCACTCAAACAAATGATTTTTAATCGGTTTTTTTCACAGTAAGTAGCATACTTAAGCTACTTAAAATACATGAAAAGAAACACCTAAGTATATCTTCTAAAATAACTATACAGTTCTCTAAAATAATGTATTTTTCAAAGTGTATTTGCAGCGACCTTTTTGTTCCTAACATTCTCAACTTTGTTTGACCAGTTCTTCAAGGTTTGATACTCTAAATTTTTTACAGTATTAATTATACATATATTTCCTATTATAATGGTAAAGATACCGATAAGAATGTCTTTCAAATCATATTAAAAATTCCTAAAAGTAAGGCACTTCAAAGTGCTCATATAGCAACCTTTTTCTCGCTATAACTTTTCACAACTTTTCAACGAGTGATTTAAACTTTGAAATTATATAATAATAAGTACAATTATAGTACTTATTAAAACAGCAAAGAAACCCCTAGGATGTCTTCTAAAATTAACTTTAAAAATCGCTGAACAAAAGGTATTTTCAAAGTGCATCCGTAGCAATCATTTTACTACTAACTTTCACAACTTTGTTTCAAGAATTTTACAAATTTCCAAACCAATTTATTACTGCCCCATACATTAAAATATGTGGAGAGAACAACCAAAATATCTTATGTCATGATATATTAACATATTGCCAAAATGAGCAAGTAAAAGCAAGGGGATTTCAAAGTACTTTCATAGCGAGTCTTTCATTTCAACATTCACATACAACATTATCAAACATCTAAACATATAGTCTTAGCCACAAGACATGTTTTAGAGGGTTATAGCAGTGACAGTATTTCATATAAAGTTGTTATCTACTCTTCAAAGCAAGAGGGATCCAAAAGTTATAACTTGCATTGTCCTTAACTCTACATATCTTTATATTTATACACAACAAATACACACACAATATATGCATATTAATTGGTGATATGATTCACATAAATACAAGCCTACAACATGCTCGAGCACACAAGAACCAAAGAACCACTTCCTACCATCACCAAACTTCCAAAGATTCTGGTTTAGCACACACAAGCCAAGGCAATCCACCTACACCTTCAAGATGCTCATGACCCAAATTGTTTTGGGGTTTGTGTTCCACTTCTTCCACTTTTGAATTTCTTTCCATGCGTCCTACGGTAATCTAAGGCTATGGTTAAAGTTGGAAGAGGATTGGAGTTGTTTTGCTATAGGAAAATGAAGATTAAAGAGAGAAAGAAGCTTGAAATACTTAGGATATTTGCTCAAAATCCTAACAAAAGTAAAATGGAACAAAGGAGTGTGTTGTGTAGACTTTACCAAGGTTAGATGGCCTCTCCTAATCCTCCTTTAGCCGATCCAAGCACCCAATGCTCCCTCTATGCGCATAACTTTACACCTCACTTTATGAAAGAAAATGTCTCTTCCTTCTTTAGTTGTTTACCAAAACACCCCTCTTTATAAAATATCTAAAATTCCTTCGAGTAGCTTTTATTAGGAAAATTATGTTTAGTTTCTAATTAATGAAATATTAGTTAGTTAGACAAGCACAATAAGTTCGAATAACTTCTCTTGAGTAAAAGCTATTTATTGATAAAACGATTTTCGATCATATTATGGATATTTCTACGAACTATTTATTTTTGAAAAAAATTTCAAAAATATGTTTACCTTTATTTGTTATTAATTAAAAGGGGTTAAAAAGACTATTATACCATTTTAATCACATTAAACATAATATTTAAGTATTTAATTTATTCAGATGTTTAAATACGAAGTGTTTAAAATTTTGAGTCATTACAATAATCAAAGTGGAGCTTTCATTTTTAAGATCAACAGTATTCTCAAGTTAGTAGAACAGTGTAAATTAGTTACTTTGATATTTTCTGTCTGATCTTAGTTATCTTTACCAACAAAAAACTATCAAGTGAGTCATTCCATAATTATCAAATAACTATCAATGCTCAACCCCTTGTTGCCCCCCAACAGCCATGAGCAATACATTACCCAACATTTGGAGAGCATAACGTACTCTAGTCTCAACAGAAGCATCGATGTCCAGTTTCCATACATCTTGACTAGGAATACTCAAAATGATTTGCTTATCATATTGTCATATAATACACATGGTTGCAACTGCTATCACAAACACATCATTTATGGACTTCCTGACATATATACTTAAATTAACTAATTAATTATTTTTAACATTTTATAAAAAGTACATAATGGAAAGGAAACGCCTTTATTTTGATTAAGATTGGTGAGTTATATTTGTATAGCATATTACATAATTGCCCCTGTGGCATACACCTAACTCTATAGATCTTCTACTTGCACTTGGGGTCAATTATGTCTTATTCCAACTTCTCCAATCGGTTTCTTCAAAACCAATCAGGTCAGTCCCTCACTGAAAGGATACACTATTATGTTTTAATTATCTACTATGTCAATCAGCTCTCTTGTCAGTCAACTCTCTCCAACGCTGATAAACTGCCTTTATCATCTGGAACAATTCAGAGTATGTCTCTCAATATCCAGTGAATTCTAAGTTCTATTACAAGTTATATCATGACATTATTATCACATATATAATGTTGTGGGATTCTCAACATTTGGATCACCACTCAGCTCGGTTATAAATTTTTGCATTTACTATGTATATACAATGCTTTTATTGTGGCGCTATTCATGGTGATATACTTGGCCTTTTATTGAGTCATCCACATTTTCCCATTTGGAACGTTTCCAACTTCAAGCTTCTTAAACAAGCTTTGAATATGAATTTTATAATGACATACGGTACTCAATATCACATATGAAGTGTTAGTTAGAATACTCCTTCATAAGGAGTTCGTTGGTCTATAAAAACGATTCTCATGCATTTTATAAATACATGAGAACACTTTAAACTACAATTTAATAGCCTTTATTGGATTTTCTTAATGTATCAAATACATATACAAATCATAACATTAGAAACAACATAACATGTATAATAATTCCTATTGCCAAGCGTAAGAAATCCATCTTAATGATTCCTATTAAACATTTTAATAAGATGTTTCTGAAAATTGTCTGAGGCATTCCCAATGCCCTTTATACTCATTGTAAACGACATCATTTGAAAATCCAATGTTGAGTACTAAAACAACTAAAAACTGATTTTTAATGTAAGTACATCGTAAACAATCAGCGTGTTTTTTTCTTATATTTGGAAATATCAATATACCTTCAACATTCTTTCTTATGGACACGAGCTTCCTTTGAATTTTGACTATAATCAAACTATTTGATATTTCCGTTAAAATACTGTTCAATTTTGATGCTTGTCGAACAGTACTTTTGTATCGATTCTTAGATCATATCCAAAACCAAAAAACTCAATATCGGTCCCACTGACTTCGAGACACTTTAATTGTCATGTACAAACAATCTAGCCTAAATTTTTATCTAGAATTTTCTGTTTCAGTATATGTGTGCCAAACATAAAGTCATACTAGGTGATAGTTTTGTGAGTAAATCCAAATCAACTTAAGCACAATGAATGGAAAATCGGTTACACTAATTTCAATAATTAAAATTCATGATATTATTCTTATCTTTGTGGCTCATTATATTTCAACTGCATTTGTCTTTCTCTTAAACAAACATTTGTGATCGATGGATCATATATCTTAGGGTACAACTATCAAAATCATGTTTGGTAATGTACTTGGAATATATTTTAGATTTGTGCGTTGTACCATATCATATAGTCGGTACTCTTAAGGGTTTATTAAACAACCAAGGATTATTTATTCTTTATATTGGCAAGAAACTCATAGTTTTTCTTTGATATGCTAGAATACTCATTAGACATTCTAATGTGTTTTATTCATTTAGGTTTGGCAAATTTCATTTCCTCACTTGTAATCAGTTTTAACCTTGGATCATATCCATATCAATTTTACTACTAATACTTTCCCAAGAATTTCTTTGCTATGAAGTCTATATTTCTTGAAGCAATAATTGTTTCTTATTGCAACAGAACGAGCATTCATATACATTTTGAATTGCCATACATTGAACTTATTTGGTATATGTTCATAATATTTAGGTCCATAACATCAATCATCTAATGACTATCTCCTCAAACTTCTTTTGGTGTGATTCACACAAGATCCTTACGTATAATTATTACATACTGTCTCTTAAACCACACAACCCTTCAACTCCTTAGCCTAGGACATGATGGGGTTTCTGATAAATCCTTATCTTATATGATTATGTAAACTATTCTCTGGATGATAATTTCAACATTGCATACAAATGTTAAGTATACACCTTATAGACAGAATTTAACTCAACTCCACTCAATATTAATTGTGCTTTGTCCACCAAGTTCGATTACTCCTTATCAATACATCATTATGTATTATATGGAGGAGCGACCCTTAGGACTGAATCTATTTGGAACTCCTTCCTATATACTTACCCATTCGATTAAATCAAATCATTTCTTTTTTATTTTATTTTACTTCAATTTTATATTCTATGAACTTATCATAGACATTCCTCATATGTATCAAATACATACATTAATGCTTGCGATAATTCATCAATGAATATAATGAAGTATATGGACCGTTTTGGTATTATCAAACTTGTGATTGCATACAGCTATATGTATCATCCCGAAGAGTTCATCAAACCTTACGATGCTCCCACAGAATGGGTGCTTTGCCTTTAATTATCTGAGGTATAATTCACTAGTGCCATATGATTCATAATCATATGATTAAAGAATTACATCTCAGAACCATAGCTTTGTCTATAATTACAAAATAATTGTAAATAATTTTAGATACTTCAGTATTTTCTAACGTCACTTTCTTATGGAAATAAATGTCACACTATAGTTTTATTTCATAACGAATGTTATAATATTCTCATTGAAATATAACCATGTCCATTCTTCAATTATCACCGAAGAACATATATCATTTCATAAATAATGTGCGGTACATTTCACAAAAATAATTTTTGTAATATCATGCAATCAATAAGTGCTATGTGGCATGCTCTAACTGTTTATGTCATTACTATAATAGCATATTAAATTTGGAGGTCCATCATCAACTTAATATAGAGTATTTATTCATATACTATAACTAGTCTGCACTGGGGAGTTCTTTGATCAATTATCTTGAACTCAAAGAAGTAAATCTTATAGAAAACAATTTTATATATAAAAATACATTATAGAATAGAAATCATATTTCTTATTCCAATATTAAGCATCAATTATTATTTTATAAATTTCATTTCTATTATTTCCATATGAGGCAAAAGTGATTATTCAATCTCTTTATCCCAACTGTACCTTAAATCACGTCTACTCTTGTACATTCCTTTTCCTTTTTAAATGGTCAAACCATTCAATAGAAATAATTTACTACCATATCATAACGGACTCTTTATAAAAGTGCATTCGATAATCCTTCAAATTTAAGTACATCAATTATTTTGCAATTTCATCAAACTGATCGAACTGACATTTCATCAATTGAGTTCTTAGATCCCTTTTGCAGTTTTGGTCAAGTGTCATATTTAACACAATATGATCTTCATTTTAATCAATCAAATTGATTACTTGATCTTATAGTTATTTTATTCATTTATATCGAACAAATTAATTTCATCGGAGTATCTTACAATACAAATTACGACCATTCTCCATATAACACAGTCTCAAGCAATTGAGTTCTTAGATCCTTTTTGTAGTCTTGTAGTTCTTTTATAGTTCAAAACTCATAGAAAGCATTACACAATGTCGGTAAATAAACATGTAAGCGACCAAATTACAATTGTATTTAGTAGTTGTAAAATAAGATACTTGCATAGGTATAGAAAACATTAACATGCAAGAAATATTTAATAGTTATATGACATCTCTATTTGTCAATCTTGAATTTAGATAATTTGTATATATGATTGACAAAATTTTATCAATCATATTAAATGCATAAATTTATAAACATAATTTATTATAATCTTATAAAGTATATGTTCTTACAAAATTAGAAAGGTTAAAAGTTATCATTTCATTTTTCTAATAAGGCTCCCACTAGTCTTTTATGTTCAACCAAACCCTAAGTCGAAACATAGAAGTATTTTCACTTCACTAATTAGTATTTGGACTTGTATATCTTAGGATTCTGACCTTGAGGAAAGCTTATGTAACATCCCATATCTTAAGACCCAAAGCTAAGTGCTAAAGATGCTGCAGTCATCCATAGTATTTACTTTAGGTGATAAAATACGGTAATGTTAATGGTATCTATAATATCAGAAGCACGTGAATACGAAATAAAATCCACACAGATCGAAAAACAACTTTTTCTATTACATTTCAAATTAATATTTCATATTCAGTTGCATAATCCCATAATCGATTCCCAAGTTTTTGATCAAATATACTTATTAAAATATTACGCCAAGAGCCACATTTGAAGATGCCACGTTGGATGATCAGATTACTAAATAGACAAATCAATCTTAATACAACACGACGGTAATAACACTAAATAACTTCTATATAGCTAGCTTTGCCTCCTACATGTCTTTGGAAGCTTATTTGTCCAACATACTAAACCTGAAAAACTTCAACTCTCAATCTACTCAAATCATATTTTGAGCACCCGAGAGTTTAAAAGGAAAACATAAAGTTCGATCCAGACATAAAGCCTGGTGTGATTAATACTATTACATTTCTATTTACTGATATTAAGTGAGACCATGCCACTTAGCGGAATGAGTTTGTCCTCACTATCCTATTAAAAGCATATCTTTTGCAGATCAAAACTCGCAATCAAACTGATTAAAGCAATACTAGCAATATCATATATGCACATAAAATCAGGTAATCAATGAACTATCTGTCCCCATAATATAGTTTTGTTCGGCGAATTATTAACCATTGGCTGACTTGGGCCTATCAAACATAACCAATTGTCTAACATCTATTAGACATACTACCAGCTTTCTACCTTCAACTATTTTCTTCAGGTTTAACTAAACCTGATGGTTTTACGGACTTACCAATAACCTATCCACTCTCTGTATATTCCTTTCTGTGTGTAACATCGTTTTAGTCTTACCTGTGACAAAGCCCTACAAACTAAAATTTTGACTAATATTTGCTAGGTGTTTATTACCTAAAGCATAGGGCGCACTGCTATATCACTCTCATCTAGTATTCTAATATCTGAGTCATTTACTTAGGGTTAACTACCCTATCAAATTTTCCTTGAAAACATTTCTTTCATATTAATTTAACCCTTTAAATCATACTTAAACAAAGAAAATATACTCTTTTCTTTACTCGAATACTTTTCTATGATATATGCTTTACACGAAACAATGTTGATGAAATATAATGGGATTATCTATCCCTCCAAAGTAAGTTAAAAACCCTTTTTAACTTAAAAGATCTTAAGCCATGAAACCAAGGTAAACCATTTGAAACCTTTGCTTAAAACTTTAAACAATACCTTTCAAATCCATCGAAAGTACCCCTTTCAAAGTAAGTTAACTAGTATACCATGAAACACTAGGCCGAAAGGCCAAAACATACCTTTCGAGAACCTTCTAAAAATAGATCATTCGAAACCATTGAAGTATCCCTTCTAAAGCATTATAAACCTTAGACATTCTCTTTTCAAAACACTTTAAACTTGCCTTTCGAAAGCATTGGAAACCTTACATTTAAAGAATCAAGTAAGCCTTTCGAAAAAATTGGGGTACCTCCCCTTCGAAGCCTTCATTATAAACCTATAAAAAGCCTTAAAGTCCTTTATTTAAAACAAACCTTTCAAAATCATTGGGTTCAAGCAAAAGTTTGTGGAACATACTTCGAAACCATTTAAAACCGTTCCTTTCGAAACCTTTGGGTTTATCTTCTACTAGAACAAAGAGTCTTAAAAGAACTGGGGTGAAAGCAACGCATTTGAAAACATTATTCGAGAAAGTGCATGGTTTTGAATCCAACCCTTTCGAAAGCATAGTGAAGCAGATTCGTAGTAAAAACGAAAGCACCCTTTCGAAACCATTGTTTAAAGGCAATAAAAGCGGCCTTAACTAGGTCGAAAGGTAGAATGCGGCAGTTGGGTTTCGAACCCTTACGGAAGCTTGTTTTAGAACAAAAATGTGGCAACCCACTTAAAAGCCCTTTTCATATAAGCAAAAGCAGTTGGACTAAGTCAAAAGCCAATATAACCCCTTCGAGAGCATTCACTGTAAGCAGAAATAGTTCAAAGTTTATAAGCACTACTTCTACCCCATCAAAAGCATGTTTCGACTCTATACCTTCCGCCTTTGTCCAATCCACTACCTACCAACTTGTTGATACCATGTGCATTGGTTTCGATTTGGTCAAGGGCGGAAGTATGGGTTCAAAAGCTTGCAAGGATGTGGCGAAGTAGTAAATAGTATCTAAACTATTTTATAGCTATCTAAACTAATTGCTTTTCAACCGACTTCCCTATTTTTTGTAATACTATTGGTTGCCAATTCTATTTTAAAAATCCCTTCTAAAGATGCTGCTGAATTTAGTAATTAACAATTTAAAACATTTAACAAATTGCTCATTCTCCTTTTATAACATATAAAACATTTAAGTCATATACCTTAAATAATTTTATATCTTTAATAAAATACATAGAAAAATTCCCATAAATCACTTTTAATACGTTTTCTAACATATTTAAATTTCTTAACCAAAGCTAACATATAATAGCCGAAATTAATTTAAACCCAATTTACCTGTTTTCTTTACTAGAAAATTCATCGTAAATTCATAACAACTTAGGAAATTATGAAACTTGAAACTCATCTCTAAACTAGTATTTTTGACCTTGTATCAAAAATGCAAGTCATATGGATGTCATTTGATAGGTTTTTCAAATCAAACCTTATCATAAAATTTATATAAAACAACATAAATCATCAACAAGCATATATATAAACAATAAAAACATGAAATTTTACTTGCAATTGGATCTTATATAGAAACCGAAAATAATGAAAAGGAGATGTAATCTATTATTCACCATAGCTTGTTGTTAAGGAGTTTGGGATTCGCCCTTGAATTGATTTGATTAAGCTTCCTTCTTGAATTCTTGCTTAATTTCCTCTTATTTTCTTCCAATGGCGGTCGACCAAGCTCTTGGTTTAGTTTTAGTTTGTAAATAGTGGAAATGAGAACAAGATAAGGGATTAGGGTATAAGAATATAACCTTTTTCTATTTTGCCCTTATCTTATTACCTTTACTTTCATTTTAAATTTTCATTTGTTCATTCATTAAGGCACAGCTACCTTATAGTTATACAAATCTTAATCTCTTAACCGCTTTAATCTTTACATTATTCAATTTAATTTATGTAATTAAATCTCATGAATAATATTAGTCAAAATTAGGATCATTACAGACTCCCCTCTTTAAAAAATTTAATCCTTGAAATTACGATAAGGTACTCCTAAAAATCAATTGCAAAGGTAAAACATACCATGAAACAAGTCAGGATAACTATCACTAATCCTACTCTCAGTTTCCCAAGTACAGCCTCTCTCGTCGTCACTCTACTGGACCTTGACTATTCTGACTGCTTTTTCCGTAATCTCTTCTCATCCTTTTCAATTATACGAACCTATTTTCCAACTGTAGTCATATCTGGTTCCACAACTAAATCATCTAACGCAGTCAGTGCAATAGTTATTTCTGGATCTTGAATACACTTCCTTAGATGAGAGACATGAAATACATTATGGACTCCTACCAAACTATTCGGTAACCCTATCTATATGCGAGTTTCCTGATCCTTTCTATAATCGGAAATGGTCCAACGAATCTCCTTGCCAATTTTCTTGATTTTCCAAATCTGATTACACCTTTCATCGATAATATCTTAAAGAAAACATGATCTCCAACTGAGAATTCCAAGTTTTCTATCTCTTATCAGCATAACTCTTCTCCTAGACCGAGCTTCCTTCATTTTAGATCGAATTAGCTCAATCTTTTCCAAAGCTTCCCTAACCAAATATGGACTAAGAACTAACCTATTATTGCCCTCTAACTAACAAACGGGAGATTTGCATGGCCTTTCATACAAAGCTTCAAAAGGTCTCATCCCTATACTAGTTTGATAGCTATTGTTATGCGAAAATTTGACTAAGTGTAGATGGTTTTCCCATGATCCCTTAAAGTCTAGCACATAAGCTCTTAACAAATCCTCTAAGACTTTGTTAACTCTCTTTGTTTGCTTATCTGTCTATAAATGGTAAGCGGTAGTCATCTTGAGCTTGGTACCTAAAGTATCCTGTAGACTTTTCCAGAACTTTCTAGTGAATAAGGAATCTCTGTCACTTACTATACTACTTGAAATTCCATGCAGTTTAACTATATTCTCGATGAATAATTTAGCTAAAACTGGTGCAGTTCTGGGGACTTAACTGGAATGCAATAGGCACTCTTGGTCAGTCTGTCCACTATAACCCTTACACTTTCATTTTCTCGATTAGACCTCGGTAACCCATCTATAAAATTGTTGAGATAGAATCCCATTTCCAAATTTAAACTTCTGAAGGCTGAAGTAATCCACTTTGTTTCTATTGCATGAATTTTACCTTTTGACAGTTCAAAACACTGTTTAACCGATAAGCCTACATCTCTCTTCATACCTTCGTAAAAGAAACTCATTTTCATATCCTAACACATCTTAGTCCCTCTCAGATGAATAGTGAACTTTAAACGATGGAATTCTCCTAGCTTCCTAATGTTTCCCACATTTGGAACACATAGTCGTCCTTTCTTCCTCAACCACCCATTCTGATCAAGATTGAAATCTTTCAAGTCATCACTCTCTGTTCCATTTCTTAATTTTCTTATCTGTTCAGCTAATACTGGATAATCTCCTTGCTTAAAATCAATCCTTTCGATCATCACTGGTCAAACTTCTAGACATGAAAACATAGCAATTTATTTGCTAGAATTACTCTTAAATCTCCATCATACTCCACATGTAGTTAATGTTTCTAAATCTTTCCATTCAGCTATCATTGCCGATACTACATTTGGATGTTTTCTACAAAGTGCATCTGCAACCTTATTGCCTTTCCCTAATGTGAACTCAATACCAAAGTCATAAGTGGCTAAAAATTCTAACCACCTCTGCAATCTCATATGCAACTCTTTTTGAGAGAATAAATACCTCAAAGACTTATGATCCATATACAACTCAAATCTTTCCTTGAATAGATAATATCTCCATGCCTTAAATGCAAAAATTACTACAGCTAATTCCAAATCGCGAGTTGGCTATCTAACCTCATACAACCTGAGCTGTCGAGAAGCGTAGGCAATCACTTTACCTCTTTGCATTAACACAGCTCCTAAGCCTATTCCACAAGCATCAGTGTACACCACTAAGTCCTGATTCCCATCAGGAACAACTAACATAGGTGCATTTGTCAATGAGTGTTTTAGCTTCTGGAATGCTTCCTCACACTTATTAGTCCAGACAAACTTCACATCTTTTCGAGTTAGCTTAGTCATCGGTGCCTCTATCTGTGAAAAATCCTTAATGGATCTCTGATAGTAACCAGCTAATCTAAGAAAATTTCTTATCTCAGTCACTGTCTAGGGGTCTCTTCCAATTATTCACTTTGCCTCAGTCTTAGCCGGATCCACTGACAATCTTTTCTTTGAGACTACATGACCAAGAATCTTCACTTCTTTCTTCAAAAAGTGATATTTTGAAAATTTCTCTTTCAGTTGATGCTGTCTCAGCATCTCAAGCACCACTCTAAGATGAACTTCATGCTCTCTTTCATCCTTAGAGTATTTCAAAATGTCATCTATGAACACTAACACGAATATGTCCAGATACTCTTGGAAGATCCTATTCATCAAATCTACAAAGAATGCTGGTATATTAGTTAGTCTGAGTGGCATCCTTGTCCTAAACACTGTCAAAGGAATACTATCCTCAGCCACTCTAAGCTGATGGAATCATGTTGCCAAATCCAATTGGAAAAATACTTTGGCTCCACTCAACTGGTCGAACAAATCGTCAATTCTAGGTAACAGATATCGATTCTTTATCATCTTCTCATTCAACTTACGATAATTGATAAATTACCTTAACAATCCATCTAATTTCTTTACAAACACCGTGGCTGCTCTCCAAAGCAAACTGCTTGGTCTGATAGAACGTTTACCTTCTATATCCACCTACTACACCTTTAACTCCTTCATCTCGGAAGGTGTCATTCTACTTGGCGGTCTACTCATTGGTTCTGCTCCTGATACTAAATCTATTTGAAACTCAATGGCTCTTTTTGGTGGCTGTCCTACTATAGGTTCAAAAATATATGCGAATTCTCTAATAATGAAAACTCGATTCAACTCGTCTTTTGCCTCCATAATACCCAATAAAGCTTTAACCTCAAAACTAGGGAATTCTACTGAGTATGTAATCCAATCACTACAATCGGGGAGTTCAAGTGATATTTCCTACGAAATCAAATACATGCAAATTGCAAGCAAATACATGACCCAACAATTTAAACTCTAGGTGGTCACATCCCATCCCAAGAGTCACATAACCTTCTATTGGGTTCGCAAACCTTAAGGATAGGTATGAGTATTCTAGGTTAAGCTTATCTACCATAAAACAAGATATAAAAGAATGCAATGCACCAGTATCAAATAGAACTCTAACTGACATACCATGAATCAAAAGCGTACCTTCCAACACAGCATTTCCTTTCTCCTCTGTTGTTGTTCTCGAGGTAGTTGGCTCTAATGCAAACATCTTGCCTTTTCCATCTCTGGTTAGCTCCTTGCACTAATTCTTATAATGTCCAATTTGATCGTAGTTGAAACATCTCACTCCTTTCTTGTCAGCAGCTTTCTTCCCTTTGCATGTCCGATACTCATGAGCATAGTGTCCCTTCTTGTCACACTTATAACAACTACATCGGCCTTTCCTTTCTTGGCAGCTCCACTCTTTAGAGTGCCCTTCTTATGGAAAAACTTTCTCTTCTGGTTCCGCCCACTCCGAACTTCCCCTACTTTGCTACCATCATGAAAAGCAAGCATCTCCTCCTGTCTCAAAGCCGTCTCCACAAATACATCACATGGATTCTTGAAATGTGCCGGAGTCACTTTAGCTAGTTCTGGTTTTAGTCCGCGGATGAACTTCTCGTTCCTTTTAATAACTGTATCGACCATAGCATATCTGTATCTCAGTAGCACCTTAAATGTGGTTGCATACTCAAGCACTGTCATATCTCCCTACTCTAACTCCATAAACCTTCTAAGAAAAGTTGAATTAGAAATTTCAAACATAAATTGTTCCTCAAACCTCCTTCTAAATTCAGCACAAGTTATGGTCTCCTCATTGACTCCCACAATAACACTGTTCCGCCAAAATAGTGTTGCTTCTTGTAACTGTCTAGAAGCAAGCCTTCTCTTTTTCTCATCATTAAGTCTCAAATCAGCAAAGATTCTCTCGCAATGAAGTAACCAATTCTCCACTTTAATTGCATCTTCGGTCTCGATAAACGGTTTTCCTCCCAGGCTGGCAAAATCTCTACTCAATACAGCATAGTTATTGACCACAGAGCTCCTTGATTTCCTCCTTCAACATTTTCCCCAACTAATCCAGCAGCAGCTCCAGCTTGCATCATGTTGACAAAGAATTGATACATAACTCCCATATTAACTTGTGGCGCTCCAGCACCTACATTAGCAGCTTGTGCCTGACCTGAATTCCTCCTAGTGTTTGGTCTGGCATTCCCATTCGTTGTGATGCTTCCTCCACCAATGTTAACTCTTCTACTTCTAGCATCCATATCCTATGTCCATAAAATCCACATTTGAGTCTTTGTAAGATACAGAAGAATAGCCTAAGAGAGATGGAAGAATAGAGATAAAGCGCGTGCGCGTATGTGTTTATATATATATATATATATATATATATATATATATATATATATATATATATATATAGAGAGAGAGAGAGAGAGAGAGAGAATACAAGTATGTTACTATAGCGTTATCCAATACCCCAATCTTTTCACTAATTTCTAAGGATTATGTTTTCAAAAATTATTTTAAGTTTGAAATTTGTTTCAAGTTTTTCATAAACCCATGCTCTAATACCAAATTGTAACATCTCCTCTCTTGAGGCTCGAAGCTAAGCGTTACAGATGCTCCAGTCATCTATAGTATTAGCTTCCAGTGACAAAATCCGGTAATGTTGATGGTATTCATTATATCAGAAGCACATAAGTATGAAATAAAATCAAAACAGATATAAAACAACTTTTTTTGATTACATTTCAAGTCAATATTTCATATTCAGTTACATAATCCCATAGATTCCGAGGTTTTGATCAATTATACTTATTACAGAATTATGCCAAGAGCGACATATCAAGATGCCTCCTTAATTGATCAGAATACTAAATAGACAAATCATCCTTAATACAACACATCGGAAATAAAACTAAATAGCTCCTATATAGCTAGCTTTGCCTCCTGCATGTCTTTGGAAGCTTATTTAACCAACCTACTCTTTCTGAAAAACCTCAACCCTCAGTCTACTTAAATCATATTTTGAGCACCCGAGAGTGTAGGGGGAAAACATAAACTTCAAGTCATACATAAAGCCTGGTGTGAACAATACTATTGAATCTTGGTTTACTGATATTTAATCAGACCACATCGCTTAGCGAAACGGATTTACCCTTACTAATATCCTTTTAAAAGCATATCTTTTGCAAATCAAAACCCGCAATCGAACTGATTAATACAATAGTAGCAATATCACATTTGCATATAAATCAGGTAATCAATGGACTATCTATCCCCATAATATAGTATTGTTTGGCTAACTATTAATCATTGGCTGACTCGGGCCTACCAGACATAGCCAATTATCTAACATATGTGATACACACTACTGGGCTATCTACCTCGACTATCTTCTTCTATGGTCAATTGAACCTAATGGTTTTGTGGGCTCACCAATAACATATCCTCTCTCTGTATGTTTCTTTCTGTGTATAACATCATTTTACCTGTGATAAAGCCATACGTACTAGAATTTTGGACTCATATTAGCTAGAGGCCTATTAGATAAAGTATAGGGCGCGATCCTATACCAGTCTCATCCAGTATTCTAATATATGAGTCATTTACGTAGGGTTATCTACCCATCAAATTTTCCTTTAAAATATTTCTTTCAAATTTATGTAACCCTTTAAATCATACTTAAATAAGGAAAATATACTCTTTTCTTTACTCAAATATCTTTTCCATGATTTGTGCTTTACATCAAATAATGTTGATGAAATATAATGGATTACCTATCCCTCCAGATAATTAAAAATTCTTTTAGCTTAAAAGCTCTTAGGCCATGAAGCTAAGGTAAACCATTCGAAACCTTTGCTTAAATCTTTAAACAATACCTTTCAATTTCATTGAAAGTACCCCTTTCAAAGTAAGTTAACTACTATACCTTGAAACATTAGGCCGGAAGGCCAAAACATACCTTTCGAAAACCTTCTATATATAGACCTTTCGAAATCATTGAAGGTATCCTTCGAAAGCTTTAAAACCTTAGACATCATCTTTTCAAAACACTTTAAACTTGCCTTTTGAAAGCATCGGAAACCTTCCATTTAAAGACTCAAATAAAACTTTTGAAAACATTGGGGTACCTCCCCTTCAAAACCTTCATTGTCCCTAACTTAAACAAAACTTTCGAAAGCATTGGGTTCAAGTAAAAGTTTTTGGAACATAGCTTCGAAACCATTTAAAATCATTCCTTTCGAAATTTTGGGTTTATCTTCTAATAGAACAAAGGGTCTTAAAAGAACTAGGGCGAAAGAAACACTTTCGAAAACAGGATTCCTTAGAAAAAGAAAGTGGATGGTTTTGAATTCAACCCTTTCGAAAGCATAGAGAAGAGGCTTCATAGTAAAAGCGAAATCACCCTTTCAAACCATTGTTTAAAGGCAATAAAAGCGGATTTAATTAGGTCGAAAGGTAGAATGCGACAACAAGGTTTCGAACCCATTCAAAAGCTTGTTTTAAAGAAAAAAGGCAAAAACCCATACCCTTTATATAAAAAAAAGCAATTGGACTAAGTTGAAAAATAATATAACCCCTTAGAAAGCATCATTTGTACGCAGAGATAGTTCAAAGTTTATAAGCGCAACTTCTACCCCTTCAAAAGCTTGTTTCGACTCTATACCTTCCACCTTTCTCCAATCCACTATGTGCCAAGACAATGATATCATGTGTATTGGTCTCGACTTGGTCAGGGGCGGAAGTATGGGGTCGAAAGCTTGCAAGGAGGTGGCAAAGTAGTAAATATTATCAAAACTATTTTATAACTATTTAAAGTAATTGCTTTTCAACTAACTTCCCATATTTGTCAAAATACTATTGGTTGCCAGTTCTTTTTCAAAAATCCCTTCTAAAGTGCTTTCGAATTCAGTAATTAACAATTTAAAACATTTAATAAATTGCTCCTTCTCTTTTTATAAACATGTAAAACATTTATGTCCCATACCTGAAATAATTTTATATCTTTTGTAAATTACATAGAAAAATTCTCCAAAAAATCCCATAAATCACTTTTGATACATTTTCTAACAAATTTAAATTTCTGACCCAAAGCTAACATATAATATCTGAAATAAATTTAAACCCAATTTACCCATTTTCTTTACTAGAAAATTCATAATAAAGTCACAACACCTTAGAAAATTATGAAACTCGAGACTCGTCTCTAAAATAATATTTCTGACCTTATATCAAAAAGCAAGCTATATGGATGTCATTTAATAGGTTTTTCAAATCAAATCTTATCATAAAATCTATATAAAGCAACATAAATCATCAATAAGCATATATATATATATATATATATATATATATATATATATCCATTTAAACAATCAAAATATGTCATTTTACTTGTAAAACAATTTTGGATCTTATATAGAAATCGAAAATAATGAAAATGAGACGTAATCTATTATTTACCTTAGCTTGTTGTTAAGGAGTTGAGATTTCCCCTTGAACTGATTTAATTAAGCTTCTTTCTTGAATTCTTGCTTAACTTCCTCTTGTTTTCTTCTAATAGTCGCCGACCTAGCTTTTGGTTTGGTTTTAATTTGTAAATATTGGAAATGAGAATGAGATAAGGGTTTAGGGTATAAGAATATAGCATATTCCTATTTTTCCCTTATCATATTACCTTTACTTTCATTTTAAATTTTCATTTGTTCATTCATTAAGGCATGGCTACCTTATAATTATACAAACCTCAATCTCTTAACCATTTTAACCTTTACATTATACTATTTAATTTATCTAATTAAATCTCCTTAATAATGTTCATCAAAGTTAGGATCATTACAAACTAATGTTAACTGGCTTTTTGACCAAGCAGATTTTAACTAGAGTTAGAACATCAAGATGAATTCGAAACAATTCATGAGTTTGGAAACGTACTTAGAAGGACCGTAGAACTGTGCTCAACAAGTTTCAAGGGAAAAGGAGCAAAATGGAGAATTCAATACCACGAGGAACCACTCGATATCGAGACTCCATTTTGGACCTCCTGAACCCCTTGCACTTGAAGTACTGCCTCAAGTGATTATCATGGAGCGCTTTTCCCAATGAATAGACGAGCAATTCTAAGAATTTATGAGAAGAAAGCAAAGATAGAAGAAAAAGACAAGCGATATGAAGTATATTTATAGAAAAAAACTCCACCATCATGGATAAGTGTTTGGAATGCAATGACTCGGAGATAGGAAGGCAACATAGCTGAAAAAAGAGAAGAGTCCACCAACAGAACCTATCGATACCAAGAGGAACCACTTGGTATCGAGTGATTTTTATTGACGATCGGGCCGACTTTGGCACTCGTACACCTTTAGACTTTGATCTAAATCTTCTACTTCATGGGCCTCCGAGTCTACTAGAGAATTCCCCATAAATACAGATCCTATGGCTACTAAAATAGGACTTTTGACACTTCACTCTCTTTAACTTCTTTCTCTCCTCTTCACAGTCACCAGGGTAGACATTTTGGACTGTTGTAGACTTTAGAAACTTGTCAATAACTTATACTTATGGCCCACAATTAGATAATCAATAAATTACAGTGGACATAGGCTAGAGATTGCCAAAGCACTATAAAAATTCATGTTTATCTTTTCCTTTGGTATTTGCTAAATCTCATCTTTTATATAGGTTTTGGGGTGTTGAGCCATTTTTGGCATCAATATTTTGGTGCTTTCATTGAGCACTGAACTCAAGATCAGATCTAGCATGCTATTTTGGGTTTAAAGAGATCTAATAGTTAGATATAAAAGATTTGCTTCGAAGAATTAGGAATCTCGCTAATAGAAGTCAATGACACCTAAGAGATCTAGAAGATCGTTAAGAGCAGTAGTTGGTGCTGATGAAAGGAATAATCACCAAATTGAAGTCAGTAACTAGAAATTAATACCAGACTCATTTACTCAGCATGAATTGGTTACAAGGGGAGAGCATGATAAGATACTATAGGAAATGAACCAGAAGTTGGTTGATAGCTAGAAATTAAGCTTTGATGAAGAAGCCGGATGCTAGCATAGCACTGCCAATCCAGTAACCGCAAAGGACTAAAAGGAATAGGAGAGAAGCTTCTCCCCTAGATATGAAGAAGATAACTTGTCTGTTTCTGGTCAGGACAAACGAAATGGAAAGGGAAAGAAGAATGAAGTAGTTGCTGGACTAATATAAGAGCCACTAGAGGAAGAAGAAGTGCTTCCCTAATAACAAAACCACTACGTGCTGACCGAAATGGGATCGGTACCGAGAGGCATTCTGGAAGACATAAGGGACAGAATGCTAAAGCATTGAATATGTTTGACTCAGAAGATGATCTACACCTTGACGATGATGACCGTGAACTAGATGTTAAAGCTAATTGAGTTGAACTTCCTATAGTAGAACCAACTAGGTATCAACGAAAGACTGGAGGATTGGTTCTACTAAAGTCTGGAGAGCCTAGATGTTAATGGAAAATCGATAGCATTTGTAGAGCCCACCCTCGGTGCAGCTCGTGATAATCGTCCTTTAAAAATACCATGCCAGAAGGCATACATAGCAAATATGGTTAAACGGTTGGTGGAAGAAAGTAAAGGAAGAAAGAACGAGGACTGGGGCTCCATGCCAAGTAAGGCCGCGTTCACAGAGAACATTTTGAGAGAAGAGTATCATAAGAAGTTTACGATGTCGACTATGCCATTATACAATAGGACTACCGATTAGAGGAAAAATTTGCTCAAGTACGAATGGCACATGGACAGTGCCAGGTTGATGGATGCTATTCATAATAGGTGTTTTCTCATCTCTTGGAAGGTATTCATCGATGTGGTTCACTAGGCACGTGCCAAGGTCCATATCGCCTTTAATGAGTTGGCTAGGAAATTCTTAGAGCAGTTCCGACTACTTGCTGCATGACCTAAGGATATGGTATCCTTGTCGTGTATATCTTAAGGACTGAGGAATCACTAAAAGGGTTCTACAATCAATTCAAGATTACTATTATAAAATTAAATAATCTGAAGGAAGATTTGGTAATCATGGCCTTAGTCCAAGACATACACTTAGATACAGATTTTAGTAGATGGTTAAAAATGCAGCAACGTGTGCTTTGGAAGAGTTCCATCGAAAGGCTAATCAGCTTCTAAGATTAGAAGAGGTGAGTCAAGTTTTAGAAAAAACCAATAACGAACAATCTAAGGAAGTTATGTAGAGCAATGTGGCTATAAAAAAAGTTGGAGAAAGCTATGTTAATGCAGCGGTTAATGTTGGAAATTATGGTAACTAGAAAAAGGAATTAAGGCCCTAAAGGTAGGCGTAACGAAAATAAGAAACGTCCAAGGAATATGAAAACAGAAGACTATATACCCCTGAATAATACGTTGGGAAACATATACCCTGCTCAAGGGTCCGATCGATATAAAAGCCACCCAAGAAGGAGGAAATCGAGAAGGAAAGGTGCTCTAGAAAGTTTTATTGTTTCCATGAAAATTACAGACGCAAGACGAATGATTGCCGATAATTAAAGGATCTCACTGAAGAACTAAAAAGGAAAAAAAGCTTTAATAATATGTTAAAGAGCCATAAGAAGGCGGTCAAGTTGCGAGACCCCAAGGGCCACTTGCCCAAGAGGCTCAGTCTTCGGACCAAGCAGAGAAGGTCCAAAGAGAAATTATGGAAGCCTGGTTATCAATACCATAACCGAAGGACCTCATCCAATTGAGAAAAACTGAAGGGAAATGGAGCAATATGTCAACTCTCTAAAGTACGTATTACAGGAAGACTACTTTCATATAGAAGACGAAGCTCCGACCAAGCGACATAAACTAATAATTGATGATGTTTTGTTCAAAAATAGGAATGCTAATGGAGTCAATGCACCAGCTTTCAACCCCATGATGATAACGGCAAGTATTGGACTGGCAACGCTATGTCGTACCTTGGTGAATATTGGAAATTCCGTGAACATAATATTCAGAAGGACAGTCGATCAAATGAAGATTAACATGAAGGAGGCTAGGGCCTGTGTAACATCCGCCTACTTGGAGGCCCAAAACTAACGGATACGGATGATGTAGTCATCCTAGTTATTAATCCTCGACGATCAAATACGTGGTTTTAGATTCATTAATACACAAAAACACATGAATATGGAAAATTTTAAAACTTCAAATAAAATCACATTCCATTTCAAAACATTTATAGTTCATTACATAATCGTATACTAGTAAACCACATTTAGAGATAATATATTTATTGCAACATGCGCCAAGAGCAACATATGAAGAAGCCCCTTTGGATAATCAGAGTATATACAAGCAATATAACAACTTTTCCATTGCAAACAACGCAACGGAATCAAATAAATGAAAACTCTATATAGCTATCATGCCTCATGCATGCCTTTGGAAGCTTCATTCGTCTAATGAGGTACCTGAAAACCTCAACCCCGAACCACTCAAAATCAATTGAGTGCTAGAGAGTTTAAGGGGAAAACATAAACTTCGAGTCAGACATAAAGCCTAGTATGAATGATAATCTACCATCTCAAATCATTTAGATGTCTAGTGAAACCAAGCCACTTAGCGGAACGGGTTTCCTCTTACTAGTATCCTAAAACCTTTTTAAAATCATATACTCTACTCCTACATCCACGATGGTTAAAAAATTTAAAATAGCATAATATGAAGATATGCAAAACAACTGAATCAGTTTTGGATTACCCATCCCCATTTATTTTGACTAGCTGTCTCAATTATAGTTTCTAGGATTACTATTAACCTATTAGTTTTCATAGGCTTACTAATAACCTTTATATAATATATGGACTCCCTGTCCTATTTTATAGTTTTCACGGGTGTATTATGAACCTATTGGCCAATGCCAATCAACTTAATCAATTCACAGGTCCCTTGAACCTATTGACAACTCCAATAACTTCTCCCTTATCCTAGTTTTTAGGGGTTCATTAGGAACCTTTGGCAACTGCCAATAACTTAATCTAGATATAGTTTTCATCGGTACACTACAAACCAATTGGTCATGCCATCCACTCTTTATAACGTAGTTTTCATGAGATCACTACGAACCTATTGGTAACTCCAATAACTTCCTAATTATAGCTTTCATGGGATCACTATGAACCTATCTCCCTGAAAACTTTCATATTTAGGCATCCTATATTCTGGTCTCCCTGACCTCTTAGAAGCAGTTCTACTCATCCAGGAGTTTAACCAATTTATATTCACTACCGGGTCAACCTAGCTGGTTCTTATGCCCTTTCCCCCAAAATACAGTTATGGGTCCATTTTAATGTGAATATATTTATATTTGAAGAAACATGCATAATAACATTACAATACCACTCTTGTGGGTTTGATATAAAACTTGGTTAATCCCTTTAACCTATTATTTTATCAAGTAAAGCTTCTTTTTAAAACCAATTCAAAACTCCTTTAATTTAGCCATGGGTTTCTTCTTTTAAAAATAGAGTTTAGGTTATACAAGCTTTCGAAACCTTCGAAAACTTCTTTCGACTTCATAGGATGACCTCCTTCAAAAGCATTAAAATCTATCTTCAAAACATTAGACTTTTTCCTTTATAATACTTTAAAACTTTCCTTTCGAAACCTTTCGATTATATTAAAGTATTAACATTTAACTTTAGAAACATAACATCGAAACCAGTTGAAAGTACCCCTTTCGACACCATTGAAAGTAAACCTTCCGAAATAATTAAAAGTCCCCCTTTCGAAACCATTGAGTTTATATTAAAATATTATGTGGGTTAAAGTGAATATAGGAGAAAGCATCTCTTTCGAAACCATCCTTCATTATATAAAAATATTGGGGACACACGATGGCGTCGGCACCACCCTTTCGAAAGCATAAAACATCTGGGTAAAATAGTATAAGGTTGGTGTCGAAATCCCTTTGGAAAGCATTACCTTCGAAACTCCTAACCCCCTTTCGAAAGTTATAGGAAGTGGCTTATACTTATAAAACAAAGTACCTTTCGACGACATTGATATCTTCAATACCAACGAAAGGCTAAAAATGACAATAGGGCTTAGACTGGGTCGGAACCCCTTCTTTCAAAAGCATTACTTCATAGTGAAGGAACTCATTCGAAAGAAAACTTATGTTAATGGAAACCCTTTCGAAACCTTATTAATACCTCTTTCAAAATCATATGCTTCGACTCCTTCGAAGGCCTAAAAAAACAAAGGCAGGCGCTTCTTTTTAAAACAAACCAAGGTAGCGACTCCTTCGGAAGCCATGCTTTCGACACCTAACCTTCCGCCTTTCTCCAATCCACTGCGTACCATCTTTGTGATACCTAGTGTATTGGTTTTGGCTAAGTAAATTTCGACTAGGTTGAAGGTGGAAGCTCCGTGTTGAATGATTCTTCTAAAGAAGGTGAAACCAACTTTTTTGGGTAAACTTGATTTCATACTACTTAAGGCAAATCGTTTTCTAACTAACCTACCACATGTCAACACCAGATTGGTTGCTTTAACTTTTTCATATTCTTTACTAAAATAACTACCACTAATTTGAGATCTAAACCATGGTTAAGTTAATCGAATAAGCCCTTCCATCAATATCGCAAAGAAGTCCCACTTCTAAAATAATTTAATTTGCATAGAAAATCACATTGGAAAAATCCCCAAAAATTCCAAAAATTTGCTTTAATCATGTTATCTAACATATCAAAATTCTAGACCCAAATTCTCAATATATTTTCCAAAATAACTTTATAAACCCAAATAACCATATTTTCCTTTTAAAATTCAAAATAATCCATCCACAGCTTGGAAAATTATCAAAATTAAATTCCAACTACAAAATCATGTTTTATACAACATAAATTTTTTCCATGGCATTTAAACGTCAACATATGTCGATTTTACCCCGAAACCGTGTAGAATTTCCTTTAAACAATCTTGTTTAAATTCAACAAATCAAAATTCAAGCATATCATCTTCTAATTCATCATAAAAACGAATTTAACCTTAAATCCGAAAACATATAATTCAAACCAAAATAAAGATTGAATTATTATTCATCTTGATTTAAATAAGTTGGTTGATTGAGATTGATTTCCCCTAAGCTTGATTTTCTCTAGCTTTTAATTGAATTATTCTTCTCTTAATGGCGACCCTTACTAGCTTTTGGTTTGCGTTTCAAAATGACGTGAATGGTTAGTAAAATGGTAGGAATAATAATATATAAGGGTAAGGGTAAGGGCTATAAGCGACGAATTCCTAATATACCCTTATGTAATTGATTAACTTAAAAACCATTCTTAAGCCCATTTAATTATTTTATTACGCATGACCTTAATTAAATTTATTCAAATCTCAACCCCTTTTTCACTTAATGTTTACATCATTCGGTTTAATTTATCTATTTAAATCTCCTGAATAATGTTATCAAAAATTAGGGATGTTACAGCCTATAAAACAAAAATTCAAGGGTTACAGGTGAAGTGAAATAACCAATTAGGATTATCGATCAACCTATAGAGTTGGGTGAAGGAGATCATAGGATAGTCCTGATTTAGTAATTTGTTATTATGATGAGTACTCGGCATACGACGCATTCTTAGGTCGACCGACCCTTGCTGATTTTAGAACAACGCCGGCCTTTTGGTGTTTAATGATGAAGTTCCTCATGGAAAATGGAGTCGGATCGATTAGAGGAGACCGAAGCGTAGGAAGGGAGTGCTATGTTGTAGAGCCGAGAGAAGCAAAATAATGGGAGAAAGGCAAGAAAATGGAGGGAAGCCTTCACATTCGAGATTCGCAAGCATAGCAATTAAAGCCTGAACCCTAGCTTGGGAACCATGGCAGGTTTGATAAGGCTATGATCCTAGGAATGATTCACGAGGAGGTGAGCAGCGTCGATGGAGTTGACGGTGAATGTTCCAACATACATGGACAATCCTATACAGGTTTTAAAGATTGGATCTCAACTCGATAATCTAAGGAATTGGTTAATTTCCTTCTTGGACGCATTTGGGTATGTGCGGATATTGTCGGAGATAGCATTTCATGCCCTAAATAACGATCCAAGTTTACACCGGTCAAACAGAATAGGCGCAGTTTGGGTCTAGAGCGATCTTTTGCATTGAAGGAAGAAGTGAATAAGCCAATGGAAAACAGCTTCATCCGTGACGCTCTTTACCTCTAATGGGTATCCAACCCTGTATTGGTTAAGAAATCAAACGAAAAATGGCATGCGTGTGTCGACTATTCGGATCTTAATAAGGCATGCCTAAAGGATAGTTTCCTCTATTAAGGATTGGCCAACTGGTAGATGGAAAGGCGGGTCATGAGCTACACTTATTCATAGATGCTTATTTAGGTTATAAACAAATTCTGACGCATATATAGGATCATGAAAATACTAGCTTTATAATGAATTTGGGGCTGTATTACTATCGCGTAATGACATTCAGTTAGAAGAACGTTGGAGCCACATACGAAAGATTAGTAAAGTCCATGTTAAAAAATCAAATCAGATGGACAATGAAGGTATACATGGACGACATGCTTGTAAAGTCACGAATATCATGAAACTATTTGGATGAACTTTCAGAAATGTTCGAGATTTTACATAATTATGCAATGAAACTCAATCCGATGAAGTGTTCTTTTGGGGTAGCATCGGGAAATTTTTGGGATTTATTGTCAATGTATGGGGCGTCAAGGCTAATCCAAAGTAGATTAACGTCTTAAGGAATATGACTGCCCGACTAATAAGAAACAACTACAAAGCTTGAATGGGAAGATCGCTGCCTTGAGTTGGTTTATCTCATAGGCAACAGACAAATGCATACCTTTCTTTGATGATCTCAAGAAGGGTAAGAAAAACTTTGACTGATATTAGAATTGTCAGAATTCCTTCGATATATTGTTAACGCACATGGAGATGCCACCTGTCTTTTCCAAATCATTGGATATGGTGGACTTATTTGTCTATTCTTCTATGTCTGCTCAAACATTAAGTGCAACATTGGTACGTGAAGAGAGAAGGATTGAAAGGTCGGTCTACTACATTAGTAAGCGGTTCAGAAGAGCCGAAAAGGCCTACCTAAAGTTGGAAAATCTAGCATGCAGCTTGCTGATTGGTTCGAGAAAGCTGCGACCGTATTTCCAGGCTCATATAATGTAACAACCTTGATTTTTATGCCATATTAATTAATCAATTTAATTAAATAGAAATATTCAAATTTGATATTTGATAAATATTATTGTGAAAATAAATTCTTATTTGTTTGAATTCTATTTAATAAAAGATTTTTGTTTAAATAAGCTGAATTGAATCAATAAATTCTTTTCGAATAATATTTTGAAACTGAATAAAATGTTTTAATAAAATATAAAATATTTTAAAATTGAAACTAACTTTTACATCATTGAAACAGTTGAAAATAAAATTTATTAATGTGAATATACAAAATAATAAAATAGAGAGAAACAATTCAAATTGAATGGAATTGTGCAGTTAACGGTATAAATAATTCGTAGAATGATGTGTACATTAGTTTAAGTTAAATTTTGGAATCTACTTGCAAATAAATAAAAGAATTATTTGAAAGAAAAGAAAGGAAAATTATTTGATTTAAATCAAAGCCCAAAAGCGTTTAAGACCAAAACTTTAATTCCTAAATCACTCTAGTCCAAAACCATGATGGCCTAGAAGTTTCTCTAAACAACCCATGTTTGGAAATCTCCCAATCAAACAAGTAAAAATCCATAACCCTGTTTTCTATTTTTATTCTAAGCTTCCTTCCCAAATCGTCAGCAAGAAAAAGAAAATAAATGAAATTAAAATTTTGATCAACCTAGCGAGTGTCTCGAAGGCAACGCATGTGGGATAGACCGTGATAATGTGGTCGACGTTGGTGGCTGAAGTGATTTTAGGGGTCGGAAACGGAGGTGCGGCGATGGCGAACGACGATTGCGATTGGAAATGGCAATGCTGTCAGGGAGTTTTGTGCATCCTTGTGGAATAAAAGCCACGATATAGGGCTATGTGGCGACTGAAATTGGGTTGGAGGCCAATTGTATTTGCGTGATGCGGGAGGAGCTTGGCCACGACCTGGAGGAGAGCTGATTGGCTTGTTGCGATGATGCTGATGTCGATGGGTTATGACAGCGATGATGTTCAACTTAGCAGAGTGATTAGCAGTAGTTTTTCATTGTGTAGTCGCTACTTGGTAGGTTAGACATCATCTCGGTGAATTTTTTCTTTAAACTCACTACTCTATCTATATTGCATTGAGCACGTAAATATACATTATCCCGCTTGATGGTTGAATTGCACAATTGAATTGTTTGTTTGGTATTGTGATGAATTTGGTTGATATTGATGATGTTGTGATTGTTAATTGATTGTGTTAGTTGAAATTGTCGATTTTCAAACCAAACTCTATTCGTTGTGAATTGAACTAAACATTCATTTATTTATCGATGCATGAAAGTTTGATGGAATTCGACTCGGGTCAGCGATGTTCGTTGAGATGTTTGTGGAGTAATTTTACTCCATAATTATACATGGAGATATTTATTTCCTGTTTTAATAAATGTTTGAAAAGCAACTATTATTCAAGGGGTTTGAAATTTTATTGGATTTGTTTTATAAATATTATTATGATAAAGAAATTTTATTATAAAGATTATTTTAATTTATTAATCTACCGAAAAGAAAGTTATAACTAGTTTTAAATAATTATTTAAAGATTACGTAAATTTTTAGAAATAAGATGTTAATACCGTAGGTATTGATTTTGATGACAACAACCATATAAATATTACTATTAACATATATTCGAGTTATGCAATCATATTAGATTTATTATGGAGATATTTAGAGATAAACAAGACTACAGTGAAAGCAAATGAATTATAGAAGAAGGTCAATCAGAGCAATTGAAGAACAAAACCAAATTAGAGAAAAATGCTGAAGGATAAAGGTGTTTGAAGTGATGAGGAGTTGGTTTAACCCTAGAATATCTTGTTAAAGATCTCATGGTAGTTATACTTGAAGATTATCAACCATTGACCTCAACCGAATCACAAAAATCCACAAATATAAGGTAATTTGAAATGCTGAAAATTTGCAACACTTATTAGTGTTGCTGTTCATTTTGCGACATACCATGTCGACATACTAGGTAGGGGCATGTCGACATACTAGAAATTTTTAGAATTTCAAATTTTAAATGAAGAGACATTTCCCTCCACCTCTTCACCAAAAGACACGTCTCTTCAACCACTATATAAAGGCCTCTGAAAACGAATTTTGCTCCTTCTTCTCCAAACATTTGCAAAAGAAATCCATTGCATACTCTTCAAATATCCTTGCAAATCGATACTATTTCACTCCAATTCTTCACTGATTTGCAAGCCACACAATATCAGAGATTTGTACTTTAATTCACATCATTCTCTCTCTGATTTCATCCTATTCCTCAAAGAATTCAAAGATATATTACCATTGGAGGTCTATAGGATCATTGTACCGAAACTGCAAGAATCTGTATTGAAGATACGAGTACTTGCCATAGTTTGTTGTTTCTGATAAGGAGAAGGTGTTCTTGTAGCTTGTAAAATCAAGAGGGTGTGTCTTGTAGCCCGTGAAACCAAAATTGTAAACGTGTTCTTGCCACCCGTGGAAAGCAAGCGATTATAGTGGAATTCTGCACGATAGAGTGCAGGACTGGATATAGGATTGGTTAATCCGAACCAGTATAAAAATTCGGGTGTTATTTACATTACTGCATTTTACTTTATTGCTTACTTATTCTCTGATTACTTCTTTCTGTTTGCAATTTGAGTAAATACAGTTTTATATTCATAAGTAAGTAGTTAATACACAGTTAATCACTTCTAGTGTATGAATAGCCTTAAGATCCAACATTGTGTTATAGCCACCCCAGTTTTCTAACATTTGGTATTAGAGCCTTGGTTTTCAAAAATTCATAACTTGGTTTTCGAAAAGTATAAATGGCTAATAACACTAGTAATACATTTTTTAACACTTTTGTAGTAGGGACCACCTCTATTTGATGGTAGTAGTTATGCTTATTGGGCTTGTAGGATGAAATGTTATTTGCAGTCTAATGGTTTGGATATTTGGAACATTACCCAAATAGAGTACATAGAGCCTCAAACTGAATATCCAAAATGGACACTAGACCAAAAGACACAAGCACTTAATAACTCTAAGGCCATGAACATTTTATTTTGCTCCTTAAATAGAAATGAATTTAATCGAGTGTCTATTTGTAATTCTACATATGAAATTTGGAAAACACTGCAAGTCACACATGAAGGCACCAATAAAGTAAAACAAACAAAGATATCTATGCTAACTAACCAGTTTCAACTCTTTCAAATGAAACCAAATGAGTCTATTTCTGATATGTATTCTAGATTTCAAGATATAGTACATGCCTTAATATCATTAGGAAAGAAAATTATTAAAGAAGATCAAGTCAGAAAGATCCTGAATTCACTTCCTAATGAATGGGATCAGAAGACTCTGGCAATTGAAGAAGCCAATGATATTAGTATTATGAAAATAGAAGATTTAATTGGCAACCTAATGCCTTATGAAGTAAAGTTGCAGATTAGAAAAGAGAATAAGGCAAATGAGAAGAAATCACTAGCACTCAATGCTATGATCAATACAGATGAACCAGATGATGATGCTATTGATGATGACATAGAGTTTATGACCAAGAAGTTCAAGAAATTCTTGAAGTATTGGATAACAAACAAACTTCGAAAAACTAACAATAATAATTCTAGAAATAGAAATGTTGTTAAGTGTTTCGAATGTGATAAACCCGGTCATTTGAAAAGAGACTGTCCCAAACTGAAGAAATCAAAGTCAAACACTTTCAATAAGGAGAGGAAACAGGCACTCAATGCAAAATGGGATGATTCAGATACATCATCAAGTGATAGTGATTCAGAAACAAAAAATGCCAACATGTGCTTCATGGAAAAGGATGACCAGGTATGGAATTTTAATAAAGAAATTACTAATGTTTTGAATGATATGAATCAGGGATATAAAATACTTAGGGAAGAGTACAACAATAGTTTGGCAGAGATAGATAGGTTAAAAATATTTAATGAAAGGTTAACTGAAGAAAAACAATGTCTAAAAGATGAAATTGAAAGACTTAATAGGTATAATGATGAAAATGATTTGACACTTGGAAGTTTTGAAAAACTAAAAAGTGAAAATGAATCCTTAAAATCAGAAAATCTTTCAATGAAGTCATAGATCACTGATCTGAATAACAAAATAACATCTCTAGACAATGTTATTCTTAAACGTAATAAGGATTTTGACAAAATTAAAACTAATGTTGATAAATTTAACAAAGGGAAGGATAATCTAGAAAAATTATTATCTACATCTAAACACACTAGGAATAAACATGGACTTGGATACACCCCTAAGGCTAAATTAAAGAAAAATAGTATTCAAAATACTAAGTTTGTTAAGGCTACCAAGTTCAAACCAAAACCTAGGAAATTAAAGTTAAAACCTCCAAATAGATTCATTAATTTATGGGTTCCAAAATGGGTAGATAATATTGAAAAAGAAAAACATATTGATAATTTTATTAATAAGGTTCATTCATCTAATGATTATATTTTGAAAGGACATTCAAACTCTTCATGGGTTTGGCGTCCCAAAACTTTACCCCATGGACCCAGAATAAAAAGGGTACCAGTGTGCATATTTTATAATTTTTCAGGTACCAAACAATATATATCAAATAGCAGATGCTCAAAGCATATGATAAGAAATCTATTGTACATTGGATAAATACGAAAAGGATTTGTTATTGACATCAGCAAAGTCGGTAACTCTAAAACTCATCTTATTATTTGATAAGTTAATTTCATGTTTTGAGTTGATTTGGTTTCCCCTCAAGTGTTTTATTTATAAGCATTTATCTCTATATACAAACTCTACATATTGTCTAGCAGTGATTTAATGGCTCTTTTTCGCCCTTTTTGTTGATGACAAAGGGGGAGAAAAGATATAAATATACTAGGCAAAATGATAGGGGGAGTGCACAGAGTTAGGGGGAGTCAAATATAAAAAATATTATATTTTATCTCTTTAATATTTATATGGTTGTCATCATAAAAAAGGGGGAGATTGTTAATACCCTAGGTATTGATTTTGATGACAACAACCATATAAATATTACTACTAACATATCTTCAAGTTATGCAGTCATATTAGATTTATTAAGGAGATATTTAGAGATAAACAAGAATACAGTGGAAGCAAATGAATTATAGAGGAAGGTCAATCAGAGCAATTGAAGAACGAAACCCAATTAGAGAAGAATGCTGAAGGATAAAGGTGTTTGAAGTGATGAGGAGTTGGTTGAACCTTAGAATATCTTGTTAAAGATCTCATAGCAATTATACTTGAAGATCATCAACCATTGACCTCAACCGAATCACAAAAATCCACAAATATAAGGTAATTTAAAATGCTGAAAATTTGCAACACTTATTAGTGTTGTTGTTCATTTTGCAACATACCCATGTCGACATACCAGGTAGGGGCATGTCGACATACTAGCAGTTTTCAAATTTTAAATGAAGAGACATTTCCCTCCACCTCTTCACCAAAAGACACGTCTCTTCAACCACTATATAAAGGCCTCTGAAAACGAATTTTCACATAAAAAATTCTCATTTTCTCTTACTCCTCCTTCTCCAAACATTTGCAAAAGAAATCCATTGCATACTCTTCAAATCTCCTTGCAAATCGATAATATTTCACTCGAATTCTTCATTGATTTGCAAGCCACACAATATCAGAGAGTTGTACTTTAATTCACATCATTCTCTCTCTGATTTCATCCTATTACTCAAAGAATTCGAATATATATTTCCATTGGAGGTCTATAGGATCATTGTACCGAATCTGCAAGAATCTGTATCGAAGATACGAGTACTTACCATAGTTTGTTGTTGCTAATAAGGAGAAGGTATTCTTGTAGCCTGTAAAATCAAGAGGGTGTGTCTTGTAGCCCATGAAACCAAGATTGTATAGCTGTTCTTGCCACCCGTGGAAAGCAAGCGATTATAGTGGAATTCTGCACGATAGAGTGCAGGACTGGATGTAGGATTGGTTAATTCGAACCATTATAAAAATCCGGGTGTTATTTACATTACTGCATTTTACTTTATTGCTTACTTATTCTCTGATTACTTCTTTCTGTTTGCAATTTGAGTAAATACAATTTTATATTCATAAGTAAGTAGTTAATACACGGTTCATCACTTCGAGTGTCTGAATAGCCTTAAGATCCAACATTGTGTTATAGCCACCCCAGTTTTCTAACATAAGAAATATTTTCTATTTAATATTTTAAGTAATTTTAAAAGATATTTTATAAATGATAAGTATCATTAAGAGTATAATATGCCTATTATACATATTTGTTAAAATGAGGTATTACAATATTTTTATGATGGTTTCTTCCTTCTGTATCGATTTTGTTGATATAAATGATTTATTATTAAACATTGATTTGATTATAAAATTTATTTACTTAATTAATTGGCTTTTCATAATTTCTAGATTTTTATTTTCCCATATTGATTTTGATATTGTGAATGAATCACTGTGGATATTGATTTGAGTTATATTTTAAGTTGATACAGTGATGATTCTTTCCATTTGATTTGTATGATTTTATTTCTGTATGATGAGAAATTTGAATAAAATGATTAGCAATACCATCTAGTATGAGACTTTAGGTAACACTTTTCCACTTATTTATCGAACTTGTCATATAGACATATCAAGTGTGGATTGAGTGTAGTTTATCAGTAATGAATAATTATTCGAACAACATACGGTAGTATAAGATGCCATTATGTTATTTCTTCAGTTGTTCTTTGTAAGTAAATGTCACTCAAACGAGGGTTACACTCATGTGTATTTGTGATACTCGGTGAGGAGTATCATATTGTTAGATGTTGGCTTATGAGAGACACGTGTCAGCCTACTATTAGGGATATGAGTAGCTATAGGGTATGAGTACTATATGACCATCCATATTGTGTTCGGCTTTCTTTATTTTTCGAAAGTGAGCCAAATTTGTCGGTATCCACCCTGGCGGCCTGTTTGTTGGGTCGTGTCCCAGATCCATGACACAATATTTATATTTCCCTTTAATGAGCATCATAATATTGGTAGTAGTAGACGGGTTGTTGTCCATATCCCCTTGTGTCATTTAGACCAACAATCGATTACCATTAGGGGCAAAGTAGGGTCATGACTGGGGCTACGCGTAGACAAGCCATTGGTGGATGGGGTCGTGATATCCTTCGAGGTAACTGAAGACTGTAGGAATAGACGGTACTCTGAGATTGGTGAGTAGTCGGGTTCTTGGAGCAAGATGTGGCTATTGGTCTCTCTTTCTGGTTTAGAGTTGTGAATGTGTAGTGGATTGGCATATATGCTTCATTCCTATAATGAGTTGACTAGCCTAAAGACTGGTTGAGTCTAAAGTGTAGTCAGTTCCGGTATATCCATACTCATTGATGATTTGGTATTTTTGAGATAGCCTTACTTTATTATTGATGCTTTGGTTTGTGGATGATTAATATTTATGGTTTGTATGATGTTGGTTATGATTTGGATGTTTTGATAGGCTATATCACAATATATGTATGTATATATATATATATATATATATATATATTGATTTTAATGATGATTTTTCAATATGGCTGATTCACCTATTGGATTTGGGATTCTTGATTTCTATAGATTTCTTTAGAAGGGCGATGACACTTTTTTGTATTGTTTTCTTGTGAATGTTGTTTGAAGATCTTCTGAGATTGTTATGCCATCGTTATTATACTTATTATATTATTATTGTACGTAATAATATCACCTATCTTCATATACATAGTTTGACTCTATGTGTTATTTATAATAGTCGGGTCAGACGAGACATTTCATGTACAAGAACAGGGAGTCCGGCTTTTATATTGGGCATAGAGGAGATTAGATTGTGATATTTTGTATATTATCGTTGTGATTGACTATGTGTTCTGTGCAATTCACTGTATATTATATATTTTTCTATCCTGGATATATCTATTTTATTGCTTTGTGTCGTTACTGTGTGCGTATATGGGATTTATTTATTCGATGTTTTAATATGTACCGGTGTTAATCTAGTGGAATATTCACGTGTGTACCCTATATAGCACCATTCTTCATATTATCTTACAATGTACTCTGTAATACTCTTGGATAATATGGATATAGAAGTGGGGACCGTTACATTTAGTATAGGAGCAGCTTCAGAACAATACATCATACATAAGAGATTTTGTCTTGACCTTAGATGATGAGACTTAGAGTTCTGTCCCCTTGGGTAGTTATCATATATTAAAGGGATGGTAGGAGTATACGATGATCACTAGGATAATAATCTAGTGACGTATTTGTTAGATTTTTTATAATATATATTATTTTATTTATCCCTATCACTTTTGTGTGTTTGTTTCCTTGTGAAGTAGAAGTTGTGATGAAGGTAGTGAAGTAAGGAGCAGTCAGTCCGACGAGTAGTGTCGGTATTGATGAGGGTGAATAAACCTCTTTGTGGTTTTGAATGGAGTAGCATGATCCAATAGTGATCAGAGTGCACAACGGATGCTTATAATTAGCTATTTGCTGAAGGCACTTGTTTGTTTGTTTGAAAATGTGTGTATTGTTGTGTTGATGCTTGTTTGATTTATGGATGATGTGTGATAATATTCTTTGTTGTTGATGACTAATGAATTAGATGTATATCTGAATATTTAAAGTAAATATTTTTATTCAAACAAGCAAATGATTTGACAAAATATGAGTTTTATTTTATGAAGTGACTGAAAATTAATTATACATATTAAAATAATTGGACAAAAAACTTTGGTAGTTAAATTCGTGTTGCTTTTCCTATTGAGTGTTTTAAGAAGTATGGTCAATGCGTACAACCAACATTATCGATAAAGATTTCTAAACACTTGGACAACACATTTCGATACAATGATTTGAAAAAAAAAAAGCTAGTTTATATTATGACCAAGAATACAGTTCCAAACAACAAAAGTCTTTAAGATAATTTTTGGAAAAAAAAAGTTAATATATCCTGAACATTTACAATTTTTTATTCTTTAAAATTAACATGGTATAAACTTAAAGTTAGAAACTACTCTGAAAACATCTCTTACTGAATTTGACCCTAAGAAGAATAAGCAATGTTGTGTTGTCAGATTTCTTGAGTTTATGCATCAGTTCCTTGAATATAGTTGTACATGACTTGCAGCACATTTTGCTGCATGCACGGAAAGTTTGGGAAGTCTTACCCTATACAAATATGATACATTTAGCAAGCCAATGGTACTGTACCCATTTGTACACGAGCATCCACTCAAAGATTTAAAGATATTTATTGGCATTTACAGTGTTTTAAAAAACATAAGGCTACTTTATTAATCATGTAAATGAATTCAAAGTTGATGGAGATGACCATGAGTTTTTATTTCAAACTTTATTTCTAACTTTAGTCTTAATTCAACCTTAAAGTTTATTGGGAGCAGATGAATGTCTAAATGAATAATTTTTGAATTTTTTTTTTAAGTACCCATGTCTCTGCACGCAGGTTTGTATGTGTGTGCAGCCTGCGTGTGCATTATTCAGGCGTGTGTGTGGGTCTTTTTGTGTGTATTGTGTATGATTTTGCTGATTTTCTTGTGCACTTGCTGTTTTGGCAGCAGCAAGAGGGAAAAAAGAAGATCCATGATAATCAAAATAGAATATAAGAAAAGAGTAGGCAAGTGGCAACAGCATACGTTAATGCCAGGACAACTTTGTTTCCAAGAAACCATAAAAATAAGAAGAAAAGGTAAAAGAGATGTTCAGTGCATGGTAAAAGTAAAGGAATGTGTTATGTGGACCGTGCTTTTATTTATTCCATATTCACTCATCAATCATCATTCATTGTTGTGGGGGCTTTTCACTTATTTCAAGGCTTTTGCCTTTTCTGTTGTATTTTTTTTCTTCTTGAATTTAAAATCTTCTTCAGTTCCGCATTTATGGATGGAGAATTTAAAAGACTTGTTTTCCAATCCATCGATCAATATTTAACACAAATAAGGACTTTAGTGGTTGTTTAAATCATTTTGGATTTTCTTGCTGTATTTGTTAGAGTTCGATGCCCTATAAAAAGTACAAACAAGTATTTGTTGAGCAATGTGTGGGTGTTACTGCCTGTGTGC
The DNA here is from genome assembly GCA_030765085.1 of Allium cepa. NCBI lineage: Eukaryota > Viridiplantae > Streptophyta > Magnoliopsida > Asparagales > Amaryllidaceae > Allium > Allium cepa. The sequence continues at coordinate 444,427,814 of CM060935.1, read as the reverse complement.
GTTAGTAATTTTGTGTGCAGGTTTGTATATGCGTGTGGGCAGTTTTGCGTCTGTTGTGGTCAATGTGTGCATGCGCAGGTGTGCTTAAGGCCGTAGCATGTGTGTATTGCCAACCAACTTTGGAACAATCTCAAATTTCCAAAGCGGGAGAAAAAAAAAAGAAGCAAACCATGTACACACATACATACGCACGTCCGTTGCGGTACGTGTTTCATGCATGAATTATTTTTTTACAAATTGTACTGTTTAACGTATTAAAAAGAAAATGATTTGCACGTATATTTAACCATAATTTTACGTTGGTAGTTTGAATTTTTTTTTAAAAAATTGCAACATCTAAATTTTTATTAGTTTGAATTTTTATTTATACTACTAAATATAAAAAAATGAATTTTTAAGGAAAGTTATTTGTTAGACCCTATTTTTAAGTGATATTAAGATTTGATAATATTTGTAATACAGTTTGAATTTGTAAAGTAAGTTTAATTATTGAATCACATTTTCCGATTTAACTTATGAAGTAATTATTTTCCTACAAATTGTATATGTTTAATTCGAAAGATAATGATTTACACAAATATTTAGCCATATTTTCACATTGAAATCATGTGTAATTAGTTTGAATTTTTATATCTAAGTTGCAACATCTAAATTTTTGTTAGTTTAAATTTTTAATTATTACTACATAATAAAGAAGAATTTTTAAAGCCATTTTATTTTTTATATTCTATTTTTAAGTAATATTAAGATTCGATAATATTTGTAGTGCATTTTAAATTTCTAAAAGAAATTTAATTGCTAAATCCTTTCTTCAAGTGATATTAAGATTTGATAATATATATATATAAAGAGGCATTTTTGTAGTTCATGCTGATATCCAAAAAGTGTGATACTAAGCCTTTGCTTAGGAATTTATTTTTCACCAGTTTTAACTAGTTTTGGACGACTCTCTATTTCAGGTATTATCATAATCCTTGCTCGTAAGTTACACCGGTTGTTGTTGGTTATAAAACCGGTGCAGTATAATTTTGATGGCAATTCTCAGCCCATCAAATTGGGGTGTCTTAAGAGGTTATAACTTTTTTTCAATTGTACCCACACTAATTATATTGTAAAATTAGTCTTCATAAAACTAGAGAATAAATATAATGATATATATATATATATATATATAATATTACTTTAGTTAAAAACTCTAAAAACCAGTGTATGTCAAACTTTCAAGCATGTATTGATTGATTATAACAACATTTCATGTAAACCAATCCAAACTGCTATGATCATCTACGGTCAAAACCGATACTCTCAAAACCTTTCATAATAGGTATTACAAAACTCCCAAGCGGAAAGACATTACAACTATTCACTACAAAATACGCACTGTTTGGCGACGGCAAAATGTCATCGCGAGCCGTCGCTAAAAACCGTTGTAAAATATTTCGTTGCAACTAAAAAAAGCAACGGCCTTAGCGACGGCTCCGTTATTCTTTTTGCAACGGTTTGTAACGGCTAAGTGTCCACGTGGATGCAACCGTTTGGTTGTTGGTTTCCCGGCTTGTTGATGCAAACTGTTGTATATAATATGTCAACTCTAAAACTTGTGTTAAGACGCCGTAAAAATCTTTTATATGCTCCTCTGCATCATCACTTCCTTTGACAAATACACCACTGTTATATGTTAATTTTTCAGCTCCGTAATCTTTGGTGTTGAATTTAAATCCATTGACGAAGAATATTGGATAAGTCTTGACATTTCGTTTTGGTCCGATAGCAAGATGTCATAATCCTTCGTCAACAACACAGTTTTTTGTATCATGAACGTAGTTTGAAAACCATCCAGCAAATTGTTTACTGAGATCGCCAGATGGATGTTGTGATTCGTATATGCTGCAAATATGTATTATATTCCTTTATAATTAATATATACATGTATAATTGAATTATATATGAATTCATAATTACCTGACAAATGATGCAACTTCAGCACAATTTAGAAGAACAAATGTGTGTGTCACATGGTAATCTCTATCATCTAACCATATTTTCACACATTTTCCAACAGATCTTCCATGTTGTCTAAAAATAGATAACATTGTTTGAGAAGAATCATGCTCAATAGTTTCTTCATTACGGAGAACACTTACAAACGATAAGTTCACATCGTTACTAAAGTAATGTGAGAAAAAAGTGAAGCTTCTTCTTTAAGGTATGATTTGCAAATCGAACATTCTACTCGTGCTTTTTGTCTAATTTTTCTTCTTCAAATGATTCAGGTGCCGAAAACAAAATTAATTAAATTTATATGGTGGTACAAAAACCGAAATTAATTAAATTACCTCTCAAATGGATACATCCATTCATATTGCACAGGACCACGAAGGAGTGCTTCAGATGGAAGATGAACAGGTAAATGCTCAATTACATTAAAAAAACCAGACGGAAATATTTTCTCCAGTTTGGAAGGAAGTACGGAGATTTGATTTATGCTTCAAGTTTACGTATACGATCTATCTTTAACGTCGTAGAACAAAGCTATTTATAAAACATACTTAATTATGTTATAACACTCCATATTTTTGCAGGCAGCAGTTCTTTGAAAATCACGGGAAAAAAATACTCCATCATAATGTGGCAATCGTGACTTTTCATCCCACTCAATTTGCTGTTTTTAAAGTCAACACATCTACGGAGGTTAGAAGAAATCCCATCAGGACATCTAATTCCACCCACTTTAGAACTAGTTTCACTTGCTTATTGTCTAGCTCATAGCATGCTTTGGGTTTCTTATTATCGTCGTATAATTGAAGTTCGGGCCGCTTACAAAAGTGCAATATATCACGTCTTGAATTCGCATCGTCCTTGGTTTTCCCCTTCACATTCAAAATTGTATTAAACACGTTGTCATACATGTTTTTTTGGTGTGCATGACGTCGATGTTATGTCGGAGTAGGAGATTTTTCTAGTACGGTAACTTCCAGAATATACTTTGCTTGCACCAGTTATGAATGTCCATACTTGGAATTTCTACATGTACCCCAGTTTCATGTATCTTTGGGTAATCTTTTACAATTTCATATACCTCTTCACTTATTCAAAGCTTAGGTGGTAGCATACTCTCTACTCTGTTAGCTTTAAAGTTCTTTTTATCTGTTCTAAATTAATGATTGATATGCAGAAAACACCGATGACATTCAAACCAAGAAATTTTCTTTCCATACTTTAATGAAAATGCTCGTGTTTCATCCATACAATAAGGACAAGCTAGAAGTCCAGATGTGCTCTAACCTGGAAGCATGCCATACGCGGGAAAATCACTAATAGTCCATAATAAAGAAGCAAACATATGAAAATTCCATTTTCTCGAAATGTCGTACGTTTCAACTCCTTCATGTCAGTGTTTTCAACTCGTCGATTAGTGGTTGTAGATAAACATCAATTTCTTGTGTCGGGTTATCGGGACCGGGGACGACGATCGTTAGAAACATATATGGAGTTTTCATACACATCCATGAAGGCAAATTATAAGGAGTAATAATAATAGGTCATGATGAATATTTACTACCAAACTGAGAAAATGACGAAAATCCATCCGTATATAAGCCAAGCCTAACATTACGGCTCTCTGTCGTAAATTCAGGATAAGTCTTATGAAAATGTTTCCATACTTCTCCATCAGATGGATGTATCAAAGTTCCTTTTTCTAGTGTTCTCACACTGTGCCATCGCATATGACATGCTATAGCAGAAGATGCATATAACCGTTGAAGTCTGAGAGTGATGGGTAAATAATGCATCCTCTTATATGGAACTTCTTTTCCTTTCTTTTTTCTTCGTTTTTATCTTTCCTCGTTACATATTCTGCATTTAGTAAGATGAGCGTCTTCTTTTCAATACAGCATGCAATATTTTACACATGTATCTATCTTCTGGTACGACAATCCAAAAGCAGACATAAGTTTTTTTACTTTATAATGACTATCACACATCAAATTATTAGGTGGCATGTGTTGTTTTGCTGTTTTTACAACTGCTGTAAATGCAGCTTCTGTAAGATTAAATTTTGATTTCATAGTGATGTATTCGGCGGTTACAGATAATTTGGTTCCGCTTGTACATCCATTCCACAATGGCCTCTTAGCAGAATCCAATAAATCATAAAAAAAATTAGCTTCCGCGGTCGGCTCTTCGTCAACATTTTCGTTCTCATCATCACCTTGGTCACCATGCTTTCTATAGGAATGGTCACCGTATTATCATCCTCTAACACTACATGATTAAGTGTAGGTTGAACAAGTTCTCCATGACGATCCCATAAGTAATAATTCGGCACAAAACCAAATTTATACAAATGTACTTCTACTACATCTGGTTTCCAATGCTTCAGATGTTTGCACTTACTACACGGACAATGAATGTCTACGTTATTTCGATTATTAGATTGAGCAAATCTAATAAATACATGTACACCGTTACAGAAACGTTCTTTTATTGATCATTTCGTACCTTTTCGAGGTTCATACATCCAACTACGACCGAGAAAATAATCGAACATATTTCTGATTTGTAAAATGTAGGTTAGAAGATTGAATAACACACTTCATATTAAAGTCTTATAAAAATTCATATATAACCCTTTACTATTTTAACAAATTCAAATAAATATTGCATTCAAATTTTCAATTCTTAAGTTTATTGTTTTTTTTACTTTAACGGACAATTATCCTACTTCCCATTACAAATATAATAACGTAATCATATTTTATAAATCATTTCAGGTTAAATGATTTTAAAAAAATTCGGTAGCACTTCCCTTTATTCCCTGTATCGTACACAAATGCGTGTACACAGGGAAAAAAAGAAGTGCCATCGAAATTTTCTGAACCATTTAAAGTGAAATGATTTATAAAATATGATTACTGTATTGTATTTGTAACTTGTCCAAATACTAGGACAAATCCAACAAATGTTGTATCAGATGAATATAGATGTCTGTTCTGTGGAAAAACGAATATCCATATAACGATCGTATACAACACTTGTCGGACGGGGCCAAAAATTCTCTAAGGGGTTCACATAAATAAAGCACAAATTAAAAAATATTAATATTTAAGTATTAGTGGTCTGTAGTGAAATAATGATCTTAAATTTTTTTTAGTAATGTAGCCAAACAGAATTCGTTTAATTATGAATCAAAATTCATGGAAACTATCAGTAACTCGAAAAATATTGCTTATCTCACAAATGGAAACTATGAGTTACCATTTTAACAACTGCAAAAACTATTTTATATTTCATTTAACTATTTAAATATTTATTAATTAAATCTAAAATTTTGAAACGTATTTTAACTTTTGTTTAACTACATAAATTTTAATTAACGATTTTGTGAACTAAATAAATAGTTATCACTTACAACAGTATAACAAACATTCTCGTAAACTTATCAATAAACATATTATTCAATAATCATCGACTATTTTTTGGATTTTAAATTAGCCATAATTTTTAACAACATAGTGAACAATAAATTCACTAATTAATACCACCAAATCAACACTAATTATCATCACCTAATACGCAATAATCACCATTTTCAAACACATAATCAACTAATTCTCTAAATTAGATTTACCATTATATACGAAATTCAAATAATAAACTATATATCATAAACTAATAACATATATTCATCAATTCTAAACCCCTAAATCATCCAATTCCAAATCCCTAAATCATCAACTAATTTAATTTAAACCTAAATTAAACAAAGATAATGGAAAACAGAAGATACCGAAAGTTTGGAGAGGTTGAAATTGACGATGGAAGGTTGCGACGGCTTCTGGTGGCGGATGGCGGCGGCTGGTTGCGGGAGGAGACGGAGCTGAGAAAATTTGGAAGAGGCTGGAAATGAAATGTTTCTCTCAGCTTGCAGATCTGTATAATCGCGATAAGCGACGACTAGCGACGGCCGCTTTTTTTAGCCGTCGCTAGGCTCTGTCGCTTTATGAAGCCTTTCTAGTAGTGATTATTTTACACACACACGCTCACTCTGTAGATGAGCAAATATTTGTGGGGTACATTGCATTTACCTATAATCTTTTTCAACTAAGCCCTATATTACTATTCTATACACCTGCAATATATGTTTTTCGTGTCAACAAAGTATGGTTGGATGAAATATAATAATAGTCTTTCTTTAGAATCTTTTAAAAGTGAACTCTACTTAGTTTATTAATAATCAAAGTAGTTTCAAAATATTTAAGGACCATGCATAACAAACACTACAAGAACGGCAACAGTTAGCGACGGCTTTAAGCCGTCGCCGGCCGTCGCTGGCCGACGCTAAAAGCCGTCGCTATATATGTCGTCGCCCAATAGTGTAGCGACGGCTCCGCCACCAAAATAGCGACGGCTAGCAACTGCAAATGTGCCACGTGGAAATTTTTCCAACGTTTAAATGCCGTCGCTATTCGTAGCTCGCCGTCGCTAACCTGTGTAATTTGACCGTCGCTAGTCGTCGCAAGCCGTCGCTAATCTGTGCAATTTGGCCGTTGCTAGGCATCGCAAGCCGTCGCAAAACTGGGTACATTTTCAGTGCATATGCACAGCCCATATACACCTCAACCAATCTGAACCAAACCACTATACACTATAGTCATCAAATATAACCATCATATATCCATCATATAACATAACTATACATTCAAACAATATAAAATCCAATCAAATCTCATTTTCAAATCCAATAATCGGAATATGTAAATAGTAAACCGAAATTTCTACATAATATCCCGACATACATATACATAATATCCAACCAAATCCATCAACTAGAATTCATCAAAATATATGTATAAAATATCCTGAAATATATATACACCATACCAACCAAAATGTGTATATACCAAACTATCAGCAAACAAACATACCTACTCCTCGCCATCGCTGCCGTCCTCTCCAGGCATCCTCTCATGCTGTTGCAAATAGACCGCAATCCGCTCATCCAGCTGTTGCTCAAAGAAACTCTTCCTCCAATCATTTATTTCTTCAACTGTCGCCCTCAACTGAGCAATCTCCGCCTCTTGCTGCGACCTCCTGTATGCACTTTGCATTCTCATGGCCTATAAAATAATTCATAATTATTTATATATTAGCATATATATAATATTATTAAAATTGTTAAACTTGTATATTAGTACATGTCAAAATTTACCTCCACATTTCCATAGCTATACCGTCGACTGGTCCGAGAAGGCGGGTCAATAATAGCATCCCAAATATGGTTCTCCTCCTCTAACGTAAGCTCTTCCCGACCAGTGGACTGTGCTACACGAGCCCGCTCTGCTTCGTACCTCTCCTGTGATTACAAACAATTGTTTTACACGATAAAAGCTGAATTTCAAAATTTTGAAAATACAATAAGACAAAATATTGCTATTAACAGTAAATTAATTTACCATTACGGATTGTGATTTGTCATCCGTCCACTCGTACGAAACATTGCCCTCTTCGTCGGTCCTCTCCACGGCATGCGTGGCCTTGAACAGCTCGGCCATAGTGGGCTCGCGGTTGTATCTTGCGGCCTGAAAATATATAAATATTATTGCTAATCTGATTATAAAATATTGTAATAAAATGTAAACACGGTTTATAATTTTAATTACCAGCTCTCTCTTATGCTCCTGAAAGGATTTGGAGCCACCACGGTGCAATGCAGGATTTTTATTCCTGTTTGCCCGGTTCCGCGCAGATAGCTCCTACAAATTAAGATAAATTATCACGTATATATCTTGCGAGATTTATATTAGATTTAAATAACAAAGCAAACATATATTACTTACTTTTACTGCCGGACTGTCCCAAAGATGAAGAAAATCATTTCATGCACCCTCGCCCATCCAGTTTGGCTTTTTCCCTGAATTTTTCGCCTTGGACAGTGTATCCCTGTAATTTTTTCTCATTCGTTTGTTCCAGTGATTTAAAAAAATATCCAAGTCATCAAGGTCAACGCGGACTGCAGCCTGTAAATTTTAAGTTATAAAGATTATATTAATTTACAACTGAAATTCAAACTACTACTTACAAGTAAATCCGCTTGTATGGCGTTCTTGACATGAGGGGGGATGTCGTCCCAGCGAGGCCAACAACCATGCATCCGGCTCTGAAAAGCCTTCCTCGAAACCTGTAAAATATAATCTGATGGCTCCACCTCAAAGCCACTGCAAAAGTTATGATATACATGTTTAGTGGATTTTAAAACTTATACTATAAATAAAATTGATACTTACCCAGCACTTCTAGGAACAACTTCTGTAATCGGACGTAAGTCCGGTTCAGTGCCACTACCACCTGCACCGGGAGATGGGGATGGCGTGTCACCACCACCTCCACTCCGTCTCCTGCCAGACATATCTGCTATAGAAAAACAATATCATCACAGAACAATTATACAAATTCACTACTACATATCATGTTTCAATCACTTTCACAGAACCATAATAGAAATTCACTACTACATAGCATGTTTCAATATTCACTTTCACAGAACAATTATAAAAATTTACTAGTACAAAATATGGATAAAAATTAACTAAATGATCATCACAGAACAATTACAGAAATTTACTATTACATCGAATGTTTCAATCACTATCACATAACAATTATATCAATAACGATCAGTCTTCATCGTTTTCTGATTCAGATTCAGTCTCGTATTCTACCTCATTTTCTTCGGTACTTTCAAATGCATCAAATAGGACGTTCGATTCATCATTCAAAGGCCCTACATCAATATCATCAGTTATTATTATTTCTGTATTTGATTCAAGATCGGCTTGATATGCTGCTTCATCTGGAATATTATTTCCATCAATCGTAAACCTTGGTTTCGTTTTGAAAACAGCGGACCAATCCGCTTTATCTTTTTTCAAAGATGGATACGAAGCAAAATAAACTTGTAACGCTTGCTTCGCTAACACAAAAGGATCGTATTTATAGTAGTGTGATGTATGCCTTATTTCAATAAGTTTGTACTCTTTATGCACGTTGATTCCGGAACCAGGAACGTTACTGAACCAATTGCATTTAAATAAAAAAACATTTTCTAAAGGTTCAACATAATATGTCAATTCTAGAATCTGTGTTAAGACGCCGTAAAAATCTTTTAAATGCTCATCTGAATCATCACTGCCTTTGACAAATACCCCGCTGTTATATGTTAATTTTTCAGCACCGTAATCTTTTGTGTTGAACTTAAACCCGTTGACGAAAAATATCGGATAAGTCTTCACATTTCTTTTCGGTCCAATCGCAAGATGTCTTAAGCCTTCATCAACGACACAGTTTCTTGGCGCTTACAATAGTTTGCTATATCAAGCCTCGAATTCAAATCGTCCTTGGTTTTGCCTTTTACATTCAAAATTGTATTAAACAGATTATCAAACACGTTCTTTTCGTTGTGCATCACGTCAATATTATGTCGGAGTAAGAGATCTTTCCAATATGGTAACTCCCAAAATATGCTTTGTTTGCACCAATTATGAATGTCTGACTTTCCTGGGATTTCAGTCTGGACTCCAGTTTCATGTATCTTTGGATAGTCTCTTACAATTTCGTATATTTACTCGCCTGACCAAACCTTAGGTGGTTTCAGATTCTCTTCTCTGTTAGCTATGAAATTTTTCTTATCTCTTCTAAAACTATGATTGGGATGAAGAAAACACCGATGACAATCAAACCACGAAACTTTCTTCCCATATCGTAACGAAAATGCTCGTATTTCTTCCATACAATAAGGGCATGCTAGACGACCGGCCGTACTCCAACCAGAAAGCATCCCGTATGCAGGAAAATCATTAATCGTCCATAACAAAGAAGCGAATAACCGATTTTTTTTTTTTCATTGATACATCGTAAGTTTCGACTCCATCATTCCACAGTTTCTTCAACTCTTCGATTAATGGTTGTAAATAAACATCAATTCCTTGAGTTGGATCATGAGGGCCGGGAACGACAGTGGTGAGAAACATATATGGTGTTTTCATACACATCCATGGAGGTAAATTATATGGAGTAACGATAATTGGCCAGGATGAATATTTACTACCAAACTGTGAAAATGGTGAAAATCCATCCGTACATAAACCAAGTCTGACATTACGACTTTCCGCAGCAAATGCGGGATAAGTCTTATCGAAATGTTTCCATGCTTCACCGTCGGATGGATGTATCAAAGTTCCTTCTTCCGCTGTTCTCACACTATGCCATCGCATATGACAGGCCGTAGCAGAAGACGCATATAATCTTTGAAGTCTGGGAGTGATGGGTAAATAATGCATTCTCTTGTACGGGACTTCTTTCCCTTTCTTCATTCTTGGTTTGTATCTTTCTTCGTTACATATTTTGCATTTTCTGAGGTCGACGTCGTCTTTCCAATACAACATGCAACCTTTCACACATGCATCTATCTTCTCATATGGTAGACCGAATGCGGACATCAATTTTTTTACTTTATAATGACTATCGCACATCAGATTGTTGGGTGGCATGTGTCGTTTTGCAGCTTGTACAACTGTTGTAAATGCAGCTTCCGTAAGGTTGAATTTTGATTTCATAGTTATGTATTCGGCAGTTACTGAAAGTTCGGTTCCGCTTTTACATCCGTCCCACAACGGCCTCTTAGCAGAATCCAACAAATCGTATATTTTTTTAGCTCCCGCAGTCGGTTCTTCTTCGACATTTTCGTCTTCAGCGACAGCTTCCGTTGTAGGAAACATTGATCGTGCTGCATCATCCACCATATTTTCTATCGGATTCGTCATCATATTACCGTCCTCTAAAACTTCAGTATTAGGTGTAGGTTCAACAAGTTCTCCATGACGATCCCAGAAATAATAATCAGGCACGAAACCATATTGATACAAATGTACTTCAACTATATCCGGTTTCCAATGCTTCAAATGTTGGCACTTACTACACGGGCAACGAATTTCTATATAGTTTCGGTTATTAGATTTAGCAAATCTAATAAATTCTTGTACACCGTTGTAGAAATGTTCCTTTATTGATGCTTTCTTTCCAGTTCTGACTTCATACATCCACGTACGGTCGAGAAAATAATTGAACATTTTTCCTGATTTGAAAATGTATGTTAGACAATTTAAATGATCAATTTACAACCATTCTCCATTGTAAAAAGTTCATCGTTACAGGAAAATCAAAATATAAACTTCACTTTATTTTTTTATTTTTGGGTATTTTGATTTTCACTTCGGTGGTCAGTCATCCTACTTCCCATTACAAACACAATAATATAATTACATTTTATAAATCATTTCAGATTAAACGGTTCAACAAAATTTCAACAGCACTTCCCTTATGTTCCCTGTATCGTACACAAATGCGTGTACACAGGGAACGTAAAGGAAGTGTCGTCGAAATTTTGTAACCGTTTAAAATGAATTGATTTATAATATGTAATTACTTTATTGTGTTTGTAACTTGTCCAATACAGGGACAAATCCGACAAATATTGTATCAGATGAATATAAATATCTGTTCCGTTACAAAACGAACATCCATATAACGATCATATACAACACTTACCAGACGGGGCCAAAGACAATCTAAGGGATAAAGAAATTTCTTTAAATTTTATCAAATATTATTGTTCTTTTTAAATTTTGACAATGTTTCAACTATTTATATTTTATTTCAAAAATTTGTGTATTTAAATTTTAGTTCAACATTCAATTAACAATTTTACTTCAATATTAATTTCTTTATTTATTTTTTAACGACGTAGATTTTATGTGACTATTTGTTGTTGTTATGTTCATTTCTTAATTTCTTTACAAAATCGATTTTAGTACAATATCAGTTGTTTTTAAAGTCGTTTTCTAATTTTTTTCAAATAAATTATATATTTGCAGAATTTTTAATGTTCTCGTATTCATTTTTTAATTTTTTGTACAAACTTTATTTTTTACAATATATACAACCTTTTGCATTTTGTCCGTCGCTAGCCGTTGCGATTCATCGCTAAAATTATCAATATGGCAATCGCTAATCGTCGCTAGCCGTCGCTCAATCAACAGGGTAAATAAAACAATTATCAATGAATATAATTAGAAAACAACAAATTCTAATTATCTAATAGATAATTAGAAAACAATAAAAAACTAATTATTAAATAAAAATTTGTCAATTTAAATTTACTTAACAACTTAAATTTGTAATTTATCAATTTCATAAACTATGAAATACTTTCATGTAAATTTATCAATAACCAAGTTAATCATTAATATACACTATTTTTTCACCTAAAACAACTAACCATGTTAATCGCTAACACTAATTATCTACATCAACCATTTATTCAACTTCATCATGATGAAATAATTAATATGTACTTAATTCAAGTTCATGATAATAAACTAATTAATCTGCCAAATCAACATACAACACTACTAATACCTAATTTAACAACACTACTAATACTCAAATTAACAACAAATCTAAATTGTACAACAAATCATAATTGAATTAGGGTTTAAACTAAACCTAAAAATATCAAATTTACATTCAAACAAGAGATTAGGAGCATACCGACACAAATTTGATGATTTGTAGGCTTTGAAGGGTTGGACGCCGGCTGGGGTGACGGGAGGCGACGGAGTTGGGGAAGGAGGGAAAATTTGGTGAAGGAGGAGAATGAAATCTGTGCTCTCGGTCAGGACCTGTATATTCCGATTTGCGACGGCTAGCGACGGCCGCTTTTTTTAGCCGTCGCTAACCGTCGCCCCCCTTCGTCGCTAATCGAAGCCTTTCTTGTAGTGAAATGCGAATATACATGCATTTGAAGGTTTAAAGTAGAAGCAAACAGCTGCTGCGAAGCAGCAACCTTTAATAAATAAAAACTTGCTGGAAGTAAAGTTTGACTCTTGCATTAGGATTTTGTTCATCATTTGCAAGGACTATTATTATTTGACGTGAACTTAAGGCATGTTGAACTTGCAACTGCTAGCCTACATACCAGACATCATTAATCCTTTACATTTAGCTTGAGCTGATATGCAGCAATTCTGCTTAGCTTGAGCTGATCCGCATTATTCCTTTCAAAATAAAAATAAAAAAGAGGAGGAGGAAGAAGTGTTCTTTAGCATAAAAACTTATTGAACATGTATAGTGTAGTAATGTTCTGGTCAATATACACTGCATTAATCATTCTTTTCTCATCTTTATAAACAAAAGTGGTATTGTTTTTATGCAATTTTCACTCAATCGCTATAAAAGAATTCTGGATTTCCTACACTGATTTGGCGTAGGGACGGCGTAGGGAAACACCCTTACGTCAAAAAAGAAGTCGGAAAATAGTGCGTCGCAAAAATTCTCTACGGCTTTCCTACGCCGTTTTCCCACACATTCCCCACGCCGCATTCCTTACGCATTACCTACGTCAAACTCTATACGCATTACCTACGCCTCATTTCATACGCCTTCATCCTTACGCATTCCCTCTGTCCAGTCTTCTTCTTTTACAAGTATTTCTCTTACGAGTTACATACGCCTTCCCTACGCCACTGTACATCGAAATTCAATTTGATTCTATTGAATTCACATTCATCTACCTCATATATCACAATAAAATCTAATAAAACCGAATATCAACAACAAAAAACATTAAATATATCATATAACTACATGCAAAAGTCATAACTATATGTCTCACTAAAAACATTAATGTAGAATGAATAACATGGTCAAATTATCATATACTTGTTACAGAATGCATTTAAAATAGTTCATGTCCAGCAAACAATAAAATAAAGTTGCTATATAACAACATAGTTGTTTCATTTAATTCAAACATCATACAATGTACGTTATAAAAATAGAACATCAAACCCACAACCAAAATAGAAACAACTCACGAAGTTGGTCACATCTCTGGTCCTTGCTTCCGCCTCAACCCCCGTATAAACTCCTGCATAGAACTCATATCCTCTTGCATAGACCATAAATCTCCTTGTAGTTCGTTAACCGTGACATTCGTTTCATGATTTTTACTTCTTAGCTCATCTACTTCTTCCACAAGTTTCTCTTTGTCATGTGAAACTCCAAACCTAGCAGTAAATGTATTGTCTTGGTATATTTGCATTTAAATTATTTAATCACATTAGCAAAATGTATAACTATTCGACTTTTCTTTTACTAACTTATAATTTCATAAAGACATGAAAGAACTAGTCATGAATGTCGATAGTATAATTGACATTCTAAATCTCCAATTAGTGTGATGTCAGAAGTGATTTTTTTTACTAGCATCAAATTCATGTTATGTAACATACACAAAGACAATAAGCACCATTGTCTCAGTGGTTAAGTGATTTGAACAAGGTCAAAGTAGCAGTAGTAGTTTGTCGATTGGTTTGGCTTGGAACAATTTACATTTTCAATTTTAGAGGCTTGGATATTACTAGATGCTTTGAGGAAAACAATTTACATTTTCAATTTATTGCCTTTGGTGTGCGCTTTTGCACTGCTGCAGTGCATACGTTTAAAATCTGAGTACCGACTTAGTTTTACCACATTAAATTTAAACCTGTGCATACGTTTGACAGCAAGTACAAGGATGAATAAATTTAAACCTGTTCATACTTAGACAATAAGTACAAGGATGAAAACTGTATATAAGAATGAAAACTGCACATACTTTAGACAGTAAGTGCTATTTTTTTTGTCCATTTTAAATTAGTTCTAGATAGAATGATAAAAATTAAAATTTGAAGACAGAAGTAAAAATATTATAAAGAAAGGATAAATATTATACCTGATTTTATCTTCATATATAAAAGATAAATAAAATAATTTATCAGTTTGAATTCTTATATAATCAGAACAATAAACAGCAGAAACAATTATTGAATTTATATAAAGAAGTCGTGTATTACAAAAACATGAAATGATGAGAATATTTGTCTTTATAGATAATTTCATAAACATTAAAGTAATAATATGCTCTTTTCCTATATTGCTGACATGCTGCCTGAATGCCCAAATGGCTTAAGCCAAACTGAAAAACAACCGAGACATGTTGTTGCACTGCCATTGGGCACTGCCACTGCACTGCATTTGCAAAGGCAGTGCTGTGCAATGCCTTTCAAGCAAAGGCAGTGCACAACTGCCTTTCAAGCAAAGGCAGTGCACAACTTGTAATAATCTCCACTATGTTAATCAATGATAGCTCAGTAAAGGCTATAGTGTCCAGTTTATCCCGACTATTCAGAAATAAATAAATATATATTTTACTATACCAAATATTATAATAAACAATCATTCAGACTGTCATAATATTTTGATTGCTATAATTTTGATAATAAAATCATCTCAACTGTACCCAAAAGGCACGTCGAGTTCCATCTTTTAAACGTCGTCAAAGTTATTGAATTTTTTTTTTCATCTTAGAAGCACCCATGTAAACTGAGTTTGCAAGTTATATTTTACTGATCAATTAAAGACTATCCATTCAGAGTCAGCCTTATAAATTGCATTTCATTGGTAACCCTACACACACATCATAAAGTTGTATGAACGTATTAAAATTGAGAAGCAAAAGTGAGAACACGGTTTTTCAAGAAGAGAGCAGAACAACTTGCATATGCATACAACTTTTAGTATGGAGTAACATATACGTTCATATGAAATCAAGAACAACTAGGACCTTTTCTTCATGATTTAAAACAGATAACTCTTGTTGATTTTACATGTATAAACCGATATTATATAGAAATATTAAACACCAGAATAAGTGAGCATGCATGAATACCGACTGCTAATTCTGATTGTTGATTATTAAAATACGAATAATCATTTGTTTATATCTTTAAAACTTCGGGTTGGATTTAAGGTATCAACTTACGAAAGAAATATTTGAAATGAGTCATTACCTCAGGAATATTGCCAGCACCAGGTCTCCGCATGCTTCTTGAGGAAGCGGATGTCTCACCTTCTCCAATAAGCTACATGTGCAGAAGGTTTATCTCGTCGTGATAGAGCTCCCGAACCTTATTCTCAGTCATTTGAGCAACTCGCTCATTGTATT
This sequence comes from Allium cepa, assembly GCA_030765085.1. Taxonomy (NCBI): domain Eukaryota; kingdom Viridiplantae; phylum Streptophyta; class Magnoliopsida; order Asparagales; family Amaryllidaceae; genus Allium; species Allium cepa. The sequence goes on along the minus strand of CM060935.1, from coordinate 444,411,709 downwards.
TGGCCTGTAATTTACATTAAGAGTTAGGTATTGTACACATAACATGGTTTGGAATTTGTAAATTAAAATTCAAAATTTTTATTGCTTACATACAACAAACTGTTCTAAGTACTCATCAATCCATTCGCCATCTACAGAACCGTCCGGTTTCCCAAGTGTTCGAATCTACAAAACATGATAAGTGGATTGATGACCAAGTAGCAAACGCAAAAGAAATTATCGAAACAATATTTATAACCGAATTGTTCAAAATAATTTTTTAATCCGTATTGGATAACATTTCTTACAAAATTCACTATGCAAAGAAAGATAATGGATATTATTATGCTTCAACATTTTCCAACTAAAATAGTTTAAATGGGCAGATAAAATAGAAAAGTTGATAAAAATTATAAAATGATAGAGGGAATAACACAAAAAACATAGGAAAAAATTGTTCTCATGGAAAAGAAATTGAACAGAAACAAATTATTGAGACCAAGTCTCAACAAAGAATAATAATCTGGAAAAGCATCAAGCAATTTGGAGTGAAACAAAGATGGATTTAGATGTTATGTTCCTGTTCATTTGTAAAACAAAAGTCTCCAAATTCGTTTGAACATTAAATCATTTAGTCTTGAGTTTCTTCTGTCAAAGAAACCAAAATACTATTTTTAGCAGCTTGATTTGAATACTTTTGGCAGATCAAGTAGAAAAGTTATTGTTTTTATTACTGTTAGTGTCTTGCCTTTCAAGGTTACTATGTATCCGAATCCAATTCCTAGCTAACTGCTTTGATTGTTTCAGGATTTTGACCGTGCTAGTTTAAAGAAGAAGAAGAAACTGGAAATCAATGTAACGAATAAAATAGGGAAATAATAACTGTTTATGATTTATAGTGAAGGAGTACCGAAAATAGAGGGAGAACAACACGTGCACCTACCGGCGGCAGCGCGGAGCCACCTACAAGCGGTGGCGTGAAGACAGAAATGGCGGCACGGAGGCACCTACTGGGCGGCGGCGTGGAGACAGAGATGGCGGTGCGGAGTACGAGGGTGTTGGAGATGGCACGGATCCGGAACGGCTAGGTTTTTTCCTGCGTCTTTCTCACGTTTTCACGATTTGCCTGCACCGCCCCTGCGCGGCGTTGGAACGGCTCAGGGATTTCGGTTAGTGATCACATAGATGAAAAATCAAATTATGGTCGTCTTTGAATTCTTTTATACACTTGAATTTTGTGGATCTGATTATTTGTCAGTATCCATTACCCAAGTAGTGATGTAAGTTGCTATCTTGCATGTATGCATTGTGTATAATGATATCTATGGTTGCTCCTTTATTTTATTTTATTTTTATGTGCCGTACTTCACCATCTGGTGCTCTTTGAAACAAGTGCACCAATAAATTTTATAATCTTCTTACATTATAATTTTGTGCGGTGATTTTTATTTTCTATTTTCTACCATACAACTTTGTACTACTTGGATTAGTTTCACGAATAATGCTAGTTGCACAAGGTATTTTCCAGGTACAAATTCATGATTGAAAAATAGGATTTAGCGAGCATCATTCTTTTCCATTGGAAAATCTCAGTTCAAGCAGCACTACTCATTTTCCTTGCGTTGCTATATTGTGTTTTGAAGTGTTACTTTGTCCTTTTCACAATTGCATATTTACTATACGTCTCTATATGAAAGCTAATATTTAAAGTCAACTTGAGTGCAGGTACTTGAAAACCCTATGAAATGGATGTTAGTGCATGCTCTCTTTTGCTTGTACAAAATGAAATAAATTTGCATAAAAATGTAATGCTACAAGGTACATTTTTACGCGATATTGATACATAATGTGATATTATTTTGTTTTCCTATGTTTCGGGATGTCCCATGCTGGGATCGTTTTTTGAAGATGTATATTATGTAATTATATTTTTTATTTTATTTTTTGGAATGTTTTCCATACAAAGTAGACTCTTTCGAAATTTTTGAAAAATTCGACACTTAAAAAATTTACACTTTCTTATCATATGTGAGAAATAAAAAATTGTGAATTGAATCTATTTAAATAGTAGCATACGATAAAAAGAATTAGAATGTGTGAGCCATATAAAGGATTGTGTCAATTTGGTTTAATAGAAGATTGCTAATTCGAAGAAAGTCGGAATATGAGCTGTTTGACGACTCTCTATAAGAAATTGCAAGGAGCAATTTTTGTAAATGAGAGAGTCTGGAACCACCCTGCTTTCTACGCCACATTAATAAAGCAATTTAATTAAATAGAAATATAAAAATTTGATTTTTGATAATTATTATTTTAAAAATAAATTCTTATTTCTTTGAACACTTTTTAATAAAAGATTTTTGTTTAAATATATTGAATTACATTAATAAAGTCTTTTCGGATAATATTTCGAAATTAAATAACATAATTTAATGAAATATAAAATATTTTAAAATTGTAATTAATTTTTACATCAATGAAATAGTTGAATATAAAATTTATTAGTGTGAATATACAGAACAATAAACTAGAGAGAAACAATATCAAATTGAATGGAATTGTGCAGTTAACAATATAAATATCAGGAAATTATTGTCAAAGACAAAATTTTACAGATTTTTAGCCTCAATGACAGACCTTCAATATTTTATCCTGAAGGACAACTTTCTATAGGTATCAGCTTTTAGTTATTGATAGCAGTTTTTAGGTATTAGTTTGTAGTTATCGGTAGCAGTTTTTAGGTATCAGTTTTAGTTTGGTAGCAGTTTTGTTGTCCTTATGAATAATTTTGAAAAATGTTTGTCCTTGTGAATAATTTTTAGAAGAATGTTTGTCCTTATACTAAAAATATTGAGGTCGTGTCCTTAAGACAAAAAATATACAAATTTTTGTCCTTTAAAATAATTCCCCCTATAAATATCAGAAAATTATTATCAAGGACAAAATTTTACAGATTTTTAGCCTCAAGGACAGACCTTCAATATTTTATCCTGAAGGACAACTTTATGTAGGTATCAGTTTTTAGTTATTGATAGCAGTTTTAGGTATCAGTTTGTAGTTATCGGTAGCAGTTTTTAGGTATCAGTTTTAGTTTGGTAGCAGTTTTGTTGTCCTTATGAATAATTTGGAAAAATGTTTGTCCTTGTGAATAATTTTTAGAAGAATGTTTGTCTTTATGCTAAAAATATTGAGGTCGTGTCCTTAAGACAAAAAATATACAAATTTTTGTCGTTTAAAATAATTTCCCCAATAAATATACCGTAGAATGAAATGTTAATTAATTTAAATTAAATTTGGAATCTATTTGCAAATAAATAAAAGAATTATATGACAGAAAAGAAAGGAAAATTATTTGATTTATATCAAAGCCTAGAACCTTTCAGGTCAAAACCCTTAATTCCTAAATCATTCTTGTCCAAAACCATGATGGCCTGGAAGTTTCCCCAAGCCAACCCGTGTCTGGAAATCTCCAAATCAAACCGGTAAAAACCCACAACCCTATTTACAATTTTTAGTCTAAGCTTCCTTTCCAAATCGTCAACAAGAAAAAGAAAAAAATGATATGAAAATGTCGATCAACCTGGCGAGTGTCTCGAAGGCGACGTGAGTGGGAGAGACCCCGACAAGGCAGTCGACGTTGGCGGCTGATGTGATTTTGGGGGTTGAGAACAGAGGTGCGGCGATGGCGAACGACGGTTGTAGTTGGAAGTGGCGATGCTGTCAGGGAGTTTTGTGCGTTCACGAGGAATTGAGGTTGCGACCTAGGGCTAAGTGGCGACTGAAATTGGGTTGTAGGCCAACTATGTTTGCACGATGTAGGAGGAGCTTGGCCGTGACCTGGAGAAGAATTGATCGGCTTGTTGGGATGGTGCTGATGTCGTTAGGCTATGGCAGCGATAACGTTCAACTTAGCAGAGTGATTAGCAGTATTTCATTGTATAGTCGCTGTTTAGTAGATCACACATCATCTGGATGAGCTTTTTAACTCACAACTATATCTATGTAGCGTACGTATATATACATTATCCCACGGTTGAATTGTTTGTTTGGTGTTGCGATGAATGGTGATATTGATGATGTTGTGATTATTAGTTAACGAGTTAGTTGAAAGTGTCGATTTACAAATGTAACTCTATCCGTTTGTGAATTGAACTAAATATTCATTTATTTGTCTGTATGTGAATTTTATAAATGACCGAAGTTTGATGGAATTCGACTTGAGTCGTTCGATATTTATAGTGATGTTCGTTGAGATGTTTGTGGAGTAATTTTACTCCATAATTATATAGGGAGAGATTTATTTCCTATTTCAAGGAATGTTCGAAAAGCAAATATTACTCGAGGGTTTTTAAAATTTATTGAATGTGTTATATAAATAATATTGTACTAAGGAGATTTTATTATATAGATTATTTTAATTTATTAATCTATCGAAAAGAAAGTTATAATTAGTTTTAAATAATTATTTAAACTTTTAATAATTTTTTGGAAATAAGAGATATTTTCTATTGAAAATTTAAATTAATTTTGAAATTAATTTTATAACTAATAAGTATAATTAAGAGTATAAGATGCATATTATACATATTTGTTAAATTGAGGTATTACAATATTTCTATGATGGCTTCTTCCTTCCATATCGATTTTGTTGATATAAGCGATTTATTATTAAATATTGATTTGATTATAAAGTATAATTATTTAATTAACTGGCTTTCCCTTATTTTCTAGATTTTTATTTTTCCATATTGATTTCAATATTGTGAATGATTCACCATTGATATTGATTTGAGTTATATTTTAAGATGATATGGCGATGATATCTTCCCATTTGATTTGTGTGATTTTATTTCTATACGACGATAAATTAAAAGACAGATAAGTGATACTGTTTGGTATGAGACTTTTGGTAACAGTTTTTCGGTTATTCATTAGACTTGTCATTTGAGTATCAAGTGTGGATTGAGTGTAGTTTATGAGCATTGAATAATTATTCGAATAACATGCACTAGCATGAGGATGTCATTATGTTATTTGTTTGATTATTCTTTGTAAGTAAATGTCACTCAAATAAGGATTACACTCATGTGTATACGTGATACTCGGTGATAAATATCGTATCGTTAGATGTTGGCTTATGAGAACTACGTATCGGCCTACTTTAGATATATAAGTAGTTATAGGGTATGAATCCTAAATGACTATCCACATTGTATCCAACTTCCTTTATTTTTCAAAAGTGAATCAGAATGGTCAGTACCCACTATGGTGGCCTGTTCGCGGGGTCGCGCCCCAGATTTGCGACATCTTACTTATAGGTCCTTTTGATGCGTATCATGTGAAAGAGAGTGCGGATTAAGGATCTTAAGGCTAATTTAACACTAGAGTGGGGGGTGAATAGTGTTTAATGGATTCTAAGACTTATATGGACTAATTTAAAAATTATGATATAAAAAAATGCAGAACTTAATTACAGAACAATCACAGATTCAAAAACAGATGCAGAAAATAAATAAAAAGCAGTAAAAATGAAGAACATACCGGATTTTATACTGGTTCGGAGTTACCCTACATCCAATCATGTACCAAGGTAAACACCTCATACTGATTTTTATTATACCAATGTCGAGATTACAATCCTAAATTTCTAAAGGCCTTGAAATACCCTCCTGTTTCACGAGTTCGGGGCAAACTCTCTTAATTTACAGGACATAAGATTACCCAATTGATTTTCCAGGCACAACCACACCTTATAGAGAGACTCGATAAATTTTTGAATACAAATTGATCCTATAACTCTGAATAGCACTTTGATCTTTGAGAGAGAGCAGAGAATCAAACAAGAATGAGATTCTAATTTGATTCACTTGAGAATTAGGCAAAATTTCGGCACGATCCTAAAAATATGAAAATTTTAGAATATGGATTTGTGGAGAAGAAGGAGTGAAGAAAAAAGAAAATAGGTAGTTAAAAAATTCGTTGTGAAGTCTATTTATAGAGCACTAACGGTCATAACCATTCGTGAAGAGATTTAAACGAATAGACAATTCTTTTGAAAATTAAAACTTTTGAATTCAACGACCACCATGTCGACATGGGGTATCCCATGATGTTGACATCCTTATGTTAAAAACAATGTAAATTTTTTTATACAAGGAAAACAAGATAAAACGACCCTGGAGTAAAAACGAAGTCTAAAAACAAGAGTTTATTTTAAAAAAAAACAAAGAATATTTTAAGGCTAAAATATCTTTTTGAAAATCATTTGAAAAGATAATTTTTAAGGCTAAAACATTTTGAAAAAATAATTTTGAAAATAATTTTGAAAAACCATTTTGAAGTAGTTTTGCAAGATTCTGTAGGATCGATTTCACCCTAGAGGGGGGTGAATATGGTGATACTATCAATTATTAAAATTATCGCGGAAGTTTATATAATCACAACATAGACATATCAAAATTATAGCAGCACAGATAATAGCAGAATAATAAATGCAGAAATAGAACAACACAGAATTTACTCAGCTTCGGCAAAACCCTGCCTACGTGCTGCCCCCAAGGTTTCTACTAGAAATTAAGCAGTCAGACGCTTACACACGTAAACCCACGACACCCGCTATCGACTAGCCTTAACTCTACGCTCAGAACCCTGCCACAACTCAGCCACTGAGTTGCGAATTCTCAAAGTACGCCACGTAGTTTGTCCCCTAGTCACACGACTAGAAATTACAATTGTTTAAAAGAGAAAAATACAAATTAAACACAAATTAAATCAAAATCCTAATTTAAAAAATTAAAGCCTTATTAAAATAAGGTCGGCCCAATTATATTATTAAAAATATATCCCTTTTCTTTTCCTTTATTCGGTCGGTTGCTTTTCTCGTTTGTGACAATGGCTTCTTCGTTCCTCTTTGCTCAGAAATTAGGGCTTTTGCAAATCTTTGAAGCCGCTGCTTGAATGTTGATCGATCGAATGGACATTCGCGTGTTTGCTTTGTCAATCATTTGTCTCCTTGAGTTGCTCTCGGCTGCTTCTCGATGATTGAGTTCGACTTTGATTCCGGTATGTAATTTATGCGTTTTGCTCTCTTAGTTGAATGCTTGAACTCAATTGATGATTCCGGTATGTATTATGCTCTGTTTTTACTTGAACTCGATTGCCGATGATGAACGGGTTTATATAGGATTCAAATTCCTATATTTTCGTTCGTATACGTTTGTTTAAATTCATCAGTTGATTTATCTCGGCCACTTGATTATTCTTGAACGATGGTGATTTCTCTGACTTCTTCAATTCGTATAATTTCGTTGCTTGTTTAACTTGATACTCACGGCTTTGAATCTGAACTGTTCGATTTTTTCCTTGACTTGTTCATTCATGATTACCACGGCTTGGTGATTTCTGACTTGGTTCGAACTTGTTGCCTTGGTCATCACAACATTGACTTTGGTTTGAAATCTGCAAACTTGATTTTGTGAATTTTTGGTTACACTATTTTGATTTCTAACTTGTTCGTTCTTTTTTTCCTTTGGTTATAACGTAGTTGATATCAGCCACTTAGCTTAACATGGTTGTTAACACTGCCTAACTTCGGTCATTTTCTCACTTGTATATCATGACTTTCATACTGCTGTGTCTTCACTGGACATATTCATGCACATACTTATTTTGTCCTCTGGTCCACCTGAACCTGCTAGTCGAGTTAGCACTGCATATATATGTGTGTTCATATCATAGCATACTCACCATGATGCTTGGATTTTGGACCCACTGCATCTTCACGGTTTTGATTTAATCCTCTGTGTCTTCGGCACTATCACTACTAGTATGACTTCGACATTGTTTCTCTGACTTGGTTCATGATGACTCTGGTCATTTGAATTTATTTGTTGCCAGTTGCCATTTTACTGACATGTGTTCGTGTTGCTGTAGCCACGAGCTACAGTCTTCACTACACCCATATTATCCTTGTAAATGCATGCTGCATTCATGTGTGACCTGTTTGCAAATGTTGTTTCATTTGTTATGTTTATTTTCTGGTTGCCTCGGAGTTTTGTTGCACATATATATTCTTGTCCACTCATGTATATATACATGTCTTCACTTGTTCCACATGAGTTCTTTGCACTGGACTGTCACATGATCATTTGGTTGAGACATTATTGTTTCACTGTTTTGTTTACCTGTGCAATGTTTTGAGTTCGAGCCATTTCATGTATATATGTAACTTGTTTGGTTCATCTGGTTACAGTACTGTTTGGAGTCTTCATATGACTACACTTCTGTTGTAGTTGACCGTGCAATATGCTATATATATATATATATATATATATGTATGTGTGTATGTATGTACTGCTGCATTGATTTGAAACTGCTACTATATCATTCCTTTGTACATTTCCTTGACCCTCTACATATTGAAGTCTTCTTGCTTCACTTTGGTATGTGCAGTTACACTTCATGTTTTGAACTGGTATGGTGTTTGACTATGTAGTCTGCAATGCTTGGAGATTCATGTATGGTTGCAGTCTTTAGTCTCATTGATGCATTACATTTTTCCTTCAGTCACGGTGTATTGGTTCCTGTTATTGTTTGAGGCAGAACATATTGTATATATGTCTTAGAGCTTGGGCGTGTGTGCTTCATATAGTCTGGTATAGATTTGGTTTCACTGTACTTGATCCTCTGAGTTGCTTGTAGTTGTGTTGACTTTGTTTGCAGTTTTGCTCTTGTTTGGTTTGTGGTGCACTTGCTTCTCTGACATGTTCTTGTGCTTGTGCACGACACTTTTCATTTTGATTTCACTTGAACTTCATCTTGATTTTTGGAATTGCACCTGTGTTGAATCCAGCTAGTAGCTCGGGTTTAACCTTGTGCTCATGTTATGACTTTATTTGTATTGCACTTGAGTTGAACTCGACTTTTCATTTGGGTTTGACCTGTGCTCACCTGTCCATGTAACTTTATCAAGTGTATATCGGTGTGCACGACCTTGTGGCATATACAATGGTACACGGTGTATGTCACAAGCTGTTCGTGTATGATGAATTCAAAATTAAATGAAGACGAACAACCTAAATAAGTGAGGCAAATAATATTTTCAAAATTACATTCTATTTTATACTACAAAAATATTTTATTTTCAATTTTACCGCGTCAGTTTTTATTTTTGTAGATTGCTCAGATGCTGTATTCAATCTGGAATAAAGTTGTAAATAAATTACGAGTGAACGAGCGATATGTAGTGAGGACATTTGTAAATGAAAGATCGTGATGTAATTGAATTTATATTGTAATCAAAATTGTATATGTATAGTGAGAGCTTGAATTTGTACTATTCAAAATTGTAATAAATATTTGTTTAAATGAAATATCTGTTTAAATTTAAATACTGTGTTATTTATTTTGTTCACCAAATATTTATTTAATTATGTGAAAAATAAAATAGTTCATTAACAAATACATTAAATGAATATATATATATATATATATATATATATATATATATATATATATATATATATATATATGTTTATTATCATCAAACAAAAATCATATACTCGCATATTGAACAATCTCCCCCTTTGATGATAATAAACATATATTTAAGATTTTGAATATGTTAAATGTATTTGATCATTGATATACTCTATTTGCTCCCCCTATTTAAATGCTTCCTCTCTACACAAAGACCCCCCTTCATATATGCATACAATTAAAAATATGCAAATGAGCCTAGATGCAAATTGAAAATATTTGACCTTTGCTTGATTTTATTTGACAAAATCTTAACTTTTCTTTCCCACTTTTGTTATCAGCAAAAGAGTAATAGTGTTAGAAAAATAGAGATAAAGTGATAGATATTAATACAACATTAAATCTCAATCGAATATAAATATTAAACTTCAATAAAAATCAAACAAAAATCATAAATACTCTATTAGGTGCATATTCCACTTTTAGAATGATGTGAATGATGTCATAATATAAAACCATACATTTTTTTTCTATTTGTGGTATATTTATATCAGGAATCTGAATATCTACCAATCATGCATAACCTTTAGGACTTTTAAATGAGATTAGTAGTATTCTAATTTTATTTTATTTTTAAAAATGAATTCAAGTATCTTCTAACCACACATAACCGTGAGGACTTTTAAATGGGATTAGAATCAACTTGTTTATTTAATTAATTAATTTTGATATCGGTTCCATACATGCATAACCGTGAGGACTTTAAATGAGCATGGAAGCACATAACAAATTCCAAGTAATTCACCCATGCATAACCGTGAGGACTTTTAAATGAGAGTGAATACTTTGGTTTTTTTTTTTTTTTTTTTTTTTTTTTAAAATATAAAATGAAAAACGAACGATTCCTGTTTAAATCACCACATATTGACATACTATAATGGATTTTGATGAGTGATGGTTGGTAGAAATATGATAGGATCATGGAATTTTTACCAACAAAAAGTTTTATAACCCTTGTTTAAATTTCTAAAGAAATTTACTAATTATACTGTCTCGAGTTATAATATATGATAAATATCAACACTCGTCACTTTTTCAATCACTATTTATCTTTTTGATAATTAGTAGGAAGTCAGATTAGTCAATGTAATTATTTAAAATCAAATCCAAAAATAATTATAAAATCAAAATTTCTAAAACGACTAATCTGAAACGAGGTCAAAAATGATTTTCTAGAAGGGTTTTTATAAGGAAATTTCTGCTACTTGAAAATTATTTGAAGTGAAAAAATATGTAGATATTTTCTTTGAAAATCGATGCAGTTACTAAATGTCTCAACATAAATCACGTTCCACTAGTAATTTTTCTATCAACTAGATTACCAGTGTATTCTGCATCTGAATTTCTCTTTTACTCAAGATTATCATTAATTGAATGTTATAGACCAGACCGTGAAATTTTCAACAATTTCTTGAAATCCTTTTTTAAAATTTTTAAATGAATATTCTTTTGAATTTTAATTAAACTCGTGCCAATAAACAAAATCGTGAATATAATGTCAAATTTAGAAGCCGTAGGATAAACAAATATATTTACATGCACCGAGATTAATAATCAGTCAATAAGATAGTATCATTAGTCTAAACAAATTTATATGAAGTAATTTAAAGACTCTAGAGATGCATGTAGTGTTCTCGGTATGAAAAAAGTATAATTGGCCAACAATTTTGAAAAATCAGAATCAACATCATCATTTATTTCATCATCACATTACTGGCTGATTTAATTCAGACTACGGTGCAGATTATCACATTTAATATATCGTTTAAAATATACCATTACCTATTTTACCTTTACGATAATTTTTTGTTGTTGCCCATTGTGATTCTGTCACCTTTATACTAGGCTAAGGAACTTTGTTTTTTCGCTCGTTGTGTCCCTGGAACAGCCAGAATCCAAGTAACACTATTGTAGTTCCTTAGCTTGCCACCACACCTACACGATGAAAGATTTTTGTGACCTATTTGTTTTTATAAGTCCATGATTGTTAGTGGCAGAATATTTTGGAAAATAATTTAGTAGAGGCCCAAAACTATTTATATATGTTCCTTTTGGCACCCAGATTTGTTTGACTTTTAAAGATTTTATATTTGTGACTTTTGGAACCCAAATTGTTATTGTTTTCACGTGTTTGGGTTTATACCAACAATTGTTTTGATTATGTCCAAATTTTCTACAAATTGTGCACATTGAATCGACTTGATTAATTTCATTTCTAACATTTTTAGATTGATTATATCCAAGTCCTTGTCTAACTGTATTAACAGCTTGCTTCCCTAATAGCATATTCAATGATTTTTCACTTTTGAAAAATTTATCTAAAGTCATTGACAATTGTTGGACTTGTGTTTTGAGAGATTCATTTTCGTTTAATAATTATGTGCACTTTTTAATAGAATTTTCTCTTCGAGTATTTTCTCTTTCTTTCAAAATCAGAATTTCATTTTCAAGTGATTTAATTTTAATTTCTGATTTTTTTTTATTTCTTCTTCAAATGTTGGACACTTATCACACTTAGGGATCCTATTTTGATAGTTTTTAACTAATTGGTCAAGTTGTTTATTTGATTCTATCAAAATATCTTTTTGTGAGTCAAGTTTAGCGTACTTCTCCCTAAGTCTTTCAAATTAGCCATTTACTTCGTGGAAATATATAAGTAGTTGTGAGTGAGAAAGTTTTGATACCTTGCTTGGCTCGTCGTCGTCACTATCAGTTATATCTCCTCGTAGGCTCAATTTTACTCTTTCACTCTCACTGCTAGTGCTTTTACAATCATCATTTTTATTCCACGCGGCTGTAGCAATTCTCTTTTTTAATTTCTTTTCTTGGCCGTATTGATTTCGAGGATAATTGGGCTTGGTATGACCGGGTTTGTTGCACTTGTGACAAATGATCCTGTGTTCTTCTGAATTGTCTAGTGCTTTGATTATTCTGCTTTTCAATTGTTGATTTGGAGCTGGATTTCCGTATTTGTGGTTCTACTTTTTGAATCTCTTTATTAGTAGCGCCATATCATTTGCTTCATCATCATCATCCTCATCACTACTGCTTTTTGCCAATCCTATTAAGCTCATTTCTTTAATTGAGTCAGTTGTGGAGGATTTCTCATTGCTGTTGACTTTTGCACTATATATTGCATCAAAAGTGTTTCAGATTTCCTGTGCATTTTCACAATGAGAGATAAAGTTAAAATTATCTTGATTAATATGAGAATACAACATATGCATAGCAAGAACATTAATCGAGATAATTTTATCATCTGTTATATCACACCCATTTTCAATAATATCCCAACATTTAATATTAATAGATTTTAAATAAAATTCCATTTTTAATTTTCAATTTAAAAAATCCGTTCCGTCAAATATAGGAGGGATAATATTAGACCGACCCTCAGCAAAAGTAACCATTTAAAAAATTCAAATTTGTAAAAAATTGGTCTTTGAAAAATCAAATTTTTTAAAACAAAAATGGCTTTTGTACCTAGCTCTGATACCACTTGTAGGATCGATTTCACCCTAGAGAGGGGTGAATAGAGTGATACTATCAATTATTAAAATTATTGCGGAATCAACACAGATATATCAAAATTATAGCATCACAGATAATAACAGAATGGTAAATGCAAAAATAGAACAACACAGAATTTACCCAGCTTCGGCAAAACCCTACCTACGTGCTGCCCCCAAGGTTTCTACTGGAAATTAAGCAGTCAGACGCTTACACACGTAAACTCGCGACACCCGCTATCGACTAATCTTAACTCTATGCTCAAAACTCTGCCACAACTCAGCCACTGAGTTGCGAATTCTCAAACTATGCCACGTAGTTTGTCCCCTAGTCACACGACTAGAAATTACAATTGTTTAAAAGAGAAAAATACAAATTAAACAAAAATTAAATCAAAATCCTAATTTAAAAAATTAAAGCCTTATTAAAACAAGGTCGGCCCAATTATATTACTAAAAATGTATCCCTTTTCTTTTCCTTTGTTCGGTCGGTTGCTTTTCTCGTTTGTGACAATGGCTTCTTCGTTCTTCTTTGCTAAGAAATTAGGTCTTTTGCAAATCTTCGAAGCCGCCACTTTTCTCGTTTATATAGGATTCGAATTCCTATATTTCCGTTCGTATACGTTTGTTTGAATTCATCAGTTGATGTATCTCGGCCACATGATTATTCTTGAACGATGGTGATTTCTCTGACTTCTTCAATTCGTCTAATTTCGTTGCTTATTTAACTTGATACTCACGGCTTTGAATCTAAACTGTTCGATTTTTTCCATGACTTGTTCATTCATGATTACCACGGCTTGATGATTTCTGACTTGGTTCGAACTTGTTGCCTTGGTCATCACGACATTGACTTTGGTTTGAAATCTGCAAACTTGATTTTGTGAATTTCTGGTTACACTGTTTTGATTTCTAACTTGTTCGTTCTTTTTTTTTCTTTGGTTATAACGTAGTTGATATCACCACTTAGCTTGACGTGGTTGTTAACATTGCCTAACTTCGGTCATTTTCTCACTTGTATATCATGACTTTCATACTGTTGTGTCTTCACTGGACATATTCATGTACATACTTATTTTGTTCTCTGGTCTACCTGAACCTATTAGTCGAGCTAGCACTGCATATATATGTGTGTTCATATCTGCAGCATACTCACCTTGATGCTTGGATTTTTGACCCACTGCATCTTCACGGTTTTGATTTAATCCTTTGTGTCTTCGGCACTATCACTGCTAATATGACTTCGACATTATTTCTATGACTTGGTTCATGATGACTCTGGTCATTTGAATTTATTTATTGCCAGTTGCCATTTTACTGACATGTATTCGTGTTGTTGTAGCCACGAGCTACAGTCTTCACTACACCCATATTATCCTTGTATATGCATGCTGCATTCATGTGTGACTTGTTTGCAATGTTGTTTCATTTGTTATGTTTATTTTTGGGTTGCCTCAGAGTTTTGCTGCATATATATATTCTTGTCCACTTATGTATATATACATGTCTTCACTTGTTCCACATGAGTTCGTTTGCACTGCACTGTCACATGATCATTTGGTTGAGACATTATTGTTTCACTATTTTGTTTACCTGTGCACTATTTTGAGTTCGAGCCAGTTCATGGATATATGTACACTTGTTTGGTTCATCTGGTTACAGTACTGCTTGGAGTCTTCATATGACTACACTTCTATTGTAGTTTGACTGTGCAGTATGCTTGTTTTATATATATATATATATGTGTGTGTGTGTGTGTGTGTGTGTGTGTGTGTACTGCTACATTGATTTGAAACTGCTGCTATATCATTCCTTTGTACATTTCCTTGATCCTCTACATATTGAAGTCTTCTTGCTTCACTTTGATATGTGCAATTACACTTCATGTTTGAACTGGTATGTTGCAGTTTGACTATGTAGTCTGCAATGCTTGGAGATTCATGTATGGTTGCAGTCTTTAGTCTCATTGATGCATTGCATTTTTCCTTCAGTCACGGTGTATTGGTTCCTGTTATTGTTTGAGGCAGAACATATTGTATATATGTCTTAGAGCTTGGGCATGTGTGCTTCATGTAGTCTGGTATAGATTTGGTTTCACTGTACTTGATCCTCTGAGTTGCTTGTAGTTGTGTTGAATTTGTTTGCAGTTTTGCTCTTGTTTGGTTTGTGGTGCACTTGCTTCTCTGACATGTTCTTGTGCTTGTGCACGGCACTTTTCATTTTGATTTCACCTGAACTTCATCTTGATTTTTGGAATTACACCTGTGTCGAATCCAACTTGTTGCTCGGGTTTGACCTTGTGCTCGTGTTATGACTTTATTTGTATTGCACTTGAGTTGAACTCGGCTTTTCATTTGGGTTTGACCTGTGCTCACTCGTCCCTGTAACTTTATCAAGTGTATATCGGTGTGCACGGCCTTGTGGCATATACAATGATACACGATGTATGTCACAAGCTGTCCGTGTATGATGAATTCAAAATTAAATGATGACGAACAACCCAAATAACCGAAGCAAATAATATTTTCAAAATTACAATTTATTTTAAACTGCAAAAATATTTTATTTTCAATTATACTACGTTAGTATTTATTTTTGCAGATTGCTCAGATGCTGGATTCAATCTGGAATAAAGTTGTAGATAAATTACGAGTGAACGAGCGATATGTAGTGAGGACATTTGTAAATGAAAGATCGTGATGTAATTGAATTTTTATTGTAATCAAAATTGTATATGTATAGTGAGAGCTTGAATTTGTACTATTCAAAATTGTAATAAATATTTGTTTGAATAAAATATCTATTTGAATTTAAATACTGTGTTATTTATTTTATTCACCAAATATTTATTTAATTATGTGAAAAATAAAATAGTACATTAACAAATACATTTAAATGAATATATATATATATATATATGTTTATTATCATCGAACAAAAATCATATACTCGCATATTCAACAGATTCTTCCGGCATAATATTTCGTCACATCGAGACTCGAGAACTTGTACAAAACCAGGATCTTCGTGGGTTTGTAAGCCACTTGTCATAGGTTTGTAAGCGACTTGTCGTGGGTTTGTAAGCCACTAAAAAGGTAGAAATGGGTTCCATCCCAAATGAAATTCGAAATGAAGATTTCCATGCTATTACGAAATTTTAACAAAAAACTAGACATTTATCTTGAAATCTTGATCTTGATACTCTAGAGTCTTCTATCTTGATATCTCCATTCTGAATCTTGAGTCTTTATACTAATTAGTCTTCAGTAATCAATGCCTGCACACACACACACACACACACACACACACATATATATATATCCTGCATATACATATCTATCTAGACAATAGTGTTAGTATATATTTTATAATAAGATAAGTTAAAAAGGTTGTTGTCATCAAAACCAACATCTTAGTTCCTAACAATCTCTCCCTTTTTGATGATGAGAACCTGTATTTATAAAATATATTTACCATACCATAACTCCCTCCCCCTTACTCCATGACACCCCTTACCCCAAGCCAACTACTATTTTATATAACTTCTCCCCTTTTGTCATCAATAAAAAACTTCTTACTAATAAATCCCCTGAACTTGATATAAGATAATCAATCATAATATAATAGAGTAATCCATGTATAAGTGTAATAAGTGCTAAGTGTGATCGTAAGAATGAAATGTGATCATGAGTGTGATTATAAGTGTAATCCAGAAGTAAATCAATCATCATCCAATCATATTTACAGTGATTATTCAATTCAATCATATATACAAACCACAGCAATTGTTATTAAATAAGTCAAGTCAATCAAGTTTAAAACACACCAATCAAATCAAACAAATAACATACAGAATGACTATACATTCCTTGGTACTTCCATGCATCCATCTTCTCCAAAGACAAGGTCTGCTTTGATGGCATCACATTCTTCTTTTTCTTTGTCAAGAGTGACTGGTGGATTTCCTTCGAGACCGTCCTTGTTAAGGGCTGAGATCATCCAACGAAGGGCATCATAATGTCTCTCTTGCTCCTTGATCATCTACATTTGACTCAATTCTAAGTGGCGCTGATTTCGATGTATGAAGTAAGGATATTCTTAAAGGAAGTGAGAGTTTCTTCAAGATTATCACTTAGATTCTTAATCGGAGAAGCCATAATTCAATAAATAGGAAGAACTATGAAAGGGAGTGATTAGAAATAAAGTTTGATAATTTATTCTGAAAGAAACAGGTATAAATAGGGGTAGAAAGTCGATTAGAATGAATAGACACAAGTTAGTTACATGAAATTCAAATTTGAAAGCGCAACTACATTCTGCCCGTTACATGTCGACATGAAGGGGATGGTAGATGTCGACATGCCTCTACCTAAAGTGACAATTTGTTTAGTTTTGAATATTATGCACAAAATTATGCAACTAAAATTTGTATAATATAAAAACAAGCAATTACAGAGACAAATAACAGGAAATAAAATATTTCATTAATGATTCTAGTTAACATTACATAATATTAACTAAAAATTAAAGAAAATACATGGATAGAATTTGAGGTAAACAAGATAACATGAACTAAAACTAATTAGATGAAGATGAAGAAGATGATAGTCCAATCTTTCTACTAATTATCCCGAAGAACTTTTCAATTTTAGGGGAAATCTTATCCATTTTCTTACTCATTGATCTTTTAAGTGTCTTTTGATTTTATACTATGATTCTTCGATTATTGAGAATGGTCTTATTGGATTGATTAGCGGGATTAGTAGGATATTCAATACTCTCTAAGGAAGTTTCTTGATCTTGTAACGACCCGTAAATTTTCGATAATTAAAATAGCTAATTTAATAAGATTTCGTGATTTAATGTTAGAAAAAATATTACTAATTCGTTTGGAATAATAATAACTGGAATGAATTGTGACAATAATTATCCAAGTAATGAAAAATAAAAGCTACTTAGTGAATGCCTTTCAATCAAAAGTTGAATATGATAATAAATGTTGAATTCGTTGGGTATAATAGAGTAATTGATTGATAAGTAAAATCTATTTAAAATCAAATATTGAATATTGAACTGGTAAATTGTTTAAATTAAATATTTAAAACTTATTGAATAATTGAATAACTGTAAAATGAAAATAGTGTTCTAAATTGTGAATTGGTTTTAAAAGTTGATTCTTATAAGTTCAATTTCAATATTTCAAAAGATAATGAATTATTGGATAATCGAAATTGTTTAAATGTAATATTTGGAATTTATTGAATGATCTAATAATGGGAGTTGAATAACCGTATAATGGAAATGGTTGTTCTATAATTTTAATTCGTTTCAAAAGTTAAGTTTTATAAGTTCGTTTTGAATATTTCAAAAGATAGTGATTTAACAATAATCAAATTTGTTAAATTTAATATTATAAATGTTTGAATAATTAAATTTCGAATTTGATATGATTAATTTGATATTGAAATTTAATATATGAAAATAGAGTGAATAATTGGAATTCGGTTTAATATTATTCAAATTGGTTTTCAAAGTGAATGTAGGTTATATCGGGATTATAATAAGAGTTAATAATATTTTAAAATTGAAATTTATTGGATAATTGAATAACGGGTTTAATATGAGTAAAAATGATTTGTAAAATTTTATTTTATCATATTAAAGTTAGAATGATGTTGTAGAACTTTTAAATTCGAATTAAAAGTAAATTTGTGAAAATTGAATATTTTAATATTTAATTATCGACTGAAAATAGCCAATTTTCGAACAGTCTCAGAATTGGACAAAACTAGTTTCATTGGATCCGTAATAGTTAGTTACTATCGGATTTCAATTTTCGTAACAATCGGAGTTGTCGTTTGACCGTGGCAGCTCGAAACGCGTTGAAATTGTTTTAATATTAGTTTGGCGAGTTAAAATAGTCATTTTTCAAACGGTCTCGGATTTCGACGAAACTAGTTTCGTCGGATCCGTAATGTGATATTATTGTAAGATTTCAAATTTCGTGTCAATTGGATTTATCGTTTGTCCGGGGCAAGCCAAAACGCCTAGGAAATCGTTTAATCAGTTTAATTTAAATTTGATCGTTTATTACCGTAACTCGCACAGATGATCGAATTAGCTTCCGAAACCTATTCCATTGTGTCCGGAACGCGGGATAAACCCTAGGAACGTCGGTTACCGCGTGTAAATCGGAGTTCGGGAATCCCGGACGAATAGTATTTGTCGTTTCCTATAAATAGCCTTTTTCACAAAATGAAATATAAAAAAAGGGATGAGAAACCCTAGTTAATGGCCGGCCGCCTCTTATACCGTGAATGGCCGATAATCTCCCTCGTTCCCCCTCGAATTTCTTGCAATCCACTAATCAATTCCAAAAACTTCCAACTAGTAAATTGTTGAGCACGTTGCGAACTTCAAATCCAACGGCTATGATCAACATCGAGATGGTAGAGTGACGGCAAATCGAGTGCAAAGTTCCGGCCATTCGCACGCTTTTCGAGAGAGAAGAGGGGGCCGAGTTTCGGGTGGTTCAGGCCGAAGGTGGGGATTACAAGTGGCTTCGATTTGGGAGCGCCTGATCGTGTTCGTATGGCCTGAGGAAGGAGCGAGCCTATGCCCTAGCTTGCGTGAATGGGTTCTTGTAGAGCCTGGAACGCGTGCGTTTCATACCTGGAAGAAGAAGTGCAATAGGTGGATGCGGCTGTGATTGCATGCATGGATCGAACGGCTGTGATATTTGAAGGTTATAAAATGTAAAGAAAATTGTAAATAAAATTTATTTAAATTCATTCGATCTTTAAAATAACGTATCTTGTTCATTCGAGGTCGGAAAATTACGAAACGAAGTGCGTTGGAATCGTATGGACGAGCACTACGCGATGGAGCTGGATTGGAATCGTTTGGAGCTAGAGAAAATTTTGGGTAAAATTAAACGCTCGTTTAATTTTATTCGAAATAAAACGCTGGAACTTCATTGGAATCAAGGTGAGTGTTTTATAACGCTCACAACGTACTAAATATCTTTATGCTAGTTAAATTTGATATTATGAAGTGTTATGATTTTATTTGTCGTTGTTTGATAGAATTTAATTGGCATATAGATTGTCATTTGAATTAACCGTTGAAAATTAAATTGACCGTTAAAATTGAAATAGAAATTGAATTGCGATTAAATTACCTGACATTTATAACTATGAAACTACCATGAATTGTATTGTTTATTGGATGATGTATTTTGATGGATGCTATTGGTTGATCATTGAATGTTTGGATGTTTATTTGCTTATATAGATCCTGTTATGCATATATATGATACTGTGATTTAATTTAAGTAATATATACTCATCCCTGACATTTAATTGAAATAAATAATTACTTGGCCATAGGATAGAAAATTATATACGGACACCGAATTGGCTAAATTAATAATTTTAAAAATCGTCAATTTGAAATTTATTTAAATGTTTTGATTTAAAGGTTATAAATAGAAATCAATTTATAAAAATCGAATTTATTGAAAAATTGAGTTTTGGAATGTTGAAATAAATCTTGGTTAAAAGAAATTGTTAAGTAATATGATTCGAGACTTTGAAATTTAAAAATTGGGATTTGATTGAATTTCGAAGATTGATTTGTTTAAAGATTTAACCTTAATTCGAGCTTTGAATATTACCAAGTAAATGTGATATAAAAATGACATTTTGAAATCGAGTTTGGAATTGAATCATATTCGGAATTTGGGTTTAAACTTGAATATTGTTGAAAATTTTTGTTAAGTGTTATAAATTGATATTTTGAGAAATCAAGCTCTAAATCGATATAAATTGAAATTGAATAAATTAAAGGTGAATGAAAAATTGAATTAATTCGAAGTAAAAATTGACGTTGATTGAATTGAAATCTAAATTGAATCGGTAGAATGAAAATTGGAATTTATTTGAATTGGGAAGTTATAATTGAAATGGATTGATTTTGAAGCTGTTCTATTTTGTTTTCCAAATTACTCGGTTATATAAACCATTTTGAATATTAAACTATTTTAATCTATTTTAAATCTACTTAACCCAATTTAAATTATTTTAAACTAAATTTATCTATTTCAAATCCATTTTAAGATTTTAAAGTATTTTAACTATTCTGATTATTTAAAACTACTTTTAAACTACTTAAAACTATTTTTCTAAAATCCTAAGCTGGTCAATAAGGTGAAATGTTTATATTTAAACCTTGAATTTAAATACGAATTGAGTTAAATGAAGTTGCAACCTAAATTGAAATTCGAAACGATTTTGAAACCGAAATGAGATATTGATGCGAAAAATGATTTTTCGAAAGGGAACCTTATATTTTGAAAGATGCGATGATATTTGAAATAGATTTGATTTTTGAAGCGAATATGATATTTTGATATCAATTATGAATCGATTTGAAATATAAAGAGCCAAAGGTGTAATAATACGTAGTTATTAAAGAGACCGGGATCGGATATGGACATACTCTCTGTCGATACCGAAAACCACTTTAATAACTATTATACGCGGAGTGATGATCCAGAATGAAGTGGATGGTTTGGTGAACGCGTTGACTGAAGAAAGAGAACGATTATTGGATGACCCCTGACATGACTAAAACAGGAGCCGCGCCGGGCCATTGAGGTTCGCCACCTCTAGCGGACACACTTCTTCGATACCATATCTATTACATTTGTGATGCGATTTGGGTGCACCCCTTGATTTCGGAGTGTTGTTTCGCGGTGTTGGGGTAGCTGCTGGCTATGCTCAACATCAGTCCGGATCACGCAACTACTAGTATCCTAGTTGGTATCGCCTCATGTACCTTGTCATACTTATTATCCTATTCGCGACCACTACGTTTTGATTTGTACCTTGAGTATACGGATTGCCCTCTGGTGACTTCCGGTTTTGGGGAAACTACGGTCTTGTATATGCTTTTGGGAATATAAAATGTGTTAAGGGGGATTATGGTAACGCCTTAACGCTATTTTGATACTTTATATTACTGATAGGCATTATCTACTTAGCGTATATTACTACATAGTAGATAGTTTAACGGATCCTTGAGAGATGGAAAATCTCGTAACATCTCTTAAGTTATTGCACGCACGTTGACAGTGGATAGGAGATGTCAAATCCCGTAAACATCTCCGACGCCGTTGCGCTCATATTTATTTACGATTGATTTAACTTTCATAAGGATATTTTAGTCCTGACTCGAGTGTTTTGTCTTTTCATTACGCTCGGGTCAGTCCTGAGTTATCAGATTTTTGAAGATCTATTCTGGAGAACGAAGACGAAGATTTGGTATACTATTACTATTATTACCCTTGCATCATGTTATATGTTGCATTATTTAATCGTTCTGTTGTATATGTATAAACTCTGATAAATGTTGTATAAATAATTGTCAAAGTATAGTAGACAGCTTCATGAACTGTTTATTTGACTATTATATTTTATTGTTCCGCTGCGAGATTCTGTGTTGTTTCATTTCCTTTATTTCTTTTCTTTTCTTATTTACCCCAATAACTATCGGCCCTTTTGAATGGTTTGGAATCGACATGTGTATTTGATCGTCGGTTTAAACTGTCCAAAAAGGCGGGTCGTTACAGTTGGTATCAGAGCTTTGGTTTAGTGATAACCTTAGCTTTGTGGGGTATGACTCTTTATAAGTAGGGTAGTAATACCCTATGATGAGTCGCTGAGTGAATATATATATATATATATATATATATATATGAGAGAGCGTATTTGTTAGTGATATAAAATGTTTTATATTGTGTCGGTTGATTTGTTGAGTGGCTTATGGATTCTGGTCAATACGAGTAATTAACGTCATTGATAGGGATCTCTAAACACTTAAACAGAACAATTCGACATAGTATTGTTTTGAAATAGGGTAAATGAAATAATTTTGCTCTAACTATATTTTGGTATATAAAGAAATTTTTCAGAAGCTATTGTGACTTATCTAGCTTACCTGGTTGTTAGAAATGAAAATATTGGTTATCATCATTAATTGGATATTGTAATTTAATAAATAAGGTGAATTACAAATTGAACAATGATAAAACACTGGTGGATTGTTTAAGAGAAAATTCCTATAAGAATACTTTATAAAGGTGACTTATGAATTAAAATAGATTTAAATTTGAAAATATTGAATTTAAGACCCGGAGATTTTGAAAAATGGTTTTCAAAGTTTTGAAGAAATATATAGTGATATTAATTGGAAATTGTTTATGGAAATATTTTGAAAGGATTTTTAAAGAAAGGAATGAGTTTAGTACTCCTCTCTTATGTCGTTGGAAAATAATTTCGGTGATGACTACGCAGCATCATTGACGTTCATTTTCGAGTCTCAAAGTGGGGGAGAATTCTAAGAAGCTTTGTTTTCCTTCGAAATTATTTTGGGTAAATGGGTTTTGGTTTAAACTCGAACGGTATGATTTGATATATTAAAGATATAAGTGTATATATTTATTTCAAACGATTTGAAAAGAACCGGGCATTTAAATTTCTAAGTTCTGTTAATTAATAATTTCAAATTATTTGAATAAAATGTGAATAACCAGAATTTATAAAATAAGAGGATTAAGATATCTAAGCTCACGTTTTGGGGAAAACTTTAAAGTTGAAAGGTAAAGAGGATTTAAATAAATCAAATTTGTGAACATTCTAATTAAGTGAAATGGAATTTTATAAATTTGTATAATACCAAAATTACATTCTGATAACATATATCAAGACTTACCAAATGTTAAAAGTTAAAATGATGTTTTGGATTGTAATGAGATACTGTACAAATAAGCAGAACCTGAAAATAATTGAAGCATACAAGTAAGGAAAACTAAAAAGGAATTAAATGTATATAAATGAAAATTTGGTTGTGATAAAAATGTTATATACTTAAATATAACATGGAATGATGAATGGATAAATGGTACAAGTAAGTGAATTTAAGAAAGAAGATAAATGAATCGTATTATATCTTTGTAAATTGGTTATAGAAAATAAATATAAATTGCATAGAGAAAATTTTTGAATTTGTAACTTTGAGATAACCGTAAACTAAGAAAGGTCATATGTGAGAAGTTAGACTTTTATAGGATGATTAATAAACTAAAGTGCTGGGTAATAAAATGTTCCATAAAATAAATTTGTTATTAACTAAAATTATGAAAATGCAATAAATGAAAACAAAGGAATTTCTTATAGCTAAGAATCAAGTAGAAAATGAAATTGGATTTAATTAAATGATATAGAATGTTTAAAAATGAACTTGAGTAAAAAAAATTCTTTGATATGATGTTTAAGAAAAGATAATGTTGAAGAGTATGCTATGTAAAGAAATAGATATATTAACTAAATAATGGATTGTGAATAATTAATTGTAAATAAAATGAAAGTCAATAAAATAATTTAATATAGATAAATTGGATAGAAATCCATTGGAAGGTAATACGTGAGATTGTACGTATATTATTTATTCGCATAACGATTTGATCCAAATTCGAGCACAAAATTTCGAGATGATTTATATCAATCCAAGTAAGGATTTTTCACTCGATTTTCGACGGCGAACCCTAGATATGGATTTTTAATTTGATTCTGAAATTCTCTATCATAGTATATGGCTATGCAAGGAGAGTAACAGTTTCCAATCAAGGAACCAAATCTGAGTCCGCACTAGAGAGTCGTGTGAACGATACTAGTTTGGAAGTGAAATTGTGTGATCGAATAAGCGATTAGATTGATATTGCTCACGGATGATATACGTACGGCTTACGGACTTAATTAAAGTTAATATTGGAAATATATGATGCCAAATATAAAATGATTGTTCAAAATTATATAACAGGATATATATATATATATATATAAAAGAAATAAACCAAATTGAATGTAAAATAATAATTTGGTTATGTTGGGTATGATTTGGTTTTTATGTGATTGTTAGTTGATTGTATGTAATTCATTAAGTGTTATTGAAATTGAGAGCTATAAATCACTGAAATCAAAACTGGAAGTTAAACGAATTTAAATAGAATTTAATTTGATTCAAATCGGAAGTGAATTAATGTAAATATAAATTAATGAAAGTTAACTAATTGAATTGAGAATGAATGTTAGTAAAATCCAACGTTAATGAATCAACTGTGATTAAAATTGAAAACCAAGTCAATAAATATTAATGAGAAGTGAATTTATATTGATTGGTTATGGATTTGTTGGATGGTAGTTGGATGATAGTTGATGGTTGCAATTGTTGTTTTGTTGCATTTGCTATGTTGGTACATGTAGTTGTTATGTTGTTATATGATGTATATTGATATTATTTTCATATATGCATGTTTCTCATAGTTTGTTGAGTGTTTAGTAGGTGCGGATTGCGCTTGCTTCGCATTTGGAGCTCGCTTTTGTGCTATATTATTCGTATATGCTCGCTAATAAAAAATATAAGGTACATGTTTATTTTATCATTGGATTTGGTGATTTTGATGAGCCACTTGGCTTTTGGATTTTCTTTTGTTGGTTTAGGGCCCGTAGAGGCGTTTTGTAGTTGTACCGATCGAGCCGCGCAAAGGAGACTCTGCCGAAATTTTCCGTAAAATCTGGGTGTTAGAAAATTTTTCAAGTTTTAAAATTTTTATAACTTGTTTTGATAACTAACTTTTAAAAGTTAGAAAGCCGTTTGGAATAACTTAGTGAAAGTGTAGTAAAGACTTTATAAATGGAATTTCATTGTTTATAAGTTCGTAACTTTGAGATAAATATCCCTAAGGTTGAATTCTATACTTAGTTCCTTTTCCCTTCTTTTCCTTTTCGGGGACGAAAAGTTTTGAGTGGGGGAGAGTGTAACGACCCGTAAATTTCCGATAATTAAAATAGCTAATTTAATAAGATTTCGTGATTTAATGTTAGAAAAAAAATTATTAATTCGTTTGGAATAATAATAACTGGAATGAATTATGACAATAATTATCCAAGTAATAAAAAATAAAAGCTACTTAGTGAATGCCTTTCAATCAAAAGTTGAATATGATAATAAATGTTGAATTCGTTGGGTATAATAGAGTAATTGATTGATAAGTAAAATCTATTTAAAATCAAATATTGAATATTGAACCGGTAAATTGTTTAAATTAAATATTTAAAACTTATTGAATAATTGAATAACTGTAAAATGAAAATAGTGTTCTAAATTGTGAATTGGTTTTAAAAGTTGATTCTTATAAGTTCAATTTCAATATTTCAAAAGATAATGAATTATTGGATAATCGAAATTGTTTAAATTTAATATTTGGAATTTATTGAATGATTTAATAATGGGAGTTGAATAACCGTATAATGGAAATGGTTGTTCTGTAATTTTAATTCGTTTCAAAAGTTAAGTTTTATAAGTTTGTTTTGAATATTTCAAAAGATAGTGATTTAAGAATAATCAAATTTGTTAAATTTAATATTACAAATGTTTGAATAATTAAATTTCGAATTTGATATGATTAATTTGATATTGAAATTTAATATATGAAAATAGAGTGAATAATTGGAATTCGGTTTAATATTATCAAATTGGTTTTCAAAGTGAATGTAGGTTATATCGGGATTATAATAAGAGTTAATAATATTTTAAAATTGAAATTTATTGGATAATTGAATAACGGGTTTAATATGAGTAAAAATGATTAGTAAAATTTTATTTTATCATATTAAAGTTAGAATGATGTTGTAGAACTTTTAAATTCGAATTAAAAGTAAATTTGTGAAAATTGAATATTTTAATATTTAATTATCGACTAAAAATAGCCAATTTTCGAACAGTCTCAGAATTGGACGAAACTAGTTTCATTGGATCCGTAACAGTTAGTTACTATCGGATTTCAATTTTCGTAACAATCGGAGTTGTCGTTTGACCGTGGCAGCTCGAAACGCGTTGAAATTGTTTTAATATTAGTTTGGCGAGTTAAAATAGTCATTTTTCAAACGGTCTCGGATTTCAACGAAACCAGTTTTGTCGGATCCGTAATGTGATATTATTGTAAGATTTCAAATTTCGTGTCAATTGGATTTATCGTTTGTCCGGGGCAAGCCAAAACGCCTAGGAAATCGTTTAATCGGTTTAATTTAAATTTGATCGTTTATTGCTGTAACTCGCACAGATGATCGAACTAGCTTTCGAGACATGTTCCATTGTGTCCGGAACGCGGGATAAACCCTAGGAACGTCAGTTACCGCATGTAAATCGGAGTTCGGGAATCCCGGACGAATAGTATTTGTCGTTTCCTATAAATAGCCTTTTTCACAAAATGAAATATAAAAAAAAGGGGTGAGAAACCCTAGTTAATGGCCGGCCGCCTCTTATACCGTGAATGGCCGATAATCTCCCTCGTTCCCCCTCGAATTTCTTGCAATCCACTAATCAATTCCAAAAACTTCCAACTAGTAAATTGTTGAGCACGTTGCGAACTTCAAATCCAACGGCTATGATCAACATCGAGATGGTAGAGTGACGACAAATCGAGTGCAAAGTTCCGGCCGTTTGCACGCTTTTCGAGAGAGAAGAGGGGGCCGAGTTTCGGGTGGTTCAGGCCGAAGGTG
Source organism: Allium cepa (assembly GCA_030765085.1). NCBI lineage: Eukaryota > Viridiplantae > Streptophyta > Magnoliopsida > Asparagales > Amaryllidaceae > Allium > Allium cepa. The sequence continues at coordinate 444,384,063 of CM060935.1, read as the reverse complement.
GGGATTGCAAGTTGCTTCGATTTGGGAGCGCCTGATCGTGTTCGTATGGCCTGAGGAAGGAGCGAGCCTATGCCCTAGCTTGCGTGAATGGGTTTTTGTAGAGCCTGGAACGCGTGCATTTCATACCTGGAAGAAGAAGTGCAATAGGTGGATGCGGCTGTGATTGCATGCATGGATCGAACGAATGTGATATTTGAAGGTTATAAAATGTAAAGAAAATTGTAAATAAAATTTATTTAAATTCATTTGATCTTTAAAATAACGTATCTTGTTCATTCGAGGTCGGAAAATTACGAAACGAAGTGCGTCGGAATCGTATGGACGAGCACTACGCGATGGAACTGGATTGGAATCGTTTGGAGCTAGAGAAAATTTCGGGTAAAATTAAACGCTCGTTTAATTTTATTCGAAATAAAACGCTGGAACTTCATTGGAATCAAGGTGAGTGTTTTATAACGCTCACAACGTACTAAATATCTTTATGCTAGTTAAATTTGATATTATGAAGTGTTATGATTTTATTTGTCGTTATTTGATAGAATTTAATTGGCATATAGATTGTCATTTGAATTAACCGTTGAAAATTAAATTGACCGTTAAAATTGAAATTGAAATTGAATTGCGATTAAATTACCTGACATTGATAACTATGAAACTACCATGAATTGTATTGTTTATTGGATGATGTAGTTTGATGGATGCTATTGGTTGATCATTGAATGTTTGGATGTTTATTTGCTTATATAGATCCTGTTATGCATACATATGATACTGTGATTTAATTTAAGTAATATATACTCATCCCTGACATTTAATTGAAATAAATAATTACTTGGCCATAGGATAGAAAATTATATACGGACATCGAATTGGCTAAATTAATAATTTTAAAAATCGTCGATTTGAAATTTATTTAAATGTTTTGATTTAAAGGTTATAAATAGAAATCAATTCATAAAAATCGAATTTATTGAAAAATTGAGTTTTGGAATGTTGAAATAAATCTTGGTTAAAAGAAATTGTTAAGTAATATGATTCGAGACTTTGAAATTTAAAAATTGGGATTTGATTGAATTTCGAAAATTGATTTGTTTAAAGATTTAACCTTAATTCGAGCTTTGAATATTACCAAGTAAATGTGATATAAAAATGACATTTTGAAATCGAGTTTGGAATTGAATCATATTCGGAATTTGGGTTTAAACTTGAATATTGTTGAAATTTTTTGTTAAGTGTTATAAATTGATATTTTGAGAAATCAAGCTCCAAATCGATATAAATTGAAATTGAATAAATTAAAGGTGAATGAAAAATTGAATTAATTCGAAGTAAAAATTGACGTTGATTGAATTGAAATCTAAATTGAATCGGTAGAATGAAAATTGGAATTTATTTGAATTGGGAAGTTATAATTGAAATGGATTGATTTTGAAGCTGTTCTATTTTGTTTTCCAAATTACTCGGTTATATAAACCATTTTGAATACTTAAACTATTTTAATCTATTTTAAATCTACTTAACCCAATTTAAATTATTTTAAACTAAATTTATCTATTTCAAACCCATTTTAAGATTTTAAAGTATTTTAACTATTCTGATTATTTAAAACTACTTTTAAACTACTTAAAACTATTTTTCTAAAATCCTAAGCTGGTCAATAAGGTGAAATGTTTATATTTAAACCTTGAATTTAAATACAAATTGAGTTAAATGAAGTTGCAACCTAAATTGAAATTCGAAACGATTTTGAAACCGAAATGAGATATTGATGCGAAAAATGATTTTTCGAAAGGGAACCTTATATTTTGAAAGATGCGATGATATTTGAAATAGATTTGATTTTTGAAGCGAATATGATATTTTGATATCAATTATGAATCGATTTGAAATATAAAGAGCCAAAGGTGTAATAATACGTAGTTATTAAAGAGACCGGGATCAGATATGGACATACTCTCTGTCGATACCGAAAACCACTTTAATAACTATTATACGCGGAGTGATGATCCAGAATGAAGTGGATGGTTTGGTGAACGCGTTGACTGAAGAAAGAGAATGATTATTGGATGACCCCTGACATGACTAAAACAGGAGCCGCGCCGGGCCATTGAGGTTCGCCACCTCTAGCGGACACACTTCTTCGATACCATATCTATTACATTTGTGATGCGATTTGGGTGCACCCCTTGATTTCGGAGTGTTGTTTCGCGGTGTTGGGGTAGCTGCTGGCTATGCTCAACATCAGTCCGGATCACGCAACTACTAGTATCCTAGTTGGTATCGCCTCATGTACCTTGTCATACTGATTATCCTATTCGCGACCACTACGTTTTGATTTGTACCTTGAGTATATGGATTGCCCTCTGGTGACTTCCGGTTTTGGGGAAACTACGGTCTTGTATATGCTTTTGGGAATATAAAATATGTTAAGGGGGATTATGGTAACGCCTTAACGCTATTTTGATACTTTATATTACTGATAGGCATTATCTACTTAGCGTATATTAGTACATAGTAGATAGTTTAACGGATCCTTGAGAGATGGAAAATCCCGTAACATCTCTTAAGTTATTGCACGCACGTTGACACTGGATAGGAGATGTCAAATCCCGTAAACATCTCCGACACCGTTGCACTCATATTTATTTACGATTGATTTAACTTTCATAAGGATATTTTAGTCCTGACTCGAGTGTTTTGTCTTTTCATTACGCTCGGGTCAGTCCTGAGTTTTTAGATTTTTGAAGATCCATTCTGGAGGACGAAGACGAAGATTTGGTATACTATTACTATTATTACCCTTGCATCATGTTATCTGCTGCATTATTTAATCGTTCTGTTGTATATGTATAAACTCTGATAAATGTTGTATAAATAATTGTCAAAGTATAGTAGACAGCTTCATGAACTGTTTATTTGACTATTATATTTTATCGTTCCGCTGCGAGATTCTGTGTTGTTTCATTTCCTTTATTTCTTTTCTTTTCTTTTCTTATTTACCCCAATAACTATCGGCCCTTTTGAATGGTTTGGAATCGACATGTGTATTTGATCGTCGGTTTAAACTGTCCAAAAAGGCGGGTCGTTACAGATCTTCCTCTTCCTCCTCTTCAATTTCCATTCCTTCCTCTTCTTCTTCTTCTTCTCCTTCCTCCATTTCTTCCATCTCTTCATGAGCTAGCCTTTCTTACTTTTCCGTAAATGTTTCATATGGTTGAAACACTAATGGAATTTGCATAAGGTAAATGTTTCCATGGTTGAACACTTTTCTAGTTATAATTTCTTCCCTTTTGAAATCAACTCCAAAGCAGTTAAAAATCCGAGTGAGATAAATTCCATGATATAATGTATTTTCACCCATAGTAAAATTTTTGGGCCTTAGCTCATCCAAAATAACTTGAGCCCAATTAATATTATAATTTACAAAAATTGTAAAAAGAGCTTTGCAAACTTTCAAAGTTGTGTTGTTGTAGTTTTCTGATCTTGGTATAAGATTGAGTTGAATAAGAAGGTTAACAATTCTTTCTTTTGAACGAAAATAACGATTTTGGAATTCAAAATTATCACCCCCTTCAAAGATGTGATGAAATGTCTTTTGATCATTTTCATTTATTTGAAATTCCAAGAGATTCATTCCAGTATACTTACATCCCAAAATATTTTTCAAAATTTCACAATCCAAATCTATTTGTGTTCCTTTAACACTGCTCCAAATTTGTCCATCTTGCCCATCATAAAAACCACAATTCAGATTTGTATAAAACATCTTAACAAGATTTGGATAACATACAAAGTCATTTTGTTTGTTATCTACTACACTAACAATAGAACATTGCTGAAAACAATTTTCAATTTCATAAGACGGAAAATCTTCAAAAATAGCAAATTTACCTGTATGAATTTTACCAAAGTTTACATAGTTGATGTAAGCTTTGATAGCTTTCGGGTCATTAAAAAGAAAGTTTTTCATAGCTTTTGGAAGCCTAATGGTGTTAGGAGTGCTTGAAGAGGCTTTTGAAGAAGTTTTAGAGGAGTAGAAGATAATGAAGATAAATTTGAAATTTGAAATAAAAGTGAAAAGTGACGATAAGGAGAGTAAATTAAATAGAGATTCTATAGACATGTTCTCTGGTCAAGAGGTATCTTTCCAGAGCATTGAAGTTGGTGAAAAGGTGGAGGAAAATTCAAAAGTTTGAATTCAAATTTTGAAATCAAATTCTGAGGGGCATGTCGACATGGAGTATCCGGGTATGTCGACATGTGCCTATTGAATCAAAGGACAAGTTTCTATTTCTAATTTCTAATAAATGTATATATTATATCCTATATTCTACTTATATAATTCCTGTGATAGCATTAAATATAATAATACTTAAATATTAATAAATTAATATTTAAAATAATATTATTTTTGAATTTAAAATTCAAATTTCAAGGGATAAAATTGAATTTAAAATTCAGGGAATTTAAAAAAAATCAAGTAAACAAACAATCATCCATTCAAACAAGAAAAATTAAAAATAATGTAAATGCGTACATATTTTTAGATCCATACTCCCATCGTCTTCTGATTCATGAATAGTAGTGAAACACAAATTTGAATTATCTGTCTTTTTTACATCGTCACTGGATGATGAGTCTGAGACATCAAGAGTTGCTATGTATGATTTCTTTCTTTTCCTTGACGAATCATTGTTTGAAGGGAACAACTGTTTATCTGGATATGGACAATCTTTCTTATGATGGCCGACTTTATTGCAATTATAGCATCTATCATTGTTGACGTTCTCCGTATTATTTCTATATTTCCTTTGACCATTTCTTTTGTAATTATTCATTTTTCTATATTTTTGGAATTTTCGTAAGTTTCTTGTCATGAAAGCAATTCCTCATCACTATCTGGTTTCGAATCTTCAGTTGTTGCATTGAATGCTAATGACTTTTTTTTGTAGCCTTGTTTTCTCTTCTTCCTTGTAGTTGGACTTCATATTCCCAATCAATTCTTTTATTTTCATTAAACTAATATCATTTGCTTCTTCGATTGCAAGTGTCTTTTGATCTCATTCTGGAGTGAGTGAGTTTAGAATTTTTTGACTTGGTCTTCCTTCGAGAAGCTTTTTCCCAGTGCAATTAGTGAATGAACAATATCTTGAAATTGATAATACATGTCGGAAATGGACTCATTTGCATGCGTTTTAAACAATTGAAACTGATTAGTTGATATGGAAATTTTAGTCTGTTTAACTTTGCTTGTTCCTTCATGTGTAACTTGCAAAGTTTTCCAGATTTCAAATGCAGACTTACAAACAAACACTCTATTAAACTCATTCCTATCTAATGAACAAATAATATATTCATGGCCTTTGAGTTATTTTGTGCAACACCCTTTTGCTCAGCAGTCCACTAGGAAAAATCGATAGTTGGTTCAATATACTCAGTTTGTGTTATATTCCAAGTGTCTAATCCTACTGACTGTAAATAAATTTTCGTTCTACAAGCCCAATATGCATAATTACTGCCATTGAAAAATGGTGGTCTGACAGTAGACCGACCTTCCACAAATGAACTAGTGTTAATGTTAATAGAACTAGTGCCAGATTTGACATTACCAGTGTTGGTAGCCATTAAAACAATTTTCTAGTTTCAGATTATGAAAACTATGAAAACCTTGCTTTGATACATATTAAGGATCTTAAGGCTAATTTAACACTAGAGGGAGGTTGTATAGTGTTTAATGGATTATAAGACTTATCTGGACTAATTTAAAATTTATGAAATAATCAAATGCATAACTTAATCACAGAACAATCACAAATTCAAATACAGATGCAGAAAGTAAATAAAAAGCAGTAAAAGGAAAGAACACAGTGGACTTTATACTGGTTCGGAGTTACCCTACATCCAGTCCTATACCAAGGCAAACACCTCATACAGATTTTTATTATACCAATGTCGATATTATAATCCTTAATTTCTAAAGGCCTTGAGGTACCCTCCTGTCTCACGAGTCCGGGGAAAACTTTCTTGATTTACAGAACACAAGATCACCCAATTGATTTCCAGGCACAACCACACCTTATAGAGAGATTCGATAAACTTTTGATTACAAATTGATCCTATAACTCTGAATAGCTCTTTGATCTTCGAGAGAGGATAGATAACCAAACGAGAATGAGATTCTAATTTGATTCATTTGTGATCGGCAGAGAATCAAATCATTTTGAAGTAGTTTTACAAGCTTCTTCCTGTAGAACTTCTCATCACCTCAGGACTCGAGAACTTGTACAAAAGCAGAATGTTCGTGGGTTTGTAAGCCACTTATCGTAGGTTTGTAAGCTATTTATTGTGGGTTTGTAAGCCACTAAGAAAGTAGAAATGGGTTCCATCCCAAATGAAATTTGGAATGAAGATTTCCATGCTATTATGAAGTTTTAACAAAAAAACTAGACACTTATCTTGAAATCTTGATCTTAATACTCTAGAGTCTTCAATCTTTATATCTCCATTCTGAATCTTGAGTCTTTATACTGATCAGTCTTTAGTAATCAATACCTGTATATATATATATATCCTGCATATACATATCTATCTAGACAATAGTGTTAGTATATATTTTGTAATAAAATAAGTTGAAAAGGTTATTGCCATCAAAACCAACATCTCAGTTCCTAACATCATGGTATTTTTTGTAGTAGATGGGTTGTTTCCTATAGCCTTTTTTGTCGCTTAGGCTAGAAGTATGTTACCATTAGGGGAAAAACAAGGTCGTGACCAGGGCTACGCACAGATGAGCCACAGCTGCATGGGGCCACGACGTGTGTCGAGATAACTGAATACCGTAGGAAAAGATAATAATCTGCAATTCTTGAGTAATCCTGGGTTCCTGGATCGTGTTGTGTGCTTTCAATCTCCCTTTCTAGTTTAGGGTTTTGAGTGTGTAGTAGATTGACATAATATGTCTCATTCCTATAATAAGTTGACTAGACTAGAGACTGGTTGGGTCTAAGTGTAATCAATTTCGGTATATCCATACTCTTTGATGATTTCGTATTTTTGAGATAGACTTACTTTTTGGCTTGTATATGATTTATATTTATGGTTTGTGTGATGTTGGATATGGGTTAGATGATTTAATAGGCTATCTCAATATATATATATATATTATAAGCGATCATGATTCCAAAATATGGATAATTCACCCATTTGATTTGGGATTCTTAATTTCTATCTATTTCCTTAGATGGGTGATGACACTTTTCTATATAGTTTTTTATAGATGTTGTTTGAAGATCTTCTGAGATTGTTATGCCATCATCATTATATTTATTATATTATTATTGTACTTTATATCGTCATCTTCATAGACATTGACCGAGCCATGTGTTATTTATAATACTCGGTTCAGTCCAAGATATTTTAGGTATAGGGATTGGGAGACCGACTTTTATATTGGGCATAGAGGAGACTAGGATATGAAATTTTGTATATTATCGCTGCGATTGACTTTGTGTTCTTTGTAATTCACTTTATATATATTATGTATTGTTCTATTCTAAAGGTACACGTGTGTATTGCTTTGTGTCGACATTGTATATGTATATGTGAGTTATTTATTCGATGTCTGAATATATACCAGTGTTATTCCAAGGTAATATTCATGCATGCACCCCATATAGACTCATTCTCCATATCATCTGACAGTGTTACTCTATAACACTCTTGGATAGTATGGTTATAGAGGTGGGGGTCGTTATATCCAATTAAAATGCTATTGGATCATCCAATTGAAGCAGATGTTATATCGACCAGTGATTTCATGAAGGTTATTGAAGTGGAACATAGAGTTGAACCACACTGATATTACTTGCCATCCGAGGAAAGCGATAAACGGAGAGGCACTGGTGAATTTCATTGCTAAGTTTACCACGCGTGATGGTGAAGAGGAGGATGATGTGCACAAAGTCACCAATTGGAAGTTATTCATGTATGGCGCTTTAAACGAGCACAATCCAGGTGTAGGGGTAGAGCTCGAAACCTCGAAAGGATGGTCCATTTTTATGCACCGAGGATGGAATTTTCCACAACAAAAAATAATCCGAGTACGAAGCGCTAATTGAGGGATTGAGGATTTCAAAGAAACTGGGTGTAAGGATACTTCACATATTCGATCATTCTCAGCTAACGGTTTGTCAGTTTAGAAAGGAATATCAAACTGAGGATGCAAGACTTGCCCCTTACCTATCAAAAGCACTGGAATTGTTGGATGATGTAGAGCACCAAACTATCATGCATATTTCTAGAGAGGAGAACACAAAAGCTAATTCATTATCTAAATTGACCATCTATGGAGAAGCGCATATGATGGGCCTAGTTTCGATGGAGATTTTGATGGCTCCAAGCGTCGATCAAATGGATGTCGAATTGGATTTTGGAGACCGTTGAAGAAGAGGAGTCATGGATGGCTCCGATCAAAGAATATTTGCTCAAAGGGAATATTTAGAGAGATGAAACCGAATGAAAGAAACTCCTTCGAAAAGTACCACGATTCCTGATGCAAGAAGAAGTATTATACAGAAGACGATTCTTATCCCCTGCTTTGGTGTATAACCATGATTGTGGCAAGGAAGATCCTCATGGACATCCATGAAAACAACTATGATGATCTCACTGAGGGGCAAACTTTTGCTAAAAAGCACTCCGCAATGGATATTTTTGACCAACAATAAACCATGAAGCACCTGATTACACCACGTAATACGACCATTGCCATAGATTTTCAAAGATCCCAAGAGCCTTGTCTATAGAACTTACATACATAGTTAGGAAGTGGCCATTTTTTGTTTGGAGAATTAATCTAATTGATATGCTGTCGATCTCCAAAGGTGGAGCTAATTACGTAATAGTTGCGATGGACTACTTCACGAAGTAGACTGAAGCAGAACCAATTTCCACGATTATAACAAAAAAGGTAATCAACTTTTTGACAAAGAATACCATTTTTAGGTTTTGAGTACCTCAGAAGATCATCACGAACAACATAACTCAATCCAAAATACCGAGTTCAATGATTTCTAGAAGCAATGTAGAATCAATAAAAGTTTCTTGATGGTAGCACATCCACAAGAAAATGGAAAAGTGGAGGCGATGAATAAAATCATCTAGTCCATCTTGAAGAAGCGATTAACCCAAACAAAAGGCAATAGGATCGATGAGTTTCTGCTAGCCTTTTGGGCTTATACGATGACCCACAAGTTAGCAACTGGACATCCGCCATTCACTTTAGCATATGGATCGGAAGCTATGATCCTGATAGAACTAGAAGTTCTTTCTTATCGTAAAAGGCATTTCGATTCAAAAGTAAATGAAGAACTCTTGCTTGAGTCCCTCAATTTGGTTGGTGTGAAAAGGGGAGAAGCGAAACTAAGATTAGCTGCTCACTAGGAAAGAATTGCTCGACACTTTAATGCCATGGTCTGAAACCGTACTTTTAAGGAAGGGGATCTCATTCTGAAGCGAGTTCTGGGCATTGGGTATAAATAGGGAAGGCCCATACGCAATCAAACAAAAGCTTAGAGATGGAACATTCAAGGTAGCTACTTTTGATGAAATTCTGATTCCATTAGCATCAAGCAATGTCCTGCTACATCACTATTATAGTTTTATTTTTTTATTTTTGCAAATAAGCCAGCCAGGGATTTTAGGGGTATTGTAATAAGGCAAGGCTTGCCACATTTTCATGAATATATACATAATTAACTTTATGAACCGATGGAACCGCGTTCACATAAGCAAAAAATTTGGGTTGCACGATTAGCAAGACAACCAGATATAAATTTCCTCATCCCAAGGATTGGGGATGGGGGGAATGAACTCATACATGGGGCCAATCAGATAATTCAACACTGACTTTCAGGAATTTGGTGTTGCCCAGAGATTCACAACATCAACAAGGTATAACTCTCAAGGGCTGATCAGATAATTTGACCTCGACCTTATAGAATTCACCGTTGTCCAGAGATTGGTAGCAAGGAGAAGGGATGGCCACTTAGGGGTCGATTAAATAATTTGACCCTGATCTTCAGGAATCTAGCCATGGCCAAAGATTGGCAAAATTGCAAAGGAGAAGGAGAACTCATACGAGGGGTTGATCAGATAATTTAAGCTCGACCATCAGTAATTTGCATTGCTCGAAGATTGGCAATGTTAAGAAGTAATAAACATTTAGAGTTCAAGCAGATAATTTGACCCTAACCTTTAAGAATTCGATATTGCCCGGTGTCTTACAACATCAAGAAGGGAAGACCATATGGGAATTGATCAGACAGCTCAACCCCAATTTGCAGGTATCGACCATTTCCCTGAAGTAGGTAACATCAAGAAGGAATGCTCAAAATTAAGCAATTAAACTGCCAGTTCTTGGACATAAGGACTAGTGTACGAGCTAGATTTCTACGATAGTGCTAGCAGCCTAGCGGGACATGCTTGGCCAAGTATAAGCAAGGACATTCATTACAAATCCAGGATAGGTATTATCAAACATTTTCAGTCTAGGATCAAGACTAGAAGTGCAATCGGACGGGTGGCAATCGAAAAGTTTGCCCCTAGGGTTGTCACCTACTAATGCCTAGATTCTGGTATTTGAAAAGTAGGCTCCGAGAAAAGGATTTGGTTTGTGGAAAAAATATATCAATAGGAAGTAACCATTATAGCTAATGCTCCCATGATAATGATTAATATGGAACTTGGATTATTTACGGTAATAATCGATCAAAGGAAAATCGAGTCCAAATAGGAATAATCGCAGAGTTGGTTTAACAATGGTCCTATTTCACCAAGCGGACACTTTGGCGACTATAGGCAGGGCTAAACAATAATATGCATCTAGAGAATTCGTAGAAATTCCATTCGCATGCTTAGAATTGCGGTAAATGAAAGTGTTGCACATGATAGATATATAATATGGATAAATTACAGGATAAGCGGTTATATTATATACACAGGCAGTTGCACATAGGCAAGTATGGAACATTAAATTATAGAAAGTCAAGAAAAATAAGGATTACAAGGCAGAATAATCTTTCATTACTTAAGATTTTCTACACAAGGATGGAAGGGGCCACATTCACATAAACATGACTTGTTTGCAACGAAAAAGTGAAAGCACAAAGAGTACACCAAAAAGAGCCACCGCGTCCACAAGCTTCTTCCCTTTCTTTCCTACCTTGCCTCTAGAACCGTCGAGATATGCCTTATGCATTCGTTACTCCTTGATTATCCTTCCTTTAGGTGAGTCTCCCTCAGATTGGGAAGTTTTGCCTCCAATAGCAGTATGACGCTCATCAATCTTCCCGATAGAAGCCCTGAAAGATTTGATCTGGAACTTTGGTGGCCACAACTTAATCATAAGGATTTTTGCAAAGGGGCTTGTAGGCATAGAGCTGATGGACTTCTTAATTCCAAGATCCTTTGATTTTGAACTTATAAAGGTCAATCTTCTGCTTCTTCACCATTGTGATAGGATTGGTTGACCCCTTAGCGTTAGTGATGGAAACGTCTTCCCCCAAGGACTGAGAAACATCCTCCAGCTATCGGGTCTAGGTTTAGAGTTGGGGGAAATATTATAGCAACGTGTCCCTTGGAGATGGAGGTCGACATAGTAAAGATAGCTGCGATGACTGATCCTTCAGTAGTTGGAGGCGGAGGTAGAAGGTGCGGCTGACCTATAAGTTGTCAAATAGAATGGTAAATATTAGAGATGAATTCTTGCGAGAACTAAGTTTCTCGAAAACAAAAGAAACAAGTGATATACTTTGCCTAGACATTGGTGAGAAGGAGACTTAGAAAATTCGCCCTCTTTCGGGGAGTAATGGATTGACGGGTCAACCAATAGAGGGATATATGTCTCAATGGAAGTAGTCGCTGTAGATGATGGAATTATTTGAGTGGCCTTGGAGCTGGCTTCCTCAGCCTTGGAAACACCTATCGTAGGTTCTTTGGACATTGCTGCTTGGACATGATGCACTTGGTCCAACGGGAGCCTTACTACTGGCGACAACACCATCGACTTCTTCTACAGCGAGTATGGCTTTTCCCTCCTCAAGCATTACTATATCTTTAGCATTGAGGTACTTAGCCAGTAACTCCTCCTTGGTGAGGTGTTCATTGACTACGTTAGAGCAGCGCAACACCTCCTCCCAGGCATCTACAAGGGTTTCAGCGTATGTGCTCCCAAGCCACTTCAGGTTCTTTTGTATAACCATGCTTGCATATAAGTGCTAGAGGGTACTATTCAACTCTTCTCGCTCCCTGGCCTGTGGCTCCTTCGGTTCCATAGCCTTTTACGCTATAATCACATGCATAACCTCGCCATCTAGCTTTTCAATCTTAACCGGTAGTATGTAATTGTCATCCCGCCTTTTGGCAAGGCCAAGATATCAAGGAATTGATTGAAAACCAAGGATCACTCATCCAGAATATAGAGTACGCACGGTACATTATGGATACCGATGAATTTTGTATGAATCTGAATCGGGCTACAATTGCCAAGACATGATAACAAAGCTATGAAAGCCAACGTTCCAAGTTTCAAGTCAATCGGAGTTCATATGGTCAAGATATGATCGTTACAGTTCGAGAAAGCAAGCTGTTCGAATCGATTAATAGCCACCTTATTCGTATCCATAAAACAATCAGGGAACGTCTAACTTCGTATCGATCATGTTCGCATCGATCGAAGCGCACTATTTCATATCCATCGGCTGAAGAGCCATGTTCGAATCCATCAAGGTGCAATACATCGTATCCATCGAGGGAATCAGCCTCATTCGTATCGATCCGCTTTCGTATCCGTCGGCACACGAGTACACTTCGTATCGATCAGTAGCCTGATGAAGTCTACTTCATATCCATATGGACCCTCCTACTTCGTATCCATCAATGGCGACACGAATGTACATTTTGTATCGATCGAGCTTCAGACATGTTTCGTATCGATCGACCATGGATCGATACGAAATTAGCGTTTCTCATCGATACGAAATGCAATTCAATTTATCGATGCGAATAAAACCGTCCGACCAATACGTGCCGTGCATATGGATCGATACAAACAAGGTCATTTCTATCGATATAAATTGTACAACTTCCATCGATTCGAACGAGGTAACGGTCTTCGATACGAATGAGACGAAAGCTTTGGAATGTCTCGGTCAACTCGGCATCGAAAGTGGATCGATCCAGAAATCGTGCACCACATCATCTCCTGAGCACGTGCCCAATATCGATTTGAAGTAATCGATACAAAATGTATCGATTCGAACGCGACAACCTAGAGAAAACACAATCTTGCATCGATCATAACTCATAATCCACAAGTCCAAATGCTATGGAATTTTCATAAGAGCTTACGTACGGCCTAAGGAAGGTTCATGCCATGTTTCGACTCAATTGGGTCAAATCCTGATTGATGCAAAATTCGTTCTTATCGATTACGGATCGAGTCGAAAGTTCATGGGATCGATCGTGTGGGCCCACCCACATGCCAGAAGAAGTCTTCCAATATCTGAGCGAAATATTAGCCTCCTACGTGTATAAATAGAGCCCCAGGGCCTACAGAAGAAGGATCTTTTTGCTCTCCGACATCTAGACTCTGCTGAATTTAACTTTGCACTCCATAGCTGCTGTTATACTCGAATTTCAGAACTGTAATTCGCTGTAATCCATTGTAATCAATTGTAATCGGCAAGTGAATATCAATAAAGCCATCCAACTTCATAGTGGGCGTAGGCAACACGCCGAACCACTCTAAATTGCTGTGTTCCTGTGCGTTTTCATACTTTTTGAAGTGTTTGTCAGATAATCCTCGTTTTACATTTCAATTCTTCATTTTTATCTCTTCAAATACTTTTGAAGAGTGTTGTGCCCATTTTTGGTACAAACAATAATTAACTAGCTTAACCCAGGGGTGGAACGATCTTAAAAATGTAGATCTTATCCTTAGCACAGAGATTGAAATTTGAACCATGAAAAACAATTATAAAATTGTCTATGGAATGAAAGCAACGCTTTGTAGCAATTCCTAAAGAACTAACCAGATTTGAGAGATAGTAAACAATACAAGTCTTGATATAGGCCCATGTTTTATTTCTAACAAAAGTATACTCTATGAGGTAAGTGTTAATCGGTTTTTTGACAAAGCGGATTTTAACTGAAGTTTGAGCATCAAGATGAAGACAAAATGATTCACGAACTTGGAAACATACTTAGAAGGGCTATAGGACTATGCTCAACAAATTTTAAGGGAAAAGAAGCAAAGTGCAGAACTCGATACTGAGAGGAAACAATCTATATCGAGAGGATTTTACTCTACTTTGGACCTCCTGAACCCCTTGCATATGAAGTACTACCACAGGCGTTTGCCATGGAGAGTTTTTCCTTAACAATAGATAGGCAATTCCAAGGATACACGAGACCAAAGTAGGAAAAGACAAGCGGTATAAATGAAGTTAATAAGAAGCAACTCCGTACTAATGGAAAGTGTTTGAAATGCAACGACTCAGAGATAAGAAGGCTATATAGCTGAAAAATGAGAAGGGTCTACCAACAAAAACTCTCGATACTAAGTGGTTTTTATTGACGGTTGGACCGATTTTGGCACTCCTGAACCTTTAGATTTTGATGCCTTTTACTTCATAGGCCTTCGAGTCTACTGGTGAGTTTCCCTATAAATATATACCATATGTCTACTGAAATAGGACTTTTGACACTTCACTCTCTTTAAATTCTCTATCCTCTGCATAAACACCAGGGGTTCTAGGCTTCAGAAACTTGCCAATCCCTTATATTTATGACTCTCAATCATATAACCAATAGATTACCATGGACGTAGGACGGTGATTGCTGAACCACTATAAAATTACATGTGTTCTATTTAATCTTCCTTTGGTATTTGCTAGATATCAATTTTTCTATAAGTTTTTGGGTGTTGTGCCATTTTTGGCGTCAACACTTAATAAATCGTAGGCCCGCATATGATGGATAACTTTTTATCAGTTGTATCACATGCAACTCCTAACGCATGGTTTCTTATCCTAATCCAGTCCTTACCCTTAGGAAAGCTCAACAAATAAAGAGGGATTATTCACTCGGTACCACTGTTTCATGATGACCTAAGTATAATGCACATACCTTTAGGAAAGCTCAACAGATATGTGCTGTTATCTTATCTCATCTATTTAATACATTAATATTACTACACATAACTTCCCTAGCTTAAGGAAAGCTCAACAACTAATCTATTAACATATAAATGGTAGAAGATGTCATTATATTTAAAGATTCATAATCGTTAATATATTATGTCGAGTGATATAAACTTATAGAATAATATATTTCTTATGAAATACCCTTATGATTCAAGTGTTAGACACATTAAAAATTGCGTATACGTATATTTACATATTTATTTATTCCTTAAGTTTGTTTATGGTTTCTTTAATGTTCCACATTTAATTTGTACATTCGTATTATATAAGTTTTAATTATTATATATCTTTTGTATTTTAACTAATTTATGTAATAATCTTATGTATTACATTACATTATTTAAATATCATTTAATTAATTTTAATTCACTAACTCCTTAATTTTATATTATTTTACAATAACCTATTAATTTATCGAATTAAATAATTTGAATTAAATTATAGCAATTTCGAAAATTTATCTTACATACATTCATGTATACTTATGTTATCCTAAACACTTTAAAAATAACATAACTTATATCAATATATATATAATACATGCATATAAGTATCAATTAATTAACTTATTTAATTACTTTATTTTATTAATCTTATTAATAAATTTTAGATTTTGAAACTAATATTTAAATATTTCCAAACATTTTGAAAATTTCGTTGCCTTCACAAACATTTTGAAAATATATTATATTGTAACCTTTAATAATAAACATGTTTTTATTTTAAATTTAACTTTTAAATTTAAAATCGTCTTAATTTTCAAAACTATTTTGAAAACAGCCTATGGTGCAATTAGCCTTTTCTATTAGGGCTAATCTTTGGGCTCACTTCACCTTTCAAGCCAAGCCGGTAACCAGGTAGGACATGGAACTTGATTACCCAATTACAATCCTAGACGTTACTTTTCTTGACACCGTACTAAGTAGGCAAGCTAAGTTAGTTAGCCCTAGCACGACTAATATAGACCACATATGCTGTTTGGCTTTGATAACGTTGAAGGAACTGGGTTAGCCCGCAATGGAGTTAAAGCATAAATTTAAAAAAAATCCTTTAGGGTCTATTGGGTCTATGAAGTATAAAAGGGATTTTAGGTCAAATCTAAAATATTTTGTGAATAAAATCCCCATTTTAAAGATATACATAAAAATAATGTTTACATAAATTAGAATATATCAAATATACTCGCATATATGTATTTGTGTGTGACTATTACTTGTTATATGTAATTTGGAGAAGGAAACCTTTCATTTGCTTTTCTTAACTTATTCAAATAATGAGGGGATATATGGTTGGAGAGAGAAAACATTTCATTTCTTTCCCTTTAACTAAATGACTAATGGATTAATTAAATGACACAAATAACCTAATTTATACTTAGTACGTATCGTGAGTATATTCAAATATACTCTGATGTATATTGAGCTAGTGCAATATATCATATTGTGTACATAGCTAATGCGTATGTGTTTCGGTGATGGTATTTACACTACAACGAACACATTCTCCCTTTGTATACAAATTGGTTGTCCAAAAAATTATTTAAAATTGTTTATGAGTGCACACATTTATATATGTGTTTCAATATACATAATATAAATATACGCATGTGTGTGTATGTACTCTAATGAATCCTTTCATTAGTCTAAATTGATTCAACCAACTTGACGAGTTTGAATTCAAGATTTATTTCCAAAACATGCAATGATTTGATTTAGTAAAGCAATTTGAAAACATATCTTAATCTATAAATCCAAATATAACATAGGTTTGTATGTTAACAATTTGAAGTAAGCTAAAATGTAGATATGTTATAAGGAATAATAAAGTAAACTTTATTAACAAAATTATAATGTTGATACATGTAGATTTCTATATTAAAAATAAATCTCTGTTAATGTTAAGATATGTGCGTATGTGTGTGTTTTTAAACATTCATTGTAAAATAGCTTTTAAATTAATTTCAATATAAATACATATATGTACATACATATATTTATATGTATGTATGTATGTGTCGAAATAGAAAACTAATTATAAAATAATGAAATCACCATTGACTTTCAACTATAAATATATAATAATTGGTTAGCTATTATATTTGGATCTAATATAACACTAACATCAACATAAAGAAAACAATAAGTGTTAACAATCAAAACCATTGTTGTTATATTCAGATCTAATTCAAATCAACAAATTCAAAGTTTCAAATCTATACATATACATATTAAAGATGGAAAACAAATGCGTATAAACATTTGTCTAAATAGCCAAATAAACAAATATATGACATAATGATGCATATATACATAAAATAGAATATATCATACCTAATAGATGTAGCCCTTTAATGCACCTTGGTTGATAGATGCTCCTAGATTCAAATCTGAATTAACCTTCTAGCTTTGCAAGAGAAGGAGAACTACCTTCCATTTAATTGATTTAATTGGATGCCATTAAATTAAAAAAATTCTTTTATTTTATCTTGAATTTTCGACCATGAATGTTAGAAGAGGAACATGGAGTGTAGAGTTTTGAAAGAGAATGATTAAGAAAGACATGTAAATGAAAGGTCGGATATTTACAGAGGTAACCTTCCTTAACCTCCTTCCATCATTTTCTAGATCCAACCATTTTGTTTCAAGTCCCTTTTTCTTTATATAGATTGTAAATAAAAAAGTTTTATGGCCCTTTAATTTCTTTAATAAGACTTTTGCATTTGAATCAAATTTAAACGCCCGTTGATATCTTATATTGATTCGTACATACACAATTTTTATATATGCACTCAAGTAAATGGTAATGACATTATAAAAAATGCTAATGGCATCCAATACATCAAATAAGTAAACAATTAATATTTTCAAATAATATTAATTAATTTATTTAATTTACAGCTGCTTATAAATCAATTAAATTATGCGATATTTCGAAGATGCGGTTGTGAAACTCGCATGTGTAAATTCAGTTGGCGATTTATATCGAACTATTTAAATATTAACATTCACTTGTCATTTGAATATTAACGTTCAATTGTCACCTTACTAGTGACATTTTGGCCGAATTTATCATTTACCCATCTTTTTGGTAAAATTTAATTCTACTTATTTAAGCATCATCCAGTAGTAACAATTATTTACACCAATTCTCATCGTAAAATATACATCATTTTTGGACTTACAGAATTTGGTTATGATAAAAATTCTAATATCTTCCAACTCTACAGTCCAAACACAAAGTCCTTGGTCTAATAATTACAATTATTATTAACCGAACTACCGTAACCAGATATTTTGACTTTGAGTTGATCTCAGTTGACCGGGATACTAACACTATATAATCGAAGAGAGAATCATCTCTTGAATAGTGTTTCACTTACAATAATTCCACTTGACCCAACTATAGTTCTTTGATGGACATCGTGTCACAATTTAACTACAATCAAAGTAGAGCTTTCATACTAAAGACCAACGGTATCTAGTCAAGGGAACGGCGTAAATTAGTCACTTCGATATTTTCTATTTGACCTTAGTTATATTAATCAACAGAAAACTATCGAGTTAGCCATTCCATAGTTACCCAATAACTATCAGTATGTAACCCTTTGGTACCACTAATAGCCATGATAAATACACTTTCCAATGTTTGAAGAGCGTTATATACTCTAGCCTCAACGGATGCATCAATGTCCAGTCTTGATACATCTTGACTAGGAATCATAAAATGATGTGCTTGTCATATATTGATATAATAATCTTGGTTACAACTTTTTGTAACTACTATCACAAACACAACATTTGTGGACTTTTTGACATATATATTTAAATTAAATAGTTAATTATTTATAACCTTCTATAACAAGTACGTAACAAAAAGGAAACGCCTTTTATTTTGAACAACGTTGCTTATCAACTTAGATTTATGTAAAAAATTACATAGTTACCCCTCGACATACACATAACTCCAGTTACCTATGGGTTTATTTATAATAGAGAGGAAAATATTTCATATTTTCTTTGTATTCTCCACTTGGATCAAAATACATTTGACCCCTATATTCCTCTTTGATGGAACATTGCAGTTCGGTTGGGTTAAATGGATAGATTTTAAAAAAATTCCTCCATTATTAGATCTTTGTTGGGCCTATGAAGTCTAACTGATCTTTTATCTAAATACAATAGTTTCAAATAAAATCTTATTTTATTTAATTAGACAAAAGTTTTATAGATCATGGGCTCATGCCCCTGAGACATCCAAAATGAGTATTCCACACCAGTAAAAAATTTCACTCCTATTTTCAAAATAAAAAAATTGTTTAAAACAAGATTTAAATTGAACATATTATTATGAGCATATAAAATACACATATGTGTATAACACACATGCAACATGTAAATGATGTACATGGTTAAAGTGTATGTCTACAGATGTTGAGATTTACACCATAACGAACACATTGACCCTTCAAACATGCCTTAGTTGTCCTTGGATATTATTTAAAATTATACATATAATGTTCTAAATTAATTTTAAAATTATAATAAGATTATAACTATATATATTAACCGAAACCGATTTTGACTAATTCAAAACACATACCTATGTATTTAAAAAATTCAAATTAATATCTTAAATATATATAATTTTGATATAGAATAATTCAAATTAGATCAAAATTTGAATAATTTAAATCACATACATATATATTATGAAATTGAAACCAATATCATTAAAAGAATATTATCCAACCTTTTGACAGACCATATTCGAACGAATAGAATCGTTCAAACAGAAATCCAAAGCAACAGCTGCTAGACTTGGATGCCAAACAGACTCAAGAGACAAGGTTGCCTACATGCAAACAACCTCCCAAAGTGGTCCATACGCCACATTGCTTCAAGTGCCAAGGGCGAAGTCCTTTTTTCAAGCAAATGTATGGTTCGGTACCAATCGTTACCCATTGGTTGGTACATGTAATGACCCAGATTTTTCGACGTTTAAATTTAAATATTTAAATGGTTTAAACGTTGAGTTTGAAATATAAATTCATTTTGAATATGGAGTTATTGGTTGAATTCGAGCAAAACGTTTAATATCAAAATATAGTGATTTATCATAATACGAAAAGGTGAATAATTGAAATTTAAATTGAATATGAATCGAAACGATTTCTAAGGCTGATAGAAACTCTTTTCGAATTAGAATTTAGCCAATAAGTTTTAAAACTGGGATTTTTAGCAATTTCATTAATTTTTGAAATCGTCGATTTAATCGACGCATTAAAATAGCGATCCGGAGCATAGTCTTGCAATTCGACGAAACCAATTCCATTGGAACCATAATAGTGTATTATTATCGGATTTCATATTTTGTAGCGTTTGGATTTACTGTTTGGTCATACGATATGAAAACGTCTAGAATAATTAAATTGAATTTAATTTAAATAGTCGATTTAAAAAGCTACCTTCCACGTACAACCAAATTGAGCCTCAAGACTTGTTTCATGATGTTTGGAATAGGAGTATAATGTTAGGAATGCCGGATGACACGCCTCAATAGGGGTTCAAGATGACAAAATATTTTGAACATTTAAATAAATTTCAAAAAATCCAATCAGTAGTCAAACTTGCAACCGACCTAGCCTTGTCAAAGCCATCCTATCCCTGAAGACACGCTGTCCTACCCTACTCATAAAGCCATCACTCCCATTTTAAATTGCAACTTCCCCCTTCCCAGTTCGAAAATCAAATTCGACCAATAGAGAAAGAAAAAAGAAAAAAAATGTAAAATTCTCAAACGAAAATCGTGATTCATTTTCTCCGATGCTCGAGCGACTTTGGAGCCAGGTGGGAAGCAACGCGGTGAGGTGGGTTGCACATGTGATGAAGGTGTTTGGATGATGGCGAGGCGGCTATAGGTGGCAATGGATGGGAGGCGCATGACGAGATGATGGTGCGCGTGCTTTGTTTGGAGTTGAGCGAGGGGAGTTGTCACATTTCTGATGGCGACTGGGAGGGTGACGTTCGCTGGTGGGAGTGTGGGCAGGCAAAGATATATGGTGATGCGAGGTACATGCGATCGAGTGTCGATTATCTTTAGGCGTTTCAATTTCAGGTCGTGTCGAGTTTCTCTTTCGAGATGGTGGCCGTGAGGTATTTGAGAAGAAGCTGTTAAGATATATATAGATTAATTAAAATAAATTAGTTATCAAATTCAAATTTCTAAAATCACACAACCTTTTAAATTCAAGGTCGGTATTTCGAAATAAAAAAATTGGAACGGGCTACGAATAAAGACAAAAAAATCAAGGTGAGTAAATCTCACTGATCTTTGATTTCTACATTTAATTTTTCCAAATTTCTGGTTTAAGTATTTTTAGTTTTAACTAATTTGCAGAATTCATACTTATACAATTTAATTTTGGTTTTTATACACCATTTCCAAATTTATAATCTTTCTTTGATTAATAACATCCAACACATCAATATACTATAATAATTTTAGAAAATTATTTCTTTTATACAAAAATATATTTTGGGTAAAATTATATCATTTACCCGCTTCCAAAATCATATTGTGTAGGTTTATCGTGTTTAAGTGTTTAGAAACTCCTATCGATTTAGTGGCATCCCACTGCTCGACCAAAATTTATATATCACTCAACAGATAAGTCAACACAATATAAAACAATTTATATTCACTAACTAATATGCGCTCATACCTATTATTACACTCAAACTCAATCTAGGGTTTTACTTACCTTATCTCTAATGAGTAATCCCCATCAAGGCCAAGGTTCTCGCTGAACCTTTAGCTTTGATACCACGTTGTAATGGCCCACTTTTCTGTAAAATCTAAGCCGATAATAAACTACACATGTCAAATCTAATTGAATAAAAAGGTGGATTGTTAAGGATGAAGAAGAAAGAGATAGAAGAAGAAAATAGAAACAATAACATAGAATCTCACAAACTTAGTGGAACGAAATATAATATATGTAATAACAGATTTTTATTCAAAAGAAAACTGTAACTGTTAATATACATACCATCATCAGAGTAAAACAATCAATAAATCAACATGGACGGTTATTATAACTTGTCCTCACCAGTGCTGACTATATAGTCTACACACATAGCGGAATATAATCAAGTACGTGGTATACGTCTCTGTCATCCAACTCATCACCTGAGCTCCATAGCATCTTAACTTGAATCTGTAATACTCGGTCTGGCCTGAGCATTATAATAAAATAATACTCGAGTCAGTCTGGAAAACCAGCGTAAGAAAACACACTCAATTTGAATTATTTCTATTTTCAAATCCTTCGAAAAACAAAGGTATCTCGTAAGACCACGACATACGTAAACACGATGGGGTTTTTACCTTACGATAACCAAAATATTTTATATCAAAATCATCTGATATTATAATAGTGTCTATAGAAAGTAAATTAGAAAATAGTTGAAATGCTTGCATCACACGTTTTAGCATAGTAGGTATACCATCAAAACCGTACAGGCTCGTAGTGAATATTGGATTTCGTACAATGACTAGGCTACTGGGGTATCGTCCATCACAGTACACCTCAACTTGTTCTTTGTGCAGTTTTAGCTATCGACTAGCATAAGCAATTACTTTTCCTTTGTGCATTAGCACCGCACCCAATCTAGTACTACATGCATCTGTATATACCGCCAACTTGTTCCAACTTGGAGTGGTCAATAACAGTGCACTCGTCAACCTCTCTTTTAGACTCACAAATGCATGCTCACACTTCGCATTTCTAAACAAAAGTGTGATTCTTCTTCATCAAATTGGTCAATGGTGCTGCTATCCTTGATAAGTCCTTTATGAAACACCTATAGTATCTCACCAATCCTAGAAAACTTCTCACATCCATAGGATTTATGGGCTGTTCCAATTTAAGACCGCTGCCACTTTCGCAGGATCCACTGCTATACCCTATCTAGAGATGATGTGGCCTAGGAATATCACTTTTTTCTTCAGAAGTGACACTTAGAGAACTTCTTTCTCAACTTATGCTTTCTTAACACCTATAGCATAATCCTCAAGTGCATCTTGTGCTCCTCATAAGTTTTGGAATAGAATAGAATATCATCCATGAATACAAGCATAAACTCATTTAACTAGTCTCTGAAATCTGATTCATAAGATTCATAAAGCATGCTGGAGCATTGGTCAACCCAAATGGCATCACCAACCACTCATAAAAACACGATGGCATATAAAACGCAGTAATAGGCACACTCTCCTTTTCTACCCTCAACTGGTGAAATCTTGTTACTAGATTCATTTGAGAGAACACCTTTGCACCATGGAGCTGATCGAACAAATCATCAATGCGTGGGAGTAGATCCTTGTTCTTCTTCATCACTTTATTTGACTAACGATATTCCACACACAGCCCCAAAGATCCATCTACTTTAGTCTTGAATACTACAGGTGCACCCACTAAGATATACTCCTTTGAATGAAACCTCTCCTTAATAGGACATTCACTTGCACCTCTAATTCCTTCTGCTCTTTGGTTCCTTACACCTCAAAGGCATATATATAGGTCTGGCTTCCTTCACTAAGTCTATCCAAAACTCAATCTATTTATGAGATGGCGATCCGGTCACCCCTCAAATATATGCAGAACTCTCTAGTGATAGGTATATGTTTGTATCAAAATTTGCAAAAACACCTAATAGATTGTGTAGAGAATAAAAGTAATGAAAAATTAAACGAAAATGAATAGAAACATAACACATAGGGTTTACAGTGGTTCTGCTAATCGTTGCCTACGTCCACTTGAGATTTTACTGATAATATCTCTGTTTACAACTGTCGTTCTTATCGTTCGATACCACTTGATGGTCAATTATAAGAAATAAATGCGAAGTTGTTTTTAAAACCAATAGATCTCCTAAATGAAGCCCACCAAGCTCTAGTTATAGCTGTAGTTCAATGGGAAACTCTCCAGCATGTTCATCCTTACTTTCTCCACGATCTCCAAATAGTTACTCAAGTGAAAATATGGCCAGCTAACCAATATGGATCGATCGATAGCAATCCATAGCTTTGGATTGATATCGATACATAAAACTAGGTTATGGATCGCTCTGATTACCTTGAAATGAATCGAATATCAATGGCTTTATGTTTTTCTACTTATTTGTGGGGGCAATAAGCTTGTTTCTTAACCAACGGTATTGATCAATGGAGAAGTAAAGTTGCTATTTCCTTGTGCTTGAGCTATTTGATATCATATGACGTGTGAGTGATTCGAGGAACTTGTATTAGGCTTTTAGCATCAAGACTAGTTAGCATGGATTGGTACCGATCCATCCCTAGGGATCGGTATCGATCCATTAGATGGTGGAATCATGAAGTGGAATTTTTGGGTTGGCCATGTCTTTGTCTTTTGATGTCAGTGGCACTTTATTTTTTGGACTTTATGGCTTTCTCTCTGGGCCTTCTACCTTGATAGCTTTCTTGTTTTATCTGTCAAATCAGCCTAGATATCAGGTCAAAAGGCTAGATAATGCTTGCCCCCAAAGTTCATCTTGTTGCAAACATGGTGTATTTTGAATTGAAACAAGTTGGGATTGCCATATCAGACATCAGTCCATGATCCAAATAATTGTTATCCTTTTTTGGACCTTTTCGATGATGTTTTGTGTCCATAACCATTCTTTATGACATCTCGCTAACATCTGGAACTATTAAACTAAAGTGTGCTCTCATGATCTATCATTCCACGCTCGATAATTTTGAACTAACTCTTCTTCTTGAATTTTCAAGTTTGAATATGCTTTTGTCTGGTTTTGGTTATTGAATGTTAAGGATATACATATGCTGCATTGATTTTCCATCGAGCTTCATTTCCATGTACACATTGGACATAATATATATACATATGCATATATATTTCATTTTCTATCTTCTATTTTCTGGAGTTAATCGTTCAGTACCGATCCATAGGCATGGATCAGTATCGATCCATAGCCTTAGAAGTAAGCGAGTTTGATGCCTATTTTTCTGTGTCAGTGGCTATATACCCATGCCATTTCACTCCTTCTATTCAATTTATTTTATGGCCGTATACTCTCAAACTCTTAGCTGCCATTGAAGTGATTCATCTTCAAATTCAACCATCACAGTTAACCTCGCCTTGCCACCATCCATCGTCGCATTTCTAACATCCAAACAACCATCACTTTGCTTCATTCAAACTCTCCACTGAAGATTGCATAGTAACGAATCAAACCTGTTGTTGAAAAGTTCTTTGATTCCAAAGTTGAGATTTGAATCGAATGTTTCTCCCTAAGCTTAAAGGAATATAGGTGGGTGATGGAAATAGGGTTGAATGCCATTGAACCTCATATTGATGGCCGTGCTTTGAACTAGGAAAAGAAGTTTGAATGTAGATAAAAACCCATCAAGGGTATGGATAAGTACCGATCCTACCTTTGGAATTTCTGGCTTCAATCTTTCATTCGAGAGTTACATTATCGATCAATATTTAAACTTTGTCAGACACTATCTTACGAACTTTTAAGTACTTCCAAGGCATGGTCAATGGCATGAAGGTCTACCGGTATAGTCAGCGATGACGATCACTTTAAATACGTTCCAGATTTAGGATTTTATTGTTGCACCATGTCAGAAATTAGCATTGCATGACACTGCACTAGATTTTCACACTGGCATGGGGTGTTACTTTTGATTAATCTGATATTACTTATGTGTTGAGTTCTGATATCTATGGCTAATAGACGTTCCAAGCATCTCTCTGCTCAAGCTACTGGTCTATCAACTGTTAAATATAACGAATCATATACCAAGTCAAGTTCGATTAGGGTTCCGTTAGCACAACAAACTCTGGTACAAACTATACCTTAATAAGAAATTCCATAAGTATGATTACATGTTTCGGAAGTTCCATTAGAGCTTGACGAGAGGCCTGAGGTTGAGCCCGTAGAAGGTCTAGGTCCAGAAGTTGAACCTGTGTCCGGTACTCTTAAAGATGCAATCATACTAGACGATGCCATGGATTCTCACGCTTAAAAATTGAAGAAGGGTCTCTTAGGAGAAACGGAACCCCATTTGAGAATGTATTGGTTCCGAAATGCCATCAAATAGCATACATCTGCTAGATGGATATACTACATGAAATATATATATATATATATATATATATATATATTTATATATATTTTGTCTGTGTGTGTGTTTGGTAAGATTTGCCACGCCATTTAATCGGTACATTTGACAAGTTCTACTTTTCATGCAACTGGCTCTTAGAAAGTTTCATCCGAATAGTTATGCTTTCGTCCACGGTTTTTTCATTATACTTGCTCGCCATTTTGACCGAGTTCCTAGTAACCAAGAGATTTAACATTTGTTCAG
This sequence comes from Allium cepa, assembly GCA_030765085.1. Lineage (NCBI taxonomy): Eukaryota > Viridiplantae > Streptophyta > Magnoliopsida > Asparagales > Amaryllidaceae > Allium > Allium cepa. The sequence continues at coordinate 444,357,382 of CM060935.1, read as the reverse complement.
CTTTTAGCATCACAAGGGAAGTCCTCCCTTTCACTTTCTAGAGCCTTCCAAAGGCCGTCGAATCATAGCCGATACTCGGAATAAGTTAAGCTATTTCAAAAAGGAATTATTTTTTGTTCGTTGTCCTCTTGGGTTAGCTCAACGATAGATAACTCTGTGTAAGCTCCACTCTTGCCTTTGTCATGCGGTTCCATGTCCATAACTTTATCACTTTTAAACGTTTTTTCGGTCGGTGTCATGCAAACTCGGCCTCTGCTTTTGCTTCTCAGCTAGAATGTCAATAACCCTTGTACTTATTTTGGATATGAATAAAAGGACTCTTTGTTTTGTTCAAGTTTTGTGTGAATTTTTCTAAACGTTTGAGAAGTGCATCTACAATCAAAATGTTTGCAATCCACTTCTTAATGCTTTCATCGGACCAAATCTTTAGTCCATTTCATTGTGTACGAGTTATCTTAACATTCCTTTCAGGGATTTTTCTAAACGTTTGACAAGTGCACTCTACAATCAAGTTTTGGATATGACCATGTTTAGTTTTCGGACTTAGCCAAATTTCAATTACTTAAAAAGTTGCCTTAATATTCCTTTCAAGGATATTTCGTGTAGGATTATATCTATCTCTGGGCGTTAATCGTAGTAATTCACCTTCAGATGTCCCTCTAGACATTCTTCTTCAAAATGCACGTATTGGCCATGCCAAACTCCGACATTGGTCGGAGTTAACTAATTATTTATAGCAGTTTGAGCATCCTCATCCACGATGTCTGCCTTCGACCTTGCCATTCTCCAAGCATTGATAGAAGCTTGCGAATGAGGTCCCACTTATCTCTGGGGCCAGACCTTTTATCTTACCAACTCTGGGCAAGATGTGGATGCTCTGCCACACTTTAAGCATGAGCAATGAAGAGAATTGTCTTGTTCATACTTTGAGAATTTATACTCCTACCCCCAAGTCCTATGTAAAAGAGTTGCTTGGCATCTATCTCCAGACACTAACTGTGGTTGAGCTTAATGCATCCGATCATGAATTATGAAAGTCTAGTCGGTACCTACCTGTAAGTACTTGAACACCTGCACTTTGCATATTCTAGTTTATTTAAATCATTCACATTGTAAAATTGAGTACAGATAGGCTTATGTGCTCCAAGAGTCATTTATTTTATAAAGATATCAAAAATGATAGATTCTATCTGGTTACATGACTTTGATTAAGGTACGTAAAAATTTACATTTAAGTGAAATAATGTTGTAAGTGTTCACTATTCTATGCCTATGGAAGTGAGATCCCGTCCACTATTGCTAACTTGAACATGCCATCTCTAAGTTTTTGTTCGATTTCACATGGACTTTCCTAAGTTGGGCCCAAGTTTCCCGGGCCGGAAAAGATTCTTTTAAGGACCAGATCACCAATTTCAAAGATCTGAGTTCAGATCATGGTACCATAATATCGAACGACTCAGTTTCAGTGTGCAGCTGCCCTCAACTCAGCTTTGTCGTGCTTCTCGTCGATCATGTCGAGGACTCCAATAGGAGTTCGTATTTATTCGTGGATTATAGCGAGTCACTCGATAAGAAGGTACTTCAAGTTCAACCGGGATCATAGCCTCTGGTTCATAAGCTAGGGCGAATGGAGAGTGGCCAGCCGCTGACTTGTGGGTCGTTCGGTAAGCCCAAAGTGGTAATGGTAACTCATCGAGCCACTTGCCTTTAGCCTTCTCCAACTACCTTTTGATATTGGACTTGATAATCTTGTTCACTACTTCAGCATATCCATTTGCGTGAGGGTGTGCTACTATGACAATTCTCTTCTCGACATTGTGCCTACAATAGAAGTCCTTGAACTCCACACTGTCGAACTGGGCCCCTTATTGGAAATGATCATCCATGGAATCCTAAAATGACAGATGATGTTTTTTATCAAAAAGTTGATTACTTTATTCATGGTGATTGTAGCTAACGACCCCACCTCAGCCTATTTGGTAAAGTAATCAACTGCAGCGATGGCATACTTTGCGTCACCTTTAGATATCGACAATATGCCGATGATATCGATTCCCCAGACTGCAAATGACAATGGTTGACCGTTTGAGTTTTCTCTATTGGTGGGGCTCTCGGTATCTTGGCGTGTTTTTGGAATTTATCACACTTTCTAGTTCCATCAGCTGCATCTCAATTGAAAGTCGGCCAAAAATGCCAACGTGAAGGATCTTCTTCGCCAAGGTGTGCCCTTCGGTGTAGTCACCAAAGGCCCCTTCATGAACTTCCTTCAAGACTTGCTTAGCCTCACTATTGGCGACACACCAAAGCATAGGGACAGAGAATACTTTCCTGTAAAATACCTCTTCTTACATGATAATCTTGCAGCTTTATTAAAGCCTTGATGAAGTTCATTCTTCTTGTCTGGAAGGATTCCTCTCTGTAGATAGTTCTTAATCGGAGTCATCCACGATCCCTTCACAGGTTCAGCCTCCAAGATTTTAATGCCTCAACTTTAGACCCGTATTAACAAATAATATTACTAGGTAATGTCATTTTCTAATGCAGGGAAAAAGGCTGGTTAGGAGTAACCATTCATATTTATTGATTTGGGATAACTTTGCCACATTTTACCCTTTCGTTGAAACAATATAGTATATTTAAACAGTCTCGACACAAGGTAATAGATATGTTGGCTCTAAAAAAATTATGAACAATATACTGTATATCATAGAACACAGAATCCGATAATACAACGGAAAATATAATACATCGAATATATTCTATGAGTCTATGAAAGAGACATCAGACCCACATAATATACATACAGACTAGACCACGTCTCAAAAATATATCATAACTAGAGTCACTGTCTCATACAAAATACATATCAGATAATTGTCAATTACATGATGTACATATGACATAGCTAACTATAGATACATAATAGTCTACTCCCAAAAGCTACGTAAGTCTAAAGTCCTCAAGTCCTAATACCTGATTAGTCTTAGTCTGACCCGAGCATAAAAATAACATGTGGATCAGATTATCTCTAATCGTAAAAAATCTAAGATCTAGATAACAATTTTATTGAATGTACATCAATAATAACTAATCTAAAACATACACAAGATCTCAAAAATTCTTATCATAAGATATTCACCATGTCAAAAAGTCATCTCATGCCCAACACCAACAATCATCTAAAAATACGGTGAAACAAATCTCATAAATCACAAACTAATACATAAACTAACAAATGAAACAATATTATGAAAACGATAAAAATCAAATGACTTCGTCAAAGCAAGACAATGAAGCACTTGCACGAAGGCAAGTCAAACACAATAATGGATTTTATAGTTATCATTTTACCTAACGAATGTTCTTATTGCGAATTGCTTTCTTCCAAGGGGAGACTAGTACGAAAATGAAACAACCCTCCTTTCCCTCTACAGAAAGATGCATCATTATTAAGAAAGAAAGAGATAGAAAAGTGAAAAGATACAGAAGAAAGAAAGAAACAACATCAGAATCTCAAGAGCGGAACGAATAAATCATATTAATCACATATATATTACATAGCATACAATATCTATCAGAGTTACACAACTTAATACATCTCATACTAGACAGTTATAAACACCTGTCTAGTCATTACAACACAAGTTACAACTCAAACAAACGACTCAGAGACCAACACAGCGGAACCATCTATATATATCTACAAAGCTGAAGCCTCCTGCTCCATTGCTCCTCCAGAATTTGTCAAATCTAACCTGAATCCCTTGGCTACTTGTAAAAATTTGAGTACCCAAGAGTTTAAGAAAAACAGAATAAACTCCGGGTTAGACATGGGTCTGGTGTGAGGAAACGGGTTAAAGTTGGTTAACTTTAAAAACCTTTTGAAAGAAAAGGTATCACATAAGACTCCCCACAAATAAACATGGGTAAGTTTTTACCTTACGCTAACCAAAAAATTTGATAGGAAATCCAGTGATATTATAATAGGGTCTAGGGTTTTCAAGTAAAATACAGAAATAGCTGGAATGCTTACATCTCATGTTCCAACATAGTTGGGCACAATCAATACGTATGGCACTTATTGGAGATTGGATTCCATATAATGGCATACCACCTGTCACAATACGGGGCCTAGATCATCGTACCGAGGATTACTCCCAATCCCCTGCAACACAAAGCCGGAACCATTCTTACTAAACAGTTTCGAACAAGACAAACCCTCGGTTGTAGCTAGCAACCGCCCACACAGCCGAATAAAAAGGGACATCTAGACAGGGGTAAATCTCGTCCTACTTGGGCATGACCCACTTAGCCTTGCTGCACCTCCCCTGTTTTAGCCATTCCTGATTGATGAGGCTTGAGGCTACGATTACCTTTATAGAACACATTGATCATAGAATGCTCATCGTCCACCTGACGATGTTCTGAAAGCATTCAATCCATACAAGTTCGTTTCGGGTTCGAACGAAACCGAAGGCATTATCTCGTTACACTCATTTTGGAATCACCCTTAGAGTTAACGACAATAACCCTTGCACTCTGAATCTTCATCTTCACTTGAGATTCACGACCTATCATTAATTTGGATCGATGTGGTTTTCGGATATCCAAATTTAGAAACCCAATCCCGGTCTCATCGAAATCCAAAACGCCATCTTTTAGTTCCAAGTTGTTTTAAAGTTAAAACAATTCAATTCAAATCATTATCTATATTCACACAGATAGATAAGTCACATATCCACAAATAGATAATTCATATCATCACCATTCAACCAAATCATCTCATATCACATATGATACATATCTCATCAGAGATATCAACAACCAAGCATTCAATATCAATCAGCCATCCATAAGCAATGATCTATTAATCACACCATCTATAATTAATTTAAAATGAATTAAATTAATTTCTTCATCTCTAATTAATCTAAAATAAATTAAATTAATTACTTTCATTACAATAAATCTTGGTTACATAACCACTAATTAATTACAAACCAATCAATTAATCATCATCTTAATTAATCACCCTTGATTAATTATCTTTAATTACATTAAGTAATTAACCCTTAATTAATTACACAAATTAATTATATGCAGACCATAAAAGTAATTAACCTTAATTACTTCATTAACTTTAATTAATTACAATAATCCTTAATTAATTTACAATTAATTAATTACCTTATAATCGCTTATTATTGATTAATTAATCTTAATTAATCAATCCTTAATTACTCTCATTAATTACATTATTTAATGATCCTTAATTAATAACTTCCATTAATCAACTTTAATTAATCATAAACACTAATTGCCATCTTGTAATTATTTACCTTAATTAATTAACTTCTTAATTAATTATACTAATCCTTTGATTAATTACACCAAGTAATTAATCCTTAATTACTTCTACTAAGTAATTATCCTTTCATTACTTCCCATTAAGTAATTCCCTATAATTAATTACATCTCAGTAATTATACATTAATTACTTCACTAAGTAATTACACTATTTAATCTTATTAAGTATTCATACTAAATAGATAATCAAGATTATCTATAATTAATCAACCAATTAATTAATCATATTCATTTGATTAATCACAATTGGGTAATTCATTCCTTAATTACCTCTTTAAATAAAATTAATTAATCTTTATTTATAGATTAATTATTCTTTAATTATTAATTAATAAACCTTAATTATCAATTAATAAGACTTAATAACCAATTAATTAATCCTTTAATTAATTAGTTAATTAATCCCTAATAACAATTAATTAACCCTAAATAACAGTTAATTAATCCTTAATTAACTTTAATTATAGATTAATAATTTCTTAATTATTAATGAAGCCTAATTATTAATTAATAAAACTTAATTACAAATTAAGAACTTTTTAATTACCAATTAATTAACCTTAATTACTTAATTAATTAATCTATAATCATTAATTAATAATCTCTAATTATCTAATTGAATTATACTTAATTATAAATTAGTTAACCTCAAATTAATTAACTTATAACCCTTAATTATTAAATAAATTAATTAAATCAATTATTACTCTTAATTATTTCCTTAATTAATTCTTAATCACTATTAGTTAAATTAATTAATTATACTTAATTTCCTTTAATTAACTTAATTAATTTCAAGGTAATAAAACCTTCTTTATCTTAAGATCAAACATTTCTCATATAAATGCCTTAATTACCATTTATATATTTAAACCATTATATTTTAATAATTAATTTTACTTAATTAAATCATTAATTAAGTTTTTAAAATAATCATTAACTTGATAAATTAAAGTTATCAAAACATAACTTTTAAAAATACTTAAAACATTTATCAATTAATAGTTTTTTTAAAACTAGTTTCAAATTTGAATTTTAAACTTGCTTTCATAAATACCTTTAAAATTTCATTACTAACTCAACTTTTAAATTAACTTAAAACTTTACTTAATAAAATTTAAGTCAAACAAATTTCAAAACCTCTTAACAAATTGTTAAAGAAAACATTTATTTTTACATAAAGTAAATCTAAATAAGAAGATTTAAATTAAATTAAAGTTTAAATTCCAAAACTTAAATTTCAAACCTTTTTAAAAACTATTCAACACTTGCATCAGGTCAAACCTAAAATCCACTCAGGTCTAACCTGAGTTCTCTTCCATTTCAACATTTGTTTTAGTTTTGAGTTTGAATTTAAATTTTGAAAACCTGGAACTAAATCCCTCTGGAACTACTCGAGTTCCCACTCGAGTCATTCCCTCCAAAACACGATCTCCCCTTCGAGCAAACCCACAATCCCAAAACCACAACCTAAACCCAACATCACCGACAGAGATCCACCTGGTGCACATACACCATCGCCAAAGCCATCTCCGGCCATCCACGGCACACTCCACACATTGTTCATCGATGCAGTAATCCGCTTCGATCATCAATCCCCAATAACAAGCCTCGATCCAAAATTTAGCAGTCCAGTTGAAAACTAGAACCAACTCCCATGGCTAAAACCACCTCGAAGTCGCGCTTCTGACCATCGGACGACGTACAACCCCGGCCACTCCATCTCTGATCATCCATGAAGCTACCTCCAAAATCCCATCAAACTCGATGCACCAAAGAAGAAACAGTGAACCCATTTCCCAAACTCGACCCACTTAGGGTTTTAAACCTAAATCGACCAAAATCCGACGCCACAGGGGTTAGTCGCCACTACCAGAAATTTTTCCCAACATCCTTGATCCTTCCTCCACCTCTAATCGAAACACCGACCACCATTATTCCTCCGGCCACACGTAAATGCTCAAAACCCATAATCCAGACATCACCAAAATGCACTCTCAATACATCATTAAAAATTATGATTTTCTTTTTAAAAATTATATCTTCCAGAGACAATTTAGTTTATATAGTTGATTCATCCAATTACAACATTCGATTTGAACACTGATGTTAGAATAGTTACCGAATTTCTTAATTTTCAAAGGATTTTCAAAGGATTTTCAAACATCGGATACTTGAATCTATTTTTAGTACATAGATTTTGAATAAACTAAACTATTTTGTTTGTAAACCAAAATTTTAACAACAAACAGGTAAAGGAATTGGAATTTAATTCCAGAATTTGAACTCTGTAATATGAAACAGAAGTGAGCATGAATGCAACAGACATGCACACATGAATACAATCAATCTATATATAGAGGCACTATTATATAAACATATACGTGCAGAGCATCATCACAGAATTTCATAAACAACCATTTTTTTCTACTTAAGTTTTGAATTAGATGTTTACTCACCTATTGATTAAAATGCAGAGAGTTTGATTTCTGGAAAACTTTGTCTTGCTTTGATTTCTTTAAACTGAAATGCTTAGATTTTATTTAATAAAGATTGCTTGATAGCTTTGCTTGATGAACTATGTAGGATCGATTTCACCCTAGGGGGGTGAATAGGGTGATGGTATAAATTATAAAAATTAATCGCGGAAGCTTATAAAATAATTTCAATATAGAACACAGAACAATAGCAGCACAGATAATAGCAGAATAATAAATGCAGAAATAGAACGACACAGAATTTACCCAGCTTCGGCAAAACCCTGCCTACGTGCTGCCCCCAAGGTTTCTACTAGAAATTAGATAGTCCCTCGCTTACACACGTAAACTCACAACACCCGCTATCGACTAAATCTAACTCTACGCTCAAAACCCTGCCACAACTCAGCCACTGAGTTGCGAATTCTCAAGCTACGCCATGTAGCTTGTCCCCTAGTCACACGACTAGAAATTTAAACGGTTTAAAAAGGAAATACAAATTAAAAAACAATTTAAAATTAAAATAACCCTAATTTAAAATAAAACCCTTATTATAATTTTTAAAAACCCCCAATCTAAAACAAAAGGCCGGCCCACGCTTTCTTTTCCTTTATCTTCTATCGGCTCGTTCCTCTTTGAGATAATGGCGGCTTGTTCTTGTCTGTGCAAATTAGGGCTTCGTTTTCTTCGATCCAAACTAGGGTTATTCGAAGAGCCGACTTTATGTTGATCGATTCGGTGATTATTCGCGTTTAGCCTTGATCGATCGTACTCCTTGTTGCTCACTTCGGCTGCTTCGTTGATCGAGTTCGTCCCTTGCTTCGGTATGTAATTGTATGCTTTTGTTTTGCTGGTTTTAAGCTTGCTTGAACTCGATGATTTATGCCGATGATGATTGCAGTAATTTATATAGGGTTTGTAGCCCTAGAATTGCGTTTGTCTGATTTCTTCAACGATTTACTTTCGGCCATCTAATTTCGTTTGGATGTTTGAGATTGATTCTGACCTCTTCAATTCGTATATGTTTGGTTGCTTGTCATTCACGACATTGACTCATTCTATTATGACCACGGCTTGAATTTGACTTTAATTTGTGACATTTGACTTTGTCACATTCGTGTATTTTTAATGCTTCTGCTGGCTTCGGTTGTACTTTTGACCTTATTTGATTTTCCTGTTGTTTTATGACTTCGGCCATTGCTGATTTATTGATTGCCTCGGCTTGTACTTGGTGTATCATCTATATTAGTGCGTCGGCTTCAAATTTAGTTGCAGGCTTGTGTCTTGGTCTTGAGGATGTCTTTGTGCATTACTGAAACACTTTTCATACAGTTGAGTTTCAATTCATTGAAATTGATATTGTACTTCATTGTTGCCTTGTTCATCATTGTATATTAACTTCGACTGTTCAGTTGCATATATTATCTGATGTTGTCACTTATGTTTGCACTGTTTTACATCTTGTAGTTTGCTTTGGTCTTGAGCATTGCTGTGTCATTGAGCATTGTTGTGTCCATATTGTATTCAGTGTTTACTTTGAGCATGTTGCAGTGTGTTACCATATTGATGCCTCTGTTTGCTTTGACTTCACTTGTTTGAGTCTGATATCTTGATTGATGCTGTACATATTGCTGTCATGCTGGTGACATTGTTGCATTGTCTTGTTACATGAAACTGTAATTATTCTGGTCTTGGGTTTGTGGTATTTGCATTTTGGATCTGTTGGTCATGTTACTCCATTCACTTCATGTTGCCTTGACAATCTGTCATACCAACTTGTTGAGGTTACTCCTCTTCTGTTGAGTAATTTCACCACCTATGTGTACTTGTGTCGAGGCTACTGGTCTTGCCTTCATTGTGTATATCTCTCTGTTCATCCACTTGCATTCTGGTTTTGGTATCTTCATTATTGAGGCTGGTGTATGTATTGTTTGGGTCTGCTCATGTTACTTGCATATAAACTTGGATTTGCTGGAATGACTTCGACATTGGTTTTTGTAGTTGGTTCCTTGTTTTCAATGTTGCTTGGATAATGAACTGTTTCATGCTTGAAGTCGTAGCCTGTACACCTGCCCTGTGTTGAATCCAGCTAATAGTTCGGGTTTGACCTTGTGCGGAAGTCGATATTTTATTTATGTTGCACCTGAGTTGAACCTGTCTTTTTATTTGGGTTTGACCTTGTGCTCACCTGTCCCTGTAGTATTATCAAGTGTATATCGGTGTGCACGGCCTTGTGGCATATAAAGTGATACACTGTGTATGTCACAAGTTGTTCGTGTATGACGAATTCAAATATGAATGATGACGAACAACCCAAATAACTGAGGCAAATATTATTTTCAAAAACCATATTTTATTTTATATCGCAAAAATATTTTATTTTCAATTTTACTACGTTAGTAAATATTTTTGCAGATTGCTCAGATGCTGGATTCAAACTGGAATGAAGTTGAAGATAAAATACGAATTGAGTGAAATGTAGTGAGGTTCTGAATGTAGAAAAGAATTGTGATGTAATCAGAAATTGTTTTGTAATTTAAAATGTATAGTTATGGTGAGAGCTTGAAATTTTACTATCAAAATTGTAATAAATATTTGTTTTGAATAAAATTTCTGTTTGAATTCAAATTCTGTGTTATTTAATTTTATTCAGCAAATATTTATTTAGTCTATGAAAATTAAAATAGTACATTAACAAATACATTTAAACGAATGTATATATGTTTATTATCATCAAACAAAAATCATATAAGCGCATATTCAACAATCTCCCCCTTTTGATGATAACAAACATATATTTAGGATTTTGAATATGTTAAATGTATTTGATTATTGATATGCTCTAATTGCTCCCCCTATTTAAATGCTTCCTCTCTACGCAATACTCCCCCTACATATATGCATACAAATAAAAATATACAAATGAGCCTAGATGCAAATGGAAAATTATTTGACCTTTGCTTGATTTTATTTGACAAAATCTTAACTTTTCTCTCCCCCTTTTGTTATCAGCAAAAGAATAATAGTGTTAGAGAAAATAGAGATAAAGTGATCGATATTAATCCAACATTAGAACTCAATTGAATATAAATATTAAATTTCAATAAAAAATCAAACAAAAATCATATATATTTTGTTAGGCGCATATTCCACTTTTAGAATGAGGGGAACGATGTCATCATATAAATCCATACAGTTATGTCTATTTGTGGTATATTTATATCAGGAATTTGAATACCTACTAACCATGCATAACCGTTAGGACTTTAAATGAGATTAGTAGTATTCCAATTTTATTTTTAAAAAAATGAATTCAAGTATCTTCTAACCACGCATAACCGTGAGGACTTTTAAATGGGATTAGAATCAACTTGTTTATTTTAAAAATCAACTTTTGATATGCGTTCCATACATGCATAACCGTGAGGACTTTTAAATGAGCATGGAAGCATATAACAAATTCCAAGTAATTCACCCATGCATAACTGTGAAGACTTTTAAATGAGAGTGAATACTTTGGTATTTATTTATTTATAATTTTTTTTTTAAAAATAATGTGAAAATGAAAAACGAACGATTCCTGTTTAAAGTACCACATATTGACAAACTATATAGAATTTTGATGAGTGATGGTTGTTAGAAATATGATAGAAATAGAGATGGTCATGGAATTTTTACCAACAAAAAGTTTTATAACTCTAGTTTAAATTTCTAAAGAAATTTACTAATTATACCGTCTCGAGTCATAATATATAATCAATATTAACACTCATCAATTTTTCAATCACTATTTTTCTTTTCGATAATCATTAGGGAGTCAGATTAGTCAAAATAGTCATTTAAAATCAAATTCAAAAATAATTATGAAATTAATTTTTCAAAATGACTAATCTGAAAATATGGTCAAAAATGATTTTCTCGAGGGGGTTTTAAAAGAAAATTTTCTGCTATTTGAAAATTATTTGAAATGAAGAATGTGCAGATATTTTCTTTGAAAAACGATGCAGTTACTAAATGTCTCAAAAATCACGTTCAACTAGTAGTTTTTCGATCAACTAGATTACCAGTGTAATCTGCATTTGAATTTCTCTTTCACTCAAAATCATCATTAATTGAATTTGATTGACCAAACCATGAAGTATGCACCAAAAATTTCAAACTCAATTTTAACAGCATTTTAAATGACATTCTTTTGAATTTGAATTGAAGCCGTGTTAATAATCAAAAACCGTGAATATAGAGTTAGCCGTATTATAACCAATTGTATTATCCAACAAAACACTATTTTTAATCCAAACTGATATGAAGTAATTCAAAGAATCTAGAGAATTTTATAGTGTTGTGGCATAAGAATATAATTTGGCCAACTATTTTGAATAAGTCAGAATCAAAATCATCATCTTTTCATCAATCTCAATATTGGCTGATTTTAATTCAGAATATGGTGCAGATTATCACATTTAATATATCGTTCAAATAAATATACAATTACCTGTTTTACCTTTACGATATTTTTCGTTGTTGCCCATTGTGATTCTGTCACCTTTATACTAGGCTAAGGAACTTTGCTTTGTCGCCCGTTGTGTTTCTGGAACAACCAAAATCCAGAGAACACTGTTGTTGTTCCTTAGCCTGCCACCACACCTACACAAGAAAAGTTTTATGTGACCTATTTGTTTTTACAGGTCCATGGTTGTTAGTGCCAGAATATTTAGAAAATAATTTTGTGAAGACCCAAAACTATTTATAATTATTCCCTTTGGCACCCAAATTTGTTTAACTTTGAGAGATTTTATATTTGTGCCTTTTGGAACCCAAATCGGTATAGTTTTCACATGTTTGGGTCTATACCAACAATTATTGTGATTGTGTCCATATTTTCTACAAATTGTGCACATAGAATTAACTTGATTAATATTGCTTTCAACAATTTTCAAACAATTATATCCAAGTCCTTGTCTAACCGTATTAACAGTTTGCTTTCCTAATAGCATATTCAACGATTTTTCACTTTTTGAAAATTTATCTAAAGTCGTTGACAATTGTTGGACTTGTGTTTTGAGAGATTCATTTTCGTTTAACAATTGTGTGCACTTTTTAATAGAATTCTCTCTCCTAGTATTTTCATTCTCCTTTAAAATCAGAATTTCATTTTCAAGTGGTTTTATATTGATTCCTGATTTTTTAATTTCCTCTTCGAATGTTGGACACTTATCACACTTAGGGATCCTACGTTGATAGTTCTTAACTAATTGATCAAGTTGTTCATTGCATTCTATCAAAGTATCCTTTTGAGATTCAAGTTTGGCGTATTTTTCCCTAAGCCGTTCATAACAGCCATTTACTTCGTGGAAATAAATTAGTAATTCAGAGTGAGTAAGTTTTGATACCTCGCTTGGCTCGTCATCGTTGCTATCAGTTATATTTCCTTGAAGGCACATATCTTCTTTCTCACTCTCACTGCTAGAACTTTGATTATCTTCATCACTTGTATTCCACATGGTTGCAAAACTTTTCCTTTTTGATTTCTTTTTAAAATCGCGTTGATTTTGAGGACAATTGGGCTTGATGTGTCCGGGTTGGTTGCACTTGTGACAGATGATCTTCTGTTCTTCAGAGTAGTCTAGTGCTTTGGTTATTCTGCTTTTCGCTTTTTGTATTCGAGCTGAATTTCCATATTTGTAATTCCATCTTTTGAATTTCTTTATTAATAGCTCCAATTCTGTTACTGCATCATCATCGTCATCGTCATCACTTTCAGTTGTTCCTTTGAGAGCTATTGATTTCTTTCGAGTATCTCCTCCTTCACGCTCTTCCTTGAATTTCATTTCTAGCTCATAAGTGGTGAGATTTCCGATGAGTTCTTCGACTTTCATTTGTTTCAAATCTTTTGATTCTTGAATGGCAGTCACTTTGGCTTCAAAACTTCGTGGAAGGACTCTAAAGATTTTTCGGACTATCTCCAACTCTGTATATGATTTTCCAAGAGCTTTTGATTTGTAAACGATATTGGAAAGTCGTCCATGCATCTCTTTGACATTTTCTTCCTTCGCCATTGTGAAGCTCTCGTATTCGTTGCTTAGCATGGCAAGGCGAGATTCTTTGACTTGAGATGTTCCTTCATGAGTCACTTCTAGAGTGTGCCATATTTCCTGCGCAGTTAGACAATGTGAGACACGATTAAATTCATATTGATCCAATGAACAGATAATAGAATTCATAGCTTTAGCATTGGTATTTTGTAATTTATTTTCTAGTTCTGTCCATTGTTCCTTTGGTTTCTCTATTTCCTGATTATCTACAGTTATAGTTGGTATTCTATAACCTGTCTCAACTATATTCCATGCGTCAATGGTTTTCAGGAAAATTTCCATCCTATTTTTCCAATAAGCATATTCACCATTGAACCTTGGTGGTCTAACTATGGATTGACCCTCAGCAAAAGCAGTATTAAAAGAAGCCATTTTAAAAATTCAACTTTTTAAAATAAAAATTGGTTTTTGTAAAATCAAATTTTTAAAACAAAAACGGCTTTTGTTCCTAACTCTGATACCACTTGTAGGATCGATTTCACCCTAGAGAGGGGGGGGGTGAATAGGGTGATGCATAAATTATAAAAATTAATCGTGGAAGCTTATAAAATAATTTCAACACAGATCACAGAACAATAGCAGCACAGATAATAGCAGAATAATAAATGCAGAAATAAAACGACACAGAATTTACCCAGCTTCGACAAAACCCTGCCTACGTGCTGCCCCCAAGGTTTCTACTAGAAATTAGATAGTCCCTCGCTTACACACGTAAACTCGCGACACCCGCTATCGACTAAATCTAACTCTACGCTCAAAACCCTGCCACAACTCAGCCACTGAGTTGCGAATTCTCAAGCTACGCCACGTAGCTTGTCCCCTAGTCACACGACTAGAAATTTAAACGGTTTAAAAATAAAATACAAATTAAAAAACAATTTAAAATTAAAATAACCCTAATTTAAAATAAAACCCTTATTATAATTTTTAAAAACCCCCAATCTAAAACAAAAGGCCGGCCCACGCTTTCTTTTCCTTTATCTTCTATCGGCTCGTTCCTCTTTGAGATAATGGCGGCTTGTTCTTGTCTGTGCAAATTAGGGCTTCGTTTTCTTCGATCCAAACTAGGGTTATTCGAAGAGCCGACTTTATGTTGATCGATTCAGTGATTATTCGCGTTTAGCCTTGATCGATCGTACTCCTTGTTGCTCACTTCGGCTGCTTCGTTGATCGAGTTCGTCCCTTGCTTCGGTATGTAATTTTATGCTTTCATTTTGCTGGTTTTATGCTTGCTTGAACTCGATGATTTATGCCGATGATGATTGCAGTAATTTATATAGGGTTTGTAGCCCTAGAATTGCGTTCGTCTGATTTCTTCAACGATTTACTTTCGGCCATCTAATTTCGTTTGGATGTTTGAGATTGATTCTGACCTCTTCAATTCATATATGTTTTGGTTGCTTGTCGTTCACGGCATTGACTTATTCTATTATGACCACGGCTTGAATCTGACTTTAATTTGTGACATTTGACCTTGTCACATTCGTGTATTTTTAATGCTTCTGCCGGCTTCGGTTGTACTTTTGACCTTATTTGATTTTCCTGTTGTTTTATGACTTGGGCCATTGCTGATTTATTGATTGCCTCGGCTTGTACTTGGTGTATCATCTATATTAGTGCGTTGGCTTCAAATTTAGTTGCAGGCTTGTGTCTTGGTCTTGAGGATGTCTTTGTGCATTACTGAAACACTTTTCATTCAGTTGAGTTTCAATTCATTGAAATTGATATTGTACTTCACTGTTGCCTTGTTCATCATTGTATATTAACTTCGACTGTTCAGTTGCATATATTATCTGATGTTGTCACTTATGTTTGCACTGCTTTACATCTTGTAGTTTGCTTTGGTCTTGAGCATTGCTGTGTCATTGAGCATTGTTGTGTCCATATTGTATTCAGTGTTTACTTTGAGCATGTTGTAGTGTGTTACCATATTGATGCCTCTGTTTGCTTTGACTTCACTTGTTTGAGTCTGATATCTTGATTGATGCTGTACATATTGCTGTCATGCTGGTGACATTGGTGCATTGTCTTGTTACATGAAACTGTAATTATTCTGGTCTTGGGTTTGTGGTATTTGCATTTTGGATCTGTTGGTCATGTTACTCCATTCACTTCATGTTGCCTTGACAATCTATCATACCAACTTGTTGAGGTTACTCCTCTTCAGTTGAGTAATTTCACCACCTATGTGTACTTGTGTCGAGGCTACTGTTCTTGCCTTCATTGTGTATATCTCTCTGTTCATCCACTTGCATTTTGGTTTTGGTATCTTCATTATTGAGGCTGGTGTATGTATTGTTTGGGTCTGCTCATGTTACTTGCATATAAACTTGGATTTGCTGGAATGACTTCGACATTGGTTTTTGTAGTTGGTTCCTTGTTTTCAATGTTGCTTGGATAATGAACTGTTTCATGCTTGAAGTCGTAGCCTGTACACCTGCCCTGTGTTGAATCCAGCTAATAGTTCGGGTGTGACTTTGTGTGGAAGTCGAGATTTTATTTATGTTGCACCTGAGTTGAACCCGTCTTTTTATTTGGGTTTGATCTTGTGCTCACCTGTCCCTGTAGCATTATCAAGTGTATATCGGTGTGCACGGCCTTGTGGCATATAAAGTGAAACACTGTGTATGTCACAAGTTGTTCGTGTATGACGAATTCAAATATGAATGATGACGAACAACCCAAATAACTAAGGCAAATATTATTTTCAAAAACCATATTTTATTTTATATCGCAAAAATATTTTATTTTCAATTTTACCGCGTTAGTAAATATTTTTGCAGATTGCTCAGATGCTGGATTCAAACTGGAATGAAGTTGAAGATAAAATACGAATTGAGTGAAATGTAGTGAGGTTCTGAATGTAGAAAAGAATTGTGATGTAATCAGAAATTGTTTTGTAATTTAAAATGTATAGTTATAGTGAGAGCTTGAAATTGTACTATCAAAATTGTAATAAATATTTGTTTTGAATAAAATTTCTGTTTGAATTCAAATTCTGTGTTATTTAATTTTATTCAGCAAATATTTATTTAATCTATGAAAATTAAAATAGTACATTAACAAATACATTTAAACGAATGTATATATGTTTATTATCATCAAACAAAAATCATATAAGCGCATATTCAACAAACTACACTTGAACCTTTGAAACATGTTGTAGGCTTTTTATAGAGAAGATTACAGACTTCATATTTGAAAAAGGATTACATAGTTTTGAATGAAGGTTACAGGCTTGATGACATTTCCCTGGTTTGCATTTTTTGAGGAATGCATTACAGATTTTTGGTTTGACATGGTTGCAGACCTTAATTTGTTTGCATGGTGATCTGAGTTTTGATAATTGGTTTAAGGCTGCACTTTGTTTTGAAGATTGTTACAGGTTTAATGATTTGTTTGAGGAATAAATTACAGGATTTGATTTATTTCTGATTGAGCTCTGTTTCAGGCTTGAATGACAGGGTTTTGCATTTGAGATGAGGAGTATTTTAGGTTTTGATTTTGAGGAAGTGATTGTAAGTCTGGCCATAGTTTTCTTGTTTGAGAAAGTTTCAGATTTTTGAAATGAGATTAGAAAAGAAATAGGAAGGGAAGATGAATGATTATATAAACTAATTTATGGTTTATTTAAAATTAAAGAAAATATAAATAAAATGTCTGACACTTGTCTCATACCATTATTAATTATCAAACACTTCTTACTTTTCTTCTTAATTTCATTACACTTGTAATTATGTACTATTTAATTATTTAAAAAATTTAAAAGCTTTTATAATTATTTTTCCTAATTAATAAGTATGTTCTTAATTTATAAATGCTTTTCTAATTTTAAATAAATAAATTTTTAAAAGAAAATAAAATAAAAACCAATTTGATTTTAAATAAAATCATATAAATTACTTAATCCATTTTTAAATGCTAATTTAAAAGCTTTTGTATTTATTCCTATTAAATAAATACCTTTCCAAATTTCTTTAAAAGAAAATAATATAAAACAAACTTATTTTAATTAAAAACCTTATCCATATATTTTAAATCCAAACCAAATTATTATTTCTATTTTAAAATGTATGTATATTCCTTTAAATTCAAATTTTAAATCCAAATTCAAATTCAATTTAAAGTCTAGTATAAAATCAGTTCAAATAAATATAGATATCGATTTCAAACAAACACATTATTAATTCTAAATAAATATCCTATTTAAAAATAACTTAAATACACACATATATATATATGTTTAAACACACTTATTAAATTTGAAAATAATAAGTCTATTTAAAATCAAATTTATAAAATAACACAATTTAAATTTGTAAATTATTATTCCATTTAAAAATCTATTTATAACTATATTTAAAAACATCACATTACATTTGTTATTGTTTGAAATTAACAAATTTTATCAATTTTAAATAATTAATTAAGAGATTATCACATTTTAAATTTCTTGAAATTCTAGGATATCACATTCCTCCCCCTTAAAAGAATTTCGTCCTCGAAATTTAAAAAAAAAGGTAATCCAAAATTTTATTTTATTTCAACCATACAGGCATATATATCAGCCATATATAAACAACCAGACAACCATTCATCCAAACAAACAATTTCATCTAACAAACAATTCCATCTAACAAACAACACTAGCTATTCGGACATAGATCCGGATAAGCTTCCTAAAATTTTCCCGAGTTTCCCAGGTACAGATACTGGAATACTCGCTCTACTAAATCCAAACTAGCTACACCACTAAGCTATTGAGCTCCTACTCATCTAGATCTACAATCTTGACAAGAGATCTGACCACAGCCAAGATAGACTCAACAACCAAATCCTTCGGAACTACTAGTTCCAAAACCAGTGATGGATCAATCACGTACTCCCTCAGAGATACGTGAAATACCTTGAATCCCAGTCTTCCAAACTGGCAATTCAACCTATAGACCAGAGCACTTATCCTTACAAAAATTCAAAAGAATCCAATACCTCGGAGCTAACTTCCCAGTCTTACGCAATCTTATTTGCTCCCTTTGACCGGAGAAAATCTCAACAAAAATAAAGTCTCCAACTTCAGATTCCAAATTCCCCCGCCTCTAATCCATAGAACTCTTCTGACGATCCTGGGCTGCCTACATCCTTTCTGATCAGCTCAACCTTCGCTGATGCTTCAAGAAACTAACTGGACCAAAAACAATCCAACAAAAAAGATCCTCTCAAGATCTACCCAAATCAAGAGCACAAACTCTACTTCACAATCATCAGAAGACTTCAACTTACTTCCCTTATCCGAAAAAGATAAAATAGGAGCACTCACATTCCTATAGAATCTCTCTAATCCAAGCACTACAACTTCTAGTTGCTTCCATTCTAGAATAGTTGCCATCTTGCTTCCGCTGCACAACTCTGATCTGGAGCAGATGAGAATGCCGTTCGATGAACACGAGCACAGACTAGACAACACATCCCAGACAACATGGTTCAACAGATCCAAAAAGAGAAAGCTCATAAGTTCCACGCAATCCTGAGCTGCTCTACCAAATCCTCTCTCTAGGAGACATCCTTCTACCAAGCTGAACTACTGGTAGCTTCATGAACCAAGTCGATACGGAACTCATTCTCTAATGCAAACAAAATTTTGACTTCCCTGAAGACATCCGAAAAAATCTCTAACAACTTCTATAACTCAAGAGAACACTCAAACTATCGCAAGTCACTTTTGCGATCCTATCCAATCCAATATCCACAGATACTATTCTTTCTTTACCAATCAGAACAGCTTATCGTCACCCAATCCATCGAAGAAAAGGGTCCACTCTGCTGCTTCTGAACTCCACCTCTAGGAAACTGCTAAGCCAAAAGATCTTCCTGCTGGCACACAGAACACTCCAAGCCGCAACACTTCCACAGATGCCAAAAACTTCTTATCCAAAACTTCTTGATCCTCAAAATCAGATCAACCAAATCCACACCGAACCTTGAGATAGGCAGACATCTCCTCAAGAGACTTGGGTCTCAACCCAAACGCCCTGCTGAACCTAGTCTCATCACTGATGCAGACACACTTCCTTAAACTTGTTCCAAAGAAACATCTTTGGGAACATCCATAGTCACTGCGTCTCACCACGTAGTTTCTCCTTCTTGAATCTGCCAAGATACCATCACTCGCTTCTACTTAACCAACATATCCAAACTCTCGAAAATCCGCTCACACAAGCGCGATCAATTTACACTTCAAAGATGGACTCCAAACCTTAACAGGTTTTTCCTTCAGAGATTGGTGAAATCCTTACACTATACTACAAAGCTCACTCGAGACGGTATTGGGTCTACAGTCTCGACAGATACACTTCCAACCTCAACACTCGGACTTCTTCCATTGGTAGTCGTGCTACACACACCACTACCCCATCTACCTTTAGAATTCACATTGGAAAAACCCATAGAGGTACTCCAACAAATAGGTAGAAATATATATATATATATATATATATATATATATATATAGTTATATAAAAATTACAAGTACGCCCTCTCAAGATAGACACCACTCCAAAGCCTAGGTATTCACTCAACCTATCGCTCTGATATCAAATGAAACAACCCGCCTTTCCCTCCATAGAAAGACGCATCATTATTAAGAAAGAAAGAGATAGAAAAGTGAAAAGATAGAGAAGAAAGAAAGAAACAACATCAGAATCTCAACAGCGAAACGAATAAATTATATTAATCACATATATATTACCTAGTATACAATATCTATCAGAGTTACACAGCTTAATACATCTTATACTAGACAGTTATAAGCACCTGTCTAGTCATTACAACACAAGTTACAACTCAAACAAACGACTCAAGACCAACACAGCGGAACCATCTATATATATCTACAAATGCTGAAGCCTCCTGCTCCATTGCTCCTCCAGAATTCTTCAAATCTAACCTGAATCCCTTGGCTACTCATAAAAATTTGAGTACCCAAGAGTTTAAGAAAAACAGCATAAACTCTGGGTCAGACATGGGTCTGGTGTGAGGAAACGAGTTAAAGTTGCTTAACTTTAAAAACCTTTTGAAAGAAAAGGTATCATGTAAGAATCCCTACAAATAAACATGGGTAAGTTTTTACCTTACGCTAACCAAAATATTTAATAGGAAATCCAGTGATATTATAATAGGGTCTAGGGTTTTCAAGTAAAATATAGAAATAGCTAGAATGCTTACATCTCACGTTCCAACATAGTTGGGCACACGGAATTTGGATTCTATATAATGGCAGGGCTACTGGGGTACCGCCAGTCACAGTACGGGGCCTAGATCACCGTAACGAGGATTACTCCCTATCCCCTGCAACAAATAGCCGGAACCATTCCTTATTGAAAAATTTCGAACAAGACAACCCCACGGTTGTAGCCAGTAATCGCCCACACAACCGAATAAAAAGGACAACTAGACAGGGTTAAATCTCGTCCTACTTGGGCATGACCCACTTGGCCTTGCTGCACCTCCCCTGATTTAGCCATTCCCGGTTGACGAGGCTTGAGGCTACGATTACCTTTATAGAACACATCTATCTTAGAATGCTCATCGTCCACCTAACGATGTTCTGAAAGCATTCAATCCATAAAAGTTCGTTTCGGTTTCGAACGAAACCGAAGGCATTATCTCGATACACTTATTTTGGAATCACGCTCAAAGTTAACGACAATAACCCTTGCACTCTGAATCTTCATCTTCACTTGAGATTCACGATCTATCGTTAATTTGGATCGATGTGGTTTTCGGATATCCAAATTTGGAAACCCGATCCCAGTCTCATCGGAATAAAAAACGCCATCTTTTAGGTCCAAGTATTGTTTTAAAGTTAGAACAATTCAATTCAAATCATATCTATATTCACACAAATAGATAAGTCACATATCCAAAAATAGATAATTCATATCATCACTATTCAACCAAATCATCTCATATCACATATCACACATATCTCATCAGAGATATAACAACCAAGGCATTCAATATCAATCAGCCATCCATAAGCAACGATCTATTAATCCCACCATCTATAATTAATTTAAAATGAGTTAAATTAATTACTTCATCTCTAATTAATCTAAAATAAATTAAATTAATTACTTTCATTACAATAAATCTTGTTTACATAACCATTAATTAATTACAAACCAATTAATTAATCATCATCTTAATTAATCACCCTTGATTAATTATCTTTAATTACATTAAGTAATTAACCCTTAATTAATTACACAAATTAATTATCTACAAACCATTGAAGTAATTAACCTTAATTACATCATTAACTTTAATTAATTACATTAATCCTTAATTAATTTACAATCAATTAATTACCTTACAATCGATTATTATTGATTAATTAATCTTAATTAATCAATCCTTAATTACTCTCATTAATTACATTATTTAATGATCCTTAAGTAATTACTTCCATTAATCAACTTTAATTAATCATAAACAGTAATTACCATCCTGTAATTATTTACCATAATTAATTAACTCCCTAATTAATTATATTAATCCTTTGGTTAATTACACCAAGTAATTAATCCTTAATTAATTCTACTAAGTAATTATCCTTTCATTACTTCCCATTAAGTAATTCCCTTTAATTAATTACATCTCAGTAATTATACATTAATTACTTCACTAAGTAATTACACTGTTTAATCTCATTAAGTATTCATACTTAATCAATCATGAAGATTATCTATAATTAGTCAACCAATTAATTAATCACATTCATTTGATTAATTACAACTGGGTAATTCATTCCTTGATTACCCCTTTAAATCAATCTTTAATTACAGATTAATTATTCTTTAATTATTAATTAATAAACCTAAATTATTAATTAATAAAACTTAATAACCAATTAATTACTCCTTTAATTAATTAGTTAATCAATCTTTAATAACAGTTAATTAATCCTAAATAACAGTTAATTAATCCTTAATTAACTTTAAATATAGATTAATAATTTCTTAATTATTAAGAAAGCCTAATTATTAATTAATAAAACTTAATTACAAATTAAGTACTTTTTAATTACCAATTAATTAACCTTAATTAATTAATTAATCTTTAATCATTAATTAATTATCTCTAATTATCTAATTAAATTATACTTAATTATAAATTAATTAACCTCAAATTAATTAACTTATAACCATTAATTATTAAATAAATTAATTAAATCAATTAATTACTCTTAATTAATTCTTAATCATTATTAATTAAATTAATTAATTATACTTAATTTCCTTTAATTAACTTAATTAATTTCAAGGTAATAAAACCTTCTTTATCTTAAGATAAAACATTATCTTATAAATGCCTTAATTACCATTTACATATTTAAACCATTATATTTTAATAATTAATTTTACTTAATTAAATCATTAATTAAGTTTTTAAAATAATTATTAACTTGATAAATTAAAGTTATCAAAACATAACTTTTAAAAATACTTAAAACATTTATCAATTAATAGTTTTTTTAAAAACTAGTTTCAAATTTGAATTTTAAACTGGCTTTCACAAATACCTTTAAAATTTCATTTCTAACTCAACTTTTAAATTAACTTAAAAGTTAACTTAATAAAATTTAAGTTAAACAAATTTCAAAACCTCTTAAAAAATTGTTAAAGAAAACATTTATTTTTACATAAAGTAAATTTAAATAAGAAGATTTAAATTAAATTAAAGTTTAAATTCCAAAACTTAAATTTTAAAACCTTTTTAAAAACTATTCAATACTTGCATCAGGTCAAACCTGAAATCCACTCAGGTCTAACCTGAGTTCTCTTCCTTTTCAACATTTGTTTTAGTTTTTAATTTAAATTTAAATTTTAAAAACCTAGAACAAAATCCCTCTGCAAATACTCGAGTTCCTACTCGAGTCATTCCCTCCAAAACACGATCTCCCCTTCGAGCAAACCTACAATCCCAAAACCACAACACTGACATGAGATCCACCTGGCGCACATGCACCATCGCCAGAGCCATCTCCGACCATCCACGGCACCCTCGACCCATCGTTCATCGATGCAGCAATCCTCTCTGATCATCAATCCCCAATAAAAAGCCTCGACCCAAAATTTAGCAGTCCAGTTGAAAACTGGAACCAACTCCCATGGCAAAAACCACCTCGAAGTCGCGCTTTTGACCATCGGACGACGTACAACCCAGACCACTCTATCTTTGATCATCCACAAAGCTAGCTCCAAAATCCCATCAAGCTCGATGCACCAGAGAAGAAATAGTGAACCCATTTCCCAGACTCAACTCACTTAGGATTTTAAACCTAAATCGACCAAAATCTTATGTCACAGTGGTTAGTCGCCACTACCACTATTTTTCCCAACATCCCTGATCCTTCCTCCACCTCCAGTCGAAACACTGACCACCATTTTCCTCCGGCCACCCGTAAATGCTCAAAACCCATAATCCATCATCACCAAAATGTACTCTCAATACATCATTACAAATTATAATTTTCTTTTTAAAAATCATATCTTCCAGAGACAATTTAGTTTATATAATTGATTCATCCAATTACAAAATTTGATTTTAACATTCATGTTAGAATGGTTACTGAATTTCTTAATTTTCAAAGGATTTTCAAACATCGCATACTTGAATCTATTTTTAATACTTAGATTTTGAATAAACTAAACTATTTTGTTTATAACCCAAAATTTTAACAACAAACAGGTAAAGGAATTGGAATTTAATTCTAGAATTTGAACTCTGTAATATGAAACAGAAGAGAGCATGAATACAACAGACATGCACACATGAATACAATCAATCTATATATAGAGGCACTACTTATATAAACATATACATGTAGAGCATCATCACAGAATTTCACAAGCAACCATTTTTTCTACTTAAGTTTTAAATTAAATGTTTACTCACCTATTGATTAAAATGAAGAGAGTTTGATTTCTGGAAAACTTTATCTTGCTTTGATTTCTTTAAACTGAAATGCTTAGATTTTCGTTAATATAGATTGCTTGATAGCTTTGCTTGATGAACTATACTTGAACCTTTGAAAACATGTTGCAGGCTTGTTATAGAGAAGATTACAGACTTCAAATTTGAAAAAGGATTACAGAGTTTCGAATGAAGGTTACAGGCTTGATGACAATTCTCTGGTTTGCATTTATTTGAGGAATGCGTTACAGATTTTTGGTTTGAGATGGTTGCAGACTTGAATTTGTTTGCAAGGTGATCTGAGTTTTGATAATTGGTTTAAGGCTGCACTTTGTTTTGAAGATAGTTATAGGTTTAATGATTTGTTTGAGGAATAATTACAGGGTTTGATTCATTTCTGGTTGAGCTTTGTTTCAGGCTTGAATGACAGGGTTTTGCATTTGAGATGAGGAGTATTTCAGGTTTTGATTTTGAGGAAGTGATTGTAAGTCTGGCCATTTTTTTCTTGTTTGAGAAAGTTTCAGATTTTTGAAATGAGATTAGAAAAGAAATAGGAAGGGAAGATGAATGATTATATAAACTAATTTATGGTTTATTTAAAATTAAAGAAAATATAAATAAACTGTGTGACACATGTCTCATACCATTATTAATTATCAAACACTTGTTACTTATCTTCTTAATTTCATTACACTTGTAGTTATGCACTATTTAATTATTTTAAAAAGATTTAAAAGCTTTTATAATTATATTTCCTAATTAATAAGTATGTTTCTTAATTTATAAATGCTTTTCTAATTTTAAATAAATAAATTTTTTAAAAGAAAATAAAATAAAAAACAATTTGATTTTAAATAAAATCATATAAAATTATTTAATCCATTTTTAAATGCTAATTTAAAAGCTTTTGTATTTATTCCTATTAAATAAATACTTTTCCAAATTTCTATAAATAAATTTCTTTTAAAGAAAATAATATAAAACAAACTTATTTTAAATAAAAACCTTATCAACGTATTTTAAATCCAAACCATATTATTATTTCTATTTTAAAATATATGTATATTCCTTTAAATTCAAATTTTAAATTCAAATTCAAATTCAATTTAAAATCTAATATAAAATCAATTCAAATAAATATAGATATCAATTTCAAACAAACACATTATTAATTATAAATAAATATCCTATTTAGAAATAACTTAAATACACACACACACACACACATATATATATAAACACTTATTAAATTTAAAATATAAGTCTATTTAAAATCAAATTGATAATATAACACAATTTCAATTTGTAAATTATTATTCCAATTAAAAATCTATTTATAACCATATTTAAAAACATCACATTATATTTATTATTGTTCGAAATTAACAAGTTTTATCAATTTTAAATAGTTAATTAAGAGATTATCACATTTTAAATTCGTTGAAATTCCGGGATATCATAGAAAAGCTCCAAGAGTTTAGCCTGCTAAACTCCTTTAGTCCAAAATGTACTGAATGTCCATAACAGATGTTCGACTTATTTATTGTACTGCTAAGGTGCCTTGCCTACTAACGGTTTGGCGCAATTGTTACAACATCGAATATAGCCCGTGGTACAGACTTTTGGCTTGGAGGTATAGGGATAGAACTAAACGAATACCACGACTCGAGGGGCAACCACTATAGTAATGCCAATAGGTGAACAAGTAGCCTCAAGGTCAAGCAACTAAATGCAATAACGAATATATCGAATTGTAAATAATATGCTTTCACTAAGATACTATTTTAATACCATAGTGTCGCTTACTCTTTTAATAATAATCAATAATGTAAAACCCATGTCCCATAACCATCACATATTACTATTTACTATTAATTAGTAAATTTCACTACACATAAACACTACACACAAATAAGTCATATAATTAAACAATAAAGTGATAATTAATGTCCCATAACTAACTTATTATTACTAAATTGTTTAAATATAATTCTTATTTTGTAGCAAAAGAATTGTTTAGCTTAAAAGCAAAGTTCCATTAAATCCATCACTTAAATCACTTAAGAAATAATTTTTTTCTTTCTCTTTAATAAAATAATCATCTATATTTAAAAACTATGATTTCTAAATTGAAAATACTAATATGGTTTTATATAAGCTAGAAATTATTTTTTTGAGCTAAGTTAATAGATATATATAGTCTATATATTTCTTCTTTGAAATCGATTCAAAGAACACTTATATAAAACAATATATGTAAATATAATTCCATTTTTATCAAATCGAGGTTTTCCATATTTAAAACAATTTATATATTATCATTGGATCCAAGAAAACAAACTAAAAAATCATTATAACAAATGATATCGAAAACTAGTTAAAATTATAGAGTGAATGCTCTAGATTTGTTCGCGATCGGTCCATTGGTAAACCCTACCAGTGGATCGGTGACGTGAATTCTTCTGGAGCTTCACTCCAGTGTCACATCGACATCTCCAACGATCTTTCTGGAGATTTTAGGTAGTATTATACTAATTCTAAGGGTGTGATTTCATTGCATTCTAGCAACAAGCATGCAATCATAGGTGATGAAATCAAACATTAAAACTTACATTTTCTATAGTGTTTCTGTTTTCAGTTTACTATAAAATTAATTAGACATCAAACAACAGATATTAAACAACATGCAAATCCTAGTTGCTTCAATTCAATCACTAACACATGAAATTCAGATTTTAGAGATACTTCTGAGAGTAAAGTCTCATCTTTTTCCTTAGCTAACACAAATCAAACTATAGTAGTTCACTTCTCCAACTCTTTCCAAAACCCTAGGGCAACAATTTTACAAATATGATAGTAAAAGATCAAAACTCTAACCAAAATAAGAAATCGAGAGTACGAAAAGCTAAATATAGATAGGATAGATTTACTTTGAATTTATCCGAATTTATAAAGATTTATTTCAATTTGTTTGAGAGGATTTTGCTAACTTTTCTATTTGAAAACTTAGAGTTTTCGTTCTCTGCTCTTGGAGTTTCTAAGCAATGTACATACTACTATTGTGAAAATGAGAAAGAAAGTATTCTTTCTTTTCTTTAGTAATGGGCGTAACCCAATTACTTCTAATTACTAATTTAATTAGTCTAATGAACTTATAAACCTTATATAATCGACAAAGCAATTCTTCTTTTATTTATTAACCAAATCCTTTTATTTCTTTTACATGTTTTAAACACTAACTAGTTACTAATTTAGGAATTAAAACGCAACTCTACATATTTTAAAAATACACTCATTTTTGTTTTAAATACTAATTCAACTCATATTTAATTTGAATAAAATTCCAAAAATGAACAAAAGGAGAAATTTACACTTTAAAAACACTTATAATAATTTTGTAATGATTTCATCTTTCACCACATATTTTAATAAAATTACATACTTATTTAAAGAGGTAAAATCTTTATTTCTCAAAATTTTCAATTTATTTAAATAAATCATTCCAAACTAAATTTATCTCCTTTCATCACACAAAAACCAATATTTGCCTTATTTACATTAATTAAAATTATAAATCCTCTTAATTATTCCAGTATAATTATTATAAAATTTAAATGAAGGTAACTATTAAAATTGGGTTGTTGCAAAGATCCAATCGACATCCGTACGGTCGATGCATGAAGCTGATGGTACTTCTACTGAAACCAGGCCCATGAATTATGCACTCTGAAACTGGCTAAATTAGCTAATGAGTTAACCTTTACATTTTTCTCTCTAGAAGTATGTGTTATTGTGTAATATTCAATATCACCAAGCAGCTCATAGGCTCGATTTAGATAAGGATCTAGCCTTGCTCCTTTTGCCTAAAACTCCTTCCGCACTTGATATACCACCAGTTGGGAATCATAATAGATATGCAAAGTTTTAACTCCCAACTCCCTGGCAGTCTTTAATCCTGTAATCAAGGCTTCGTTTCTACTTCGTTGGTTATTGCGGGAAAGTTGAGTTTCAAGGCATAACAAATAGGATGTTCCTCGGGAGTCACTAGCACGATTCCAGCACCGAAACGATGTTCATTAGATGCACCATCCACGCATATTTTCCACTTGGCATTGTGTTTTACACTGCTCTTCAGAGTATCATCTTGCATAGTGTATTCAGTAATGAAGTCCGCCAAAGCTTGACCTTAGATGGATCTCCGAAGGTGATAGGTAATGTCATACTGTCTCAATTCAATGTTTTATTTCAACAGCCTTCCAGAGGTCTCAATTTGTTGCAAGACCTTTATCAAAAGCTGGTCGATCAGATCTTTGATCGAATGAGCCTAAAAGTATGGCTGGAGCTTCCTTGAAGTGTGCAATGGATAGTTTGCGAGCTTTTCCAACTTTAGATAGTTTCTTTCTACTCCTGTCAACCGCTTACTGATGTAGTACACTTGTTGCTAGATTCGAGATTCTTCATGTATGAGTGCGATGCTCAAAGCATGCATTAATAATATAAAGTAGAAAAACAAGTCATCATCGTCTAGAGGTTTCGATACAATGGGAGGTATCTCTAAGTGGTCCACCAAATCCTGGTGCAAGAACTGATATTATATGTATCGAATGACCATAAAACATTATTATTAAATTCATATGGGGTTTTATAACTCCATAACTTTGGGAAATGCCCATTACAGACATTTTCTATACTTAGAATTTTTTTGGATGATTTTATTCCTGAAAACTTGTATCTTCCATAACATTTAACAAGAGCCGAATTAGCCCTTGAGACAACTTTTATTGGAAAGATATGATATTTTCTCTTTTCGTAGAGTGGTCATAATTACAATTTGGACCTTTTGGCTACGACACATGACTTTTGGAAGATTTACAGTTTTTGGAGTAACTTAGTGGACAGTTGCTGAGTTTGGGAGCAACCTCGCTAACCCATTTTGAGTTTAGAGAGTGTATAGGGCTGAACCATCATCCCCAAATCAATTTTACACCTTATCTCTTGGATCTAAGCCTCCATTAACCCTTCCTCTATCCGAAATCTTCTATTTTCTCATCTAAATTAAGTCAAGATCATAGATTAGTTTCAGATTAACAAGCGAATTCATTAATAATCCTCGCATATACATTTTAGAGAAGAGAAAATCTCAGATTTGTTGTTCATTTTTGGATTTACATTGATTTGCATTAAAAACTTAGATTTTGGGGGTTTTGATGAGCGATTTTTTATCTCTCACCTTATTATATGTGTATCTATAGGTTTTGGCTTGTTCAAACTCATTTTTAAAGTCAAAATTTCATTTTGGGATCATTTTCTATGTCAAACTTGTATTAAAAAGTTTTCAAATGTTTCTAAGTGTTCTAATCATGTTAGTCTGATGTATGGTTGCATTAATGTGTTAAACTATATTAGATACACAATAAGGATGATTTGCAATGACTGTTGCATGTTTGCGTGTTTATATGGTTGAATGCCTTTTGGTGCATGTATGGTGTTTGCGTAAATGATTGTATGATTAACACACTCAATGGACCGACATAGAGTTAGAAATCATAAAACCAGACTTCGAAAAATAGGCTCGAGGATGTTTGGAGTTGTATCAATGCATACGTAAGGCACGCGGGTCGAAGAACGGAGTGTAGCGATGAAATCGGAGAAAAAATTGAATTTTGAGAAGTCACAACATTTTTGTTTGGTTTCTTGGAGTCGTGCATGGGAAATATTTGGTTCGGCTTAGGGCTGGTTCGATGGTTGACCAAGTTTGTGGATCGATGATTGCTTCTAGTCGCACCGTGGGAAATTCATGGTTCGGCTTGGGGCTAGTTCGATGGCCGACCAATTTTTATGTATTGGTGGTTGCTTGGTGCCGCACGTGGGAAGTTTGTGGTTTGGCTTGGAGCTGGTTCAATGGCCGACCAGGTTTCGTGGATCGGTATTTGCTTGGAGTCGTGCATGGGAAATTTGTGGTTCGACTTGGGTGCGATTGGGGATAGTGCTGCTTGAAGTCAAGGGAAGGCTTGCTTGGGGCTCGACTCAGGTATAAGCGACCCGAAAATGAAATTTGGTGATTTTCATCGTGGCCCAGCAATACTTCAAGAATTTCTTTGTGATGCATTCCAAGGTACTTGGGGCTGATGTGGGTGGAGTGAGAACCTCCAAACGACCCTAAATGACCTTAGATCTTATATGGTGATTAGCAAGGCGATAGTGTGGCATTCGACATGATGACATCAATGACGCCAACGACTTTGAAACCTTGGTACGATGGCTCTACGACTTACGATAGATGTCTAGAGGCATTTCGAAGATGACAACTTAACGATGGGAGTCGTGATGGTGATCCATAAGGGAAAGTTTAATGATAAGGGCTTGCAAGTGGGATTTGCAACAGTGTCCTACTGTGGAAGTAACTGTGATGGGATAACGATTGAGTTCTATTATGTAGGCGTGTGCAATGGGATCATTGATAACTCGAAAGCTTCTAATGTGCTCGTGAAGAAGGGTTAAATGGGGACGCCCAACTATATTTACGATTGTGTACGAATCTTATGGTAGTAAACTGCCCTAGGCTTTATGAATGTGGGTCCGGTTCCTATCTTTTAAGAGTGGCATAGATTCAAGCGCTAATGGAGCCAGAATTACAACTGGGTCCCTAGTTTTTGATTGTATCATATAAGTTATCATATCACCAACGCACACGAGTGACGGTGAGGATTGTTTGATGGATGCTATGGTATCCATGGTTTTTTATCACTCTATGGTGTCACACGATGTAGTTATTTCGACTATATACTTGGACACTGGATATTGTACTTTGATTGTAGTACAATTATATGGCTTTGATGGTTGATTAGCATATATTAACTATTATGTGCTAACTCTTTGTATGTAGGGACAGGTCAGATATGGCTCTACGTATTCTATGTCTGTATTTATGATATACGATTTTTATAATATTTTTGTGATGATGTATTGCTTACACCAAACTGTTATCTAACTCGAGGTTTTTTACTTTTCTGCTTATTATCTTAGGTACTCTTAAATGAGTAGATTACAGATAACAAGTTTGGGTACTGCATGGAGTTGTACGGTGTACGGACAAGAGATTTTGCTTTCGTATATCTATATTTGGAGCTTGCTATCACTTACATTCTGTTATGCAGTACTTATAGATTTTATTTTAGAGATTTGGAAAATATAAACTCTTTTTTTTTTGGAAATGGTACTTTATATACAACATGTCACTGGGACAACATATAACATGTCAATAAACGTTCGAATCACGCTACGCAAGTTTCAAACTTATGACCTT
The DNA here is from genome assembly GCA_030765085.1 of Allium cepa. Lineage (NCBI taxonomy): Eukaryota > Viridiplantae > Streptophyta > Magnoliopsida > Asparagales > Amaryllidaceae > Allium > Allium cepa. The sequence continues at coordinate 444,325,166 of CM060935.1, read as the reverse complement.
TCGCACCTAAGCCGAATCACTTAAGCACTTGGACAATGGTGCTTTTCATAAACTCTTTAATTTTAGTTTTAATATAGTCTATGAACCTATTGCACTCTGACATTATTACTTATGGTTAATTTTATTACATCACAGTCTCGCATATTTTACATCTATATTGTTATATCATATTTAATATGTGCGCTGTGCAATGTTCTACAGGTTCTAAATTTGGATTTTTCTCTATTTTTTACCCTTGGCTACCATCCTACATCGGTCGCGTACCTCTTCGGTGCATCGCATAGGTATATCGAGTAACAGTGGTATAAGGTGGTCTTTACATTTGGTATCAGAGCTAGGTTGCGTAGACAACCTAAATTGGTACTTTAATTCATTAGAGATAAGGAAGGAGTTATCATTTTAGAATGGATCCAGCAGTATATGATAGATCATACTTGTTATATTTTGGTTTTCAAAGCTATATAGTAGTACGTATGTAGTGCATAAATAGCATTGCGTTCATAGACGCCACTTAGTCCTTTTAGAGGGACCGATCATTCTTATTACAACTTATAAGAATGAGCACACTAAAAAGGAATGCTACTAGGAATTCCATCTCTGGAGTTGAGGGGGGGGGGTGTGGGATTAGGGGCTACTAACCCCGACTTACAGAACATGTTCACAGAGATGGTATGAAACATGGTTCAGAATGACCAAGTTTCCTCTACTGCAGCTATTGGTAGTGGTGCTCCTGTGTGAAAATTGAACAAGGATTTCCCTACTCTGGGTGGTAGACCATTTCTTAGAATGGAATTATCCGTCGAAGTACATGATTGGTTGGACACCTACGAACGCATCTTTGAGACTAGGAGCCAGATGATGCGATGAAGAGGAAGTTGACCTCTAGATAACTTGAGAGAAGAGCAATAGGGTGATGAAATACCATCAAAATTACTATTCTCAAGGACCAGTTTACTTGTGATCAGTTCAAGGCAAGATTTAGAGAAAAGTATATACCGACCACTTAGAAGTTGGTGCCCTTTTGAAAGTTTGCTGACTTGAGACATGAGGATATGTCGAAGTTGGAGTATGTAGCTGCATTTGACACACTATCAAAGTACGAGCTATCCTTTATCGATACTCCACTAGAGAATAATGAAAAGTTTATCATGGGATTAAATGATTATCTTAGAGAGAAGTTAGTTAGGCATATCGATGAGACCTTTGAAAGGCTTGTGGAGAAGGCCCTTCGACAAGAGAGTCTCTATCCTAAGCCTAAGTCGTTCGTTTCTCCTAGGGATGTGCCAAAGTCGCAAGCTGTCATGGGAGGCAAAATGAAGTGGGAAACTAAGAAGAAGAAGGAGTTTTATAAGGGTGGTTAAAAAAAGGTAAGTGGGCGCCTACTTTCTATAATTGCAGGGAGAAGGACCATCTTATCTAGGACTATAAGGCGGAGGGAAAGAAGTGCTACAAATACAACAAAGGGGGCATATCAAGAAAGATTGTCTTGAAGCAATGAGGAATAAGCAAGTTGTGTCTGCATACGCTTTAAAAGCTATTCCAACTTCATCGAGTGCTCTATCAATGAAGGAGAAGGGGAAGAGCATAGTTATGTAATGGTATGCTTTCTATTTTCGATACACCTGTATGTATTTTATTCGATATCAAGGCTTCACATTCCTTTACATCTAGTGATTTAGTGGACAGATTAGGATTCTGACCCACAATTCTAGCCGACCTTGATTGTGATGAACCAAGTAGGAGGCTCTACTAGCCTTTGCATGGGTTGTCAAGACCTAGCCTTATCGAGTCATGAATGTTTGTTTGCTTGTGATTACTTTGTTTTGGATTTTGTGGGGTTCAATATTATACTGGGGATGATATATCACCCCATATTTTTGGTCATTTAGGACATTTAAATAGTTAAATTAAATAAAATAACATGTTGATAATGTGATTGAGATATGATTTTATTAGGAGGTGCCCATGCCATTTAACTAATTAATTAAAAGAAGATTTAAAATGAAATAGAGGAGAGGTAAAATAGGAAAGTGGCCATTCCTATATCCCTAAAACTTGGCCGTGTATCCTATACACGTTCATTTTCATTTGTTCAAAATTTTAAAAGCTTAAGGTCGGCCACCATTAACAAGAGAAAGAGGAAGAAGATTAAGAAAATCTAAGGAGGAAGATTATTCAAATCAAATCCATTCACATCTTAATCCTTTTAATTTCTAAAGCTAAGGTGAATAATGTTTGCGTCTCATATTTCTTTTGTTTTCGGTTTTAAGATGAACTCCGAAATATTTTACATTGATTCTCCATGTTTTTGAATGATGGAATGATTATATATACTTGTTGATGAATTATGCTTATTCATATTGATTTTAAGATATGTTTAAGGTGAAAACACTATTAAATGACATTCAAATGCTTTGCAAATTTTCATATAGACCAAATTTTTTATTTTGGAGATGGGTTTCGATTTTCAGAATTTTCTGAACTTTTTGCGAAATTTACACAAATTTTATATTGAAGAAAATTTTATTTTGGGTTATAAATTATTTATGGTTAAATAAGTAATGGTTTGGGTCTGAAATTTATATATGTTAGAAAACATATAAAAGGTGATTTTCACAATTTTTTTTAGAATTTTCCTAAATGTTTTAATGGAGATATAAAATTATTTAAGGTATGAGACTTAAATGTTTTATATATTTATGCAAGGAGAAGGGGCTTTTTGTAAATAAATTCAAAATTTTATTTCTGGAAAGTCGACTGTATTTTTGGAAAAGAGAAACCAGCAGCCAATCACAATTTGAAAAACAAGGCAAGTTCGGTACAAAGAAATAGTTTAAAGGGACAAATAAACATATTTCTCAGTGTTTTGATGCTTTCGGTACCAGGTTCCACCTCCTTACCTTCGTCTCCGACACTGTCGAAACCATTTCACATGGTATCTGGAAACTGGTATGTATTGAATTGGATGTAGGCGGAAGGATAGAGTCGAAACCAGGGGTTACGAAGGGGTTTAGGCATTAATTTGCTTTTAAAAGAAAATGCACCTACTTGCTTTTGATAGAGTAGCTTTCGACTTGGTTGGTGTTCGACCAGGTTAAATGGTTTTAAAGGAAATGGTTTCGATTGGGATTCGCTTTTGTTTCAAAGGACCGCTTTCGAGTAAGTCAAAACCTTTTGCTGTTGCTTTCTTCCTTTTGACTCAGATGGTTTCGAAGGGGTTACTTTGTTTTCTAAAACTTAGCCACTTATCCAATACATTCAAAGGGATGGTTTCGACACCATCTCTTCTTTACTTAGGAATGATTATGAAAGGAATTCTTTCGACATCAATGGGTTTTTGATCATTTTGCTCTACTTGAAGGCATAATCCAAAGGGTTTCAACCGAAACAGTTTTCAAAGGTTTCGAAGGGGTAAAATTTTGATTTGGAAGCATTAGCAGATTGCAAAGTGTAGTGGAGATCTGAGGCTATGTCAGCGGAGAAACCGTATGGTTATCTTGTTTGGAAGTTCGACTAGTGATGATCGAAAAGATTGCATCTAAACAGGAAGAAGATCCGATATTAGTTGAACGGATGTGGAATTTAAGAGATGTAACCGAGAGCGATGACTTGAAAGTTTTTAGTCTTGACCAAAATGGGTGGTTGAGAAAGAAAGGAAGATTATGTGTTTCGAGTGTAGGAAAATAAGAAAAGAAGTCTTGGAAGAATGCCATCATTTGAAGTTCTCTATTCATCTAAGAGGAATTAAGATGTATCAGGATATGAGGAGGAGTTTCTTGGAAGGTGTGAGTGGGATATTAGCTTATGGGTAAAGCAGTGCTTGAATTGCTAATAGGCAAAGGCCAAACACCAAAAGCCAGGTGGATTGCCTCAGCCATTAGATATTCTGGTAAGGAAATGTGATTCTATTTCTATGGATTTTATTGATGGGTTAACCAGGCCGGACAGAGGAAATGAAAGTATATGGATCACAGTGGACAGATTGACAAAGAGTGCTCATTTAATTCCACTTAAGTCAACCAGAATGACACCTGTATTAACGAAGTTGTTTATGAAGAATTTCTTTGGATTGCACGGAATTCCTAGTAGTGTGGTAAGTGATAAAGATTCCTTACTCACTAGCGAGTTCCAGAAGAGCCTATAGGAAAGTTTGTGAACCACGCTTAAAATGAGTAACGCTTACCATCCGCAGACAAATGGGCAACGAAAAGACTTAACATAGTCTTTGAAGACTGTTAAGCGCTTATTTTCTAGATTTCGGGGGATGATGCTTCCCATCTGCATTTATTCAAGTTTTCGTATAACAACAGTTATCAGACTATTACTAGGATGGAACCGTTTAAAGCTTTGTATGGAAGGCCATGCAAATCTCCTGTATCTTGGTTGGAGACCAGGGATAGGTTGGTTTTTGGTCCAGATTTGATTAAAGAGGCTGTAGAAAAGATTAAGTTCATTCGAGCTAGGATGAAGGAGGCTAAGTCTAGGCAGAAGGGTAATGCAGATAAAAGATGAAAAGATTTAGAGTTCTCAGTTGAAGATCACGTTTTCGTCGAAGTGTCATCGATGAAGGGTGTGATTAGAAATGGGAAATTAGGAAAGTTAGCATCGAGATTCGTTGGACCTTTTTCTTTTGTTGAAAGGATCAGGAAACTCGCATATAGACTCGAGGTATTGAGCCGTTTGGAAGGAATCGACGATGTTTTCCATGTTTCTCATCTCAAAAAGTGTGTTAGCGACCCGAAGACTACTATTGCACCAACTCTGCTAGAGGACTTAATAGTAGAACCGGACTTGACTCCAGTAAGAAAGCCGATTCATATTGTTGCGAAAGATGAGAAAAGGCATAGAATCAAGACAGTTAGATCAGTCAAAGTCCATTGGAGCGATGATGATAGTGACTGTAATTAAAAGGTTGAAAGCAAGATTAGAGATACTTATCATGACTTGTTTGATGGTATGTTTTACCTCTTTGATTGATGTGTTGCGTACCTTATTACAAATTCGAGGACGAAATTCTTTAAGGAGGTGAATTTGTAACACCCCATATTTTTTGGTAACATATTTAGGATATTTAATTAGTTAAATAAAATAAAATAATATGTTGATTAGGGGATTGAGATTTGATTTTATTAAGGAGTAGTTGTGCCATTTAACTAATGAATTAAAAGAAGATTTAAAATGAAATAGAGGAGGGGTAAAATGGGAAAGAGGCATTCCTATATCTCTAAAACTTGGCCATGTACCCTATAAATGTTCCTTTTCATTTGTTCAAAATTTTAAAATCTTAAGGCCGACCACCATTAACTAGAGAAAGGGGAAGAAGATTAAGAAAAGCTAAGGAGGAAGCTTAATCAAATCAAATCAAGTCCCTTCACCTCTCAATCTCTTTAAGCTCTAAAACTAAGATGAATAACGTTTACATCTCATATTTCTTTTGTTTTCAGTTTTAAGATGAGCTCCAAAATATTTTGCATTGATTTTCCACATTTTTGAATGATGGAATGATTATACATACTTGATGATGAATTATGCTTATTCATGTTGATTTTATGATATGTTTTAAGGTGAAAACCCTATTAAATGATATCCAAACGCCTTACAAATTTTGATATAGAACGGAAATATTATTTTGAATATGAGTTTCAATTTTCAGACTTTTTGAATTTTTATAGAATTTATGTAAATTTTTTGGTGAAGAAATTGTTATTTTGGGTTATAAATTACTTATGGTTGAATAATTATTGGTTTGAGTCTAAAATTTACATATGTTATAAAACATATAAAATGTGATTTCAAAGAATTTTTGTAAAATTTTCCTAAGTGTTCTAATGGATATATAAAAATATTTAAGGTATGAGACTTAAATGTTTTATATATTTATGAAAGAAGAAGGGGATTTCCGTAAATAAATTCAAATTGTTATTTATGGAAAGTCGACAGTATTTTTGGAAAAGAGAAACTTGTAACCAATCACAATTTGACAAACAATGCAGGTTATGTACAAAGAAATAGTTTAAAAGGACAAAGAAACATGTTTTTTCACTGTTTCGATGTCTGCGGCACCAGGTTCCGCCTCCTTACCTTCGTCTCCGACATTGTCGAAACCAATGCACATGGTATCAGGGAACTACTACGTATTGAATTGGATGCAGGAGGAAGGATTCAAAACCAGGGGTTCCGAAGGGGTTTAGGCATTAATTAGCTTTTAAAGGAAAATGCGCCTGCTTGCTTTTGATAGAGTGGCTTTCGACTAGGTTGGCATTCGACCGGTATAAATGGTTTTTAAAGGAAATGATTTCGATTGGGTTGCGCTTTTGTTTTAAAGGACCGCTTTCGACTAGGTCGAAACCTTTTGCTGCCGTTTTCTTCCTTTTGACTCAGATGGTTTCGAAGGGGTTACTTTGTTTTCTAAAACTTAGCCTCTTCTCCAGTACATTCGAAGGGATGGTTTCGACACCATCACTTCTTTACTTAGGAATGATTTTTAAAGGAATTCTTTCGACATTAATGTGTTTTTGATCCTTTTGCTCTACTTGAAGGCATAATCCAAAGGGTTTTGACCGAAATAATTTTCAAAGGTTTCAAAGGGGTAAATTTTCGAATGGTATTGAAAGGTTTCACATGTTTTAAATTGAACCTAAAGGCTTCTGAAAGGTTTAGTATTTTAATGCTTTCAAAATGATTTTAATGAACGGTTTTGGAAGTGGTGGTTCCCTAGAGTTTCGAAAGGGTTGAAAGGAGAAGTTTTTCCTATGTCTCCAAAATGTAATATTTAAAGGTTTTAAAGAAGGATGCCTAATGTTTTGAAGTTTTTGAAGGAAAGGCTTTTAATAGTTTCGAAATGGGTACTTTCAATGGTTTCGGAAGTGTTACTTTCAAGGGTTTCGAATGGGTTGTTTAAAGGTTTTAAACAAAGGTTTCGAATGTATTAACTAGGTAATATAGCCTAAGCATTTTCAAGTAAAAAAGGGTTTTAACTTGTTTTGAAAGGACAGCCAATCCTTATTAAAATTCATTAACATTATTTTGAGTAAAGTATATATAACATGGAAAAATAGCTTAGAGTAAAGCTCATAGTGTATTTTCCTTGTATAAGTATGATTTAAAAGGTTAAATCATTTAGAAAAGGTTTTCGAGCAAAAAGATGAAGGGTAGTTAACCCTCAGAGAATGACTCAGATTAGAAGATCATATAGGACTTGTGTAGGTCGTGCCCTATACTCATTAGTTATTAGCCATTAGCTAATTTAGTCTAGAATTCCAATCTGTAGGGCTTAGTCACAGGTAAGACTAAAATGATGGTTACACACAGAAAAGAATATTTGTACAGAGATTGGTTATTGGTTAGCCCGCAAAAACATTAGGATCAGTTGACCCTTGGATAAGTGAGTTAGGGATAGACCGTCCAGAAGTTTTGTTAAATAGATGTTTAGACCGTTTGATATTTTATCTAGTAGGCCTGAGTCAGCCAAAGGGATAGTTAGTCTAGTTTGTGGGTAGTTAGCCCAGATTCAGACAGATAGTTCATTTATTACTTATTTTAGCATAAAGATATTGCTATTATTATTTTTATTATTATTGTTATGATCAACTTGATTATCCAGTTTGATTGCAGGAAAAGATTTGTGAAATATATGTTTTGAAAAAGTATCGGTGAGGGGAAACCCATTCCGCTAAGCGACGTGGTCTCACTTAATATCAGTAAACAGAGATGTAATAATATCATTCACACCAGGCTTTATTTCTAACTTGATTTTTTTATTTTCCCCTTAAACTCTTGGGTTCTCAAAATTGATTTCTGCAGGTTGAGGGTTGATTTTTTCAGATCTTTGTAATTTTGGTGAATAAAGCTTCTAGAGACGAGCAAGTGGCTGTCGGATAGCTAATTAGGAGTTGCAGTTTATTCTGTTTATTTCTATTGTGTATATGAAGTCAGATATGACTATATTGCTTTGATCAACCAAAGGGCGTCATTATATGTCGCTCTTGACGTATTTTTGTAATGATTATAATTGATCTTTACTAGGGAAACGTTAAGGGAATATGTAAATTCGATATGAATTATTGTTTCAAAATATAATCAGTAAGATTTTTTTTTAAATCTATGATTTTTTTTCATATTCATGTGCTTCTGATATTATGGATACCATTAGCATTACCTTATTTTATCATCAGAAGTTAATATTATAGATGACTGCAGCATCTGTAGCACATAGCCTTCGACCTTCATATTTGGGATGTTACAACTTGGTATCAGAGCATAGGTTTATGAAATTTTTTAACTAAAAATGGTATGAAAACATAATCCTAAGGAATCAGAGTAAGATTGAGGTATGTAATAATGCTATAGTAATGTACTTGTATTTGTTACATATAAGTATACGCTTTATCTCTAGTCCCCTATCTTTTTCAGGTGTTATTCTGTATCTCATGAGGTTTGAATACAAATATGGAAGGTAGAAGAGGAGGAATCAACCCAGGAGGGGAGGGCACCGATTGGAATGCCAGACCTAATGTAAGAAGAACCCAAGGTCAGGCATAAGCAGAAAATGATGGTGCTAGAGTCCTGCAAGTTGGAATGGAAGCTATGTATCAGTTTTTTATGAATATGATGCAAGCGAGAGTTGCAGTCGAGTGTTAGGAGGAAACCCTGCAGAAGCATGGGTTTCGGGAGTTCCAGTTGTTAACTAGTATACTAGGTTGAATAGATATTATGCTAAGCTTGGAGGGAAGCCATTTATTGGAATGGAAGATGCCATTGAAGTAGAAAATTGGTTGCTAAATTTTGAGAGAAACTTTGAAGATTTGGGGCTTAACGATGGGCAGAAGAGGGGGCTTTTATACTGGTGCATCACATTCTTTGTATCTAGATGTTTGATAGATAAGCTTAACCTAGAACCCACATATTTAGTTACTTTCTTACGGGTTGCGTATCCAATAGGAGGGTATGCAACTCAAGGGTTGAGATGTAACCAGTTAGAGTTTGACTTGTTAGGTCATGCCTTTGTTTGCAGTTTGCATGTGTTTGATTTTGTGGGGCTCGGAATTATTCTTAGGATGGATTGGTTAAGTGAGTACGATGCTGTGATATTTTGCCAGGATAGGAAAATATCACTAGACATCCTGATTGATCAGATAGTTTATACCATAGAAGGTTCTAATGGTGAGGTAAATGCTTTGTTGGGTGTTATGTAGTTGGAAGATGAGCTAAATTGAGTTTTCATGTTTAGAAAATTCGTGGATGTTTTTAAGCCTGTAGGTGGATTTCCACTGAAACGAGCTATTGATTTTCAGATAGATTTGGTTCCGGGAGCAGAACTAGTGATTAGGATGCTAAGTAGGATGACCTCTACAGAGATGAGGGAGTTGACGGTGCAGTTGGTGGATTCGAAAGGCAAGAGCTTTGTCAGGCCGAGTAGTTCACCTTGGGGGCAATCACAATGTTTGCTAAGAAGCCGGACAGATCGTTAAGGCTGTGTATCAATTATCATATGTTGAATGAGAAGACAAAAAAGAATGGATGTCCATTACCGAGGATCGATGATTTGTTTGACTAGTTGAGTGGAGCCAAGATATTTTCTCAGTTAGATTTGGCAATGGGTTTCCATCAATTCAGAATATCAAAGGATTAGTTATGCCGTTTGGACTGACTAATGCGTCGGCTTTCTTTGTGGATTTGATGAACCGAGTAGTTCGAGAGCACTTGGATATGTTCATATTGCTTTTCGTAGATGATATCTTGATACAATCTAAGGATGATAGAGAGGATGAAGTTCATTTTAGAGTGGTGCTTGAGACGTTGAGGCAGCATTAGCTTAAGGAAAAGTTTTCGATATGTCATTTCTGGAGGAAGGAAGTAAAATTTCGAGTCATGTAGTCTCAGAGAAAAGGTTATCAATATATCCAACTAAGATTGAAGTAGTGAATAGTTAGAAGAGACCCGAGACAATGGTGGAGATAAAGAGCTTCCTCGGGTTGGCTGGTTGCTATCAGAGATTCATTTAAGATTTTTCATGGATAGCGGCCCCGATGACCAAGCTAACAAGAAAGGATGTGAAATTTGTATGGACCGATAAGTGTGAGGAAACATTCTAGAGTTTGAAACACTTATTTACCCATGCATCATCTTTTTTTATTCCAGAATGGAATTGGGATTTGTTTGTTTATACAGATGTATGTGGAACAGGATCAGGAGCTGTGCTGATGTAGAGAGCTACAGTGATTGCCTATCCTTCTCGACGGCTTAGACCGCATGAGCTTGGGTATCCGACGCATGATTTGGAATTGGTTGCAGTGATTTTTTCATTGAAGGTGTGGAGATTTTACCTTTTGGGAGAGAGGTTTGAGTTATATACAGATCATAAGTCTCTAAAGTATCTATTCTCTCAAAAGGAGCTGAACGTTAGACAACAGAGGTAATTAGAGTTTATTGCCGCTTATGATTTTAGGATTGAGTATACACCAGGGAAGGCAATAAGATTGCAGATGCACTTAGCAAGAAACATCAGAATGCAGTATTGGTGATGATTATCGAGTGGAAAGATATGGAAGCACTAGCAGATTGCAGAGTGTAGTGGAGATCTGAGGCGGTGTCTAGGGGAGAAATCGTAAGGTAATCTTGTTTGGAAGTTCGACTAGCGGTGATCGAAAAGATTGCTTCTAAACAGGAAGAAAATCCGATATTAGTTGAACGGATCAGGAAGTTAAGAGATGTAACCGAGAGCGATGACATGAAAGATTTCAGTCGTGATCAAAATGGGTGGTTGAGAAAGAAAGGAAGATTATGTGTTCCGAGTGTAGGAAAAATAAGGAAAGAAGTCTTGGAGTAATGCCATTATTTGATGTTCTCTATTCATCTAGAAGGAGCTAAGACGTATCAGGATACGAGGATGAGTTTCTTGGAAGGTATGAGTGGGATATTGGCTTATGGGTAAAGCAGTGCTTGAATTGCTAATAGGCAAAGGCCAAACACCAAAAGCCAGGTGGATTACTTCGACCATTACATTTTTCGGTATGGAAATGTGATACTATTTCTATGGATTTTATTGACGAGTTACCAAGGTCGAATAGAGAAAATGAAAGTATATGGGTCATAGTGGATGGATTGACCAAGAGTGCTCATTTAATTCATGTTAAGTTAACCAGAACAACACCTATATTAACGAAGTTGTTTATGAAGTATTTCTTTAGACTGCATGGAATTCCTAGTAGTATGGTAAGTGATAGAGATTCCTTATTCAATAGCGAGTTCCGAAAGAGCCTACAGGAAAGTTTGGGAACCAAACTCAAGATGAGTACCGCTTACCATCCACAGACAGATCGGTAAACGAAAAGAATTAACAAAGTCTTTAAAGATTGTTAAGTGCATGTGTTCTGGATTTTAGGGGATCATGGGAAGACCATCTTCATTTAGTCAAGTTTTTGTATAACAACAGTTATCAAACTAGTATTAGGATGGCACCGTTTAAAGCTCTGTATGGAAGGCCATGCAAATCTCCTGTATGTTGGTTAAAGATCGGGGATAGTTTGGTTCTTTATCCAGATTCGGTTAAAGAGGCTGTAGAAAAGATTATGATCATTCGAGCTAAGATGAAGGAGGCCCAGTCTAGGCAAAAGAGTTTTGTAGATAAAAGATGAAAAGGTTTATAGTTCCCAGCTGGAGATCATGTTTTCGTCAAAGTGTCGTCAATGAAGGGTGTGATTAGAAATGGGAAATCATGAAAGTTAGCACCGAGATTCATTGGACCTTTTTCTATTGTTGAAAGGATCCAGAAACTCGCATATAGAGTCGGGGTACCGAGCAGTTTGGCAGGAGTCCACGATGTTTTCCATCTTTCTCATCTCATAAAATGTGTTAGAGACCCGAAGACTACTACTGCACCAACTCTGATAGAGGACTTAGTAGTAGAACCGGACTTGACTATAGTGAGAAAGCTGATTCGTATTGTTGCGAGAGATAAAAAGAGGTTTAGAACCAAGACGATCAGATCAGTCAAAGTCCATTGGAGCGACGATGACAGAGACCGTAATTGAAGGGTTGAAAACAGAATTAGAGATACTTATCATGACTCGTTTGATGGTATGTTTTACCTCTGTGATTGATGTGTTGTGTACCTTATCGCAAATTCGAGGATGAAATTTTTTAAGGAGGTGAATTTGTAACACCCCATATTTTTGGTAAAATATTTAGGATATTTAATTAGTTAAATTAAATAAAATAATATGTTGATTAGGGGATTGAGATTTGATTTTATTAAGGAGTAGTTGTGCCATTTAACTAATGAATGAAAAGAAGATTTGAAATGAAATAGAGGAGGGGTAAAATAGGAAAAAGGCTATTACTATATCTGTAAAAGTTGGCCATGTATCCTTTGCACGTTCGTTTTCATTTTTTCAAAATTTTAATAGCTTAAGGCCGACCACCATTAACTAAAGAAAGAGGAAAAAATTAAGAAAAGCTAAGGAGGAAGCTTAATCAGATCAAATCCATTCACCTCTCAATCTCTTTAATATCTAAAGCTAAGGTGAATAATGTTTACATCTCGTATTTCTTCTGTTTTCGGTTTTAAGATGAACTCCAAAAAAATTTGCATTGATTTTTCATGTTTTTGAATGATGGAATGATTATACATACTTGATGATGCATTATGTTTACTCATATTGATTTTATGATATGTTTTAAGGTCAAAACCCTATTAAATGACATCCAAATGCCTTGCAAATATTTATATAGAACGCGAATATTATTTTGAATATGAGTTTCAATTTTCAGACTTTCTAAATTTTTGTGGAACTTAAGTAAATTTTCTAGTGAAGAAAATGTTATTTTGGGTTATAAATTATTTATGGTTGAATAATCAATGGTTTAAGTCTAAAATTTACATATGTTAGAAAACTATTAAAAAGTGATTTTCAATAATTTTTGTAAAATTTTCCTAAGTTTTTTAATAGATATATAAAATTATTTAAGGTATGAGACTTAAATGTTTTATATATTTATGAAAGGAGAAGGGGCTTTTGTAAATAAATTCAAATTGTTATTAATGGAAAGTCGGCAGTATTTTGGAAAAGAGAAACTTGCAACCAATCAAAATTTGAAAAACAAGGCAGGTTATGTACAAAGAAATAGTTTGAAAGGACAAATAAACATGCTTTTTCACTATTTCTATGCTTTCAGCACCAAATTCCGCTTCCTTGCCTTCGCCTCCGGCACTGTCAAAACCAATGCACATAGTATCAGGGAACTAGTACATATTGAATTGGATGTAGGTGGAAGGATGGAGTCGAAACCAGGGGTTTCGAAGGGGTTTAGGCATTAATTTTCTTTTAAATGAAAATGCACATGCTTGCTTTTGACAGAGTAGCTTTCGACTTGATTGGCGTTTGACCAGGTTAAATGGTTTTAAAGGAAATTGTTTCAATTAGGTTGCACTTTTGTTTTAAAGGACCGCTTTCTACTAAGTCGAAACCTTTTGCTGCCGCTTTCTTCCTTTTGACTCAGATGGTTTCGAAGGAGTTACTTTGTTTTCTAAAACTTGGCCACTTCTCCAATATATTCGAAGGGATGGTTTCGACACCATCACTTCTTTACATAGGAATGATTTTGAAAGGAATTCTTTCGACATTTATGGGTTTTTTGATCCTTTTGCTCTACTTGAAGGCATAATCCAATGGTTTTCTTTTTGATCCTTTTGCTCTACTTGAAGGCATAATCCAATGGTTTTCAACTGAAACGGTTTTCAAAGGTTTCAAGGGGTAAATCTTTGAAGGTTTCGAAAGGTTTCCACATGTTTTAAATTGAACCTAAAGGCTTTCAAAATATTTAGTATTTTAATGCTTCGAAAGGGTTTTAATGAATCATTTCGAAGGGGTGTTTCCCAAGGGTTTCAAAAAGGTTGAAAGGAAAAGTTATAGTCATTATAATAAAGTAACAAATTATAAGATATGAATCAAATTTACTAAGTTTTATACAATACAACTTAGTTTATGTTGTAGTAGTAGTAATAATAATAATAATAATAAATTAACTAAGTTTATAAATATTAATTAAGTTTAAAATAATAACAAATGAACTAAGTTTATAGAAATGAACTTAGTTACACAAAAAATGCGAAAATGCTTTCTATTAATTAGCAATAACATACATATAAACTACAAGTTAAGAAAAATAAAAATTTATGGTTCTAAGATATATTGAATATATTGTCGGTGATATGAGATTTCATTGTCCTAAATTGGGGCTAGTAGAAGCCTGCCTACATGCTTTGAACAAAACTAATGCAAATGAAGTGGACCGGGCCAGCACATAAGATTGGTAATCAAATATAAATGTAGATTGGAAAAACAGTTCAGAGAAGGAGGAGCATGCAAAGTTATGCTAATGTGAGGTGAGGGCAATCACAAGACTGTTGGAATATGTAATGGCCCAGGTCAGTGAAACTGCATATGCCCTAGGCTGATGAATTCACACATAATTATATGACCAGGTAGGTAGATAATATCCTGAATGTGTGCATTGTGTGCATTATTTTGTGGTGATATCAAGCAGAGTTGGATGGTGATAAATTCATGAATGCGTAATGTGTTGAAATAATAGAAGGTTCCTTACTGTTGATAGGGATTTGAGGCTGAGTTGGATAAATAATGATTAAGCACCTAACGTTGACCCAAAGCGGATGAATGTTAGATATTAATGGACCCAAAGTGGATAAATTAATGAAGATTATAAAAATTAACTTTGTTAATTAAGTTTATAATAAAATTTATAAAAATTAGCTAAGTTAACAGCAACAATAGTAATTTAACCAATGTTAATGAAACTTAATCAAGTTTATAACAAAAATACCAACAATAAAAATCATAATAGCAATTATAATAATAAATAAACCAAGTGTATAAAAATAACTAAGTTTCATACAAATTAACCAAGTTTCAAGGAGACTGTGATCTGTTTGAGGAAGAAGATTCACATTTATTGAAGAAGATGATTTGATCGAGTTTTGATGAATTTGTGATTTTGAATTAAGCAAAAGAATCTTTGACTTTGATGTAGTGAAATCATTTTCTTAACGGAGCTTGAAAAACATGTGCATGTTCTTAAAATTCAAATTTTAAATTAATATCCTAAAAAATAAAATTATTTTAAACTTTTTCAATTAAACTAATTGACTTTATCAGAAACGTAAATTGGAAAAAATGTAAAATTTATTTTTAACAGTTATAAGGATGTATGACCAAATTTTTTAAAATTAAATTTAAATCTTCTTGCCCTTCCAGACAATCATTGTAGACTAGAGATTTATTTAACCTAATAGTTGCGCAGCAGCATGGGCACAATATCTGTCACAACCGTGTTGTTGCCAGATGCATACAGAAAGATCTAAAGCTATTTCCGTGGCAGACCAGAAAATGTAGTAACTATTCGGCCAAAGGTGCACATTTGGTAGGAGAATATTGATAACAAATCATTATCGAGATAGACCATCAAAAATGGACCCCCAAAAAATGATTATAACCAATGAAGGCACGTCAAATGCTAACGCTCGTACCGATGCATACGCTTATAACTGGTAGTGAATCGAAAGCAACATTTGCATTCATTCTATTAGCCATCAATTATACTATATATCGAACTGTGATATATCCATGTCGTAGTCTGAACAGGGACCTTGCCATTGAACTCCGACATCATGATATGCACTGAATGTCGGATTATTAAAATACATCAGACATGAATCATAACATGAATAAACTTAAAATGGTGATCATACTTTCAGCGCATTTTTCGCTTACCCAATCTACTACCGTGTTCTGCTTGCTTCCCTTTGTTACCTCATTTGTGTTCCACTATTACTGCTAATTAATAAATGTTTCTCCTGCTACTAGGCATGCTTCTGTTATGGATTCTTCCACTACTCTAGTTATGCCAGCTTCGGCCTCATCTTCTAAGATTTAGCTATCCAAAATTTACTCTTGAATTGTTCACATTTATTTAATGTTTACATTTATGAATTTCTCACATATAATTCAACCATTTTCAACATGAAAATACACTTGAAAATACACTTTATAAATATGAAATGGATATTGGATATTTAGTCGATGTGGACAGTGAGCCCTGGGCTGCCTATTTTTGACAATTAAAGAATGGATTGTACATTAGAATGACTTTGTAAAACTTCTGATTCGTGCCTGGTAATGAACAAATTTTGCATTGTGGACTAGAAGTTGTTTTGAGGTTATCTTTTTTTATTTTTTGTAAATTTGTTGAGGCTTTTCTGCGTTTGCTCCTGGATTGCCAATGTGGTTAATAAAGGCAGGATCCTTTGCTTACGTGCATTTCCTATCGTGGGTATGGAAATATCATTTTGAGAATTATGGTTTTTTTGAGATTAATTGTTTAAAGCTTACTCAACTGCACTCGATTTATGAAATGGTTTGAAAGATCAGCTGTGTTTGATTATACAGTTCAAATTATAGACTACATGGCAGACTTTTGTTAAATCAGGGCTGAAGAATGAACAGGTAACGCACTTGTATGAATTTGAAACTATTAATAGATTCATGTTATATCCAAACTTATATGTATGTGTTAACAATTTAGGCTTGTGCAGTTCTCGTGGTAGTAAGAAGATGCTATATTGACCGATAAGAAACAGGACTTCTCAACTATACACATTGTATATTTCATCTTTTTGGATAACTTTCTTTCTTCATTTAAATGCTCATGACAGACAGTAAAATATTTCGTGCAGGACTTTAACTCAACCAGAGAAGGAAAAGGACAATAAAACTAAATAAGAGTGTTATAATAGTAATGCATCATTGCTTGGTTATGTATTATTCATTTAACAATCATCACAGTTTTATATAATTATTTTCAAATTGTTCTGAATTTTTAGGAAGTACTACCAATGACCGAAGACATGCATGAAGAAAGGATTTGAGCAGTTCAAGTTCTTAGTAATGTATTTAGTACTTGTAGACTTTAACTTTGAACTATGTTGTCTGTTGTTATCATGAATATGTATTGAATTTAGCAACTCATATATTGAACTTATTTTTTTAGTTGATACATTATTTTGTTATCATGAATATGCGTTACATTTGCTGATTATTATATTTTTTCGTTCATACATTATTCAAATTGTTATCTATTCTAGGTCCTCAATCTTTTCTCATCTCTCGCTACAATGCGAACGGGTTGTTTAACAAAACTCAAATCAGGCTTTACTATCAAGTCCTCCAACTCTGTTTGCGGAGTAGTAGCCTATGGATCATGCACATACTTGCGAAGATGAGAGACATGGAATATATTATGGACACCTGCCATACTGCTCGGAAACTCTACATTGTAAGCAAGTTTTCCAATCCTTTTTAAAATCTAGAATGGTCCAACATATCTCGGGGACAACTTTTCCAACTTTTCAAACCGTACCACACCCTTCGTTGGCGATACTTGAATGAAAACCCTGTCTCCCACTGAGAATTCTAGGTCTTTATGCCTCTTATCCGCGTAACTCTTCTGTTTGGATTGAGCTTCCTTCATCCGTCCTTGGATTAACTCAATCTTTTCTGACCTCTCTCTAACTAATTCCGGACCTAAGACCAATTTGTCTCCAGTCTCTTACCAACATGCCGACGATTTGCATGATGTTCCATACAAAGCTTCAAAATGCACCATTCCTATATTAGTCTAATAACTATTATTATAGGAAAACTCAATCAAATGTAGGTGCTCCTCCCAAGATCCAGTAAAGTCTAATACACAAGCTCTTAGCAAGTCCTCAAGTACCTTGTTGACTCTCTCTCTGTCTGCCCATCTGTCTGTGGGTGATAAGCTGTACTCTTGAGCTTGGTACCTAAACCTCTTGTAGACTCATCGAAAATTCGCTAGTGAATAATACATCCCTGTCGCCGACTATGCTTCTAGGAATCCCATGAAGTCTACCTACGTTCTTCATGGACAAGTTTGCTAAAATAGGCGTCATTCTGGTCGACTTTACTGGAATGAAATGAGCACTTTTGGTCAACCTATCCACAATAACCCACATACTCTCATTTCCTCTCCTTGACCTTGGAAATCCATCTAGAAAATCCTTGGATAACGAATCCCATTTCCAAACTGGAATATTTAGAGGCTGCATTAACCCACTCAGCTTCTGATGTTCAGATTTTACTTGTTCACAGTTTGCGCATTGCTTAACCTACAATCCAACATCTTTCTTTATGCCTTTCCAATAGAATCTCCTCTTCATATCTTGATACATCATGGTCCCTCCAAGATGAATCATAAACTTGGATTGATGACATTCCTCGAGAACTTCTCTTCTCATGTTCTCCACATCTGGAACACATAACTGACCCTTCTTTCTCAACCATCCTCTCTGGTCAAGACAAAAATCTTTCAAATCATTGACCTCGATTCCAACCTCAAGCCTTTTGATCATCTCAGCTAATAATGGATCACCCTTCTGTTTAGAAGCAATCCTCTCGATTAATACTGGTTGAACTTCCAAACATGATAACATGGTAGTACTCTGACTAGAACTAGTAGTCGATCTTAACTGCACACCATAACTGGTCAAAGCTTTCAAATCTTTCCACTCCACCAACATAGCCAATACCATATTTTGATGTCTTCTGCTAAGAGAATCCGCTACTTTATTATCTTTCCCTAGGGTATATTCTATAACAAAATCATAAGCAGCCAAAAACTCCTTCCATCTCTACTACCTCATATTCAACTACTTTTGAGAGAGTAGGTACCTTAAAGACTTATGATCAGTATACAATTCAAATCTCTCGCCCAAGAGATACCGCCTCCAATTCTTCAAGGCAAAAATAACCACTGCTAACTCCAAGTCATGAGTAGGATATCTTACTTCATGTGGTCTAAGCTGCCCAGATGCATAAGCAATAACTTTGCCCTTCTTCATCAATACTGCTCCCAATCCAGTCCTTCATGCGTCTTTGTATACTACCAACCCTGTGTTACCATCTGGAACTACTAATACTGGAGTATTGTTCAACAAATGCTTTAACTTAAGGGATGCTCCCTCATATTTGTCGGACCAAACAAACTTCACTTCCTTCCTAGTAAGCTTAGTCAAAGGCGTTACTACTCATGAAAAACCATTAATGAATCTCCGGTAATAGCCAGGAAGCCCAAAAAATTTCTGATCTCGATCACCATTTATGGTCTCTTCCAATTGTTCATAATTTTGATCTTGTCTAGATCGACTGATAATCCCTTCTCTGAAACAACATGACTAAGAAACTTAACCTCTTTCTTCCAAAAATGACATTAGGAAATTTTCGCTTTTGGTTGATTTTGCCTCAGTGTCTCCAACACCCCTCTAAGATGAATCTCATGCTCTCTTTCATCTTTTGAGTATACTAAAATATCATCTATGAATACCAATACGAACCTATCCAAGTAATCTTGGAAAACCCGATTCATCAAATCAACAAAGAAAGCAAGTGCATTTGTTAATCTAAATGACATCACCAACCATTCATATGATCCATATCTGGTTCGAAATGCCGTCAATATGATACTATCCTCTGCCACTCTTAGTTGATGGAATCCCGTTGCCAAGTCCAATTGGAAAAACACTCTGGCTCCACTCAACTAATCAAATAAGTCATCAATTCTCGACAAAGGATACTTATTCTTGATCGTCCTCTCATTTAGCTTATGATATTCGATACACATCCTTAACGACCCATCTGGTTTCTTCACAAGCACCGTGGTCACTCTCTATGGCGAACGCTTGGTCTAATAAAATTACTTCCGTCAAGATCCACTAGCTGCACCTTTAATTTCTTCATCTCTATTAGCGACATTCTTCTATGTGGTCTACTGACATGTTCAGCTCCTGGTACAAAGTCTATTCGAAATTCTACAGCTCGTTTCGATGGTAATCCAGTGACCGACTCAAATACATTTACAAATTCTCTTGCTACATGAACCTGACTAAGGTTGTCTCCTACCTCCAAGGCACTTAATAAAGCATAAAAACTCTTACTAAAATTCTCCATTGAGAAAATGATTCGGTTATGACTATCCAGGTGCCTCAACGGTAATTCCCGATCCCGGCAAAATATCCTAGCCTTATACTTAACCAACCACTCCATACCCAAAATGATCTTGAAATCTACGAAAACAAAAACATACAAACTACATGCAAACTTATGACCTAACAAATCAAGTTCTAACTGGTCACATCTCATCCCAAGAGTTGCATGCCCTCCTATTGGATTTGCAAACTTTAAGGAGGTAACAGGGTATGAGGTTCTATACATAACCTACCAACCAAATACAATGATATAAATGAGTGTGATGCATCGATATGAAAAGGTACTCTAATTGGTACGCTCTAAATCAAAAGTGTACCTTCCATCACAGTTTTCCCTTTCTTTGCGGCAGCAGGTTAAAAGAAGACAATGGTCCAATAGAAAACACTTTCCCCCTGTCCGCCCAGACTGGCTCTAGACACTGGTTCTTATAATGCCCAACTTGGTTGTAGTTGTAACGTTCACATTCTTCTTCTCTGCAGGCTTCTTTCCTTCACCAAATATGCACTGATTGGCATAATGGCCCTTCTTATCACACATATAACACATTAAATCGGCCTTCGCTTTCTTGGCAGCATCTCCTTTCTAGGCTCCTTTCCCCTTGAAGAATTTCCTTTTCTTTCCCTGATGGCCTTGGGACTCAAATGGTTTCTCTCTAACAGACACAGCAAATATCTCCTCATGGCAAATTGCTATCTCTACCACTACATGACAAGGCTCCCTAATATGAGTCATAGCCATTCTGCTAAGCTCTAGGCTCAATCCACTAATAAATCTTTCATTCTTTCTAACATCAATGTCAACCGAAGCATAGCCATATCGAGATAACTCATCAGACTTAGCAGCATACTCGATCACTGACATCTCTCCTTGCACAAGATCCATGAACTTCCTCATCAATGCCGACTTGGCAACCTCAGACAAGAACTTCTGCTCAAACCTTCTTCTAAAATCAGTCCATGCCAACTCTTCCTTTGAAACTCCGACTGTCACACTATTCCACCAGTGAAGCGCTATCCCTTGTAGCTGTCTAGATGCTAACTTTCTTTTCTCTCCATCATCCAAGCTTAATTTTGTAAAGATCTTTTCACAATTCATAATCTAGTTCTCAACTTCAACATCATCCTCTGTTCCATGAAAAGGCTTTCCCTCCAAACTGGTATAATCCTTTCTCAACGTGGCATAGTTATTATCAATTGGGACCACAGGATTGGCTCCTCCAATATTCACATCATTACCTCCAGCTACTCCTACCGCTTCTCCAGCTTGCATCATGTTGACAAAGAACTGATACATCATCCCTGTATCTAATGGTGGAGTTCCAGCACCTACATTGTCCCCTGCACTTGGATTACCATTAGCCTGTCGACCTTGGTTCCTTTTGGTATTAGGTCGCGTGTTACCATTTGCTGTGGTGCTTCCTCCACCTAGATTTTCTCTCCCTTTTCTTATTTTCATATCTTTTTTCTCATAAATTTGCAAACGATCCATAGTAAGATACAAAAGAACGGTCTAAGAGAGAGGGAAACACATACTTATATATATATATATATATATATATATATATATAGCAAATACAAGTACGTTACTACAACATTAACCTAAATCCTAATCTTATTGTTTGATTCATTAGGATTATGTTTGAAAACGCTTGGCTTATTTTATGTTTTATCATAAATCTATGCTTTGATACCAACTTGTAACATCCCCCTACTTGGGGGCCCAAAATTAATGGCTATGGATGTTGTAGTCATCCATAGTAATTAATCTTCGGTGACCAAATACGGCGGTGCTAGATACATTAATGCATATATCACAAGAATGTGGAAAAATTTAACAATTCACATGTTTCCACGTTCAAATCAAAATATTTCATGCTCATTGCATAATCCCAAAACGTTAACCACGTTCAGAAGAATATAATTATCACACATACGCCAAGAGAGACATATGAAGATAGCCCGTTGGTTGATCAGAGTATATAGCAAGGCTAATAAATCCGCCTTTACATCCAAATACACAACGGAAAAGAAAACTCTAAATAACTATCTGCCTCCCACATGCCTCTGGAGGCTTTATTCATCTAAGAAGACCAAAACACCCTAAACCTCAAACTACTTAAAATCAATTGAGTATCCGAGAGTTTTAGGGGAAAACAAAAACTTCGAGTCAGACATAATGCCAGGTATGAATAATAGTCTATCATCTCAAACCAAACAGATATCTAGTGACACCACGCCGCTTACCAGAGTAGGCTTTCCCCTCATTAGTATCCTAAAACCTACATAAAACTATATATTGTGCTCCTACATCCACAAAGGTTAAAAACATAGTATTTCAAAACATAATGATGATATGAAAAATAAGCAAAAATCCGGATTACCCATCACATTCAGTCCGACTATACGTCTTAATTTAAGTTTCTAGGATTACTGTTAATCTAATAGTTTCATGGGCTAACTAATAACCAGTTGAACATTTAAGGACTTTCTGTCCAATTATATAGTTTTCATAGGCTTACTATAAACTTGTCTATCTGACATTTTCATTTACACATAGTTTTCATAGGCTAAAATGAACATGCCTATCTGACATTTCCATTTACACATAGTTTTCATAGGCTAACTATGAACCTGTCTATCTGACATTTCCATCTACACATAGTTTTCATGGGCTAACTATGAACTTGTTTATCTGACATCCTCTCTTATACGTAGTTTTCATGGGCTAACTATTAACCTGTTGGCCTCTGCCAATATCATACAGTTTTCGTGGGCTTATTAGAAACCTATCAGCCCCTGCCAATATCTTTCCTTTATATTTTACTCATTCAGGAGTTTATTCAAATTATATTCATTACTGGTTAACCTAACTAGTTCTCCTGCCTTTTTTTCCAAAATACAGTTATGGGCCCATTATAAAGTGAATGTATTCATATTAGAAGAAACAATATAACAACATAGCAATACCACTTCTGCGGGTTTAATTTATCAAAGATAGATTCCTCTCAAACCATTATGAAAACTCTTTAAATGTAGCCATGATGTTTCCTTTAAAAAAGAGTTTCGATCATAAAGCCTTTCAATACCTTCGAAACCCAGCTTTTGAGTTCATTGGGTAATCTCCTTCGAATGCTCTTAAAAACATTTGGATCCTACCTTATATTACTTTAAATTCTACCTTTCGAAAATATAAAAATTGGTCGAAAAATAATAATTTTTCAACCACTTTGGAAGTATCTTCTTCGAAGGCAAAGAAAACCGTGCAAACATATTCGAAAGCAAAGAAAAACAATCCCTTTCGGAAATATAAAACTTTATTTTAGCCCTAACTTTTTATAGGCGTAGAATTAAAGTTTCTAACCTATTCCATCATGTTCAAATGATAATTTTCCATTCCGTAGAGTGGTCGTAGTAGAAAATTGAACTTACGGTTAGAAAATTATGCGATTTTAAATTTTTTAAAACAAAGCTATAGAAAACTGCTACAAAAGAGCTTCCGCAACGTTTACAACAGATGTCGAAAGGTAGTTTTTGACAAGGTCAAAAGGTTTAACGAAAACGCTGCAGAAAGGTCCAAAAATACTGCAGAAGATTCTATGATGAAAGATTTCTTAGGCGGAAGATTCTATGGCGAAAGGTTCATCAAAAACGCTGCAGAAAGCTGAAGAAATGCGGATGGTTCAATGAAGAAAGGTTTCTCAAGTGGAAGGTTTTGTGATGAAAGGTTCATCAAAAACGCTGTAGAAAGCTACAAAAATGCTGTGGAAGGTTCAATGATAAAAGATTTCTCAAGCGGAAGGTTTTGTGATGAAAGGTTCAGTGGCAGAGTCATAAATAACTTGAAAACTGCCACACTTATTTTTTATCTAATTCCAATTGATTATAAACATATTTTAGCAATTTTTTGGCAAATTTATATTCATTAAAGAGATTACTTTATAGAAAATCTGCTACAGATCAGAATTATTATTTCAGAAATTATTTTGAAAATAATTAATTAGATTAATATTTTAATATAAAGCGTTTTTAGCGTAGAAAATTCAAAATAAATCGAAATCACTTGGGAAAATCTCAAAAATTCATAAAAATTTTGAAATAATATTTTCTTCATATATAAAAATTTCAGGGCAGAATTCATTATTTTATTATTTTTAATAACTAAAACTCATAATAAATGCCATTTTCACCTTAGAAAACTCATAAAATATTCCTATTTACTCCGAAAATTACAAAATTAAAAACCCAATAAAAAATTATGTTTTACACAACATATCCAAAAAGCAAGCCGATTGGAGGTCATTTGCTAAGGTAGTTATTCTAAAACCCATCATTTTAATTCCTTAAAATATCCAATAAATCACCATAAATCATTATTCTATCTGAAAAATGATTATTAGATCCAAACATGATCAACATAGTAAAATACTTTCGGTTACTATCTATAAGCGAACCAAAATAAGTAAAAATGAGATGATTACACTATTATTCACCTTGGTTAATTAATTAGAGAATGAGATAATTTCCTAGCTTTAATTTCTTAGCTTTTATCTTCAATTTTCTATTCTTCCTTGTGCTTTTAATGGCCGATCGAAATATAGTGAGGAGTTATGAACGAGACAGTAAAAGTTTATTAAGGCGGAGGGAGAGATTTATAAGAAATGTAGCCTCATTTCCTAGTTTACCCCTTAGGAAATTCCACCTTTTTAATTTAGTTAGGTCTAATTCTAGTTCATTCATTAAGACACAATCATTGGATTTTATTAATCTCGTCTTCCTACTCACTCACATTATTCTATTTAATTTATCTAATTAAATATCCTGAATAATGTTAAACAATGATTAGGGGTGTTACACACTTACTCTCTTGAATTACAGTATCCCTCTCCTTTGTCAATTGCTTGATTCTTGTGTCATGTTTCATTAACATCCTATCATAATCATCCTTTTTCGACTTGAAGGAAAGGATCTCTTAGTAATTGTTACGGTTTATGTTTGCCAGTTGCTTACATAGTTTCTCCTATCCTTCAGCTTGATCCAGATCGCTCTGAATCATCTGGAGATGGCCATATAAGAATCGTTAGGGATCTGAAGTAGGTCACAATCAAACTCAACCCTCTTAAGAAACCATCTAAGGAGCATGGCTTCAAGCTTATAAGGACCGAATGGGAGAATATAAGCTACCTCCTCTAGGGGCATAAAGAACCAGAACTAGGCACTACGTGAATTGACGGAGCCTGGGTTGATGGAAAGACTTGAACCGTATAAGTCGTAACTTCAATTCCAATAGAGACTAGAGCTGGGAAAATGTTTGGTGCTCGGAAGGATGAGAATCAAGATCTAGCTTCGATTTCTTAGATTGCTCTTTTTGGTCATTGGCAATTTTCCTTTTCTCATAACCACTTCTGTAAACTCTATCTCGGGCCTTGTTATCCCGACGATGATTTTCATCTTTCAAACCTTTCCACCTATTCCATTCTTCCTAAATTTCTCGAGGATGATGGCGGCTTGAAGTCTGTTTTGAATAGCGTTGTATGTAAGTAAATTGTTCATGGTCCTTATAAATCCACAACCTCCCATAGTACCTAATAAAAAAAGAATAAAGAACATTAACAATAGAAAATGAACTCAAATAATTCATATGTAAGTGTACATAACCCTAAATGAAATGTGCAACGTGTCGTAGGCGGCCTAAAAGGACTTCCCAAACTTGATCGGGAAGCGACTACGGTGGGAGTTTGGCTAACTCTGGATACTGCATGATAGGGGTGAGAAGACAATCCCTGGAACTCAAAATCATCTCCCAAGAGTTCATCGATGCCTACATAAATGTTGCTTAAATCACTAAAGTTGATATCGGTTTCCTTATGCAGAGAACCACAAAGTCATTTGACTGCTGGTGGAATATCTTTAGCAATATCTCTTGGGAAGAAGAATCCGAGAGAATAGGGCACATTTTTGGAGTTTTGTCGCATGATTCGAAGTTTCCTTCATTGGAACTTGCATTAAATTCCTCATCATTAGAGGAGGAATCTAGCTACTACTATTTTCAATTTCACCCTCCTTTTTTGTGATCACAATAGCCTTATTTTCATGCTGCTTGAACTCCTCTTCCCCCTCCTTTGGGATTAGGGGAATCCTTATCGAGCAACTGGCTCCCATCGTAGTGCCTTTTCCTTCATGAATTTATTCAGTTGATCCACTGAATGGATCTTCTTCTTTTGGTAGATCACCCTCTTTGAAGTCGTGCGATGAAGAAGTGGAGTATGTTCCAATCCTAGAATGGGAAGGAGATGAAACTTCATTGGCGATGGAAGATCTACCAAGATGCAATAACCCCATACCGAAGAAAATTCTCATCTGTTAGCAATGACTTGAACGATCTCTCTCTAGAATCTATGGCCTTTAGAGTATAGGTGATAGGATCAAGTGATGGATATGTTTTTGGCCTCGGAATATGTGACGACCCAGAAATTTTAAACATTTGAAAAAGAAATAATTAAATTGATTTTAAATATTGAAAGATATTTTTAACTTGAATTTCGAATATCTCTATGAATTTGGCAATTAAATTATTCAATTTAATAATGTGAAGTTGGGTAAAAGTTTGTATCTTCAATTTTAAGCTGATTAAAAATAATTTAAAGGCTTAGAAAATCTATATTGATAATACTGAAGATAATGGAAGTGTTAAAATTTGAAATGTTTGTTCAGTTTTGAAATTATATCATTTAAATCGATATTTAAAAAGAGCCTTCTGAGGCACGATCTCGGAATTTGACGACACCAGTTCCATTGGATCCGTAATATTGTATTATTATCGGATTTTAATTTTTGTAGTGTTTGGAGTGATCGTTTGGCTGTACGATAAGCAAAGGCGCTGAAAATTAAATCGAAATTTAAACTAATAACTGGGTTTGAAAAGCTATCTTCCCCATACGATCGAATTTGGCCTCGGAAAATTTTCCATTGCGTTCCGAATAGGGGTTTAACATTATAAACACCTGGCGGCACATCTCAATTGGAGATCGAGATTTTGAATTGCGAAATTGAACGATTTAAATTTAAATTTGAATTTGAATTTTGTATACATATATATATATATATATATATATATATATATATATATTTGTATATTTAATATAATATTATTTCCCAAGAGGAACTACACGTTTCAACATTTCAAGCACTTGGCACCCTTGTTTTTTTTCGACAACCACGTGTTCGTTTTAAAAATCAAAGCCGGAAGAGAGAAAAAATAAACAAAACGAAATATTTTTCTCGTTCAAAAAATTAATAGAGCTTCAAAAGAAAACAATGGTCGTGCTCTTCATTTCAGAATTCAGTCGAAAACAAAATGAAAAAAATCAAAAATCAATGGCCGAACGAAATCAAGTTAAAACCCATTCTCCATCTCCTTTCGTTCCAGTTCAAAACAAATCAAAAATCGAAATCTCGATCTCGAGTTCGTGATGGGCACCACCGTATTCCTGTTCGTCAACAATGGAGGAGCCTCGTTTGAAAAATCATCTTGGGATCTCAATCAAAGACGTTTCATCACTGTTGTAATTCCAATCGAGTGGGGTAAATCGCATGTTGTTCTCGCGCTAGTAGGGTGTCGAGGCTGAGGCGAAGTACTATGGGCAAAGTCGGCAATGTTTGGGTTTTGGCGAGGACTGTTCGTGGTTGCGAGTGTGAAATTCACGTGCGATGAGCGATCATGGCGTCAAAGGAGGGAAGTACTCGTGTGGTGGCCGTAGTCGAAGCTAGGGTTAGTGGGACGCGACCGGGCGCAAACTGCGATAGTGCAGCATAGCTCGGTGATCGGCGACGGTAGGGTTCCAGTGAGGTATTTGCATGTTTTTTTCTTTTGATTTAAATTTATTTAAAATAATAAACTCATTTAATTATTTCAGTTACTAAAAATAATATATTAAAGGAAATTTAGTTTTAAATTTAATTTTAGTTAAATAAATTTATTAAAAGAAATTTGTTTAAACTTTAATTCTTTGTTGAAAAAATTAAATCATTAGTTTAAAATTTAGAATATTAGTTGAATTAAAATTTTAAAATGGTAATTGAGTTGTTCGATTTATTTCGAATATTCATGAAATCGTAAAAATTGTTTATACAAGGTCAAAATCTTAAAGGAAGCAAGTTAGTTTGGATGGATTGCAAAATAAAAAGCAAAGGT
The DNA here is from genome assembly GCA_030765085.1 of Allium cepa. Taxonomy (NCBI): domain Eukaryota; kingdom Viridiplantae; phylum Streptophyta; class Magnoliopsida; order Asparagales; family Amaryllidaceae; genus Allium; species Allium cepa. The sequence goes on along the minus strand of CM060935.1, from coordinate 444,296,895 downwards.
GAGATCTTCTCATTCAATCAGATTTTTCTGATTTAATTTTAAATAGTTAAATTTAAACTTGTTGATTGTGTGCTTGGACGATAAATTATTATCAATGAATTGAATTAGACCCTATGCGCCGCATAATAGCGGATGATATTATATTAAACCCATATACCGCGATATTCCACCTCGAAGTGGAATTGGTATTGTATATGTATTTAGCGTGATTGATTTCCTGCATTATATAGCGGATGAGACCCTATGCGCCGCATAATAGCGGATGCTATTTTATAAATCCCTTATACCGCTATATTCCACCTCGAAGTGGAATTGGTATTTAATTGTTGTGCTAACATCTGTGGATGCAGGGAAACAGGTTGGAGGGATCCAACTGGATTCCTCAAATATTTGAATTTTTTTAAAGGCTGTATCTTGTTTTATTTATAATCTCTGTGTGATTATATTTGTGATTGAAACCGTTGACGGCTATAGTTTAGGCGAATATATTTTTGGTATCGTAGGATACCAGAAATATTAAATTTATTTTAGGGAATTAAATAAATTTAAAAGAAGGAATTTTAAAGGGATAAAGTTTTATTTTTGAATCCTATTGAATTATTCGAAAATATCGAAATAAGATTTTAATAAACGGGTTTTGAGTAATATTGTTTAATAGCTAAAGAATTTATTTCAAAATTCGAATTTTAAATAGTTTGGAAGAGACAAAGGAATTTATTTTAAAAATAAATTCGGAAATTGATTTAATGTTTTAAAATAAATCTTTGGGAAATCAATATGAAAATTGATTTAGTGTTTGAAATAAATTTAGAAATCAATTTGGAATTTGATTTGGTATTTAAAATAAAATTGGAAATCAATTTGGAAATTGATTTGGTGCTTGGAAATGGATTTTTCGAAATCAGTTTGAAAATCATATATCAGTGGATATTTGAAAATCTAAATCCACAATCGGAAATTAAAAAAGAAATAGAAATTTGTTTTTAAAAAAAATACCGGTTTATTTCTAAATTATGGAAAGAAATTTACGAATTGAAATTTAAATTGAGACAAATCAAGAAGAATTTATTTATTGATTTAAAAGGGTCCATTTTGAAATGGAAGGTGTATTTTTCCTCGAAAGCCGAGTATGTTTTTAAAATAGTTTTGAAATATAGATTAAAGGTTCTAAAGTTGATTTTAAAAGGATGTCTTGGAGAAATTATTTTCTTAAGTTGTTTTGAAAATCTTTAAAGTAAAGATTTGTTTAATTAATTATCGAAGTGATTATTTAAAGTTTTAGTCAATATTTGATTAGAAAATGGTTAATTAAATAATTACACTCTATCTAATAATTTTATTTTAAAATTATTTTGGACTTAAGTTTATATGAAATATTAGTATAATATTTTCATAACTAATATTTAAGCATGTGTTTTAAAATAGTTTTATTTTTAATGTTTCCAAGTATATTTTGGAAAAATATTTTAAATTATGTTTATTAAAGTATTTGAACTCGGCAAATTTTCAGTGGAATTAAATAAATATTTGGAAATTTATTCCAAGTGTGAAAAGTGAACTGAAGTTTGTTTTCAAAGGATTGAAAGGTGAAAAGTGATTTGAAATTTGTTTTCAAATAGTTGAAGTGTTAAGATTATATCTTGCAAAGATATTTTGAAAATAATTTGGGAGAAAATTGTTTAAATCCGGTGATTTTTGTAAATGTTGATTGATAGTTAATAACCGACTATCAATATCGGCCTTTAAAAGGCGTTTGTATTTCGATGCGACCGGGGTCGGATTCCAAATGGATATTCGAAAACCACATGAAACCTTTGTGATTGTGATGGATCTTTTATTTAAAAGATCAAAGTGGAAATTTTTTGTGATTTGGTTGAAATCTGAATGAACACTTATTTTTAAAAAAATAAGTGCTCAATTGGCCGGGAGAGGACTTTGTGTCATAAAACCCATTCCGAATAATGGTACAACGAAATAGGATTGCATTTGAATACGGTGTTGAAGACCAGCTATTTCCGAAAACGAAAGGATTATCTGTCGAATGTCTCTGCACGGGGTTGCTCCGGTATAGAGATTTTATCACCCTTTGTGATGGGGATTCCGGACATGCTTAGTGAATATCCGGATTGCAAGGGCTTCTTTTGAAGTGCCTTCGGTTCCATTCGATTCCGGAACGGACTTGTATGGATGTAAGTATGACGTTACATTTTGAGATGTAAAGCCGGTTTCTATCAAATACATTTCTGTTGTTGGCGGAGAATTTATCCTCATAGATTAACACCCTTCTCTGAGACGTACGAGCTCAGAGGTTATGTAGTTGATGGTTACTAGTGATACATTCCCAAATTGGTAATGTGGCATACAAAGTGCTGCTGATCATTTGTTGATCGAAGCATGGCTTTGTGGAAAAGCGTAGCTTTGTGGACGAGACTTCGTCGGACCTCAAACCCCGAAAATGGTCGAAACAGGAAGGATGCGACAAGGTTATTTGGGAATAGCGCCCCTTGAGGTTATGTCATTTCCCTCTGGAAAAGGGTTGTATCATGGTATGGAGACAAGATATTTAACCTATGTGCTTGCTGCAAATTTATTATACTTTGTGGTTGTTGCTTTGTGGTTGAGGATCCTCGGATAAAGGTCGCAAACGACCAGGTGATGGCATACTCATGTTGTAGTTACCTAGTTATAGAGGTAACCCGGCCTTGTGTTGGCAGAGAGATGGTTAAGTTCTCGGCGCGCCCCTCCACAGGTGTACCCATGTGGCATAGGAAGTTCCTTAGCCTGGCCATTTGTTGAAAATCCAAAGAAACAATATGAGCCCTTTACGATTGCGATTGTATAACCTGCCTCCTCAGGAGGTAGCTATAATAGGCATAATATAATGGTACCTATGCTGGCTAAAATTAATATTATACTTTCGAAAGGTTTACTGCACCATGCACTAATAATAATATTATGAAAAAGGATTTTGCGTATCAAGCATGTTTGACTATCATAAGGAGAAATTTCCTCCAATTGTGCGCTTGCATTGTGTATGTGCAGGGAGGCCTTGTGGTAGTTTCATGTTCCAAAGGCATAGTGAATTTCTTTTCCTTTCTTTGTGAAAATAACTATTTTTAAGATCTCACACCAGTCCCATGACTGACCTGGAGCTTATTGTTCCCTTTCTAAACTTTGGGTGCCCATAATTTTCCACACGGGCAACCTAGAGTCAAGTATCATTATTCTAGAGAGAAGTTAGAAAAGAAATGCTGTGGAGATTTGGAGGCAAGCTAGATGGCGAGACGTATCACTTATAATATATAGTGTTCGCTGCGTAGGAGTTGGTGCAAGTCAGTTTTCATTCGGTCAAGTTAAATGCCAGTGTTGTATTGTATCGTTGTAAACTCTGATAATGTGATGTATATAAAACTGATATAGTTCTTTGTTTTAAAGATATTCATTTATCTATTATATGTTGTTTCGCTGTGAAATGTGAGATTCTGTTATTGTTTTATGTTTCTTATTCTATCTTCTTCTTCTTTAACCCTAACGGTTTGGTTTTTTGGCATTCGACTGTGTGGCATTTGATACAACGGACGTCTTGATGTCGACTTTCGAAAGATGAAAAATTTGGTCGTTAAAGAATAACTACAAGGGGTATTCAGTCTTTTAAAAATCCCACATTATCGCATTAAACCTCAATGAGTAAAAAAGAAGACTTACCCCCTGCTTTCCAAAGGCGATTAAACCCTCAGGACACCAAATGAAAAAAATATTGGGTCATCAACTAGGACAAATTACTTTGAAGCTGCAACAAAATTTTGCGATTTATTTGAGCCTCGATGATCAGAAGAGACCGACATTCGTCTCTCTTCTTGAATGATAAGAAATATCACATTTCACCAAAGCTTGGGGCACAATTGAATGTTCGCATAATCAAAACGTGAAGACAAGTCAATATCACATATCTGTTGGGCATAAGTAAAATCGAGCAATTCCCAAGTTCAGAAGAGTCTCTCTCTAGAAATGAATGAAGTGGAGCATTGCTACATTCAAGTACTTACACCGATTGAAGGCAAGGTGGCATGTCTGCAAACTCGCTTTTTAATAGAAGGCATACGTCATCATCTAGAATGCCATGCTTCAAACAAATGTTATGCGAAATGTAACATTCCTGTTTTTAAATCAAATTTAAATTGGTAATTAATTTAATTTTTGAAATTAAATTGTGAATTAATTTGGTATTTTTCCAAATTTAAATAGATATTTGTTTGTTTACTAATATAAATGTATATAAATATGATTTTAAACAGAATTTCTAATTGGAAATTCAGAAATAAATATTTTGAACATATATTAATTATAAATTTGATTTGGAAACTCTGTTTTAAAATTTATAGAAATTTGTTTTCTAATATATATTAAACATATGTAATATATATATTTTGAAAGTTATATTGGAGTTCAATAAAGTAAATTTTCAAAAGATATTTGAAAGTTAAAATTTTATTTTATACAGATCATTCTAAAAAGTTGTTTAAAGTTAAATTTATATTTTAAAAACTTATATATATATATATATATATATGTGTGTGTGTGTGTGTATGTATGTGTGTGTTTATTTATTTAGTATAATTAGATTTCAAACTCATTTCCACATAAAATTATAAATATATAAAATGTATGAATATAAAGACAAGAATAAATAGGAAAGATATGAAACATAATTTATAATAACATAAGGTTTAAAATGAAATTTATCAATTAAGTAAAGTTTAGGATTTAAACACAATTTTAATTGCATATGACATTTGTAAAACAATAAAACTATGTAATTAACAAATGTAATCTTCTTAACTAAAGAATTAAACAAGTGGAAGACATGAAGAGAAAATTAAACAAGTGTCATGTGTGATTTTATTTTTCTTTTTATTTTTGAAATTAATGAAAAAAAGAGAGACCAAGTTCTCCTCTTTCCCTCATTTTCTTTTGATCCATTCAAAACTAAAAACCAGAATCATCTTAAACATCAAAACCAGATCAAAAATAAAAGAAAATGAAAATCAAAAACCAAAAATAAAAAGATGATCAAACCTAAGAAATGCAATGGAAAGAATTTAAAATCAAAATCCGAAAGCAAGATTCAGATTCATGTTGCTTGAAGTAATGCAAAGAAAATAGGGATTCAATCAAATCAAATGCGAGTTCAAAATGTAAGAATTCAAATCAGATTCAAGTCAAGAACCTGGAAGACAGTTTTCAAACCAAATTCAAAATCCAAATATTTGTCTTCAACTTCAACCTAAGGATTTAAGGTTCAACTCAAACAAAACCCTGATGCAAAGTAAAAGTAAAGCTCAAGTTTCAATTCAATAACAATTTTAAAGTCAAAACAAAATCAAGTATCAGAGCAAACTCAGGTTTCCAGGTTTCAGAGTCAAAAGTTCCTCTCTGCTCAAAATAAAGGTGAGCAAATCTATCTATAAAAACTTGAATCTGGGTTATGCTTTGTTTCTGTGAAGTGAAATTGTATTGTATGAATATAAATTTGATTGTATGCTTGATGTATTCAAAGATATATGGGTATGCATGTATGAGTACAGGCATATTCACCCTGTTAAAAGATATACAGACTTATGATAGGATTAAAATTAAATTCCACTTCTTTTAATCCTTTTTAGAATTTGAGATTTAAACAAAAGTGATTAGATTAACCAGATCTTAGTTTTAAAAAAACTGTTAAGCATAGTTCATAAGTAATTTTAACCGGGAAGTATGAATTACAGTAAAAACTCAAAAGTATGACAAAATTTGACTTTAAAGATTTATTGTTTCACTTATGTAATCTACTTTGAAATTAAAATTTATGATTTTTAAGATCAACTTCATGATTTTCAAATCACTAATCGTTGAGGAATCTTATGTTGACCGGAGATGGGAATTTGGTCAAATTCTGGTGATCTACGGCAAACTATAGGTCGTGATTCTTGGTGAAGTTAGCTGGAGCATCGATGAACTTAGGAAAAATATGCATTTAATTTATAAAATGCTGTGGCGATAGGAATTCGTCGATCTAGAGATTTATGGGCTGTTTGTATGTCGAAGTTTAAAGGGTTGTTGTGCCATTGACGAGGCATCGGAAGCTATCGCATGAAGGGGGATAGGAGCGTAGGAGTGTGGTGCTTCTTTGGGATGAGTGCCGTGGGTTCCAGTTGCCACGATCATCGTCGGTAGAGGATTTTAGTTGTCTGGGTTGATTCCAGTTTGGGGTCGAACAACTCGATTTCGTTTGGCTACTGTTTTGGTTGAACTGAGTGGTCGATCGTGACGAGTTGATCGTGGTCGACTTGTGAGCGGTCGCGACAGTGACTGGAGGCGATCGAGGCGATGGTGTATGTGCACCGTGTGTCACTTGTATCTGATGAAGTCTAGGTGGTTGTAATGTTGGGAAGAAGAAGGTTCCTCGAAGAGGTACTCGGGTTGTAGGTTGGTTGACTCGATTTTAAACTCGAGTAAATTTTGTGTGTTAGCCTACAAGGTTTTAACTTTAAAAAAAATCTAAGTTTCTAAAAAAAATGGGAAGAAGAGGAAGAAACTCGGGGATATACCTAAGTGGCCTTTGGGTTTGACTCGAAGCAATGTGTTGAGTAGTTTTAAAAGATTTTTGAAAAAACATGGTTTTTGAAATTTAAAATTAAAATTAGTTTAAACCTTTTTATATAAATTCCTTTGTATAATAAATATTTTCTCTAACATTTTGTTAAGAAGTTTTGAAAATTTGTTTAATTTAAATTTTGTTAAGTAAAGTTTAAATTAATTATAATTTTGAGTTAGTAATGAAATTTTAAGATTTTTATAAAAGTAAGTTTTTAAATTTAACGTGAAATTAGTTTTAAAAAATTATTATTTGATAATGTTTAAAACATTTTAAGGAAGTTATGTTTTGATAACTTTAATTTATCAAGTTAAATGATTATTTTATTTTAAAACTTAATTAATGAGTTAATTAAGTAAAGATTAATTATAAAGATAAAAGGGTTTAAATATTTTAATGGTAATTAAGGCATTTATAAGATAATGTTTTATCTTAATATAATTAAGGTTTTAATGTCTTGTTGTTAATTAAATTAATTAAAGGAAATTAAGTATAATTAATTAATTTAAATTAATTAAGAAATTAATTAAGAGTAATTAATTGATTTAATTAATAAATAATTAAGGATTTAAAAGATAATTAATTTAAGGTTTATTTAATTTGTAATTAAAGATCATTAATTAGATAATTAAAGATTATTGATTAATGACTAGAGATTAATTAATTAAGTAATTAAGTGTAATTAAGAATTAATTAATTAATTAAGATTGATTAATCAAGTGATTAGTGAGTAGCTAATTAAGTAATTAGAGGTTAATTAACTAGAAATTAAAAAATACTTAATTTGTAATTAAGTTTTATTAATTAATAATTAGGTTTTATTAATTAATTGTAACAGCCCAAATTTTTAACAAGTATTTTTCACTTGTATTTTAAAAACTTTGGGGTTTATTATATAAAAATCTAAATTTTAAAGTGATTAAAAATAAAAATAAAAACAATTGACCAAATTTTTAATTAAATAATAAGATCTCTGAAATTTTGACATGGTTAAGAATTAACTTTGATTTGGAAATTTGGGTTTTTGTCGAAGATGGTAAACAACTTAATTTCTAGCAAAATCAAATTTTAATTAAGAAAACATTAATAGCTTAGGTGGTTAAGACATCTGCGCTGTTCACGACAAGTCACGAGTTCGAGTCTCAGCACGGTTAGAATTTCGAATTTTTTTTAGTGTATAAATGAACTGGGTAATTACGCGTTAAAAAGGGCGCCTAAATTTAGGGAATAAATACCGTATATATATATATATATATATATATATATATATATATAAAAGATTTTATATAAGAAAACGTATAGAATTTTAATCCGTTATTTCGGTATATTTTGGGCATAAAATATTATGGCTATGGTACACATTCTTAAAAATATGACCTTAGTGTAAATGAGTAAATTTATCAGTGGCATGTGTTTTAGAGGGAAGGAATATTCTAGCATTCAAATCAAATATGTTGCCTCTAAATTCAACGCATTACTTTAAAAATTTGATTTCCATAGATTTTTTTCCATTCAACAAAATTTATTTCTTGCATTTTTTAAAACACAATTTTCTCCTAAATCTCAGTCATGCGCAGTATCCATTCTCCTATCTGTTTGCGTATTTCATATGCGTTTTTCTCTTTACTCATATCTCTTACGTTATTTTTCTCTTTCCAGTAAAATTTACTTCCCAATTTATATATATATTTTAATTTGATCAAATCATTTCCAAAATGCTAAATAATAAATGAAAGTTTCATTTTGTTTAAGGATAACTCTAAATGGGAATTTTAATAATAATTTTTTTTTTGGATTATATACTTGCTTTAAAAATTTGTAATATTTGGTCCATTTGGATAATAAATCGCCTTTTTATGGTAATAAGGATCAGAGAGAGATGTAACCAAAGTTTTATCTTTTTAATTTAGTAATAAATGTTAAGAATTTATAGCATATTAATAAACTGATAATTTCGAATTTAAAAAGGGCACGCATTGTAATGGTATAAGTAACGTATAAACGTATAAATTAAAAATGTTATTTTTGCATAAATTTTTGGGCGTATGGTAATGCGTCAGTTTGGCGTATTTAAAAAAAATATATTTCTATATCTATATGGATTAATAAAACCAGTTAGGAGATTTCCAACCAAAACGTATTGATTTCGTGCCTATCCGTTTCTCTAAAATCATGCACTGATTTAAGGAGATTCCCACTACCAATATTGTTTTCAAAATCGTGCTTCCCTTTCCCGCAAATATCATCTGGAAAGAAATCAAACTTGCTTTCCTTGCGCGTGACATATCAGTGAAATTTATTTCCTTTAACATCTTTGTCATTTGCCTCTTTATAAAGATTTGATTTAAAAACTTTCACAAATAAATTTTATTCCACTTGCCATTCATTCCTCTCAATCAAATATAATTGCTTGCCTTCTAAAATTCAATCAATCAGAAAATTAAATTTCTTACCATTTTCTCTCCGTGACATAAATCAACGCATGCATTCAAATCTGTCCTTGAAGTAGCATCCAAAGCAAATTAATACTTGCTGATTCTTTGTATATAAATCTCTCAGACTATATAAATCACGCAACTATTAATTGGGGAGAGAATAAAAAGAGATAACGTTGAAATCAAATTTTCCATATATCTGGCAGTAAATCACGCATATATCATCAGAGAGAAAATCAATTTGCCTTCCTTTGCGAGTGACATAAAATTTTATTCTTTTAACATTTTTGGCATTTGCCTCTTACCATTTATTTCTTGCGCATGTCCATGTATTCATTTTTAATTCACGCATCAGAATGAATGCATTAAATCAAGAATTTTCGTATAACTTGGAATGGTTCAAATTCTTTCCTCTCTGCATTTAAAATCACTCAGACTTATCCATTCGAATGAAAGAAAATTGGCAATATTAATCACGTATAAGTTATCTTCCATCAGTGTTTGCCGTTTCTTCTCTGCATTTAAACCTTGCTAATCAAACAATGCAAGCCTTATCCATTCAAATCTGGCAATATAAATCGCGCATATTTTCTAGAAATCAAACTAAAGAAAACTGGAAAGAAATCACACATATTTTTTTCGATTGCCTTTTCCTTAAATTTCGCAAGTTGTTTATCTATATATATACACCATACTCAGTTACAAAATTCCACTATCTTCTCTCTGTTTCTTCTCGTGAGCTTGCATACAATCAGGTAATATTTCTATTCCTCTTCTTCTTTTGTATTCTCTTTGTTTTCTTTCTCCCTCCCTTATATTTTTGTTTTCCTTCTTCAGTTTTTTTCCTTTTCTTTTTCACCTTGCTCGGCTACTTCACACTCCATATTTCAGCCGTCTTTGACTAAGTACATGCTTTTCTTTTCCCCCTGATAGTGTTGCCATGTTTTGCCGTGCATATCATATAGGAAGTCAAGCTTAGTTGCATTCTGTAGAGATTTCATGCGTGTGTGCCTGTAGTTGATATAGGTTGTTATAGCCATAATGAAAAAAAAGAAAAAAAAAAGAAGAAAGACCATCGACGAGCATAACCCTGTAATATCATTGAGTAGAACTGATAGAAGGCTTTCCAAATTTGAAAGAAGACATAGAATGTCAAAATGGGACGTGTTTTGCAAGGCATGGTTCATAAAATGGCAAAAGAATATAAAGAGTTTCAGTTGAAGGCCTGCAATGCTTTGAAGCATATAGTTGCGTGGGATAGTTGCATCTATGCATGGAGATATTGGACGTGTTATCTGAAAACTGAAGGGGAGGCGTGACTATAGGGGAAAGGACTTTAAAAATATGAAGATGTTATGATGTGTGCATGTTTTGATTTGGAGTTTGGCAGAGACGTGTTTATCTAGGAAGAGACGCAAGTTTTGCATAAAATTCATATTTTCAAACTAGATAAGTAGGACATGCCGTTGGAAAAATTTATATATATAATAATAATAAATAGCATTGCCAAGCCTATGAAGTTGGGGTCGGGATGTGGGGTGAGGCAGTCGAGCAAAAGCTGAACCAAAATTTCTTTTACTCTATTCGTTCCAATTTTCTCAAAATTTTTGCTTTGACCATAATTTTTAAAGTCACGTATTCGGTATTTGGATCTTGAATCTAGGCGTGACATCCGGGGAAAATTTGATCGTTACCCGCTGTGCGATTCTTTTTCGGGGGATTTTCATTTTGAATCAAAATTTCTGCAGCTTTAAGGTGAGTATTTCTCACCAGACAAACATACTTATATTTCTATGAATTATCGCAAGTGTATTTGTAAATTATTTATTAAATGTCATCTGTCAGTAATATAACGTATGATGTAAACCCCATTTAAATTGACACCTCATCAGTTGTTATCTGTTGTAATTTTATTGCAGTTATATTATTTAATGTTTATTTACTGTTAAATCATCACTGCAAGTTCCCTGTAAATTGAGATCGTTATAGGCTAAAATGATAGGTCTGAACGATAATTATGATCCATCTATTTATTTAATTGATTAAGATTTTATTTGTTAACTTGGGATTATGGGTTTGAAATGATAGAACCCGGGGTTTTGAAAATTGCGGATTGAAATGATATAAATCCGTATCACTTGACCTAGGCTAGAAAACTATATACAGACCCGTGGTTTCTATAATATTTTTCTGAAATATTTTAAAATTATTTTTGTGACGCCCCACCTCTATACCCACGCTAGCCAAGAACATTACGGTGAATGCTGTCAACTAGCACGGAGAATAAGGCTGTTGAGGAGCGACCATCCGTGTAATTGCTTTGTGTGAGCATCGATATGTCAGATAGTATAGCATGCAATTCTTTTCAAGTGGAAATCCGACATGCCGACACAAACTCAAAGCTACTATACAGTGGCTATAATATCTTCGGAAACGAATATAGAAGTAAACATAACATAAATCAGTCATAGAAAATTCATATCACAAAGGCGGAAGTAGATATGAATATAACACATGAAAGTGTACATCAGAGTAGTGGTCAACAAGATCCACAACATCACAAAAGAATAGATACAAGTGCTAGACAATAGAATAAGTATACATCATAGAGTCTGTATCTCAAATGTATACAACAAAAGCTACTAAACTTAAGTAGTTAGCCAAAAGATCAGATGAAAGTCCGATAAGGAGTCAAGCAGGAGTACCTATAATATCTCAGTCTGACCCGAGTATTATTTAAGAAGAAAATAATAAACGGATCAGTCTAGCTATAAATATCAGATGAAGTGATATATAATAAGAGATATGACATAAACATATAATAATCACAATGCCAAGCTGTGATAAATAAGTAATTGAAAATCAACAAGAGATTAATCAATATCACAATAATCTACTCAAGATAAAAAGGAATGTCATACTCCTAATTTCATTCACCAAGCCACAATAAATGACATATATATCCATGCCCATCGTAAAAGTTGGTGAAACATAAATTCCAGAAATCAACACACGAAATCCAGAAATCACAATAAAAAGGATGGCCAATCCCCAATCAAACTGGACATCGACGCACCTAGAAAGACACGCCCCATGTACAGTCGAACATCGACGCACCTAGAAAGATACGCCCCATGCTCTAGCATCGACGCACCTAGAAAGATACGCCCCATGTAATGTCGAATATCGACGCACCTAGAAAGATACGCCCCATGCTCTAGCATCGACGCACCTAGAAAGATACGCCCCATGCATACATAAACATCGATGCACCTAGAAAGATACACCCCATGTAATGTCGAACATCGACACACCTAGAAAGATACGCCCCATGTAATGTCGAACATCGACGCACCTAGAAAGATACGCCCCATGCTCTAGCATCGACGCACCTAGAAAGATACGCCCCATGCATACATAAACATCGATGCACCTAGAAAGATACACCCCATATATAAATAAACATCAATGCACCTAGAAAGGTACACCCCATGCATAATAAAACATTGACGCACCTAAAAAGGTACGACCCATGTGAGAAATGAGACGAAGCTCAATAAAATGAGGAACAGTCCTCCACATAAACAAAGAGACATCGCACATGGCTAGTCTAAACCACAAAGATGATCGTCAGAATCAACGAGAAGTGTCAATTATAATAAGCTAGTAAATATATGAGCTTAGCTTCATGTCCCATAACCACTAGCTTAACTTAAATATTTACGAACAAATTGTAGATCTCCACTAGATAATTGTCACAAGAGATTCAATCGAACAAGTCCAAGAATTAACCGACGAAGTAAACGCAAGCGTTTCATACCACTTGTTTTACTAAGTCGTTTAATTAGATTTCTCATACGAGTGAGGTAAAGGCTTATATATACTAATAGACTGGGAAACGGTTTAAGAAAACGAGCTTTGTAATAAAATAGTGTTGAAATCATTTAAAGAAAGGGTTTTGATATTTACTACTAGTATAGAAAACCTTTATATTTTTAAAGTGACAAATCACAAAGAAGATTGTAGGAACAATCAGTCACTAAGATTCACATTCGAAAACGTGAATAAAATCCAATGAAATCGATACCGAATCCATCGAAATGGATATTCCAAAAATTCCCAAAGAAATAAGTCATCAAAGTCGATAATAAATGACAACAACAAAAGGGAGACAACACGAATCGATTAAAGTTGGATATTCAAACGAATTAGCAATATAGGCTAATCTGGCAAAAATCATCAGGCCGGTCGACCAGACTCCCTGAGTCGGTCGACCGAACCAAAGGCTGGAAAGCTCTCGGGACAGCAGGTCGGTCGACCGGGCTCCCTGAGTCGGTCGACCGAACCTTAAAACAGAAAGTGCTTATGCACTTGGAAGCAGGTCGGTCGACCGGACCAGAGGTGTCGGTCGGCCGAGCCTGTTTCCAGCTTCATCCATGCCTATTACAAATGAGGTTCAATCTTGGCCAAAATTGCATTCGCACGAGCAACGGCGCTAAGGGTGTATGTCAATCGACTACCCGGCCCTATAAGCTCCTCGATGCATCACCAAAAACATGTTCAAACATCAAAGTTAGGATTTTTAACGAATTGAACTCAAAACACTAAAAATTGAAATATTCACAAAAGCAATCCAAATCAAAATCAAATGCACATGAATAAGTGTTAGGAATTCATACCTAACAATAGAAGAGAATTATAAGCATAGATGTGAGATTAAAAATCTCACCTTTGAACCCAAACGAATGAAGAAGATGCTATGAAGCAATGGCAAGAACAAGCACTCTTCAATTCCAACTCAACAAGATTGAATCTAAGCTTAAAGGAGAAACATTTCCTAAATTAGGTTTAGGAAATTTCTGAAATTGAATGGAGAAAGAGTTGGAGAAGATGAAGGAGATGCTTATCAATGGGTTCGCTTTGAATTTGAAGCAAGAACTTGAGCTAGCAAGAGGAACTAGGGCTTGGAGTTTTAATTTCCACTTCCACTCTCCATTAACATAAAAGCTTGAGTATTAGGAAAATAGAAAAGAAGTGAATGAAGAGGAGAGGGTTGGAACTGAGTTAAGTGGGGTTAATGGGCTCAGCCCAAACCAAAGCCCTAAGTAAAAAGTAGCAAAAATCAACTTTCTCCAAACATATCGAAGCTTATACTCAAAAAGGTCGCAAACGTCATTTTGAACTCAATGGGGGTGGTCTCGAGTCCCAATTCGACTGTTTGCAAAAAGTAGCTTTTCAGACCAAAATCCGACGAACGATAAAATATTTAAATAAAATATTCAAATATATAATCGATGAATATGCGGGTTGTTACAATTTTAAATGGAAGTTTTAAAATATTCTGGTTTAAATATATTTAAAGATTTTATAAAGCTTATAATAAATTTTGGAATGAGTTAAAAAAAAATTTGTTAAATAAATAAATGTTTAAATAAAATTTTGGAATACAACTTATTTTGGGAAATTCTAAATTTTGTTAAAAGTAAGATTTCAGTTAAGTAAAATTTGATAATAAGTTATATTTGGAAATTTAAAAATTAATTGTTAAATCAATAATCTATTACAACATTTAAATGCTGTCTTTTATAAACGGACTGTTTTAACCTATAGACTTAAGGTAGCATTTCACAAGTGCTACAGAAACTGAAATTTGATATTTTAAATAAATTTATGGAAATAATCTTTGGGAAAAAGGGATTAAATTTTGGAATTTAATATGTAATTAATAAAATAAGGAATTGACTTTGAATAGGTTTCAAATGGAAGAATTTAATTTTTGAAAGGTGAGAAAAGGGAATTAATTCCTAAATAAATTGAATAGATTTAAATGGTATATTATAAAATGACAAATGTTTAAAAACAATATTTTGATATTGAAGTATTTGAAATAATTTTGATTTGTAAAGTATAAATACCATTTTTAAGCTGTAACCACGGGTTATAATATGGTTTGGTTGTTAAAGAGACCGAGATCGGATATCTGGAATACTCTCTGTCGATACCGAAAACCACTTTACCAACCGTGTACGCGGTGGAGATTCCAGAATGAAGTAGGATGGTGGTGACGTTTTCTTTGAGGTAAATACGTGGAACCGACTCCCGTGAGTTGGCATAAGGTGGCTAAAACAGGAGCGATTCTCGGATTAATGAGGTTGCACCTCTGATCGGATGCACTTCTTCGTATGCCATTCTATTACTTTTGTGATTGTTTTGGTGTGCACCTTTGATTTGGGAGTGTTGTTCGAGGTGGGCGGTAACTGCGGCTACGCGTTTCCATCGGTCCGGATAGCAATTGGTATATCTACCATGGCATTGCCTAGTTGTGCCGTGTCACCTACCATAGCGAGCCTTATACGATTTTGGTTTTGTACCATACCTATGGAGTGCCCTCTGACGACGCCCAGTACGGGGAGATTACGGTACTGTATAGACTATGGGAATATATTTTGTGTTAAGGGCTATATGGGTAACCCCTTAACGCTATTAAAAAGTAAGTTTATTTTACTAATAGACATTATTATAATAGCGAAATATTACTACATAGTAAATAGTTTAACGGATCCTTAGAGGATGGGCGGTCTCAAGCATCCTTTAAGTTACTTGCCTTATATTATAGTACACTTGAATTAGCTTACACTATATAAGTATGTATGCCCTGACTCGAGTGTTTATGTTTTATTTTACGCTCGGGTCATCCTGAGTTGCAGTTTCAGCTTTCTCCCCGGAGCTAGGACAATCCGTAGACCTTTCGAGCTGCCGAAAATCTTTCAGACTATATCTTATTTTGAAATCAAGACTTTGGAATATTCGGTTTCCTATTTATGTTTTAAAAACTGTATTGGAAATTCTAAACTATGAAATTTTTATTTGGTTGAGATTTTATAGTGGCTTCATGAACCACTAAGTATTTAAATTCCGCTGCGAGTATTCTGATTCTGTGTCTGTTATTCTGTGATTAATTATTTACTGTATATTTTGAGATTTGCCAAATTTTATTTACAACGCGGTATTTTGAACAATTCAAGTCCGACATGTGTGTCTGCCATTGCACTTGGATGGTGCAGCATGGTAGGGGGTTCTTGCTTACTGGTTTGGTAGCGAACGGTTGACTCTTACTCCTACATGTCCCCGCGGGGGTTGGTGGTGCAGTCGAGAGGCTGGCCGTAAAGGCAGAACACAGGTACCAATGTATGCTACGGTGGGCGTTACCCCACTGGCGCGGCTCGTTACAGTTGGTATCAGAGCTTTGGCTCTAGGCAAAACTTTGATTGTATGGTAATTTTGATTTACAGAATCACTTTCATTCGAGTTTGAATCTCTTCCTTTTGATTCGATTTCCTTTGAATTTTGGAACGTTCCTTGCGGTTCCGAAGTTCATTCGTGTCCCTCACTATTCATTTTCTTTCGATTCTGGAGTATCTCATAACTCCACTTCGGATGATCTTTATAGTGAATTGGCGGTCTCGCCAATATTCTAATAAAGGGGTGAAACTCCTTTACAATTAGCATTGATTCACCAAAGATTTATATTTAACCTCGGTTTAGATGCTAGTATCTTTGGTTATTCCGAACTCTATCTCTTCGGATCGAATGGTAAATCTACATTCGATCTGACTCTTTAAGTCACGGTTGACCCGGTTAAGGTTGCCCGCGAATTATATAAACTTATCTGGTTCCTTGTTCTGTTATGTAATCATCGGATCTTCTGATTCCAATTTATCTTTAAATCAAAATTCTCTTTGATTTGAATCCATCAAATTTGAATCTCTATCCTTGTTTTGAAAAATTTATTCCTATATTTGGGAAAAATCTAATATTATATATATAAGTATAATTTTCAGAATTTAACTAGTTGTTTAGAGATAATAGTGTTTGATTTTATTTATGGTTTTGTAAACCTTTGGTTTTGTCTTATATAAATAATTGAACTATAAAGCATGGTTATAAATTTATTTGGAAACAGAAATGGATTTAAAACAAGAATTTAAGAATTTAATTTCTGATAGTTTCAAACCTTGTGTTTAAAGTCTTAAAAGGATATATTATTATTTAAATTATTTTCGAATATAAATTTGTTTCCAAAGAATTTTAAAGTTTTAAAAATTAATGCTCTTCTCTTTGTCGCTGGAAAATAATTTCGGTGATGACTACAACATCATCGACATTCATTTTCGAGTATCGAAGTAAAGAGACCACATTGCAGTTTTGCTTCAAAAATTTAATTGATTTGAATTTCTAAAATATGACTTAATTTATAATATATATATAAATATATGATTTAAATTTGATTTGAAAAATGCTATATGTATGTATTTAATTTATAATATATATAAATTTATGTTAAAAGGTGATTCAAATGATAAAATAAAGTCAAATTTTGAATGAATATTTAAACTTGAATAATATAATTGGAAAATTTTTACTTGTATAATTGCATGCCAATATAACTTACCTAAATCATTCAGAAATTAACTATGTACAATATAAAAGGATTTTATAAATAAAATTTGAGTGGTTATAATAAATGTTATACACTTAAAGTTTCAGTTACAACAAGACAAATAGAGGTAAATAGAAAAATAATAATAATTGAATAATATACAATATCAAATGGTGTTAAAGGAAATTTAGAAATAAATTGGAATGGTTATAATAAATATAATCTACTTAATATGTGCGATAAGATATATTAAGTAGGATATATTTAATAATGATCTGGAATAAAGAAGAATTAAATTTGCTGAATAAAAGATGATTATTATAAATGACTATACAAATTTCTGATTTTAGAAATTTTTAATTTCAAAATAATTGGATAATAAGATAATTAATTTGGAAATAGTTAAGATTGATTTAACTTCTGTAAAAATCAAATGAATTAAATCAATTATTGAATATTAATTAATTTAAATTGAATTTATATGGTTTAGATATTGAGAAAAATATTTGACATAGATGAGATTATAGTTTGGAATAAAGAAGAAACTAAATGGGGAATTTAGTGTATTTTGGGAAATGGTAAATTTACTTTAAAAATTAAGTTAAATTACCATTTCAAATTTGGACTAAAATTAAACATTTTAAATTAGAATGTTATAATACCTTGTGTAAAATTTGGATAAAAAAAGAATGAATGATTTTTTTAAGTGTAGGGATATTATACAAGTAAATATGTAAATAAATGTTAAAATTTTAAGTATAAATAGATGAAATCAATGATTAATTTAAAATTGAATTTTTATTGTTTAGATTAATGATTCTAATTTAAGTTTCAATTTAGTTTTCTTTCAGGTTGTTCCTATTCCCCTACCTTCTTCCTTTTCGAGGACGAAAAGTTCTGAGTGGAGGAGAGTGTAACAGCCCAAATTTTTAACAAGTATTTTTCACTTGTATTTTAAAAACTTTGGGGTTTATTATATAAAAATCTAAAGTTTAAAGTGATTAAAAATAAAAATAAAAACAATTGACCAAATTTTTAATTAAATAATAAGATCTCTGAAATTTTGACACGGTTAAGAATTAACTTTAATTTGGAAATTTGGGTTTTTGTCGAAGATGGTAAACAACTTAATTTCTAGCAAAATCAAGTTTTAATTAAGAAAACATTAATAGCTTAGGTGGTTAAGACATCTGGGCTATTCACGACAGGTCACGAGTTTGAGTCTCAGCACGGTCAGAATTTCGAATTTTTTTTTTGTGTATAAATGAACTGGGTAATTACGCGTTAAAAAGAGCACGTAAATTTAGGGAATAAATACCGTATATATATATATAAGATTTTATATTAGAAAACGTATAGAATTTTAATCCGTTATTTCGATATATTTTGGGCATAAAATATTATGGCTGTGGTACACATTCTTAAAAATATGACCTTAGTGTAAATGAGTAAATTTATCAGTGACATGTGTTTTAGAGGGAAGGAATATTCTAGCATTCAAATCAAATATGTTGCCTCTAAGTTCAACGCATTACTTTAAAAATTTGATTTCCATAGATTTTTTTCCATTCAACAAAATTTATTTCTTGCATTTTTCAAAACACAATTTTCTCCTAAATCTCAGTCATGCGCAGTATCCATTCTCCTATCTGTTTGCGTATTTCATATGCGTTTTTCCCTTTACTCATATCTCTTACGTTATTTTTCTCTTTCCAGTAAAATTTACTTCCCAATTTATATATATATTTTAATTTGATCAAATCATTTCCAAAATGCTAAATAATAAATGAAAGTTTCACTTTGTTTAAGGATAACTCTAAATGGGAATTTTAATAAATTTTTTTTTTTGGATTATATACTTGCTTTAAAATTTTGTAATATTTGGTCCATTTGGATAATAAATCGCCTTTTTATGGTAATAAGAATCAGAGAGAGATGTAACCAAAGTTTTATCTTTTTAATTTAGTAATAAATGTTAAGAATTTATAGCATATTAATAAACTGATAATTTCGAATTTAAAAAGGGCACGCATTGTAATGGTATAAGTAACGTATAAACGTATAAATTAAAAATGTTATTTTTGCATAAATTTTTGGGCGTATGGTAATGCGTCAGTTTGGCGTATTTAAAAAAATATATTTCTATATCTATATGGATTAATAAAATCAGTTAGGAGATTTCCAACCAAAACGTATTGATTTCGTGCCTATCCGTTTCTCTAAAATCATGCACTGATTTAAGGAGATTCCCACTACCAATATTGTTTTCAAAATCGTGCTTCCCTTTCACGCAAATATCATCTGGAAAGAAATCAAACTTGCTTTCCTTGCGCGTGACATATCAATGAAATTTATTTCCTTTAACATCTTTGTCATTTGCCTCTTTATAAAGATTTGATTTAAAAACTTTCACAAATAAATTTTATTCCACTTGCCATTCATTCCTCTCAATCAAATATAATTGCTTGCCTTCTAAAATTCAATCAATCAGAAAATTAAATTTTTTACCATTTTCTCTCCGTGACATAAATCAACGCATGCATTCAAATCTGTCCTTGAAGTAGCATCCAAAGCAAATTAATACTTGCTGATTCTTTGTATATAAATCTCTCAGACTATATAAATCACGCAACTATTAATTGGGGAGAGAATAAAAAGAGATAACGTTGAAATCAAATTTTCCATATATCTGGCAGTAAATCACGCATATATCATCAGAGATAAAATCAATTTGCCTTCCTTTGCGAGTGACATAAAATTTTATTCTTTTAACATTTTTGGCATTTGCCTCTTACCATTTATTTCTTGCGCATGTCCATGTATTCATTTTTAATTCACGCATCAGAATGAATGCATTAAATCAAGAATTTTCGTATAACTTGGAATGGTTCAAATTCTTTCCTCTCTGCATTTAAAATCACTCAGACTTATCCATTCGAATGAAAGAAAATTGGCAATATTAATCACGTATAAATTATCTTCCATCAGTGTTTGCCGTTTCTTCTCTGCATTTAAACCTTGCTAATCAAACAATGCAAGCCTTATCCATTCAAATCTGGCAATATAAATCGCGCATATTTTCTAGAAATCAAACTAAAGAAAACTGGAAAGAAAACACACATATTTTTTTCGATTGCCTTTTCCTTAAATTTCGCAAGTTGTTTATCTATATATATACACCATACTCAGTTACATAATTCCACTATCTTCTCTCTGTTTCTTCTCGTGAGCTTGCATACAATCAGGTAATATTTCTATTCCTCTTCTTCTTTTGTATTCTCTTTGTTTTCTTTCTCCCTCCCTTATATTTTTGTTTTCCTTCTTCAGTTTTTTTCCTTTTCTTTTTCACCTTGCTCGGCTACTTCTCACTCCATATTTCAGCCGTCTTTGACTAAGTACATGCTTTTCTTTTCCCCCTGATAGTGTTGCCATGTTTTGCCGTGCATATCATATAGGAAGTCAAGCTTAGTTGCATTCTGTAGAGATTTCATGCGTGTGTGCCTGTAGTTGATATAGGTTGTTATAGCCATAATGAAGAAAAAGAAAAAAAAAGAAGAAAGACCATCGACGAGCATAACCCTGTAATATCATTGAGTAGAACTGATAGAAGGCTTTCCAAATTTGAAAGAAGACATAGAATGTCAAAATGGGACGTGTTTTGCAAGGCATGGTTCATAAAATGGCAAAAGAATATAAAGAGTTTCAGTTGAAGGCCTGCAATGCTTTGAAGCATATAGTTGCGTGGGATAGTTGCATCTATGCATGGAGATATTGGACGTGTTATCTGAAAACTGAAGGGGAGGCATGACTATTGGGGAAAGGACTTTAAAAATATGGAGATGTTATGATGTGTGCATGTGTTGATTTGAAGTTTGGCAGAGACGTGTTTATCTAGGCAGAGACGCAAGTTTTGCATAAAATTCATGTGACAACCCGCATATTTATCGATTTTATATTTAAATATTTTATCGTTAGTCGGATTTTAGTCCGAAAAGCTACTTTTTGCATACGGTCGAATTAGGACTCGGGACCACTCCCATTGAGTTTAAAATGCCGTTTGCGACCTTTTTGAGTATAAGCTTCGATATGTTTGGAGAAAGTTGATTTCTGCTACTTTTTACTTTGGGTTTGGTTTTTGGGCTCAGCCCTATGTTAACTTATACTCCAAAACTGAACCACTCTCCCCATTCTCCCTCACTTCTTTCTCTTTTCAGTTTTCTTAGCTTTAATGGTGGGAGAGATTGGAAATTAAAACTCCAAAACCCTAGTTTCTCTTGCAAATCAAATTCCTAGCTCCAAACTCAAGAAGAACCCATTGGTAAGCTTCTCTTCTTCTTCTCCAACTTGTTCTCTTACCAATTTCAGAAATTTCTAAACCTAATTTTGGGAACGTTCTTGTTTTTTAGCATAGATTCAAGCTCATTTGGGTTGTGTTGAAGAGAGGTTGATTCTCCACTTGCTTTCAAGCTTCTTCTTGTTTGATTTTGAGAAAAGGTGAGATTTTTATCTCACATCTATGACTATAATTATCTTTGGTTGTTGGGTATGAATTCCTAACACTTCTTCATGTGCATTTGCTCTTGATTTGGATTGGTTCTGTGAATACACCAATTTTTGGGTTTTTAAGTCAAATTTGTGTGAAATCCTTTTATGGATGTTTGATCATGCTTTTGGTGATGCATCGAGGAGCATATAGGACCGGGTTGCCGATTGGCATAAACCCTTAGAGCCAATGTTCGTCCGGTTGCATTTTGGAAGAGTTTGCTCTTCATTTGAATAAGGCTGAAAAACAGCCCAGGCATGATTCAGTCGACTGAAAACTCTGTTCAGTCGACTGAACCTGAAACCCGAGAGTTTCCAGGCATGATTCAGTCGACTGAAAAACTCTGCACAGTCGACTGAAACTGGAAACAGAAAGTTTCCTGAACCTGGAAAATTTTCAGGTACAGGGTCAGTCGACTGAAAACTCTGTTCAGTCGACTGAACCTGCTGTTTGAGTCCAATTTGCCTTTTTGGATTGAAATTCCAATTTAAATCGATTCGTGATAATCCTATTTGTTGTTATCATCTATTATGACTTTGATGACTCTTTTTAGGGATTTTTGAATATCCATTTCGATGGATCCTTTATCGATTTCGTTGGATTTTATTCACGTCTTCGTATGTGAATTTTTGTGATTGATTGTTCTTACAATCTTCTTCGTGATTTGTGACTTTAAAAATATAAAGGTTTCCTATACTAGTAGTAAATATCAAAACTCTTTCCTCAAACGATTTCAATACTATTTTAATACCAAATTCGTTTATAAAACCGTTTTCCAATCTATTAGTATATACAAACCTTTACCTCACTCATATGAGAAATCTAATTAAACGGCTTAGAAAACAAGTGGTATGAAACGCTTGTGTTTACTTTGTCGGTTAATTCTTGGACTTGTTCGATTGAACCTCTTGTGACAATTTTCTAGCGGAGATTTACAGTTTGTTCGTAAATATTTAAGTTAAGCAAGTGGTTATGGGACATGAAGCTAAACTCATGTATTTACTAGCTTAGTGTAATCGACACTTCTCGCTGATCATGACGATCATCTTTGTGATTTAGACTAGCAATGTGCGATGTCTCTTTGTCTGCGAGGGAGACTAAACCCCGTTTTGTGGAGTTTCGACTCAATTTGTGATGGGGTAGCAACCCATGGTCTTCGGGCCGTTTGTGGAGCTTCGGCTCAATTTGTGATGGTTAGCGACCATGGAATTAGCGTTCCGTTTGTGATACACGTGTTGGTGAGCTTTATGCTCCCGTTTGTGATAGGCCTCCTCCCCCTCCTTTTTTGTGATTTCTGGATTTCTTGTGTAGATTTCTAGAATTTGTGTTTCACCCATTTTTCGTGATTTCCATTGATAAGTCTTATCGATATTTGTGCATTGGTGAATTTGTGTGTCATTGACTTTTGTGATTTCTGGATTTCTTGTGTAGTCTTCTGGAATTTGTGCGTCATTGACTTTTGCGATTGACATTGATATTACCGTCAATATTTGTGGTTTGATGAACGAAATAAAGGGTATGACACTTCTTGGATTCTTGTGTAGATTTTGTGATATTGATTAATCTCTTGTTGATTATCAACTACTTATATATCACAGCTTGGCCTTGTGATTATTATGTGTTTAGTCATAACTCTGATTCTATATCGTTTCATCTGATATCTATAGTTAGACTGATCCGTTTATTATTTTCTTATTAAATAATACTCGGGTCAGACCGAGATGTTACAGGTGCTTCTGCTTGACTTCTCTCTTGGGATTGATTTCTCTTGCTTTTGGTTAACTACTTAGATTAGTAGTTTTTGTTGTATACATTTGAGATATAGACTCCATAATGTATACTTATTGTTTTGTGTAGTTCATGTAACTATTCTTTTGTGATTTTGTGGATCCTTTTAGACCACTACTCTGATATACACTTCCATGTGTAATATTCATATCTATTTCCG
Organism: Allium cepa; assembly: GCA_030765085.1. Lineage (NCBI taxonomy): Eukaryota > Viridiplantae > Streptophyta > Magnoliopsida > Asparagales > Amaryllidaceae > Allium > Allium cepa. The sequence goes on along the minus strand of CM060935.1, from coordinate 444,272,892 downwards.
CCTTTGTGATATGAATTGTCCTGTGACTGATTTATGTTATGTTTATTTCTATATTTGTTTCCGAAGATGTTATAGCCACTGTGTAGTAGCTTTGAGTTTGTGTCGGTATGTCGGATTTCCTCTTGAGATGAAAAGTTATATTTTTATCCGGCATATTGGTACTCGCACAAAGCAATTATATAGATAGTCGCTCCTCAACAGCCTTATTCTCCGTGCTAGTTGACAGCATTCACAGTAGTGTTTTTGGCTAGCGTGGGTATAGAGGTGGGGCGTCACAGCTCGGTATCAGAGCCAAACTTCGGAACAATGTAGAATAATTTAACAAGGATCATCGTCCTAAGTCCATCTTAGGAGTCGTGCTTTAGGATTTTATTCGGGTCTTCGTACCGTCCTATCCTATTTTCTTTTTTGATTCCTTGTTTTATCAATCAAGTTTGATTGAAATTTATTTTGAGAATAACTTTTTCCTCTTCTTTCTTTCTTTCTTAAAGAAGAGAAATGGTTAGACCAGGCCGTCCCAGCGCCGGTCAATCTAGTGCTACTCCCCTGGATGGAGTATTCATGTCTGCTCAACAACTTTTGGATCTTGTAAAGAATCAAGAATTTATCTATGCTTTGAGTAAGAACCCCGAAATGGTTCTACCTTTGAAACTTGAAGTTTCTTTCAAACAGCTTGTGGATGTTACTCTTCTTCCTGGAGAGGTTGGTAAAGGAAGTGTTTGTGATATTGGGACTTCCAAGAAGAGGCATATTAAGTTCAAGAGCCTTAATCCCAATAAGAGAGTGAAGCAAACTACTTTTGTAGCAAAGACTCCAATCCCTGATCGTGGAGGATGCTACAATTGTAATTCTAAGGAACACTATGCGAATATGTGTCCAAAACACCATTCTTGTCGCTATTGCAAGAAACCGGGTCATCTTTTATCTGCATGTCCCAAACTTTTGAATAAGGACATGAGAAAACTAAATATTGTGCAAGCCCCTAGCAACTCTTCTCTTGGTCAAGGTATTTTTCATTCAATCCTTGATGACATTTGCTTTGTGATTATCTTGTTCATGTTCTTTTTGATATAGTTTCCATCTCACTATTTTATATCAAAAGGAATTGTTAATTCTTTTTCTTTGAATATTTTGGGCTTGATGACTTCTTTGAGGATTGTGAATCCGGATGGTAGATCCGCAACACTCAATTTGCTTTTGTTTAGATGTCGAGATTGTTTTATGTGACTTTTCTTTCTGAGCCGATATTTACTTTGGCTTCGGAATTGATTTTTTGAAAGGATCGGCTTAATCATTGTGAAGTCCATATCCTATTTTTCGAGTGGACTATTCATCTTCGACATTTTCAATCTGTTAAGCAGATTTCTATTTTTCCTTTATGATTTTGATTCCAACTTGATGGCATCATTTTATTCCTTAAGCCCACTTTTAAGGAAAGTGTTATTTCTCTCATTCATGTAGTTTGAGAAATTTTCCGGTATTTTTGAGTATGTCTTAGGATTATCACCTAAGAAATCTTTTGTGTGGTGTTAAGGTCTTTTCAGTTCGACTTTACCACCGTTTTCATTTGCTACAAGTTGCGGAAGTTAGCATTTCACTTATCGCATTCCGCACTTGTTATGATTCCTATGAATGAATTATTATGTCATTCAAATTGTCCAGCTTGTTTCATCCGTTTTATAAATCCAATATTCTATGAAAATTTCGATGAGACCATTCTTATTTATGGATTTTGGATGGAAATAGAAATTTAAAATTTTGCAAATCTTTTTCATAAGATTTAATTATAAGTGCAATTTGATTTTTGCTCTTAAAACGAGCAAAGAATATTCTTAAAACTTTTTAAGAGATTTATTTATCCTATAAAAGATGATTTTGTGATTGTATTGCTCGTTGAGTGCTTTAAGAATTTTGGTCGATGCTCTTGATCAACGTTATCAATAGGAATTTCCTAAACGCTTTGATGTGACAATCAGACACGATATATTGACTTGTAAAAATGTAAATTTTTGTAGAAAGATTATTACATAAAAGTAAAAATGTAATTTTGAAAGTTTTAACTTTTCGGGGAAGAGAATTATTTAAAAGAACCCTTCCTTTCAATACTCTTATTCTTGTGATTCCTGAAGGGGAACCAAGACTTTGCTATTTGTACCAATACTAGTCGTATTGGTTTGGAATGCCATTCTCTTGCAAAGGAGAACGTGCTATCACTTGTGCTTCTAAATCATTATAGCTTATCGAGACTAGATATGCCACTCATGATCTAGTGTTCGCGGCTATTGTTTTTACTTTTGGAATTTGGCATCATCATATTTGGATGAGAAATTTGTTCTCTATCTCGATCATAAATCTTTGGAATATTTATGTTCTCTTAAGGAACTTCATGTTGACTCGAGTTTCTAACATCTTATGATCTTGATATTCTTTTATTCCCGAGAAGGGAAATCGTGTTGCCAATGCGCTTTGTCGTAAGCAACAAGTGGTTGATTCTTTGATGTTGTCTGAATGGAATTATTTTTCTATCAAGCTCATCGGACGTTTTGGTATACTTCGTTTTATTGAGCTTTATCTCATTCCTTTTAAGGACTAGCGTCCGATGTCCTTTTATTGTGTTCGGTTCATTGGACGTACCGTTTTTGTACTACGTCGGTGTTCCGAAAATCATTCGGGCTTCGGTTCATTGGACGTACCGTTTTTGTACTGCGTCGGTGTTCCGAATTATTTGACTTTTGATTCATCGGATGTACCGTTTGTACTACATCGATGTCTTTACTTTTGATTCATTGGATGTACCGTTTGTACTACATCAATGATTTTGCTTTTGATTCATCGGATGTACCGTTTGTACTACATCGATGTCTTTGCTTTTGATTCATCGGATGTACCGTTTGTACTACATCGATGTCTTTGCTTTTGATTCATCGGATGTACCGTTTGTACTACATCAATGTCTTTGCTTTTGATTCATCGGATGTACCGTTTTTACTACATCGATGTCTTTGTGTTTGATTCATCGGATGTACCGTTTGTACTACATCGATGTCTTTGCTTTTGATTCATCGGATGTACTGTTTGTACTACATCGATGTCTTTGCGTTTGATTCATCGGATGTACCGTTTGTACTACATCGATGTCTTTGCTTTTGATTCATCGGATGTACCGTTTGTACTACATCGATGTCTTTGCTTTTGATTCATCGGATGTACCGTTTGTACTACATCGATGTCTTTGCGTTTGATTCATCGGATGTACCATTTGTACTACATCGATGTCTTTAATTTTTGATTCATTGGATGTACCGTTGTACTACATCGACGTCTTTGCTTTTTGATTCATCGGATGTACCGTTTGTACTACATCGATGTCTTTGCTTTTGATTCATCGGATGTACCGTTTGTACTACATCGATGTCTTTGCTGTTTGCTTCATTGGATGTACCGTTTGCACTACATCAATGACTTGGCTTTTTGGTTCACTAGACGTACCGTCTTTGTACTACGTCGGTGTTCCAAATTATTCGAGTTTCTAGTTTCTCGGTCGTACCGTGATTGTACTACGCCGTTGCACCGGCTCAACTTTCTGCTATTCTTGACGTTTTTCACGTCTTTTAACTATGGAAATGCTTTTATGTTTCCGGTTTCTATTCTTGAGCCCGACATTATTGAGGGATTGAAGTTTCACCAAATTTGACTTTTGAGCACCAGTCCATTCGCATCATTGCTTCGGAGGTTGAGCGCCTTCGATATAAAGATATTCTTTTGGATAGAAGTTCAATGGTTCTCAAATCCTAAGGATTGCTCATGTGAAATCTTGAGAATTCATCGAACGAAAACATTCGGATTTACTCCTTCGTGCTCTTTAAGGTGAACTTCTTGATTCAAATTTTCTTTTGTGTTAATATGCTTCTATGTTTGTTACTTCTTATATTTCCTTCTTAATTATTGCGTGGACGCAATTTCTTTAAGGAGGGGAGTCTGTAACAACCCGCATATTTATCGATTTTATATTTAAATATTTTATTTAAATATTTTATCGTTAGTCGGATTTTAGTCCGAAAAGCTACTTTTTGCATACGGTCGAATTAGGACTCGGGACCACTCCCATTGAGTTTAAAATGCCGTTTGCGACCTTTTTGAGTATAAGCTTCGATATGTTTGGAGAAAGTTGATTTCTGCTACTTTTTACTTTGGGTTTGGTTTTTGGGCTCATCCCTATGTTAACTTATACTCCAAAACTGAACCACTCTCCCCATTCTCCCTCACTTCTTTCTCTTTTCAGTTTTCTTAGCTTTAATGGTGGGAGAGATTGGAAATTAAAACTCCAAAACCCTAGTTTCTCTTGCAAATCAAATTCCTAGCTCCAAACTCAAGAAGAACCCATTGGTAAGCTTCTCTTCTTCTTCTCCAACTTGTTCTCTTACCAATTTCAGAAATTCCTAAACCTAATTTTGGGAACGTTCTTGTTTTTTAGCATAGATTCAAGTTCATTTGGGTTGTGTTGAAGAGAGGTTGATTCTCCACTTGCTTTCAAGCTTCTTCTTGTTTGATTTTGAGAAAAGGTGAGATTTTTATCTCACATCTATGACTATAATTATCTTTGGTTGTTGGGTATGAATTCCTAACACTTCTTCATGTGCATTTGCTCTTGATTTGGATTGGTTTTGTGAATACTCCAATTTTTGGGTTTTTAAGTCAAATTTGTGTGAAATCCTTTTATGGATGTTTGATCATGCTTTTGGTGATGCATCGAGGAGCATATAGGACCGGGTTGCCGATTGGCATAAACCCTTAGAGCCAATGTTCGTCCGGTTGCATTTTGGAAGAGTTTGCTCTTCATTTGAATAAGGCTGAAAAACAGCCCAGGCATGATTCAGTCGACTGAAAACTCTGTTCAGTCGACTGAACCTGAAACCCGAGAGTTTCCAGGCATGATTCAGTCGACTGAAAAACTCTGCACAGTCGACTGAAACTGGAAACAGAAAGTTTTCTGAACCTGGAAAATTTTCAGGTACAGGGTCAGTCGACTGAAAACTCTGTTCAGTCGACTGAACCTGCTGTTTGAGTCCAATTTGCCTTTTTGGATTGAAATTCCAATTTAAATCGATTCGTGATAATCCTATTTGTTGTTATCATCTATTATGACTTTGATGACTCTTTTTAGGGATTTTTGAATACCCATTTCGATGGATCCTTTATCGATTTCGTTGGATTTTATTCACGTCTTCGTATGTGAATTTTTGTGATTGATTGTTCTTACAATCTTCTTCGTGATTTGTGACTTTAAAAATATAAAGGTTTTCTATACTAGTAGTAAATATCAAAACTCTTTCCTCAAACGATTTCAATACTATTTTAATACCAAATTCGTTTATAAAACCGTTTTCCAATCTATTAATATATACAAACCTTTACCTCACTCGTATGAGAAATCTAATTAAACGGCTTAGTAAAACAAGTTGTAAGAAACGCTTGCGTTTACTTTGTCGGTTAATTCTTGGACTTGTTCGATTGAACCTCTTGTGACAATTTTCTAGTGGAGATTTACAGTTTGTTCGTAAATATTTAAGTTAAGCAAGTGGTTATGGGACATGAAGCTAAACTCATATATTTACTAGCTTAGTGTAATCGACACTTCTCGCTGATCATGACGACCATCTTTGTGATTTAGACTAGCAATGCGCGATGTCTCTTTGTCTGCGAGGGAGACTAAACCCCGTTTTGTGGAGTTTCGACTCAATTTGTGATGGGGTAGCAACCCATGGTCTTCGGGCCGTTTGTGGAGCTTCGGCTCAATTTGTGATGGTTAGCGACCATGGAATTAGCGTTCCGTTTGTGATACACGTGTTGGTGAGCTTTATACTCCCGTTTGTGATAGGCCTCCTCCCCCCCTTTTTTGTGATTTCTGGATTTCTTGTGTAGATTTCTAGAATTTGTGTTTCACCAATTTTTCGTGATTTCCATTGATAAGTCTTATCGATATTTGTGCATTGGTGAATTTGTGTGTCATTGAATTTTGTGATTTCTGGATTTCTTGTGTAGTCTTCTGGAATTTGTGCGTCATTGACTTTTGCGATTGACATTGATATTACCGTCAATATTTGTGGTTTGATGAACGAAATAAAGGGTATGACACTTCTTGGATTCTTGTGTAGATTTTGTGATATTGATTAATCTCTTGTTGATTATCAACTACTTATATATCACAGCTTGGCCTTGTGATTATTATGTGTTTAGTCATAACTCTGATTCTATATCGTTTCATCTGATATCTATAGTTAGACTGATCCGTTTATTATTTTCTTATTAAATAATACTCGGGTCAGACCGAGATGTTACAGGTGCTTCTGCTTGACTTCTCTCTTGGGATTGATTTCTCTTGCTTTTGGTTAACTACTTAGATTAGTAGTTTTTGTTGTATACATTTGAGATATAGACTCCATAATGTATACTTATTCTTTTGTGTAGTTCATGTAACTATTCTTTTGTAATTTTGTGGATCCTTTTAGACCACTACTCTGATATACACTTCCATGTGTAATATTCATATCTATTTCCGCCTTTGTGATATGAATTGTCCTGTGACTGATTTATGTTATGTTTATTTCTATATTTGTTTCCGAAGATGTTATAGCCACTGTGTAGTAGCTTTGAGTTTGTGTCGGCATGTCGGATTTCCTCTTGAGATGAAAAGTTATAATTTTACCCGGTATATCGGTACTCGCACAAAGCAATTATACAGATGGTCGCTCCTCAACAGCCTTATTCTCCGTGCTAGTTGACAGCATTCACAGTAGTGTTCTTGGCTAGCGTGGGTATAGAGGTGGGGCGTCACAATTCATATTTTCAAACTAGATAAGTAGGACATGCCGTTGGAAAAATTTATATATATAATAATAATAATAAATAGCATTGCCAAGCCTATGAAGTTGGGGTCGAGATGTGGGGTGAGGCAGTCGAGCAAAAGCTGAACCAAAATTTCTTTTACTCTATTCGTTCCAATTTTCTCAAAATTTTTGCTTTGACCGTAATTTTTAAATTCGCGTATTCGGTATTTGGATCTTTAATCTAGGCGTGACATCCGGGGAAAATTTGATCGTTACCCGCTGTGAGATTCTTTTTCGGGGGATTTTCATTTTGAATCAAAATTTCTACAGCTTTAAGGTGAGTATTTCTCACCAGACAAACATACTTATATTTCTGTGAATTATCGCAAGTGTATTTGTAAATTATTTATTAAATGTCATCTGTCTGTAATATAACGTATGATGTAAACCCCATTTAAATTGACACCTCATCAGTTGTTATCTGTTGTAATTTTATTGCAGTTATATTATTTAGTGTTTATTTACTGTTAAATCATCACTGCAAGTTCCCTGTAAATTGAGATCGTTATAGGCTAAAATGATAGGTCTGAACGATAATTATGATCCATCTATTTATTTAATTGATTAAGATTTTATTTGTTAACTTGGGATTACGGGTTTGAAATGATAGAACCCGGAGTTTTGAAAATTGCGGATTGAAATGATATAAATCCGTATCACTTGACCTAGGCTAGAAAACTCAATACAGACCCGTGGTTTCTATAATATTTTTCTAAAATATTTTAAAATTATTTTAAATGGAAGTTTTAAAATATTCTGGTTTAAATATATTTAAAGATTTTATAAAGCTTATAATAATTTTTGGAATGAGTCAAAAAAAAAATTGTTAAATAAATAAATGTTTAAATAAAATTTTGGAATACAACTTATTTTGGGAAATTCTAAATTTTGTTAAAAGTAAGATTTCAGTTAAGTAAAATTTGATAATAAGTTATATTTGGAAATTTAAAACTTAATTGTTAAATCAATAATCTATTACAACATTTAAATGCTGTCTTTTATAAACGGACTGTTTTAACCTATAGACTTAAGGTAGCATTTCATAAGTGCTACAGAAACTGAAATTTGATATTTTAAATAAATTTATGGAAATAATCTTTGGGAAAAAGGGATTAAATTTTGGAATTTAATATGTAATTAATAAAATAATGAATTGACTTTGAATGGGTTTTAAATGGAAGAATTTAATTTTTGAAAGGTGAGAAAAGGGAATTAATTCCTAAATAAATTGAATAGATTTAAATGGTATATTATAAAATGACAAATGTTTAAAAACAATATTTTGATATTGAAGTATTTGAAATATATTTTGATTTGTAAAGTATAAATACCATTTTTAAGCTGTAACCACAGGTTATAATATCGTTTGGTTGTTAAAGAGACCGGGATCGGATATCTCGCATACTCTCTGTCGATACCGAAAACCACTTTACCAACCGTGTACGCGGTGGAGATTCCAGAATGAAGTAGGATGGTGGTGACGTTTTCTTTGAGGTAAATACGTGGACCCGACTCCCGTGAGTTGGCATAAGGTGGCTAAAACAGGAGCGATTCTCGGATTAATGAGGTAGCACCTCTGATCGGATGCACTTCTTCGTATGCCATTCTATTACTTTTGTGATTGTTTTGGTGCGCACCTTTGATTTGGGAGTGTTGTTCGAGGTGGGCGGTAACTGCGGCTACGCGTTTCCATCGGTCCGGATAGCAATTGGTATATCTAACCTGGCATTGCCTAGTTGTGCCGTGTCACCTACCATAGCGAGCCTTATACGATTTTGGTTTTGTACCATACCTATGGAGTGCCCTCTGACGACGCCCAGTACGGGGGAGATTACGATACTGTATAGACTATGGGAATATATTATGTGTTAAGGGCTATATGGGTAACCCCTTAACGCTATTAAAAAGTAAGTTTATTTTACTAATAGACATTATTATAATAGCGAAATATTACAACATAGTAAATAGTTTAACGGATCCTTAGAGGATGGGCGGTCATAAGCATCCTTTAAGTTACTTGCCTTATATTACAGTACACTTGAATTAGCTTACACTATATAAGTATGTATGCCCTGACTCGAGTGTTTATGTTTTATTTTACGCTCGGGTCAGCCTGAGTTGCAGTTTCAGCTTTCTCCCCGGAGCTAGGACAATCCGTAGACCTTTCGAGCTGCCGGAAATCTTTCAGACTATATCTTATTTTGAAATCAAGACTTTGGAATATTCGGTTTCCTATTTATGTTTTAAAAACTGTATTGGAAATTCTAAACTATGAAATTTTTATTTGGTTGAGATTTTATAGTGGCTTCATGAACCACTAAGTATTTAAATTCCGCCGTGAGTATTCTGATTCTGTGTCTGTGATTCTGTGATTAATTATTTACTGTATATTTTGAGATTTGCCAAATTTTATTTACAACGCGGTATTTTGAACAATTCAAGTCCGACATGTGCGGATGCGAATGGTTGAAAATATCGGGTTGTTACATTAACAATTAAAAGGATAATTACATCTCATTGAAGACTAATCAAAGATTGATTAACTCTTAACTAAGGATTAATCAACCGGTAATCAAGGATTAATTAATTTGTAATTAAGCTTTGTTTATTAATAATTAAGATTTATTAATTAATAATTAAGGAATAATTTATTAACTAATTTAATGTTAATTAACTAAGGATTAATTAATTTATTAATTAATCAATTACGGGTAATTAATTTTAAATGATAATTAAATAATTAAAGGTTAATTTATTTATTTTTAAAGGTTGATTAATTAAGATGGCTTGTAATTAATTAATATTAATTAACCAGGATTGATAATTTATTTATAAGTGATTAATCTAATTTAAATTAATCAGATGAATATTAATCTTACTTATGGATGTTTGAATTGTATGAAATGCTTTGAATTGTTTGATATCTCTGTGTGTAATGTTGTGTGTTATGAATTACTTTGATTTGAGCTGTGATGAATATAATTTATTTATTAGTGAATCTATGAATGAAGATGAGCTTTATAGGATTATACCGCTTATCGATATTGATGTGTTTGGATTGTGATGATTGAATGTTGTTGCACTATTGTGTAAAACACTTAGACTACACATTACACACACAAATATGGATTGCACGAGGAAATTGCTTAAGTCACAGATATTTGAATTTTATGAAATGGTTTTAAAATTGAATTTTGAATCCAAATGGTTTTGGAAATGAACTTGGGTTAAATATGAAATTCTTTTGAAAAGGAATTTCAAAAATAAAAGTTATTTTGAATAACTTGATAAAGTTTTGAAATTTAAATAGTTTGATTTGAATTTAAATTCAAGATTTGAAATTGAATTCTATGTTTGGAAATTATAATTTAAAAAGGGTATACAAGTTATAAATGTGTTTATATGGGTTTTAAACCATTTTAAAAAGTATTCTTTTGGGAATTTGAATTTAACCCAAGTTTTATACTTCAAGAACTTTAACTTGTGTAAATGAAATCACATTTTTCCAAAACAAAAACTATTTGTTTTCAAATATAATAGCTTTCATATAAAGAAACGATTTCCAATTTATATTGAAAGATTTCAGATTTGAAATGGAATTGAAATTGTTTTGGAAACTATGATTGAAACTTTGTGAATGATGGTTGAACTTTGTTTTGAAATGGAAGAGGATCTTAAAGGTGTATCTTTTATATAAAAAGACTGGTAATGAAATTGTTTCGAAAGCTATGAAGGAACCTTTGTGAAATACTTGGTGAACTTTGTTTTCAAACAAAAGAGGATCTTAAAGAAAGAACTTTTATTTAATATTATGAATGAATCTTTGTGAAAGATTGGTGAACTTTGTGAAGTGAATCTTTTTGATTAAAGATTGAAAATGGTAATTTGTTTAAACCATTTGAAAGATAAGTTTTGGATAATAAGGTGACTTAACTGAGATCCCATTGTCCATATAGTTTTTAAATATTGCGCTCATTATTCGGTTTAGCCGGGAGAGGACCTTGTGTCATATAACCCATTCCGAATAATGATACGATGATATGGATAGCATTTGAAGACCGGTGGTGAAGACTGGGTATTTTCGAGAACGAAAGGGTAACCCATCGAATCTCTCTGCACCGAGCTGCGTCGGTATAGAGATCTTCATATGTGATGGTGAGTTTGATCGGGATTGTGAATACCCGGATTTCAAGGGCTTCCTGTGAAGTGCCTTCGGTTTTGTTCGAACCCGGAATAGACTTTTGTGGACGTGTGTCTGACATTACACTTTGAGATGTAAAGCTGGTTTCTATTAAATACATTTTTGTTTGGTGGCGGAGATTTATTCTCTTAGCTTAGCACCATTCTCTGAGACGTGCGAGCTCAGTGGTTATGTAGTTGATGGTTACCAGTGATACATTTCCAATTTGGTAGTGTGGCATACGAAGTGTTGCCGATCATTTGTTGATCAAAGCATGACTTTATGAAAAGTGCAGCTTTGTGGACGTGACCTCATCGGACCTTACAACCCAAAAATGGTCGAAACAGGAAAGATGCAGCAAGGTTATGAGGGCCGCGCCTTTTAAGGTATGTCATTTCCTTCTGGAAAAGGGTGGTATCATGGTATGGAGCCCAGATACTTAACTCATGTAGTCACTGTAAATTTATTTCTTTGTAGTTGTTGCTTTATGGTTGAGGATCCTCGGATAAAGGTCGCAAACGACCGGGGGATGACATACTCGTGCAGTAGTTACCTAGTTACAGAGGTAACCCAGCCTTGTGTTAGCAGAGAGCTGGTTAAGTTCTCGGGACGTCCCTCCAGAGGCATACCCATGTGGCAATAGGAAGTTCCTTAGCCTGACCATTTTTTGGAAATCCAATCACCAATACGCGCCCTTTACGATTGCAATTGTATAACCTACCATTCTTAAATGATAGCTATAGCTTGCATAATATAATGGTACCTATAGTGGCTAAGATTAATATTATACTTCCGAAAGATCTTATGCTCTATGCACTAATAATAATATCAAAATGATTTTGCGTATCAAGCATGTTTGACTATCATAAGGAGAAATCTCCTCCAACTGTGTGCTTGCATTGTTTGTGTGTGGGGAGGCCTTATGGTAGTTTCATTTTTCAAAATGCATTGCAGATTTCAGTCTTAAAATTCTTTTGTTGTTTGTTTTCTGTTTAAAACTGTTTTTGTTTGCTCATACTAGTCCCATAACTGATCTGAAGTTTATTGTTCCCTTCCTAAACTCTGGGTGCCCACAATATTCCACACGGACAGTCTAGAGTTGGGTTTTTCAGATAGTCAAATAGTAGGTGTAGATTCGATCACCTTTGAAGTCTTTGATTTGGTAGCATTTGGAAATCTTCTTCAGTCTTTGGTCTTTGAAGTTTTTGGTTTGGAAATCGCATTGGGATGGAGTTTGTTTCACTTTAGCATTGATGGTGGTTCGAGCTTTTGGTTCAAGCTATCTTTAGTGTTGGATTCTTTTGGAGATGCATTCTATTAGAGTTATCTTGCCGCTGTCGATGGTTGTAAAGTCCAGACCACCTAATTGTGTTATTTTTCCACTGTTGTGTCATGTATCTCTGATAGATATCGATATCATATGTATCATTATTGTATCAACTGTATATATCAATGATATTATTCTTTTTCTTCCGCTGTGTTTTTGTACTTAATGTGTTATAAGCTCCGGAAATACGGATTTGATGTCAATTGTCGGCATCGAATTTGGGTCGTGACATGGAACTTTAGTAGAAATTATGGTGGAATCTCTCTCAAGAGGGTTCAGTTAGACACTAAAATTTAGAGGAGTTCGATCTATAACTAGGACAACTGGAACCAATTAACCATATTCAACTAGTGGTTCCGAAGAAGTAGGCATTGCTGAAATCGTTTGAGAAGGCATAACTGATGTCAATTCGGCTTCTGAGACTGCTGGACTTCCTCCACTGGATTTACGACGGGATGACGGGTGCATCATTCTATACAACATAACTTGTATCTAATGCAGTCAGGTAATTCTATTTATAACTAGAAGTCCCCTGAGGCTCAACACTTGAATTCCAAAAAAATATTGACTTATCCTAACTCATCAGGTCCTACGTGTTGGTTGGAGAAAGTGCAGCGTGTTACCAATATGGTATGGGCTCGGTGTCCTGAACGCTACAAACACTCTATCCTATGTAGATAGTTCACTCATAGCGAAGAAAGAAAAAAGCTTTTCATATCATTTATTAAACTTATTTCTCTTACAGTAACCCATTACCAATCAACGATCAATAACAGATTCGTTATTCGAAGCGACACGAAAAGCTATTCCTATTCTAGGTACACCAACTATGCAATGATAGGACCAATCCAAAGTGAGCAACAATAGATCAATGGGTCCGAATCGGGTAAATAATTCTTAGTATAAGTCAATTTTAGTTCTCTGAAAAGTGATAAAAACATGAGCTGCAAACAAGGCGCTACCCCGAGCTATCATCACCTCCTAAAAAACCTAAAATCAATCTACAAGGCACCACACTGGGATAAACGATGTAACCTGGTGCAAGTTAATTTTGACTTTATGGAAGAAGATAGAAAAAAAGTCAGGTACTGGGGCAAAACCTTAGCTTCGTTTCGTGAAGAATTCAAGACTTGATATAGTATCCTATTCCATAAAGTCACAATCAACTCAAATTTTCCACTGAATTAGTCACCAAAATAAGTTCGTCACCAATCGCTAATACTACGCCAGAATTCACAACACCAACCTCAAATCAGAAGGCAAATGCGGCCAATTCCAATTCGCCGGCAATCCAAAGTGGGAAACCTCGATAGTGATTCAGGCGAGCAATGTTTTGAGCATTGGAAATTGGCTCGAAGTGAGGGCGAGGTTAGGCGAGGCTGAAGGCAGAGAGCTTTAATGGTGAAGATCCACAAAGGCGGTAGCGTGAGCAAGCATGGGGTTTTGTCGCTTTAGCTCGGGTCGCAGAAAGATTGGCTCGGGTCATAGGAAGGTAAGCTCGGTTCGCAAGGGAAAGCGTGGAATGATCAAAGGTCGCCTTGAACAAAGTTAAGTAGGAAATTGAATGAAAAAATTGTTAAGTCCTTGGATTGTTAGTGATCCATGGACTATGGATTGCTAGCGATCCATCAAGTATCGATCAATTTTCTCCAAACTTGCCATGTATGGTCTAAATATTGTTTGCAAGCATTTGGAAAGTTGTAGGATTGAAATCGATATATTGTTATGAGCAATGACAGTTCACATTGAAGACTCAACAAGTGGCTGAATAGCCAAAGCCAAATTCGCATGATAGCCTCAACGCAATCAGTTAACTTCACGAAAAGCGAATTCAGAAGTAGTTACTTCCATAGCACACCCGAAAAATGAGATTACGTGTTCAGAAACGGTTGAAGTAGTTGAATAGGAGGATCACTATGACTATAGCTCTTGGTAAAATTACCAAAGAAGAAAATGATTTATTTGATATTATGGATGACTGATTGTGGAGGGACCGTTTTGTTTTTGCAAGCTAGTCCAACCTATTGCTCTTTCCTTATGCTTATTTCCTTCCAGTCAAAAAACAACATTAATGAAGAAATATAGATGCACTATTACATGGTAAGGATTTCAATTTTTCATGAATTTCCCATTTTTCACTCAACGACAGAACCTTGCTTATTTCTTTTTTTAAGGACCGACGAATCAAATGATATTTCTATTCCAATTTCTGTGGTTTCTTCTCCCTATGAATCAAACACCTTTCATTATGGTATTTCTGAACAAGTTCCTAGATGATAAGCCTAATGAGTATCTTATTAATGATATCGATATTAACGATAGTGATGATATCCATATTGATGTTAGTGACGATATTGACGATGACCGTGATACGTAGCAAAGAGGGATAAACGTTACACTATGATTTTAAATCAGAAGAGAGATTTCAAAAAATGGTTGTTTTCAACGAAGGCATAATCTAAGGGGCAAATGTTAATTGGGTTTTTAACCCAATAGAATTCAACGATCTACCTTGAGGACTACATGTAATCGTTCTGTCTACTCCCTGAATTTCGCCAACAAGGTCTACCTTGTACGGAACTCGGTCGGGGATTTTCTATATCCGTAAAGGTCCGCTTCATTAGGCCTATAATAAAGATATTCTACTTGGTCTATTTCTTTTCTCATCATCGCCGTGGCCCCACGCTGCCCCCTCCCCCCCAAACTAATCGAAAGACCTTTTAAGAGCTAAGTGGTTGTGCCTTACTGCAAACAATCTAAACATCCAATTGGCTATGCCCCTTATCTAATGTCTTAGGCCTGAAAGGTAATATTGCTGGTACAGGCCACAGCTATTATTTTTTTGCTTATTAACTTAGTCCAAGATCTAAGTTTGATAAAATAAGCCTCTTCTATTTCTTTTTAATTATAACCTACGTGTTACAATTATACTTGCAATTGTCACTTTTATATTCTTTTCTTTCTTTTATAACCTACATGTTATAAATGTAATTGCAAGTCTCTTTTCTATTCTAGTCTGTCTTCTTTTATTATGATGCTCAATTTTCTTTAGTTCTCTTATATTATATGACAGTCTTAGCTTGGGACTACGTCCAACTGTCACAAATTACTTATCATAATAACTGCTTTACTTTATAATATATTATCTACGTAGTAAATGCAGATCTAGTCACATTTTCTATTTATTATTTATAGTCCTATCAAATATTTAATTTGATTATTTCCTCTTCTTTAATTTCTTTAGCGCTTCATATTATTCTCTTTTATTATAGGAAGCAGTTGTATTCTATTTGGTTGGTTATAAAAACTATACTAAAATCCTTTTCCATGTTTTAATACTAAATAATGTCATAAACAATAACTCGTAACTGCAAGATATTTCTTTTATAGTTTCTTTAATTGTTGGATAATGCAAAGTACAGTAATGTCTCTGTTTTGCACTAATTCCATTTTTTTATTCTTGCAATTACGTTTACCGTTTTTCTTGCAATATTAAACTATGGAAATGTATTCGCTTTTCTAAACCAGCCAACTAATCTATCTCTAACTTCCAAATCAAGTTATTCAATTTTCCCTTTTTATTTCATTCCTCGAGTTTTAACATAATTTACTATAAATTTCCCACTTTTTAGCTTATGCCTTTCTCTATAATTTTTAAGCCTAATATTAATTATACTTAATTGGATTCTTTTCTTTTTCCATATAAATAATATTTAAATATAAATACATTTCTCTTATGAAATTTACAGTTTCAACGTAACTAACTAGTAGAACTAATTACTTAAATTAGTTCAAATGCTGAATTAAAATATTTAACGGGAATCTAGCTATATTATATATCATCAAAATAAAAGATATATAATTTAAATCCACTCATTGAAAAGAAAATATTCCAAATTACAGATCTGATTTTTAGTCCAGTTCTATTATCCATAGTCTTCCCCTTTGCAACCCTATTTGGATCCACAAACCCTAATTTGTATGTATTTATAAATCTGGATCTAATTGAAGAAAAATAAACAAATAAACTAGAAAGCCAGATTTGAAAACTACCTTATATGGATGGTTTAATTTGGACATATCTTCTCTAGATCTGCAGTTTCTACCTCCAAATTGCAAATCAAAAAAACCTAAATCTAGTTTATTTGATCTTTGAAGAATTAGAGGAGAAAGAAAAGTGACAGGGCTTCCGTGCCCATTCAGAAAACTATGGGTTTGAACGCTAGCCCTGCACGTTCATTTGTAGAGAGCCAAAGCAATGTCGTCCTTTCCTTTAAAGCAGCTGAAATCCAGCCGTTAAAAACAAGCAAAACGTGTCAGTTTTGACGTGTCTAGCCTTTTGTTTTATACATATTAATTTATTTCCTATATTTTTAAACGTTATAAATTATTAAACGTTAAATTTTAACCGTTGCCTATTAATTCTAATTAATTTCCATCAATTGCAAATTTAATTCCCTTTATAACACATGTTTATTTTGAAATTCAAACGGTGCTCATTAATGTAAATTAATTTCCTTTAATTGTTGATTTGATTAACATTGCCCACTAATGTTAATTAATTGCCTCTAATTGCTGATGTCAATTAATTTCCTTTATGATGCGCGTCTATTTTAAATAACGCATGTTATTTCTGGAATTTATACGCACATATATTTAGAAACAAATATATTTACGCACATTTACACGTATAATTATTTTTCGATACGGAACTTCGAATGTCAATAGCTTTTTCATATGAAGTCCATTCGGAGCATAATATATATAAAAATAAATCATAAAATTGCCACAATCACAATGGTATAAGTTTCGAGACCATATTCTGACTATTCTAAAGATGCTAATTTTCACTATTTATAATTATTTGATTATTTGTTTATCTAAAAATTCTGGGTATTACGGCAATAATTTTACTCCCCAGACATGTGTGACAAACCACCCTCCTAATACACTTAGGTTACAGACTAGTTTTGGAGTGTGGAGTTTGAAGATGGAGACTATGGAGATGTTTACATGTGTCACCCACTGGTTTATATATATATATATATATATATATATATAGTGTGAACATTGTGTGTATGTATAAAGACTATGTGTAACTTATAATGTGTACATATATAGAATTTGCTTATTTTATCTATATTATATTTTGATCTATTCCACGACTAAGTTTTGGAAAGATATAATTAGGTAGTTTAGCTCTCCTCTTACTATTGTATTTAAAGCAATTTTGCTTTTCATTCTACGGTAATTTTATAGTAGTGAAAAGATGGGTTGTTATAGATCAAGCTAGGGAGATGGTGCCAGGTTAGATGTAAGATGATAGGGTAGGCTGTTGAGACCAATTGAAGGCAGACGTGCTGAAGCTGGAATAAGGACAAGTCAAGCATGAGCTAGCCTTGTCGAATATGTTGGTCGCTTGAGGTAGTCTTGAGATGAGTCAGTTGGCATCTAAACTAATGTTGAGCTAAAGAGTTGACTTGAAGTTAAGTAGAAAGTGGGCCGACATTGGAGTTTCAATCATCATTGAGCTAGATCAAAGCGGACGAGGTCGGGCTACACTTAGCTTTGTCTTCACCTAGAGAATTGACTATTAGTGTCGCTTAGGGTAAGATGGTTGTTTCAGCATGATGACATGCTGAGTGGATGGGCTAGTTAACAAAATTAAGCATGGTCTAGCATGAATGGACCATTCGAACAATAACTGGGTCGGTTTTGATTGGGTCAGGCCATGCTTTAATTGATTTACTATTTACTTGTGAGAAAATTGAGCAATCATATCAAATATCATTTATGAAATAATAATTGTTCTCAATATTGACTATAAATAAATATTGTTTAGTTTTGTTATGAATGTTTTGAATATTCCTTATGAAATAAATATATTAAAATAGTAGTTTTCGTTGCATTAGTTACATAACATAGAAGCATATATAGTTATAACAATTAATTTAGGAATGGATTAAAGTCACGATTTTAAGAAATAATTCTTTAATTATATGATTATGAATAATATGGTACCGATGAATTGTATCTTAAACGATTAAAGGAAAAGCACCCATTTAGTTAAAGTGACATAAGAGTCGGTGAACTCTTATCATTAATACATTTAGGTGTATGCAATTGAAGGTCCAATGATACCTAAATATTTACGGCAAGGGACACTTGGCCATATATCATCAAAAGTGAAGTAGTGCCCATAGAAACAATGCTTAGACCCACGTGGCGAGGTTGAAGGTAGGAAGCTTGAGGGCCTCAAAGACGTTCTTGAACATGACATTAACTGAGCTTTCCATATACGAAGGCTCGGTGTACATTAGAGTTGGCCATCACAAGATTGGTGACTTGGGATCATGATGGGTAAGTGTCTGTTTCCTAATCTTCGTCAATGAAGTTGTTCATCTGTCCTGACTTCGATATGGGCTCTTTGGACGCCTGAAGCTTCAGTGAATAGATCTGACTAGCTATGCCCACCTCTTTTTAATAATAGGACTGAACCCCATGGCTATTGTTGGACATATGAGGGCCTAAGCATATAGTCAAGACTATGATGATAACATAGACATTTATGGTGGATTGTGATGGCTGATTTGGCCAATTGTCAAAGTTTGCCCTTCGCTCTACCTGATGCCAAACAAACTCCAAA
The DNA here is from genome assembly GCA_030765085.1 of Allium cepa. Classification (NCBI taxonomy): domain Eukaryota; kingdom Viridiplantae; phylum Streptophyta; class Magnoliopsida; order Asparagales; family Amaryllidaceae; genus Allium; species Allium cepa. The sequence goes on along the minus strand of CM060935.1, from coordinate 444,253,852 downwards.
AGTGCTCCTTCCTAGATGAGTCGCTCAATATCATCTTTAACCACCCAACACTCTACTATAGATTGGCCAATGATTTAATGTAACTCATTATATTTGCTTCTGTTGGGACGTTCCTCCTATTTTCCATTCCTGGTGGTGTTGGATCTTTGAAATTTTACTCAATTTTGAGTGGCAAGATAGATCGTCGTGATATCTCAGTTCAAATTAGTGTAACTGTTATACCTGAGCTTGTATTGAGGACCAACCTCTGGTCTCTTTTCAATACCAACTTGACAACCATTTCTTTGTCGATTGTTGTTATTGTGAAGACAAATTTGGGTAGGATGCCTTGATTTATTATCACTATTTGAAAGATCTACGTCTGCCATTCTCATTATACCATTCGTTGGCAAACAAAAGTTGATCAGGGACATTGCCAGCAACTTTTGGAGCTCTCTCCACATTTTAGATTTATATCTTACCCTCGAACATAGGGTGCAACGATCCCAGTTTAAAGACGAATTTAAATTTGTAATTAAATTTAATTTTTGGGTTAAATTATGAATTTGTTTGAGTTTTTCAAATTTAATAAGAGATACATGCTTATTTATTTTATAAATTTGGATTTGAAGATTTTACTTTGGAAAGAATAATATGTATAATATATTATTAAGTGTATAAATTGTGTTTTAAATCATTTTCAAAAGGTTATAAAAAATACAAAACAAAATTATCTTATCAATATTGAATATAAGTGTATAGAATAAAATATATGTTATAAATGTAATAATAATAAAATTTTATGGTTATGTGGCAACAAAGAAAAAATCAAACTATAAAATAATAACAAATGAAATACATATTATAACAATTTTTATATGAAGCACATATATATTTATATGTGAGTTGTGTAATATATGAATAAGCAAGATAAGAAGATAGATAAAAATCTGTTTACAAAACAAATGCAAGAGAAAAAAATATCTATGTAATAAAAGCTTGCAAAAGAAGATGAACAAATAAACAAAAAAATGTATACAATACAACCTATACACACATAATTAAATAGCATAAAGCTTGTAATCAAAAACAAGGACAAGCATTAAATACATCCTTCTTAAGCACACCAAAACAAATCTTTACAGTCGAAAAAAATGTAAAAGTCATTTCAGTAAACAAATTGAAACAAATATCTTTAGTCAAAACCAAAAGAAGCTTAATTTAGTTATAGCCTTCCCTGTAAACACCTACTTTCCTTATACAAACATTGTTTCTATATATATGCAAGGCATTCTATCCTAATTCGTTCAGTAAAGAAAAATACTTAGTAAGCTAAAAGAAAAAAAAGAAACATCACTAGCTACAAAACTTAGACATTATTCAACTCAAAGGAACACCAAAACAGATTCAAAGAAAATCATTTGCAGGTTTTAAAAGCAGCAATTGTTCTTTGATCTTCACATCAAGTGAGTAAACATTCTTTTTTTGAAGTTTAAATCTTAATAATGGGTTCATGAAAAATAGTATGTTTGATATATATATTGTTCTGTGATGTTTGCAAATTACTGGAAGCTCTGTTATATGCTGTTCTTCAATATTTTCAAGTTTTCTGAGTCAAAAAAAGAAGGGAATGATTTATACTCTTCATATAAAAACATTTTAACTTAGAATTTAACTACATAAATTTGTTTAAACTAAAGATCAAGGCTTGAAAAACTGTTTGAAGGTTGGCAGTGAAATATAAATACTGCAAATTACAGTAAAAAGCAAATCAATACGAAAAATTCGATTGTCTTAAAGTGTTGATTTGATTTCATTTCTAGAATAAACATATGAAGGTAGGATTTTTAAAACAAAAATGATAATTTTTAGGCAAGTATTCAGGGAGCAGTTCGTAAAGGAAACGAAAAAGCCTTTTTATGAATATTTGATGACTCAACAAATAATTGATGTTGAAATTTGTTATGGAGCTAGATTATTGATACGTGGATATAGGAAAAATGTTGAAAAAAATTTCCAATGCAAATTTTTTTTAGTCGAATCAAATTTAGGGTTTATGGTTCATGTTTTTCTAGGGTCTGCATCTACGTTGATATCGTCGCATTGGATCGACCGAGCTTCACGAGAATTTGGGGGAAGGTAGAGGATGATGTGGCTGTGGTGAGGCCAGATCCGCGTCGTCGTTGGTGGACAAGGTTGTGTGGACGTGGCGATTTCCCATTGTCGTGCCTGAGTTGCTGTTCGTTCGAACGAGCATATTTCGTTTTCGAGTATATCGTGTTGAACTGGGTTTGGATTTCGAACGTGAGGTCGAATTATAGTTTGCTGGGGGCGCCGTGGATCGCCAGGATGTTGGCGAACCACCGTGCACGTGCACGGTGGCGTGAGGGTGTCTGCAGTTTTGAAGTTTTGGTCGTCTCGAGTGACACTCGAGAATTTGGAAGGGTTTCTTCGAGTTTGGCCTGGGTTGTGCGCGAGTGCTTTCGCGTGTTTCTACTGTTATAGCGTAAACTAAATATATAAAAGAAAAATCAAACAGAAAAGAAAGGAAGAGTGGAAGAAGAAGAAAGGTATAAGAGAAGAGAAGGGGACTTGGGTTACTACTCGCGTAAATAGGCGTGTGCCTCGGGTCCTGTTCTAAGGGAATTAGCCTAATCACTTTCTGGTTTAAATGTTAGGCAAGTCTAATATTTATAAAATAAATAATGTTAGCAAGTTGTAAGTTAGGAGTTGGTTTAAAATTTATTTAAAGAGATTACAAACGTAAGATGGTTAATTAATTTATATTTAAAGTTAATTAAGAATGTAATTAATTTATACTTGTGATTAAATAAATAATTTAGGATTAATGAATTTGTAATTAAATTTTGGTATCGAAAAATCTTATGTTTAAATCAAGTTGAACATAAGAATTTAATTAACCATTTAAAGTTAATTAATTAACAAATAAATAGTAGTTAACTAATTAATTAAGGATTAAGTGATTAATTTAATAGGTAATTAATGCTTAATTAAGTAAATAGTAATAATTAAATGGGTAATTAGGTTTTATAAATCAATAATTAAGGTTATTAATTAATAATTAAGAATTAACTAATTAATTAAGTTAGTAGTTAAGAAGTAATTAATAAATTTAATAAGTTGATTAATTAGTGATTAACTAAGCAAGAATAAAATGGTTTATTCTTAAGCAAGTAATTAAGTTTAAATAAATCAAACTAAATTTGATATGAAGTGAAGATTCTGTTTGATTGATTCTGATATCTATTGGATGATATTCCGTGATACTTAGTGATATTCTGTGATATTTCTATGATATTGCTCTTGATATATCTGTGATAAATGTTATTTGGATTCAAAGTGTTGAATTAAAATGTTTAAATTAATTGGACAACTTAGCCTTTAAAATGACGTTTGGATTTCGATGCGACAGGGAGTCGGATTCCGGTTAGTTATCCGAAACCCACATCGAATTGTAATGATAAATCCTTGTGATTGATAAATTTACATCACCTATGAATCTGTGAATAAAGATAAGCGTTATAGTTCATACCGCTTATCGATATTGATATATCTGTGGTGATTGATGTTGTGCACTAGTGTATAAAACCCCTGGACTACACTTGTACACACACAAATATGGATTGCACGTGGAAATCGGTAAAGTCACAGATTTTTAAATAACTTTGAATTTGAATTTTAAATTCAAATGGTTTTGGAAATGGATTGGGTTTAGAGTGAAAGGCTTTTGAAACAAGTGTTTTAAAATGAAAGTTATTCTAAGTAAATTAATAAAGATTTGAAATTTGAATAATCTGATTTAAATTGGAATTCAATATCTGGAATTGAATTCTATATTTGGCATTTATAATTTAAAAAAAGGGCAAACAAGCTTATATGGGTCACAAACCATTTTTAAAGTATTGTTGTGTGGATTTGAATTAACCCCAAAAATGTTAACTCGTATAAATAAATTTGGATTTTTAGAAATAAAAACAGTTTGTTTTCAAACAATAAAAGCTTTCATATGAGTAATAAACTTCCAATTTATATTAAAGGGATTTCAAGTTTGAATTGAAAATGATGTTCCAAATTAGGAGTGGACCTTTGGAAATGAGTTTGGAAAGCTATAAGCTAAATCTTGATTTAAAGATTTAAATGAACTAATCCAATTGAAAACGGAAATTATTTTGAAATCCGTGAATAGATCTTTGTGGAACTGGGTGAACTTTGTGAAATGAATCTTTTTGTTTAAAAGATTTGAAATGGTAATTGGTTTAAACCATTTGAAAGAAAGTTGGGATTATTCAAGTTGTGACTTAGTTGAAATCCCATATCCATACGTTTTTAAATATTGCGCTCATTATTCGGTTTAGCCGGGAGAGGACCTTGTGTCATATAACCCATTCCAAATAATGATACGTCATTATGGATAGCATTGAAGACCGGTGGTGAAGACCGGGTATTTGGAAGAACGGTAGGATAACCTATCGATTGTCTCTACAATGAGTAGCTACGGTATAGAGATTTCCTAAGTGATGGGAAGTCCGATCGGGATTGTGAATACCCGGATTGCAAGGGCTTCTTCGAAAGTGCCTTCGGTTCTGTTCAAACCCGGGACAGACTTGTATGGTTGTATGTATGACACTACACTTTGAGATATAAAGTAGATTTCTTTCAAATACATATCTATTGGTGGCGGAGAATTTATTCTCTTAGCTTAACACCCTTCTCTGAGACGTACGAGCTCAGATGTTATGTAGTTGAAGGTTATCAGCGATATACTCCCAATTTGGTAGTGTGGCGTGCTAAGTGCTGCTGTGTGTTGATGATCATTGGTTGATCATTTGGGATTAAAGCATGGCTTTCGTGTAAAGCGGAGCTTTATGGACAAAACCTCATTGAGCCTCACAAACCGGAAATGGTCGAAACAGGAAAGATGCGGCAAGGTTTCAGGGGTAGCTCCCCTAGGGTGTGACCACTCCTTTTGGAAAAGGGTAGTATCATGGTATGGAGCCCAGATACTTACTCATGTGGGCACTGTAGTATATTTATTATTGTGTGATGTTGTTGGTGTTGAGAGCTCTCGAATAAAGGTCCCAAAGGACCGGGGGTGGCATATCTGTAGGTATTACTCCCGGGCAGGGAGGAACCCGACCTTGTGTTAGCAGAGAGCCAGGTAGGTTCTCGGGGCGTCCCGCTAGAGGCGTTCCCATGTGGCAGTAGGAAGTTCCTCGGCCTGACCACTTGTTGGAAATCCATTCATCCAATACGAGCCTTGTACGGTTTTAGTTGTATTACCTGCCATCTACTTATGGTGGCGCCCCATTGTTTGGATGGTAGTTATAGTAGGCATCGGTCGAAATGTCCGTGCTGGCTAATATTAATATTATACTTTCGAAACGTTTTCCACTATGCACTAGTAATAATAATATCAAAAATGGATTTTGCGTATCAAGCATGTTTGACTATCATAAGGAGAAATCTCCTCCAATTCTGCGTTTGCATGGTGTGTGTGGCGGGAGGCCTTATGGTAGTTTCATTTTGTAAAAGCATTTTAGATTTTAAAATGTAAAATCTCTTGATTGTTTTTAAAGACAAACCGTTTTTGTTTGCTCATACTAGTCCCATGACTGACTCGGAGTTTATTGTTCCGTTCCTAAACCATGGGTGCCCATAATTTTCCACATATGCAGTCTAGAGTTTGGTTTTTCAGATAGTCAGGTCTAGTAGATTATCTGGAGCTAGTTCAGTCCGTGGACGACTGACCTTGCTGATCTTGGTTCAATACTAATGGTGGATCGAGCTAGGAGTCTTGGAGCTTTGGCTTTGGAGTTTTTGGATCAGAGTTGTAGTGTTGGATTCTATGAAGACTTATCTCATATTGTATCGTGTTCCGCTGTATTCTGTGTTGTATAATCTCTGATGTTGGTGACTATCATTGTATCAAATTCATGTATCAGATATTGTATTCATGTTGTATCAGTGATATCATCTTTTATTCTGCTGTGCTATTTATCATCTAATGGGTGTTGCAGGCTCCCGCGATACGAATTTGATGTTTTTGTCGGACATTGAGTTCGGGTCATGACAAATTGGTATCAGAGCTGAAGGTTGAGTAAGAACTTTAGCTACGGAGTGTAACACATTAGATGGCTCATTAGAGATAGGGTGAAGTATACCCTAGAATGAATATAAGCAGTGTAACCAAAACCCAAAATTTCTTAGTCCATTCTCTTTATCTGTTGTTATTCTCTAAGATATTTCGTCCGAGTGCCTAAATCGGTCTTCTTACTATTTACAGATGGTAAGAATGAGTGGAAGAAGAGTGTAACGGCCCGCAAATCCGTACCCCTTTGAACTAACAAAATTCCTCAACAGTTCAATCCAAAGTGGCACAAAAGTACGAGTCTTCGGGTAAAAGAAGAAAGAGGTAGAAGAAGAAGAAATAAAACAACATCAGAATCTCACATTGCAACGGAACAAAATATAATATATAGAATACAGTTTTAAAAACAAGAAATCTGTACTGTTATACATATATATACATACAAACCATATCAGAGTACATCAATCAATCATACATGTCCATACACAGCGGAAACAATAGACAAATACAGAAATACGCTCTATCATCCGGCTCGTCTCCTGAGCTCCAGCATATAACCTGAACCTGTTTAACTCGGTCTGACTCGAGAAACATATGAAACAACACCCGAGTTAGTCTGGAAAACCAGCGTGAGAAATCACACTCAATTGGATTATTATATTTTCAAAAATTCTTTGAAAACAAAAGCATCTCGTAAGACCACGCCACAAATAAACATGTCGGGTTTTTACCTTACGATAGCTAAAACATTTTTATTAAATTCGTCTGATATTATAATAGTGTCTATAGAAAGTAAAATAGAATCTAGCTGAAATGCTTGCATCTCACGTTTCAGCAATAGTTGGGCACAATCAAAACCGTACAAGCGCTTATTGGAGATTGGATTCCATACAATGGCAGGGCTATTAGGGTACCGCCCGTCACAGTACCTGGTCTAGATCAGAGTACCGAGGAGCCACCCTAACTCTCCTCCAACACAAGACCGGAACCATCCCTTACTGGACAGTCCCAAGCAAGATCACCCCATGGTTGGCGCGACCAACCACCCACTAAGCCGAAATAAAAAGGGACATCTAGACAGGGGAAACCTTACTCTCCAGTGGGGGCTACCCACGAAGCCTTGCTGCACCTCCCCTGTTTTAGCCATTCCCGGTTGATGAGGCTTGAGGCTAAGCGTTACCTTTTAAGAACGAGTCCCACTTAGAATGGTCATCGTCCTCCTGACGATGTTCTGAAAGCATTCAATCCATACAAGTTGCCCTGGGTCTGGACAAACCGAATCACGTCTTCAACCCTTCACGGTCTTCATTCGTAATCGTTCAAACCGGATCGAAGTGGTTTTCGGATAATTAAATCTGATCCCGGACTCTTCGAAACGATCAACGCATTGTCCAATATTGATAGTCGGTGTTTTAACTATCAATTAATCATTCACAAGCAACCATTAAATAATCTCCATAAATTATTTATCTCAAATATCATTCAGATATTATTTTCTTTTTAACCCATTTGAAATAAATATTACAAATTCCTTTTATTACCATGAAATCATTTAACTGATTTCTTATACTCTCTCATATTTTGATTTACCCTTTGAAAATATCCTTTGTTTTCTCATTCCTTCCTCAAAATCAATTTCACTCTTCTTATAAATTCTCAAACTCAATTTCTCCATTTTTTATAAGGTTTCTCCTAAATCTTATCTTATTTAAATTAATTTTCTTACCATCACAAGAGGATTTTGATTGGGTTTTAAAAACAATTTGAAAACATCTATATTTATAAAATGAGAAGTACGGTTTTATACAAATTATGGTTCGAAAATAATATTAAAGTACATATAAAATTCAAAACTGATTTTAGAAAATTAGAGTTTATTAATAAATATTTGCCAAGCCTTCAAAGTAACTAATTCGAAAATACTTTACATTCAAATAATAGTTCATAAAAAGATTTATATAGTATAGTAATTTAAAAATATTCCCTTTTTACATAAATTTATAATTTTGGAAAAACCAATATCTATAAATGCCCCTTATCCATATTCACCTTTCGAAAATATTCTTGTATTTCCCTTAAAAACAATTTCATTCTCAATATAAGTTCATAACTTATTTCTTTTCATATCCACTGATATCTTCCTTTCCCATTTATAAATTCCGTTTATAAATATATAAACTCCACTGAGTTTTCCCTTTGCTTATATTATTTAAAAATCTTATCTTTATAATTTATTCATCAATAAAATTCATATTTGTTTCTTAGTAAAACTCTTCTCATTTCTTATTAAGATTTCATCATATTTCAATTTAATTTAACGATTACAATATTTCTTCCAGCTTTTAATACATAAGTTTGATTTCCCAAAACTCTTCTTTAACCAATTAAGGTATAAATATACTTTTGTCTTCCTTAAAATCCCAAATAGAAGTAAACTCAAATTCTCAATAATTATTCTATTCAAGTTCAATTTTAACTTCCTTTAATTTAAATTATTTAGTATTTAAGAAAAATTCCAAATTTAATTTCCGTGTTATTTAATACTTAATAATTCAATTCACAAACAAATCCATATCAATTTATCATCCTGGTATATAACAACATACATACGAGATCAATAAATATTTTGAGGAATCCTGTTGGATCCCACCAACCTGTTTCCCTGCATCCATAAATGTTAGCACAAATAAAACACCAATTCCACTTAAATGGTGAAATATCGCGGTATATGGGATTCATATATTATCATCCGCTATTATGCGGCGTACATGGACTATTTAATTATTCACTAATTCAACCATCATTCAAGCAATTCAACAAATAAATTTAAATTCAACAATTTAAATTTAAATTCAACTGTGTGAGATTAACTCAACTTTGATTTTTATTTTTCCAATACAATCCAATCTTTACTCGATTCCATACTTTTGACCTTGAATAACAATTGCATGGATTTTATTAATATTCGAAGAATCGAATAATTATTTATCGTTTAAATAAATTTATGTTAATCTAATAATTTAATCTTAACTAATGATTTATTTTTAGCAAATAATTAAATTTTACCTAAGTTTCCTTTTAAAAATCTTTTAGTGACTAAAATAATTAAATAAGTAAATTAAACAAATTAATCACCCTAATTAAATTATTTTAAAATAGACTAGTTAAGGTGAAAATATGTATATTTTATTTTCTTTTGTTATATATTTATGAAAATATCCTATATAGATTTTATCAAATCCAATTCATATAACATCCTATTTTTTTCAACATCTTATATATACACACATATATATACTGTCTTTAGTTATTTAAATTAAACTAGAAATAACTTAAGATCTAAAACTGCATAACGGTTAATTTAAATTTTATTTTCCTTTTCTAAACCAAAACCCTAGCTTACAGTAAAATTTTAAATTTCAAATATACACAGAATTACCTCACTGACGCTCTCCAAACTTGTAACGACCCGATATTTTCAACCATTCGCATCCATTATATGTGTATAGGTAGACACTCATGCCGGAATTGAATTGCTCAAAATACCGCGTTGTAAATAAAAATTTGGCAAATCTCAGAATATGCAGTAAATAAAAATCACAAATCACAGACAGAGAGCAATAATAATGCAGCGGAAGTAAAAGAGATAGTAGTTCATGAAGATACTATATAAATATATCAGAGTTACATAAGATACAATAGAAGAAATAAAGTACACCAGAAGTTTAAATATGATAACCAAGTACAAGCTGAATAGAACAACCGAACTGAAAAGATGAAACTTGACAAGTAGATAATCTCTAGCGATTCCAATCTCCAGAAAGTGGAAATCCAAATCTATGAATAACTCAGGCTAACCCGAGCGTAAATAAAAATACAAACACTCGAGTCAGGACATACATACTTATACAATGTAAACCAACTCAAGTGAACTGTAGCAAAGGTACAAGTAACTTAGAAGATGCTTGGGACCGCCCATCCTCTAAGGATCCGTTAAACTATTTACTATGTAGTAATATACGCTATATACAGTAGTGTCTAATCAGTAAAGTATAATCATATAGAAAATAGCGTTAAGGGGATGGTGAACCTTAACGCGGTCGGATCTTTAAAACCAAAATCGTAGTGGGCTCGATATAAGGAGATGACACGGCACGCGAGGCAATGCCAGGGTGGATACACCGTTTGCACTCCCGGACCGGTGGTGACGGCAAGCCAGTAGCTTCCGCCCACCTCGAACAGTACCCCCGAATCAAAGTGGCGCCACATATCGAATCACAAAAGTAATAGAATTGTTTCCGATGGAGCATGCTCGATGAAAGGGTGCGACCCTTTGTGTAGCCCGGTATAGCTCATGTTTTAGTCATTTATGCCAACTCACGGGAGTTGGGTCCACGTAATATACCTCGAGAACGTCGCCACCATCCTACTTCATTCTGGAATCTCCACCGCGTACATAGTTGTTAAAGTGGTTTTCGGTATTGGCCGGCTATAAGACAATATCCGATCCCGGTCTCTTTAACAACCAATCGTTATTATAACCCGTATTTATAACTTTAAAACAATATTTTATACTTCAAAAAAATAAAATGTCATTTCAACCCAAACCTTTATCAAAATAAAGATTAAATCATTTCCAAACCATTTCAATAAATCATCATACCATATCTTTCAATTCAAATATTTATCAAAATAAATATCAAGTCATTTCTAACCATTTCAATATATTAAATTATCATATCCTTTCAAATCATTTTAATATATCAAAATATCATAATCTTTCAAAACTTCGTTCAAAATATCTTTCACAAATATTGAAAACAGTATAACTTTCACAAATTAAATCCGTTTTCAACGAAACAAAAAGCAATGTTCTTAAAGTTTTATGTACTTTAGTAGTAAAAGATAAAATTTAAATTTTCAAACTTTTAAAAATTTAAATTAAAAGTCAAAGTTTGACTATTTTGACCAAAAATTCACTTTTTGGAAAATATTCTTTCTAGTCATGCATTGGAATGATAATTCATATCAAAACTAAAGTTTATCATTCAAAATAAATAAAATAAGTTTTTAAATCAAAAATTCAATTAAAATAATTAAAATATACAAAAAAATCACAAAATACAGGGTTGTTACACTCTCCCCCACTCAAAATTTTTCGTCCCCGAAAAGGAATGAGGTACGGGAAAGCACAGAAAAAGATAGAGTGAAACAAGATTAGGACAAGATGACAAGGAGATTGAAATTATACATGATGACTATTGTTATAGGTAGGTTTTACAAGGTGGAGATGATCTTTCCAAGATTCTCCAAAATTAAGAACACAAGCACGAAAAAGTGGATTCAAAATGATTACCAAAGATCTATCAAAGATTATAGAAGATTTCTAAACAGAAAGATTATAGAAAGATGCCTATACTAGTCTATAGCAAGATGAGGATGATAAGGACAACCAAAAGATAGTTTGAAAAACAAAATAAGCATATAAATTTGAAAGCATGGAAATTTCACCTTAAATAGAGAATAAATCTTTTACACAAGTTAAATAATTCTTAACTATCTCAAATTTCATTATCTTATTATCCAATCATCTAAAATTAACAATTTTTAAAACCATGGGTTTGAAAAATAATCATTTATTATACTCATAATGTACTTAATACATTTAATTCTTCTTTATTCCTAATTAAAATTAAATTTATTCCTATATTTATTACTTATGTTAAATATACTTACACTTATTATAACTGCTTTGTTTTATTCTTAGTTCTTTTAACATTATTTTATTGTAAGTTATTCAATTACCCTTTATTATATTTACCTCTGTTAATCATTTTATAATTAAAATTTAAGTGTATAATATTTATTATAATCACTCAAATTTTATAAAAAAAAGTCTTTTTATATTGTATATTATCCAATTACATTGTTAACTTCTAAAATTAAGGTAAGTTATATTGGAATGCAATTGAGTATTATACAAATAAAACTTTCCAATTCAATCATTTCAAGCTTAAATCATTTATTCAAAAAAATTTGATTTTCTTTTTATAATTGAATTTAAGAATTAAATTTCTGATTTCTTCAAACCATTTAGAGATAAATAAATGTATGTACATAACTTATCGAATCAAAATTTTAAATCATATATCTATATTATATATTATAAATCAAGTCATATTTTAGAAAATTCAAACCAAATTAAATTCCCAAAACAAAGCTGTAGCAAGACTACAGAACAGTCTCTTCACTTCAAAACTCCAAAATGAACGTCGATGATGCTGTAGTCATCACCGAAGTTATTTTCCAGCGACGAAGACAAGAGCACTAATTTTAAACTTAAAATTCTTTGGAAACAAATTTCTATTCAAAAATACTTTAAATAATATAACCTTTTAAAACTTTAAACACAAGGTTTGAAACCATCGGAAATTAAATTCTCAAATTTCTTGTTCAAAATTCATTTCAGTTCCCAAATAAATTTATAAACAACTATCTATAAATTCATTTATAGAACAATAAATGATAAATCAAGTATTATCATTTCAAATGATCAATTTTAAATCAATTTATTAAGTTCCATAAATTTACTTATATATCAAAATTTATTTCATTAACCAAATTTTAAAATAATATTGTGTCAGTTTGTTCTGTCAAAGTGTTTTAGAAATCCTATCGATAGCGTTGATCAGACGAATCGATCAGAAACCCAACTCAACATCAACAACTCAAACAACACAATATATAAAACAAAACATAGATATACAAGTACAATTCAAAATGTTTGGAAGAATAGATTGGAAACAAAAGACAAGATGATTTAATAACTGAGTAGGGAGGTGGGTAAGCTTAAATAAATCGCGGGCAACCTTAACCGGGTCAACCGTGACTTAAATAATAAGATCGATGTGGATTTTCTCTAGGGTAAATCTACATTGATCTCAAGAGTTAGAGTTTGGAATAACAAAAGATATTAGCATCTAAACCAAAGGATAGATATAAATCTCTGGTGAATCGATGCTAATTGTAAAGGAGTTTCACCCTTTTACAATTCAATTTGAAATTGGCGTGACCGTCGACTCACTAAAAAGATCATCCGAAGCGGAGTTATGGAATACTCCGGAGTCAAAATAAGATGAATAGTGAGGGATACGAATGGATTTTGGAACCGTAGGGAACGTTCCAAAATTCAAAGGAATTGAGTCAAAAAGGAAGAGATTCAAACTCGAATGAAAGTGATTCTGTAAATACATTTACTCCATATGCTGAGTTTTGCCTACAGCTACCAAAGCTCTGATATCAACTGTAACGACCCGATATTCTCAACCATTCGCATCCATTATATGTGTATAGGTAGGCACTCATGCCAGAATTGAATTGCTCAAAATACTGCGTTGTAAATAAAAATTTGGCAAATCTCAGAATATGCAGTAAATAAAAATCACAGATCACAGACACAGAGTAATAATAATGCAGCGGAAGAAAAAGAGATGGTAGTTCATGAAGATACTATATAAATATATCAGAGTTACATAAGATACAATAGAAGAAATAAAGTACACCAGAAGTTTAAATATGATAACCAAGTACAAGCTGAATAGAACAACCGAACTAAAAAGATGAAACTTGACAAGTAGATAATCTCCAGCGATTCCAATCTCCAGAAAGTGGAAATCCAAATCTATGAATAACTCAGGCTGACCCGAGCATAAATAAAAATACAAACACTCGAGTCAGGACATACATACTTATACAATGTAAACCAACTCAAGTGAACTGTAGCAAAGATACAAGTAACTTAGAAGATGCTTGGGACCGCCCATCCTCTAAGGATCCGTTAAACTATTTACTATGTAGTAATATACGCTATATACAGTAGTGTCTAATCAGTAAAGTATAATCATATAGAAAATAGCGTTAAGGGGATGGTGAACCTTAACGCGGTCGGATCTTTAAAACCAAAATCGTAGTGGGCTCGATATAAGGAGATGACACGGCACGCGAGGCAATGCCAGGGTGGATACACCGTTTGCACTCCCGGACCGGTGGTGACGGCAAGCCAGTAGCTTCCGCCCACCTCGAACAGTACCCCCGAATCAAAGTGGCGCCACATATCGAATCACAAAAGTAATAGAATTGTTTCCGATGGAGCATGCTCGATGAAAGGGTGCGACCCTTTGTGTAGCCCGGTATAGCTCATGTTTTAGTCATTTATGCCAACTCACGGGAGTTGGGTCCACGTAATATACGTCGAGAACGTCGCCACCATCCTACTTCATTCTGGAATCTCCACCGCGTACATAGTTGTTAAAGTGGTTTTCGGTATTGGCCGGCTATAAGACAATATCCGATCCCGGTCTCTTTAACAACCAATCGTTATTATAACCCGTAGTTATAACTTTAAAACAATATTTTATACTTCAAAAAAATAAAATGTCATTTCAACCCAAACCTTTATCAAAATAAATATTAAATCATTTCCAAACCATTTCAATAAATCATCATACCATATCTTTTAATTCAAATATTTATCAAAATAAATATCAAGTCATTTCTAACCATTTCAATATATTAAATTATCATATCCTTTCAAATCATTTTAATATATCAAAATATCATGATCTTTCAAAACTTCGTTCAAAATATCTTATCTTTCAGCACTTCCTTTCAAATTGTTTTAATATCAAATTGTCATATCTTTCAAAACTCCATTTTCAAATCATTTTAATATATCAAAATATCATATCTTCTCAAAACCACATTTCAATCATTTAATATATCAGAATATCATCTCTTTTCAAAACCACATTGATTTCAAATCATTTTTCATTTTATTCAATTTAAAATACCATTTCAATTCACATTTCAAAACAGTTTATATTCAAAAAAATCATTTTTAATCCTTAAAATGAAGTTATTATGTTCAAAAATTAAATTATTAAATCTCCAAAATTTTCAACCTCCAAAGTTCATTTATTCACTTAAGTTTATCAAAACAGTGAAAATTCACTTTTCGTGGCATTTAGAAAACGTTACGGAAAGATACATTCAAAACAGTTCAATTTAACAAAAGACAACATTTTAAAATGTTTTAATAGGATTTACTTAAATTTCAAATAAACTTAGTTAAATTCAAAAATTATAGCACTTACAAAAATTTCTATAATAGCTTTTAATTCAATTTAGCTTTTTAGTTCATTATCATCAACTACAGCATTTACAAATGTTGTAATATCATTTACGTTGTAATTAATAGCATTTCAAAAATGCAGTCAATTAACTTCAAATATTCAATATAATTTCTCAACCAATTATATTTTTTTATTTAAAACATTTTTAACTCATAAAATCATATATTTTCACATTTATAAACATCATTTACTTTTCCTCAAGTTCATGATTTTATAAAGTTAAATTTCCATTCAAAAATCAAGATTTAATAATAATTCACTTATTAAATTGCAATGTTCAATTTTAAATTCATTGCATTAAATTTCAACTTAACACTTAAGTTCAAATTCTCAAATATAGCTTAGTTTTATTTTTATCTACTTAACTAAAAGTTCCACTTTTAAACCAAATTCATAAATTCCAATTTAAGTTATATTTTCAAATTCAACTCAATATTCACTTATTAACATTTTAACTTTATTCAAAAGTCATTAATATGTTATAAAATCATTTTAAATTAATTTAAATTCAAAATATCATAAATTTATCATATTTCCAAAGTTAATTTAATTTCCATTAAAAATTAAATCAAAATTTCCAAAATAACTTACATTCATATTTTCTAACATTTTCATTAATTCATTTCACTTACAATTATTCAGAAAATCAATAATATTTACAAAAATCATATTTTTATTTAATTTTAAATCAAAATATTATAATAATTAAATTTCTGAAATATTTTAAATTTTTTAGAAAACATATTTTAACTACGGGCCTGTATATAATTTTCTACGCTAGGTAAAGTGATACGGGTAATATATCATTTCAACCCGTAATTTACAAAGAAAAATCCGGGTTTTATCATTCCAAACCCGCAGTCCCAAGTAAATAAAATAAGTTGAAAATCGTTCAGGCCTATCATTTCAGCCCACAACGATTTTCCCCTATTCTAAAGTCCGTTCGGGTATGTATCATTTCAACCCATAGTGATTCTAATCTAAAGGGAACTTGCAGTGTAATGAATAGATAAAATAAACAGAATAGCATGAAATAACAGTAACATATAATATAATAAGTGTAATACCAGGTATGAACATCATATGATAATAATATAAGCATATATAACATGATAATATAGTTCTACAGATTCATAGGGTGTCAATTTAGTACTTATATGAGTACATAATGTCTAGTGAGAATAACTCACTTGTATTAGCTGGAGATGACAAACAACTACACACAACAAAGATCTTCGAAGGCATGAAAGCATGAATATGATTTGAGAGTGGAGAGCTAAAGATTTATAGCCTTGGTTACATTCAAACAAAACAAATATATGAAACATAAGTTTCAAAAACAAGATATACTTAACAATGTTAGAAATAGATGTATAAAACAAAACCAAAGACTTTGCACTTGCTTCCTATGCTTGTTTGCATGGCCTAGGGGATTAATAAGGTCAGGTTTGAGCATGGTTTGGATCAGGTATGGGTAGGAAAAGGCACAGTTACAAGGTGATGAAGTGGGTAGGAGTTTAAATGTAGAGAATATAAAAGGTTAAGGCATATATAAGAGTTTTGGTGAACTTTTTGGGCTCGGCTAAGGCATGTTTGGGCTCACTCTTTCAGGATTCAGATCTGGACAGTAGCTTAGGTGATGGGTGGTGGTCATATCAAGGTGGTGGTGGTGGCCTAAGGTGGTGGCCTTGGTGGTGGATGAAGGTAGTGAAGCAACTAGGCTAGGCTAACATGTTCTTAAGGAGTTTTCAAGGCTTTTGTGTGGAGTTTTGTCAAGGGGGAGGGTGCGGCCTGGTCAAGTCAGAGGAGGAGATGATGTTAAGTGGTGGATGGTGAAGAGAGAAGGTGGTGGAGGTGATGTCCAAGGCTAGCTAGTGGTGGCCGAGTAAAACAAACAAAGAAAACAAGGCAAAAACAAGCAAAAAGGAAGGAGAAAAAGTAGAAAAATATAGAGAAGCCATTACCAATTTTTCTCTAGCCGTGAAAATGAGACGAGGAAGATGTTTTCACGTGAAAATGAAGAAAAAGAAGTCAGCTGAAGATAGTATAAGGAATGACCAAAATAAATGATGTATTGATTGTAAAAGAAACGGTGAAACGACCTTACGTTTCTTAGCTTTTAAAACCTTCCATACTTCCTTTTCTTTTAAATCAAATAAAAGAAAAATAAAATTCAGCAAGTACATCTAAAAACCGAAACAAAGTGAAAAAAATAAAAATGTAATTAGATTTAAAGAAAATATAAAAAGAATTAAGGAAATTGCTTAAAAATTGAAAACAGGGTTCAAAAATTATAATTAAAACATCGATGGCTTAGGAAAAATATCTACTTCATTTTAAAAATATTCTAAAGCAAAATTTTGAAATAAAATAATTTATTTATCATTTCTAAAATAAAGTAAATAATTAAATTTTAATTAAATAGAATTTAAATTAAGAAAATGGCTTAAAATTGCGAAGTAGACTTTAAAATTAGAAATAAATTCAATGCACTTTGGAAAAATTTTATATACTTCAAAAATATTTATAAATAAAGATAAGTACACAAAATAAAAATGAATTCACAAAATAAATATATAAAATTTAATTTAAATAAAATTTTAATGAAGAAAATAGCAGAAAATAAGAAAACAGCCAAAAAAAAGAAATCGACACGGTAAACTTTGGAAAAATTATAACATCACAAAAAAATGTTTAAAAAAAAAATATATATATATCTAAAATGTCATATAACACATATTAGAACATTATTTGACAATTAAAAATATAATTTATAGAATTTAACATAAAGAAAATTGTTAAATAGTTCAATGTACACACAATATTGAAAACAGTATAACTTTCACAAATTAAATCCGTTTTCAACGAAACAAAAAGCAATGTTTTTAAAATTTTACGTAATTTCATAATAAAAGATAAAATTTAAATTTTCAAACTTTTAAAAATTTAAATTAAATGTCAAAGTTTGACTATTTTGACCAAAAATTAACTTTTTGGAAAATATTCTTTTCAATCATGCTTTGGAATGATAATTCATATGAAAACTAAAGTTTATCATTCAAAATAAATAAAATAATTTTTTAAATCAAAAATTCAATTAAAATAATTAAAATATACAAAAAAATCACAAAATACAGGGTTGTTACAAAACTCAGGCCTAAGATGTCGCTGCGCGACCACCTCCAAGTGTCGTGGTTTCATCGCGATATCGTCTATGGCGTTCACTGAACCACGCGACCACTTCCGCGAGTACCAAAACGAGCAACCACGCATGCCGCCACGTGAACGTCCACTGTCGCGACTATCCATACAAGTCGCCATCGCCTCCATCGCCGTGTGACCCATCGATTTCCTTGCCCCCGAAATCGCGATCCCTAATCCCCTTCTGCCTACACCATTGACTCGCATCTCATCACGCGAGCAAAACTCCTCGACTCAAGATTTGGCAACAGAATCACGTCACGACCAAAAGCACGAACGCGAATTGATTCGCGCGTTCGCCTGATTTGATTTAGGGTTTTCGATTTCTTTCCTTTTTTTTATACCGACGAATTCGAGCTTTAGGGGAGAAAAGGAAACGAAGGATTTTCGTTCGATTTTGGGTAAGGATGAAAGAAGTAGCGGCCATTTAATTTTAAGTTCTCTGATCGAAGAGTGAAACAGGAAGCATCGCGATTATAAAGAAGATGGGAAGCATAGGAAGGAAAACGAGCTAAAGCGTTTAGATGGAACAGCTGCGTATAGAGGAAGCTAGGTAAATTATTTTATTTTAAATTTTAAACTAAAAAAAAAATCTTCTCGAATATCAATTAAATTATAGCGTGTTTTCTTATCGTATAATCACACGGTAGCTCCGAAATTTACGAAATTTGAAATCCAGCAATAATTCAATATTACGGATCCAACGGAACTGGTTTCGTCGAATTCCGAGACTGTGCCTCGGAAGGTTATTTTTAAATATTAATTTAAACGATGAAATTTTAAAATCGGAAAAACCACTGTTAAATTCCAATTTTAACTCATCTATTATTTTTAGTATTATCAATATAAATTCTATAAGCCTTTAAAATATTTTAAACAAGCATACAATTTCAGATTTAAATATTTTACCCAATTGTCAATTACTATTTTAATACTTAGTTAATTCATTCAATAGATTGTTTTATTTAAACTCTAAATCCTTTCTATCATATAAAACCAAACTGTTCATATAAAAATCAAATTAAAGTTCAAATTAAATATTTAAATCCAATTTAAATATTGCAAATTAGCGTTCAAAAATCCAGGTCGTTACATTCCTCCCCCCTTAAAAGAATTTTGTCCCCGAAATTACTAGTTAGGAAGAATGGTCCAATACCCGTTACTATTTTTCAAAACCAACAATTCAACATCCTGCCAAACTATCTTTTTAATAAAAGACGCATTATCCTTCTTATTAACTTTGCCAAACTTTTCCCTAGTTTCAAACTATACTATTTGTTTAACCATTCAAGATTCAATTTAAAACTAAATTTTGAATTATCAAAATTTTCTTAAAATTTTTCTAACTCCCTAAATTCCCGAATTTTTTTACCAATGTCTCCTTTGCGCGGCTAGCTCGGTACAACTACAAAATGGCTCTACGGCCTCCCAAAAACCCAAAAGAAAACAAAAAGCCAAGTGGCTCGATCAAAATCCCTATCAAATTTATATAGAAATTTAAACACATACCTTTTTGTCGAGCATTTCTAATTTATCTTCTGAAATCAAAATCAATTCTCTTTACCTTTATATTACATGCATATCTTACACAGCAATATGTCCAATCACAATATACAAAACATTTTATTGACTTTCTTACAAATGTCAATATCTATTCATTCAAATATTATTTTATATTATATTTGAAATATCGATTCCCGATTGAGAATGTATCATTCCTTACTTAAGTTAGTACAAGCATTTTATGTGTCTTTTATATTTATTTTCATCTTACCACTTTAGTTTATATCCATTCTTATTCGAATTGATTCTTCCATTTCTTATTCGAATTGATTCTTCCATTTCCATATGAATTCATTTATATCAAATTCATGTCATTATTTCAAATTAGTTCTATTCACTAATTATATCAATTTCCAACTTGAAAACGTTTGTCGTTAACAAAATTTTCAAAAATTTTCAAAAAAAAATCTAACTCCCAAAATTTCCGAATTTTTTTGGCAGAGTCCCCTTTGTACGGAGGAGCTTTTGCAATTTGACAATAGATATAAATATATATACATCGACCCACACGGTCGGAAAAATCAAAAACAGTTCATATTTCCTAGTTTGTATTGCGTAGGCGTACCTTATTTAGCATTTTAAGCAAGCGGCATATTTATTTAAGCATTTGCGCGACCAAAATCCCGCTATACAGTCTTCTGGTGCCTGTACTTGCTCAATTTAAACATATAAGCAACATATTTATGAAATTTATAACATTGCATTCATTTAAGCAACTACAACACATCAATAACGTAAACAGTGTAATATAAATAACTTCATAACAAATTTATATAGTTTCCAAACTAGTTCCATTTGTTTATAACTGACACAAATACCGTTTGCATTCAACTTTAAGTGGGTTACAACACATCTACTTAACTCCAATCCATAATTATCCCCAAAAAACCCATTTTCCATTTAATTGATTTCAAAACTCAATTTCTGCTTCTTATCAATTCAAAACCATATTTTATAAACAATTATACGCGAATCAAGTTTTATAAACAAGTAATAAGGTTTCCAGATTAATTCAGTTGCTTTTACTTGATTTATATCATTCTATCCAATTCAGAATGATTTTCACATCATTCTTTTTATATTCAATTTATTTTTAATTCAGTCTATTTTATATTCATGGCAATTGATGAAAAACAAGTTTATTTACTCCCATCATTCCATAGAACTTTATTTAATCATGTTTACGACAACAACAATTATTTCCATGCAAATTCGTCAATATCCATTCAAACAACAGTTTCTTTAGTTTTATAACTATTTTAAAATTGATTCCCACTCCATTTATATTTAAATCCGTTCCATTCCAATTTCTTTAAAATCCATATATTTGCATTTACTTTATTTTTACATTGAGTTTTATTCAAACCCATTCTATAAAGCTTGACAACTTCCATGCTTATGATTAATAACCATTTTCCCAAATTTATACAAGTCATGCTTCATTCCATTTTATATATAAGTCAATTCACTTTAAATCATTTAAATTTCATAACTTATGTTCATTTCATTTGCCCATAAATTCTTTTCCAATTTAATTTGATTTTATACAAATCAAATCTCTTTCATTTACTTCTTAGCTCAATTTAATTATTTCATTAAAAAAAATTCAATTCCCATGTTCGATTCATTCTCGAACTTAATTAATTAATTTCAAGACCATCTCCACTTTATTTATATCATTTGGATTTTATTCGCACTTCTAGCCAATTCACTTATAATCCAATTTCATTTTACTTGCTAACCAATCCAAGTTGAATCTTATATTTATAATTCAATACTTGATATTTTTTTTAGCTTCAAAAATCTCTTCATTTAAATTTCTTTAGTTCAATTCTATTTTGTAATTCAGGTTCGGATTTCTATTCATTTCCGAAATTCAAACAATTATATTTGACTTATTTATTCCACCTTAATTTTATAAGTCTCACTTCTTATTTATCTTCACACTTCCATTCATTTACAGTTAACCACATTCCCATTTTTATTTTAATTCGGGTTTATACATTTTTACTTAGCCAAGTATATATTTTTATTTCCACGCTTCTCAATTCTTTTATAAGCTATCGAAGTCTTATTTATTGAAATTCAAATTTCACTTAACTCAGCTTACATTAAATTCAACCTCATTTCATTATTATGAATTTTACCCAAGTGAGAGTTTTATTACAATATCATTTACATCACAATTTAATTCATCTTCATTCAAATTCAAACATTAACTTAGGTTAAGATAATTCCAGTTCAATCAAAGTTCTCAATCTAATTAAATTTGCTATTTACCATCCAATCACATCCAAAGTTTAAGGTACTTTACCAATCTATTTTATTCAATGAATTTTCACTTCCCTCGAAATCACCTTCCCATAAAACTTAAATCTTAAGTCAATTTATTTATTGCAACTTCTTACTTAAATTCATTTCCAATTTATTTGATACTCATCTAGATCAAATCCCATGTGATTCATATTTAATTTTACTTACCATTTCAACAGAATTTCTATTTATAACTCGGGTTTCACCACCTAATCCCATTTTTAATTCAAATTTCAATTTGATTCAAATACAACTGAATTTTATTTTCGGTTTAATTCAATTTACTTCCATTCACATAACTTAAATTAATTTCATTTAACATCATCCATATCTCAATTCATTTCAAATCTTAAATTTAAATCCAATTATTAAGCTTAAGTTAATCTCAACCAAAATTTTATTTCTATTAAATTTCCCAATCCAATTCATTAATTAAAGTTCAAGTTTTAAATTTTAATCCAAGTTAAATCCTCATTTTGACTTCATTTTTAATTTTATTCTTTAATACAATTTCATATTATTCCTTGGTTATATAAGCCATTTTAAATCTTTATAATCTTATTTGTCTGTAACACTATCATCCAAACACTTTAATTATATATAATAATTTGCAGAAAATTATTTCTTTTATATCAAAATATATTTTGGATGAAATTATTTCATTCACCCACTTTTAAAAACACTATTGTGTCGAATTGTTCTATTCAAGTGTTTAGAAACCTCTTCGGCATAGTTGTGCAGACTGAGCTGACGAAGGTTCATATACCACTCAATAAATCAATCATCACAATATAAAACCATTTTATATTCACTAACAAATACGCACTCATATCTATTAATACGCTCAAACTCATTCTAGAGTACTACTGACTCTATCTTTAATGAGTAATCCCCACCAGAGCCAAGGTTCTCACTTAACCTTTCAGCTCTGATACCATGTGTAAAGGCCCGCAAATCCGTACCCCTTTGAACTACCAAAATTCCTCAACAGTTCAATCCAATGTGGCATAAAAGTACGAGTCTTCGGGTAACAGAAGAAAGAGGTAGAAGAAGAAGAAATAAAACAACATCAGAATCGCACATCGCAGCGAAACAAAATATAATATATAGAATACAGTTTTAAATACAAGAAATCTGTACTGTTATACAAATATATACATATATACCATATCAGAGTACATCAATCAATCATACATGTCCATACACAGTGGAAATAACAGACAAATACGGAAATACGCTCTGTCATCCAGCTCGTCTCCTGAGCTCCAGCATATAACCTGAACCTGTTTAACTCGGTCTGACCCGAGCATCATATAAAACAACACCCGAGTCAGTCTGGAAAACCAGCGTGAGAAATCACACTCAATTGGATTATTATATTTTCAAAAATTCTTCGAAAACAAAAGCATCTCGTAAGACCACGCCACAAATAAACATGTCAGGTTTTTAGCTTACGATAGCTAAAACATTTTTATTAAATTCGTCTGATATTATAATAGTGTCTATAGAAAGTAAAATAGAATCTAGCTGAAATGTTTGCATCTCACGTTTCAGCAATAGTTGGGCACAAACAAATCCGTACAGGCGCTTATTGGAGATTGGATTACATACAATGGTAGGGCTACTGGGGTACCGCCGGTCACAGTACCTGCTCTAGATCAGAGTACCGAGGAGCCACCCTAACTCTCCTGCAACACAAGACCGAAACCATCCCTTACTGGACAGTCCCAAGCAAGATCACCCCGTGGTTGGCGCGACCAAATACCCATTAACCCGAAATAAAAAGGGACATCTAGACAGGGGAAATCTTACTCTCCAGTGGGGGCTACCCACGAAGCCTTGCTGCACCTCCCATGTTTTAGCCATTCCCGGTTGATGAGGCTTGAGGCTAAGCGTTACCTTTTAAGAACGAGTCCCACTTAGAATGCTCATCGTCCTCCTGACGATGTTCTGAAAGCATTCAATCCATACAAGTTGCCCTGGGTCTGGACAAACCGAATCACCATCTTCAACTCTTCACGGTCTTCATTGATAATCGTTCAAACCGGATCGAAGTGGTTTTCGGATAATTAAATCCGATCCCGGACTCTTCGAAACGATTAATGCATTGTCCAATATTGATAGTCGGTGTTTTAACTATCAATTAATCATTCACAAGCAACCATTAAATAATCTCCATAAATTATTTATCTCAAATATCATTCAGATATTATTTTCTTTTTAACCCATTTGAAATAAATATTTCAAAGTCCTTTTATTTCCATGAAATCATTTAACTGATTTCTTATACTCTCTCACATTTTTTATTTACCATTTGAAAATATCCTTTATTTTCTCATTCCTTCCTCAAAATCAATTTCACTCTTCTTATAAATTCCCAAACTCAATTTCTCCATTTTTTTATAAGATTTCTCCTAAATCTTATCTTATTTAAATTAATTTTCTTACCATCACAAGAGGATTTTGATTGGGTTTTAAAAACAATTTGAAAACATCTATATTTATAAAATGAGAAGTACGGTTTTATACAAATTATGGTTAGAAAATAATATTAAAGTTCATATAAAATTAAAAACTGATTTTAGAAAATTAGAGTTTATTAATAAATATTTGCCAAGCCTTCAAAGTAACTAATTCGAAAATACTTTACATTCAAATAATAGTTTATAAAAAGATTATATAGTATAGTAATTTAAAAATGTTCCCTTTTTACATAAATTTATAATTTTGGAAAACCCAATATCTATAAATGCCTCTTGTCCATCTTCACCTTTCGGAAATATTCTTGTATTTCCATTCAGAACAATTTCATTCTCAATAAAAGTTCTTAACTTATTTCTTTTCATATCCACTGATATCTTCCTTTCCCATTTATAAACTCCGTTTATAAATTTATAAACTCCACTGAGTTTTCCCTTTGCTTATATTATTTAAAAATCTTATCTTTATAATTTATTCATCAATAAAATTCATATTTGTTTCTTAGTAAAACTCTTCTCATTTCTTATTAAGATTGCATCATATTTCAATTTAATTTAATGATTACAATATTTCTTCCAGCTTTTAATACATAAGTTTGATTTCCCAAAACTCTTCTTTAACTAATTAAGGTATAAATATACTTTTGTCTTCCTTAAAATCCCAGATAGAAGTAAACTCAAATTCTCAATAATTATTCTATTCAAGTTCAATTTTAACTTCCTTTAATTTAAATTATTTAGTATTTAAGAAAAATTCCAAATTTAATTTCCGTGTTATTTAATACTTAATAATTCAATTCACATACATATCCATATCAATTTATCATCCTGGTATATAACACCATACATATGAGATCAATAAATATTTTGAGGAATCCTGATGGATCCCTCCAACCTGTTTCCCTGCATCCACAAATGTTAGCACAAATAAAACACCAATTCCACTTAAACGGTGAAATATCACGGTATATGGGATTCATATATTATCATCCGCTATTATGCGGCGTATGGGACTATTTAATTATTCACTAATTCAACCATCATTCAAGCAATTCAACAAATAAATTTAAATTCAACAATTTAAATTTAAATTCAACTGAGTGAGATTAACTCACCTTTGATTTTTATTTTGCCAATCCAATCCAATCTTTACTCGATTCCATACTTTTGACCTTGAATAACAATTGCATGGATTTTATTAATATTCGAACAATCGAACAATTATTTATCGTTTAAACAAATTTTCGTTAATCTAATAATTTAATCTTAACTAATGATTTATTTTTAGCCAATAATTAAATTTTAACTAATTTTCCTTTTAAAAGTCTTTTAGTGACTAAAATAATTAAATAAGTAAATTAAACAAATTAATCACCCTAATTAAATTATTTTAAAATAAACTAGTTAAGGTGAAAATATGTATATTTTATTTTCTTTTGTTATATATTTATGAAAATATCCTATATAGATTTTGTCAAATCCAATTCATATAACATCCTATATTTTTTTTTTCAACATCTTATATATAGACACACATATATACTGTCTTTAGTTATTTAAATTAAACTAGAAATAACTTAAGATCTAAAACTGCATAACAGTTAATTTAAATTTTATTTTCCTTTGCTAAACCAAAACCCTAGCTTACAGTAAAATTTTAAATTTCAAATATACACAGAAGTACCTCACTGACGCTCTCCAAACTCAGGCCCAAGATGTCGCTGTACGACCACCTCCAAGTGTCGTGGTTTCATCGCGATATCGTCTACGGCCTTCACTGAACCACGCGACCGCTTCCGCGAGTACCAAAACGAGCAACCACGCATGCCGCCGCGTGAACGTCCACTGCGGCGACTATCCAGACAAGTCGCCATCGCCTCCATCGCCGCATGACCCATCGATTTTCTTGCCCACGAAATCGCGATCCCTAATCCCCTTCTGCCTACACCGTTGACTCGCATCTCATCACGCGAGCAAAACTCCTCGACTCAAGATTTGGCAACAAAATCACGTCACGACCAAAAGCATGAACGCGAATTGATTCGCGTGTTCGCCTGATTTGATTTAGGGTTTTCGATTTCTTTCCTTTTTTATATACCGACGAATTCGAGCTTTAGGGGAGAAAAGGAAACGAAGGATTTTCGTTCGATTTTGGGTAAGGATGAAAGAAGTAGCGGCCATTTAATTTTAAGTTCTCTGATCGAAGAGTGAAACAGGAAGCATCGCGATTATAAAGAAGATGGGAAGCATAGGAAGGAAAACGAGCTACAACGTTTAGATGGAACAGCTGCGTATAGAGGAAGCTAGGTAAATTATTTTATTTTAAATTTTAAACTAAAAAAAAAATCTTCTCGAATATCAATTAAAGTATAGTGTGTTTGCTTATCGTACAATCACATGGTAGCTTCGAAATTTACAAAATTTGAATCCGGCAATAATTCAATATTACGGATCCAACGGAACTGGTTTCGTCGAATTTCGAGACTGTGCCTCGAAAGGTTATTTTTAAATATTAATTTGAACGATGAAATTTTAAAATCGGACAAACCACTGTTAAATTCCAATTTTAACGCATCTATTATTTTCAGTATTATCAATATAAATTCTATAAGCCTTTAAAATATTTTAAACAAGCTTACAATTCCAGATTTAAATATTTTACCCAATTGTCAATTACTATTTTAATATTCAGTTAATTCATTCAATAGATTGTTTTATTTAAACTGAATCCTTTCTATCATATAAAACCAAACTGTTCATATAAAAATCAAATCAAAGTTCAAATTAAATATTTAAATCCAATTTAAATATTGCAAATTAGTCGTTCAAAAATCCGGGTCGTTACAAAGAGGACGAGATAGGGGACAGGGAAGTACCACTACAGCTGGTCAAAGCCCTTCAACGACAGATATTCCTATTCAATCTCAATCAAATTTGACTGATGTATATCGAAGCTTTTCTAGACTTGGTGGAAAGCCGTTCACTGGCAAAGAATCCGTTATTGAAGCACAAGGCTGGATTTGATCGTGTGAAAGGATTTTCAAGGGACTAAAATTGGGAGATGATCAGATGCAATTGATAGCTTCTTGGCAACTCCAGGAAGAGGCTTTAGTTTGGTGGGAAACAATTACATTGGATGAGCCGGCAGACGAATTTACTTGGAATTGTTTCAAGGAAGTGTTCGAGCAGCGACATATGCCGTCTGCTGGTATCTCTAGAATGTATCAGGAATTCATAGATTTGAAGCAGGGAAGTTTATCATTTGAGGAATATTTAAACAAATTTAATGTATTATTTCGATTTGGTCTAGAATTGGTGAATACACCGTTAAAGAAGAATGAAAAGTTCATTCAGGGAATGAACAAGGAATTTTAGAAAAGGATGACTACTCACGTAAAGGAATCTTTTTCTAAATTAATTGATATGGGCTATCGATACAATACTCTGGATAAGCAAAAAGATTCGGAAGAGAATGGAGATACAAGTAATCTGAATTGGAGAAAAAGGAAATTTGGTGGAAAGAAATCGAAGAAGGATAACGTAAAGAAGAATGTACAGAAGAAAAAGGTGAAAGATGTTACTTGTTTCAATTGCTTGGAGAAAGGCCATTACTTGAACAATTGTAAGAATCCCAAGAAACAAGGAAAGAGAGAGCCATTTATGAAGCCAGATCAGGAATGTAGGGAGTGTTGTTACTGCCACAAGCCAGGACATAGGATCATGAATTGCCCAGCACTGAAGCAAGTTCAAGCAGCCAGGGCGTGTGCAATAAAAGGTGATTCTTCAACCTTAAAAGTTAGTTAAGGAAATGAAATTTTATAAGGTCACCTTTTCGTTTATGATTAAATTGTTCGAATTTTGTTCGACATATGAACTACCCTTAGTTTTATTTCTCAGCAGATCGTAAACGAATTAAATCTTGAATCTGAAATCGTAATTGAATCTATTTTGTCTATTTCATTGGGTTTCGATATATTCTACGAATGGTTAGTTATTCCTTCGAACTGGCCAATACACCTGTATACTTCGTAGATCAAATAACCCAATTGTCTCGTAGTTGATCGAGTTTGTTCTCATATCTATTGTTGATATTCTAATTTGGTAAGCCAAAT
Source organism: Allium cepa (assembly GCA_030765085.1). Taxonomy (NCBI): domain Eukaryota; kingdom Viridiplantae; phylum Streptophyta; class Magnoliopsida; order Asparagales; family Amaryllidaceae; genus Allium; species Allium cepa. Next base: position 444,224,904 of record CM060935.1, on the reverse strand, counting down.
GCAGGATAAATATTCGGTTTGATTTGGAAAGATATTTCTCTATCTTTCATCTATCTTTGTTGTCTCCTTGGCAAATTTCAGGGACGAAATTTCTTAAGGGAGAATCTGTAACGATCCCAGTTTAAAGACGAATTTGAATTTTTAATTAAATTTAATTTTTGAGTTAAATTATGAATTTGTTTGAATTTTTCAAATTTAATAAGAGATATATGCTTATTTATTTTATAAATTTGGATTTGAAGATTTTACTTTGGAAAGAATAATATGTATAATTATTTATTAAGTGTATAAATTGTGTTTTAAATCATTTTCTTTAAAAGGTTATAAAAAATATAAAATAAAATTATCTTATCAATATTGAACATAAGTGTATAGAACAAGCATACTCGTCCATCGGTCAAATCGGATATGTAATTATTGGAATAATTGTTGGAGACTCAAATGATGGATATGCAAGCATGATAACTTATATGCTGTTCTATATCTCCATGAATCTAGGAACTTTTGCTCACATTGTATCATTTGGTCTACGTACCAGAACTGATACCATTCGAGATTATGCAGGATTATACGCGAAAGATTCTTTTTTGGCTCTCTCTTCAGCCCTATGTCTCTTATCCCTAGGGGGTCTTCCTCCACTAGCATGGTTTTTCGGAAAACTCCATCTATTCTGGTGTGGATGGTAGGCAATAGAAATCATACTCAAGAATTCATGGTAATAATAAAATTTTATGGTTATGTGGCAAAAAAAAAATCAAACTATAAAATAATAACAAATGAAATACATATTATAACAATTTTAATATGAAGCACATATATATTTATATGTGAGTTGTGTAATATATGAATAAGCAAGATAAGAAGATAGATAAAAATCTGTGTACAAAGCAAATGCAAGAGAAAAAAAATATCTATGTAATAAAAGCTTGCAAAAGAAGATAAACAAATAAACAGAAAATGTCTACAACACAACCTGTACAGACATAATTAAATAACATAAAGCTTGTAAACAAAAACAGAGACAAGCATTAAATACACCTTCTCAAGCACACCAAAACAAATCTTTACAGCCGAAAAAATGTAAAAGTCATTTCAGTAAACAAATTGAAACAAATATCCTTAGTCAAAACCAAAAGAAGCTTAATTTAGTTACAGCCTTCCTTGTAAACACCTACTTTCCTTATACAAACATTGTTTCTATATATATGCAAGGCATTCTATCCTAATTCGTTCAGTAAAGAAAAATACTTAGTAAGCTAAAAGAAAAAAAAGAAACATCACTAGCTACAAAACTCAAACATTATTCAACTCAAAGGAAAACCAAAACAGATTCAAAGAAAATCATTTGCAGTTTTTAAAAGCAACAATTGTTCTCTGATCTTCCATCCAAGTGAGTGAACATTCTTTTTTTGAAGTTTAAATCTTAATAATGGGTTCATGAAAAATATTATTTTGATATATATATTGTTCTGTGATGTTTGCAAATTACTGGAAGCTCTGTTATATGATGTTCTTCAATATTTTTAAATTTTTCCGAGTCAAGAAAAGAAGGGAATGATTTATACTCTTCATATAAAAACATTTTAACTTAGAATTTAACTAAATAAATTTGTTTAAACTAAAGATCAAGGCTTGAAAAACTGTTTAAAGGTCGGCAGTGAAATATAAATACTGTAAATTACAATAAAAAGCAAATCAATACAAAAAATTCGAATATCTTAAAGTGTTGATTTGATTTCATTTCTAGAATAAACATATGAAGGTAGGATTTTTAAAACAAAAATGATATTCTTTTAGGCAAGTATTTAGAGAGCAGTTCGTAAAGGAATTGAAAATGCCTTTTTATGAATACCTGATGATTCAACAAATAATTGATGTTGAAATTTGTTATGGAGCTAGATTATTGATTCGTGGATATAGGAAAAATGTTGAAAAAAAATTTCCAATGCAATTTTTTTTAAGTCGAATCAAATTTAGGGTTTATGGTTCATGTTTTTCTGGGGTCTGCATCTACGTTGATATCGTCGCATTGGATCGACCGAGCTTCACGAGAATTTGGGGGAAGGTAGATGATGATGTGGCTGTGGTAAGGCCAGAGCCGCGTCGTCGCTGGTGGTCGAGGTTGTGTGGACGTGGCGATTTACCATTGTCGTGCTCGAGTTGTTGTTCGTTCGAACGAGCATATTTCATTTTCGAGTTTATCGTGTTGAACTGGGTTTGGATTTCAGACGTGAGGTCGAATTGTGGTTTGTTGGGGGTGCCGTGGATCGCCAGGACGTTGGCGAACCACCGTGCACGTGCACGGTGGCGTGAGGGTGTCTGCAGTTTCGAAGTTTTGGTCGTCTCGAGTGACACTCGAGAATTTGGAAGGGTTCCTTTGAGTTTGGCCTGGGTTGTGCGCGAGTGCTTTCGCGTGTTCTACTGTCATAACGTAAACTAAATATATAAAAGAAAAATCAAACAGAAAAGAAAGGAAGAGTGGAAGAAGAAGAAAGGTATAAGAGAAGAGAAGGGGACTCGGGTTACTACTCGCGTAAACAGGCATTTGCCTCTGGTCCTGTTATAAGGGAATTAGCATAATCACTTTCAGGTTTAAATGTTAGGCAAGTCTAATATTTATAAAATAAATAATGTTAGCAAGTTGTAAGTTAGGACTTGGTTTAAAATTTATTTAAAGAGATTGCAAACGTAAGATGGTTAATTAATTTACATTTAAAGTTAATTAAGAATGTAATTAATTTATACTTGTGACTAAATAAATAATTTAGGATTAATGAATTTGTAATTAAATTTTGGTATCGAAAAATCTTATGTTTAAATCAAGTTGAACATATGAATTTAATTAACCATTTAAAGTTAATTAATTAACAAATAAATAGTAGTTAACTAAATAAATAATTAATTAAGGATTAAGTGATTAATTTAATAGGTAATTAATGTTTAATTAAGTAATTAGTAATAATTAAATGGGTAATTAGGTTTTATAAATCAATAATTAAGGTTATTAATTAATAATAAAGAATTAACTAATTACTTAAGTTAGTAATTAAGAAGTAATTAATAAATTTAATAAGTTGATTAATTAGTGATTAACTAAGCAAGAATAAAATGGTTTATTCTTAAGCAAGTAATTAAGTTTAAATAAATCAAACTAAATTTGATATGAAGTGAAGATTTTGTTTGATTGACTCTGATATCTATTGGATGATATTGCGTGATACTTGGTGATATTCTGTGATGTTTCTATGATATTGCTCTTGATATATCTATGATGATCGTGTATGATTTATCTGTGATAAATTTTATTTGGATTCGAAGTGTTGAATTAAAATGTTTAAATTAATTAGACAACTTGGCCTTTAAAATGGGGTTTGGATTTCGATGCGATAGGGAGTCGGATTTCGGTTAGTTATCTGAAACCCACATCGAATTGTAATGATAAATCCTTGTGATTGATAAATTTACATCACCTATGAATCTGTGAATAAAGATAAGCGTTATAGTTCATACCGCTTATCGATATTGATATATCTGTGGTGATTGATGTTGTGCGCTAGTGTGTAAAACCCCTGGACTACACTTGTACACACACAAATATGGATTGCACGTGGAAATCGGTTAAGTCACAGATTTTTAAATAACTTTGAATTTGAATTTTAAATTCAAATGGTTTTGGAAATGGATTGGGTTTAAAGTGAAAGGCTTTTGAAACAAGTGTTTTAAAATGAAAGTTATTCTGAGTAACTTAATAAAGATTTGAAATTTGAATAACCTGATTTAAATTGGAATTCAATATCTGGAATTGAATTCTAGATTTGGTATTTATAATTTAAAAAATGGTATACAAGCTTATATGGGTTTCAAACCATTTTTAAAGTATTGTTGTGGGGATTTGAATTAACCCCAAAAATGTTAACTTGTATAAATAAAATCGGATTTTCCGAAATAAAAACAGTTTGTTTTAAAACAATAAAAGCTTTCATATGAGTAATAAACTTCCAATTTATATTAAGGGATTTCAAGTTTGAATTGAAAATGATTTTCCAAATTAGGAGTGGACCTTTGGAAACGAGTTTTGAAAGTTATAAGCTAAATCTTGATTTAAAGATTTAAATGAATTAATCCAATTGAAAACGGAAATTATTTTGAAATCCGTGAATAGATTTTTGTGGAACTGGGTGAACTTTGTGAAATGAATCTTTTTTTTTAAATGATTTGAAATGGTAATTGGTTTAAACCATTTGAAAGAAAGTTGGGATTATTCAAGTTGTGACTTAACTGAAATCCCATATCCATATGTTTTTAAATATTGTGCTCATTATTCGGTTTAGCCGGGAGAGGACCTTGTGTCATATAACCCATTCCGAATAATGATACGTCGTTATGGATAGCATTGAGGATCGGTGGTAAAGACCGGGTATTTGCGAGAATGATATGATAACCTATCGATTGTCTCTGCACCGAGTAGCTACGGTATAGATATTTCCTAAGTGATGGGAAGTCTGATCGGGATTGTGAATACCCGGATTGCAAGGGCTTCTTCGAAAGTGCCTTCGGTTCTGTTCAAACCCGAGACAGACTTGTATGGTTGTATGTCTGACACTACACTTTGAGATATAAAGCAGATTTCTTTCAAATACATATCTGTTGGTGGCAGAGAATTTATTCTCTTAGCTTAACACCCTTCTCTGAGACGTACGAGCTCAGAGGTTATGTAGTTGAAGGTTATCAGCGATATACTCCCAATTTGTAGTGTGGCGTGCTAAGTGCTACTGTGTGTTGATGATCGTTGGTTGATCATTTGTGATCAAAGCATGGCTTTCTTGTAAAGCGTAGCTTTATGGACAAAACCTCATCGAGCCTCACAAACCGGAAATTGTCGAAACAGGCAAGATGCGGCAAGGTTTCAGGGGTAGCTCCCCTAGGGTGTGACCATTCCTTCTGGAAAAGGGTAGTATCATGGTATGGAGCCCAGATACTTACTCATGTGGGCACTGTAGTATATTTATTACTGTGTGATGTTGTTGGTGTTGAGAGCTCTCGGATAAAGGCCCAAAGGACCAGGGGTGGCATATCTGTAGGTATTACTCCCGGGCAGAGAGGAACTCGGCCTTGTTTTGGCAGAGAGCCGGGTAGGTTCTCGGGGCGTCCCGCCAGAGGCGTTCCTATGTGGCAGTAGTAAGTTCCTTAGCCTGACCATTCGTTGGAAATCCATTCATCCAATACGAGCCTTGTACGATTTTACTTGTATTACCTGCCATCTACTTATGGTGGCGCCTCATTGTTTGGATGGTAGCTACAGTAGGCATAGTTCGAAATGTCTATGCTGGCTAAGATTAATATTATACTTTCGAAATGTTTTCCACTGTGCACTAATAATAATAATATCAAAAATGGTTTTTGCGTATCCAACATGTTTGACTATCATAAGGGGAAATCTCCTCCAATTCTTCGGTTGCATGGTGTGTGTGGTAGGAGGCCTTATGGTAGTTTCATTTTCTAAAAGCATTGCGGATTTTAAAATGTAAAATCTCTTGATTGTTTTTAAAGATAAACCGTTTTTGTTTGCTCGTACCAGTCCCATAACTGACTCGGAGTTTATTGTTCCGTTCCTAAACTCTAGGTGCCCATAATTTTCCACACGGGCAGTCTAGAGTTTGGTTTTTCAGATAGTCAGGTCTAGGAGATTATCTGGAGCTAGTTCAGTCCGTGGACGACTGACCTTGCTAATCTTGGTGCAATCCTGATGGTGGATCGAGCTAGGAGTTTTGGAGCTTTGACTTTGGAGTTTTTGGATCAGAGTTGCAGTGTTGGATTCTGTGAAGACTTATCTCATATTGTATCGTGTTTCGCTGTATTTTGTGTTGTATATTATCTGATGTTGATGACTATCATTGTATCAAATTGTTGTATCGGATATTGTATTCATGTTGTATTAGTGATATCATCTTTTATTCCACTGTGTTATTTATCATCTAATGGGTATTGCAAGCTCCCGCGATACGAATTTGATGTTTTTTCGGGCATTGAGTTCGGGTCGTGACATAGGGCCACAACCACACTATTCCAGTTCGCACCCCTAGCCTAGGTGGGCTTTTTTTTTGAAACAGTTAATAGACAACTGCAAGTTTTCTAAGATACCCTGTCTAATATTGTCTAGTTCAATAGCCATCATGGTATGGGTTCCATAAGTGAGGAAAACAGCCATGAAATCTATGCATAATTTGGCTGAGGAATCTATTCTGTCTAAATGTGGATGTAAAAATTACTGAGAGGCTCGTCCTATAGGAGTGCATGGAAAGAGCAAACACTATGTCGAGCCAGAAAGTTGGCTTGCACGGGTAATGGAATTGAAATAGTAATATGGATGGATGAATTAGCATATCCTTTATATTTCTCAATAGATGGTAAGGCATACCTAACCGCCAATGACTATAAGTGTTCATAATTTAATCAGAGAACGGTTCTCCATTCTCGTCGTAAGAAAATGCTCTGCACACAGTATTTTGGGCTTGCATTCTATTGAGTTATTGGAGAAGGATATGACTTTATTTCTTGAGGCTAGTATCGACCTATTAAGGGATAATCTGGGCAGCCGTGGGCTGAGGACTCAGCCTACATGTAAGGTGAAGTAGGATATCGGCGATAAGATAGAGAATGGTGATGATAAGGAGCAGGAGACCTCCCCCAATGCATAGAGTGAGACCTGGATATGCGACCTGCCTTGATCTTTTCCTTCCCATACCCCTATGAAATTTGGAGTGTAACGAGAGAGTTACATGGGACTTCTATGGGCAGGGCACGACCATTGAGGTGATCAAAAGTAGAAGTTTGTAGGGGATCAAAAATTGGTGGTCGTTCTCTAAAGTGAACGATGACATCTTAGCTCTATAGGCGCAACCATATTTGATAGGATACCAATTAAGCCAGGCATTAACATATCTTACCTTATGGAATGAGAATGAACATCAATGAGTATGGTTTCAGGAACCATCCTTTCTCGGGCCTTAGCATTGTTCATGAGGTCATAGGCATTGGGAAGCATAGGTTTGTAAGAAGGTAGGTCGACTAGGTCGGCAGCAGTAGGAGCTATTAGGAATTTTTTTATAGTTTCTTAGGCATCCAATAGCGTCCTTAAGCCATTCACATTGTGAGCTAGCTAATCCACATTTGATTGCTGCGGTAACAAAATATGCAACATATCTTTGTTGATACCAAGATTGGTTTGGATAGCACCAGTAATGGTGTTGCAATTAGTTTCATGCTCATTGGAATTGTTACCTTCAATTGGTAGAAGATTGTCCATAGTAACATGTTAGGTCAGATTTTTATAGAGGAGAAAAGTGAAAAAAAGTGAGAGCTTCAGGGTGAGGCCCACCTTCTAGCGCAAAAATGTTGACTAATTTTTAGCCAACCTTGGAAGTAGAACAATGTGTTGTAAAGAGAAATGGTTACTTGCTAATTGCTATATTTAAAATGAACATTGAGGAAGAAAGTGGGCAAATAAAGTAAATGGCATCAAATATAAGGTGGTTGGACAAGCTTTCCTGCATCCACTACCAAATTCTCTTACTATATTCTTATCTTATAATTATCGGGAATTAAAAGGAAATAATAAGAAAAATGAAGCTCTTAGGACTGATTAGGTAGCTAATAATAAGGATTTGTTGTGTGAAATGCTCGGAATTGTGTATAGTACTTAGAATTCTTTTATTTTCCAAACCCCCTTTAAAATGATAATGCATGGGTATTTATAGTAGCTAAGATAGATGATGGATGACCGATAATGTGCTATAAAACAGGCAAAAAGATGTCTGGCCAATGATCTGGTCATTTAGGCTGATAAGAGATGGCTGTAAAGGTACAAAGGGATCTATAGCTAGAAATATACCAATTTTCCCTCTGTACTAGGCCCAGACTAGGCATGTAATGCGGATTAAATACCAACGGCTTACTACAAGAGTAGATATGCGCTTTATATAACTTCACTACAGTGCTTTATACAGATGGCTACATGTTTTGTCGTTTACTTTTATGTACATGTAAGGCTTACTAAGCAGGTTACTTGGATGTTGCACGTGTGAAGGTAATTGATCGTTGCTAAGGACCATGTAATACCCTATGGAATTTAGACCACATTTTATTTTTAGCGAAAAAAATGGTAATTTTATAAATATTAAAAATAGTTAATGGGATTTGTACCCTTGCGGAGAGCTCATTTTTCTTATTAGAATGATATATTGGTTTGTTTAGATCAGAGTTCATATGAAGGAGATGCGTGGAGTATAAGTTGCGGGTTTTGAATTGTTTAAACATGCCTAAGCCCATTAGATTGAAGCGACGGATGGGAAGTTTTTATTAGGCCGCCCATAAAGTTTTGAATTCATTTTTAGTCATTCACATACAATTTCAGTTTCACTTCTCGTTCTTCCTTAATCATTTTAATTCACCATTCCTTTTTAAACCTAAGCAAAAAGCTAGAAGTCTATATACCAAATTTGTAACGACCCGTACTTTTAAACATTTAAATGTATTAAATTAAATAAGATTTTTTAATAAAATTGTAAAAAAACAAAAAAATTAAGATTTTACTGATACAAATTAAATTATAATACAAGTTATGAGCTTAGGTAAAATTTCTACTAATGAAACATGTTTGAATAATGTAAGGACGATAACAAATGCTAGTGTGTATTTAATAATATTGGTTTGAGTGAACAATTGTAAATTTTTAATTGATTGGAATAATAAATATTAATAAAGAAAAATAAATGTTTCTTTATTAAAGAAGAAATCATATGTTTATTTATTTGAAATGTTTGGTAGATTAAAGATTGACTGTAGAGACGAGAAACTATTATTTGGTAAGAAATGTATAATTCCAATTTGTATCAAATAGTGTATAATATGTTTAAATTACTATTAGATAGGAAATAATTGTTCTATTTTTCATTACATTTACTTTGTCCACTTTGAAATTCATCTTTGTAAACAATTGAAATTAATGTAATTGAATAATTTCAGTTAATGGTAGAGAGTACACCAAATTGTAAACTAATAGGTGTAATTAATCATAGCTTATGTTTTGTGAAAATATAAGGAAAGTTGATTTAATGAAAAGAACATTTATATCAAATAAAATGAACGTTTCATTTGTGAATGCAGGTTTAATTTCATTAAAATAAAGAATAGAATGATTGATTTAAAGGAGAAACATATGCATATTTGAATTGTGTTTTAGCATGTAGGTGGATTACAAGAGTACAAAAATAATTTATTTAAGTAAGTTATTTATTACTCTGCTATATAAACAACAAATTTATAAGCGTTTTTAAATGAATAAAGGAAACAATTATTATATTTTTCATCCATTTTAGTTGTCTGTTTTGAAATTTAACTTTTGTAAGTAATTGAATTAATGTAATTGAAATATTTCAATTAGAAGGGAAGAAAATGTCGATTGCAATTAATAGATTTAATAAAAATAACGCACCTTTTGTGTCAAACAGAAATGATGTTTTGTTGGAAATAAAAGATCATTTTGAGAAAGTCAAATTGAACATTTTCATTTTAGGGTAAGTACTTTTATTTATTATGCATAGATAAAAAAACTAAATGCGTACAAATTTAAATATTATTTGAGTTAATGAAGTTAATTTGGTTACGTTTCATTAATTGAATTTCAAAAGGGTTGTGCGATGTACATGGACCCTTCATTTCTTTTGTTATTAATTGTTGCATGTACATTTTAAAATAGTTATTTCATTATTAATACTTGTTCAAAAGGGTTGTGCGATGTACATGGACCCTTCATTTCTTTTGTTATTAATTGTTGCATGTACATTTTAAAATAGTTATTTCATTATTAATACTTGATCCGTTCATTTCTCCTTCTGTTTAATACCCGAGCCTAGACTTTTAGTTTGTATTTAATTCTTGCCACCTCGTTTTTGCGTATACAAAATTTCACTTTCCTTTGGTTTGCAAACTTTTCTATTTCTACGTACATTTCTTTACGCATTATTAATGCCTGAAGCTTTCAAAATAAAACGTGACATTTATTTTTGTCTCTCCGCCTTAATTTCCTAATTATTAAATAACCTGCAACTTATTTCTTTCATTTACAGTATATGTTTGTGTTCGTTTTTTTGTTAAGTTTTATTGGGTTGTTTTAGACTAATTGTCTCCTTGTAAACCAAGAGACCTTAGGAAACCTAAGAGACTTTGGTTCCTTCCTTTTCTCACATTTTGACCGGCTATTTTTCTATCTGACTAAGACCAAGTACGTACAAAAAAATTCTCATTTGAAAAACTTTCTGATTACTCTTCTTCTACTTCCTCAAATCTACAGAAAACTCCAAACTTCAAAAATCATAAATCCCCAAATCAAATTCCATCCTTCCTCCTACAAATTGTAGCTTACCTCGCTTCTCTTACCGCCACCCACCACCCACAAGCCATAGCCAAAGCCCCACCTTTCCTCTTCTTTTCTTTCTCTTTTTCCCTTCCATTTTCCCTCTTCCTTCCCCTTATTTCCATGGCTTATATATTCCACTAAACTACTCCAAATAATTTTTTTAAAAAACCATGTATAATGTCAATGGCAGCTACTTTGTTGTTGAACTTTTCTTTCTATTTCAAATATTTCTATATTAAAAACTCCATTTTTCAAGTCCTTTCTCGGGTTCAATTTTGAACGAAAATACCTCATATTGTATCAATCATATCTCCTTCATAAATTAACCAAATTATGTGTTCATTTTTTTTAAACCATTTATTTATATATTGGCTTAAACTTTACCTTAGATCAGTTCTTCAAATTCCTTAATTTTCTATGCAAAAAACTCAAATCTTTTCGTAGCATATTTGAACACAGATTTTCAACTCAGAAAACACCTCTGTTTGTTTTGACCATAACTTTCTATTGATAGAAGCTTTTTAAGGGATTCTTTTGTTGGAAGTGGTGAGAAATGAATTTGCAACAACATTCTAGTTAGTCACTTTTATAGATTCTGTAATATGCTAGTCCATATATTTTCTTAATTTTGACCTTGTTTCTGGTTTGTTCGCTGTTCAAATTTGGGCATTTAATTGGATTTTAATCGTCAACAAATCAAAGGTGAGTGTTTTAACCCACTCAAACTACTAAATTATCTTATATTGGTTAAATTACATTTATGATGTGATTAGAAGTTTATTAATTTCTGTTTGGTGTTTTAATTTGTCGTTTAGATTAAATTTGAATTAATATTGAATTTTATAGCCATCTAATTAATATTGAATATGATTTTTATTTAAACACCTAATAATGATAACCAATTGTTGTGATTTATTTCCTAATTTGGATGTTGATTGTGATTGATTTTATTGGTTGAAATTTTGGATGATTAGATATTGATTTATGCCTATATCTCTGTTATCACTATGGGTTGAAATGATACATACCCGAATGATCTTATAGATTAATCATTTTGCGTTGAAATGATAAACCCGAGCGGTTTTCATTGATTTGAAAATTTTAATTTTATATATTGGTTGAAATGATATATATATATATATATATATATATAAATTCTTGAATTTGGATTATGTTAAACTTTGGATTTGTTTTAGTTAGATGATTAAGATTGATATTTCGAATTATTTGAAACCTTTTAAAAATTATATTCATGTTGTACACTTGATAGGAGATGAAAATCATGTAATATCTATGAGACCATTGCACTAGTATTTCTATTTTATTTATTTCGATTTGACTTACATAAGATCTTTTAGTTTCGACTCGAGTGTTTTGTCTTTTCATTATGCTCGGGTCAGTCTGATCTTTTCAGTGTGTTAAAGACTATTTTCTGGAGGACAAAGACAAAGATTCAATATATTATTATTATTTATTATTCCACTACTTTCTATGTTACGCTGCATTATTTTTTTATTTCTGATGTATGTATAACTCTGATTTAAATTGTAAAGTGTAAGCAAATGTTACTTGTAACACACCTTCATGAACTATTTTTTTTGTTATTATATTTTGTCATTCCGCTACGAGATTTTGTGTTTTATTTTTCCTCCTTTTATTTTATTTTCCTATTTACCCCATTAACAATCCTCCCTTTTGAATGGTATGGATTAGACATGTGTAATTTATTATCGATTTAAACCATCCAAAAAGACGGGTCGTTACAGTTGGTATCAGAGCTTTGGTTTAGACATACCTTATCCTGTTGGGGTTAAATCATTAGGGTGGTAGTAATACCCTAGAATGAGTTGTCTGAGTGTATATACGAGAGCGCGTATTTGTTAGTGTTATAAAAATGTTTTGTATAAATTTTGAAATGAAATTATATTTCCTAATATTATATGATATATATAAAGGAATAATATTTTATGACTAATATAGTTATTTCTAATGTGTTTGATTTATGAAATGGTAATATTTAATTATTATCATTTTTGTTGACTTGTTGTATTTAATCAAATTATAAACATTGGTTAATTATTGTTGATTGAATTAATGGACTAAACACTAGTTTAATAATGGTGTATTAAAGAGAATAAAATGAATAATTAGGATATTTTTTTATGAAATTGAAATGTTGCTGTGAATTTTTTTGTCTGTTGACATGTAGTTTCGACTATTGAAAAAAATGGAATATTTGGTTTTTTTGGGTAGTCGAAACCTTTTGAATTAATACATGAGTGAAAATTGATAATTGGATTGAATTATATAGTTGAATTGATAAACTTAATTTTAAAGCAAGTAAAACAAGGATTAATTTGTTATGTCTATGTTTAGTAAATGAATAGAATTGGGGTACACATTCTTAGCATGTAATGTAATAATATACAAGTGTGAACTTTAAGCCTTGGGATCTTTAAATTGAAATTGTGATTAAAGAAATGTTGTAAATGAGATTAAATTGGAAAAATATGTTTATAAACTTAATTATCATTTATGAAACGTGTCATAAATAAATTGAAAGGTAAATGTGAAACTAAATGGAATAAGCAAATATGAATTAAAAGTAAATGATTTCAAATAAAGCCTTGACTTGTAAATTGTTATGAAATAAATGGATGTTGTAATAAATGGTTATAAATAAAGTTATGATAAATTTAAACTCGAACAATGTGTTATAAAAAGGAATTAAGTTTAATAATTTGGTTATAAGCGTAAGAAAATTTCTTATGAAATGATTTGCAAATAAATGTAGTATTAAATGAGAAATATTACATGTGAAATGAATGTAATTTAAATTAAAGAGAAATATAAGCAATATTGTGAGAATGGATATATTAATGTTTATATCAAAAGGAGAAATTCTATGAAACAAATATTAAATATGAAGTTGAGTTGAAAACTATTGATTTGGAAAGGTACTCAATTTGAAAGCGAAATCTTATATAATCGAAGTCTATAAAAGTGTGATTTGATACTATTGATTTTGGAAAGTATTCGATTTGAAAATGGAATCTTATATATAATGGACTTTATATAAGTATGATATTTGAAATTGATTTGAAAAGGTACTATATGATACATATCTTCGAAATAAAGATATGGAAAGTCCCTTCTGCTTGATATTCGCTTTGTGGCCACATTATGAATTCATTTTATCGATATTTTTCTCTTTGATTTTGGTTTTCCGGATGTGATACTCGAGTGTCCTACCATGGCGTAACCCATGGTCGTTTTTTTGGGTAGCGTAATCTGCAAAGCAGAGATTGCTTAAAGGGTATGGATGTTTCCTGAGGTATCCAGGCATAACCATTGTTTTGTATCCTGCGGTCTACCGGTTTTGCTGTCGTGGCGTAGTCCGCAAGGCAGAGATTGCTTAAAGGGTATGGATATTTCCTGGGGGATCCATGCGTACCCATTGTTATGTATCCTACGGTCCACATTTTTGGTTATCATGGTCTAATTCGCAAGGTAGTGATTGCTTAAAGGTACGGATGTTTCCTGGGGGATCCAGGCGTAACCATTGTGTATCTGCGATCCAGGTGATTTGTTTGGATTTACTTTCCATATCGGTTTTGAAAGTTTTTCAAGTATTTTCACTGGGTGTTGAAATAAGTCTACTAAGTACTTGAAGAATTCTAGCCTTGCGCCTGATCAACTCATGGCCAGAGTCTACAAGAACAAGGATAAACCTGTTAAGACATCGAGTTATAAAAGTATTTTGATAAAGTGTTATATAAAATTACTTTGGTTATCTTTTTTTCTTTTCTAAATACTTTAAAATGTTTAAAATATTATCTATTTATGTACAGCATGGTTTATTAGTGTTGTAAATATAGTGAGGAATTATTAATTCAGTAAAAAAAATATAAAGTAAATGATTATTGATTTATTAATTGTTTGAAAAGTATCTTGAGATAAAACTAATAAATTTATAAATAATGGATTTAAGGATTTCAATAGCTTCTTTGTAAATATAAGTAATGATGTCAATAATTATTTTCAAATAGCTTACATATATTTATAAAGATGTTATTTAAAATATTTAAATGGTATTTAAAAATGAAGCAAGAAATTTTACAAATGAATTTTTGAAAAGTATTAAAGATGATTTACTTGCAAATGACGCTTTCAAATGAATATTGCAAGTAAAATTTATATAAGTTTCTTTGAATGTAGAATTTAAAGATATTATATAAATGGAAAAATAATTGATTTAAGAAGTTTATTTATAGTGATATACTTGGAAAATAAATTTGAATCTCTATTTTGCAAGTATAGTTTGGAATATTTAATTGATTTCGAAGTACTAATAGTAAATTTATTGGTTCATTTACTGTTTGAATTTTTGTATTAAACCATAATAAATGTTTTTCCATGATTTGAATATTCTTTTAAAAACAAATGCGTAAAATTAATTATGAAGATATGAAATTTTAAACTTTGATTTAGAAATTTAATGTAAGATTTGAATAACTATTAGTTTCAGTTTAATAATCTTGAATTTATACTTATTTTAAAATAATGAGTCCAATAAATTATCGGATTTAAGGAACTTTATTTTAATGTTTATTACAATGTTTTGATATAAATTTCGAACATTGTTTTAGACTTTTGAAAAATATTTACATAATGCTATGAGGATGTTTTAAATGTATCTTATATTTTTACTAAGTGAATGAGGTTAAGTGTTTTAACTGAATCTTTAGATATGTTAAAATATTTCTTTTCTCTTCAAGGGCAAATACCAAAAACTTAAATTTTTATTCAATAACCGAATGGAGTTATAAAAATAAGTTGGACAGTATAAGCTTAAGTAATATTTTTTTTGAAATGATTCATTAATGAATTATATATTTAATGGAAACCAAATTATGTAAGTGATTAATCTTTATATAAATAAATGAATGAAAGGTAAATGATGAAAAAAACCAATCGAATAAATTTAAATAAATTTAAAATTCTTGTTGTTTGGCTGATGGTAAGTTTAGGAAAGAATACTTCTAGTTGTTGAGGTTGTTTGACTAATATATTAAGTAATTATCTAAGTCTGTTGAGCATAGGGTATACTTGACAGTTTATTCATCACCTTGCGTGATTTAAGATTTCTGAACTAAACAAACCATTGGCTTTGGTTACTATGGATGTATGATGGATTCTTTGGTTGCATAAATGGTTATATTATTTGTTTGTATATGTTATATTTTTGAAATATGATATATATATTGAAATTAGTGGTATCATTATTTTCGGGCGTATCCGCGCAAATGCGACTCTGCCGAATTTTTTTTTCAAAAATTTAAGACTTAGAAAATCTTTGTAGAATTTGAGTTATTTCAAATTTTATTAAACCTTAATATGTAGGTTTAATTGTTTATAAAATTGACTGTTTTAAATAAAATATAATAAAATTTGGATTACTTCTTGTATCTTTTCGGGGATGAAAAGTTTTGAGTGAGCGGAGAGTGTAACGACCCATACTTTTAAACATTAAAAAGTATTAAATTAAATAAGATTTTTTTAATAAAATTGTTTAAAAACAAAAAAAATTAAGATTTTGCTGATACAAATTAAATTATAATACAAGTTATGAGCTTAAGTAAAATTTCTACTAATGAAACATGTTTGAATAATGTAAGGATGATAACAAATGCTAGTGTGTATTTTAATAACATTGGTTTGAGTGAACAATTGTAAACTTTTAATTGATTGGAATAATAAATGTTAATAAAGAAAAAATAAGTGTTTCTTTATTAACGAAGAAATCATATGTTTATTTATTTGAAATGTTTGGTTGCTTAAAGATTGACTGTAGAGACGAGAAACTATTATTTGGTAAGAAATGTATGATTCCTATTTGTATCCAATAGTGTATAATATGTTTAAATTACTATTAGATAGGAAATAATTGTTCTATTTTTCATTACAATTATTTTGTCCATTTTGAAATTCATCTTTGTAAACAATTGAAATTAATGTAATTGAATAATTTCAGTTAATGGTAGAGAGTACACTAAATTGTAAATTAATAGGTATAATTAATCATAGCTTATGTTTTGTGAAAATATAAGGAAAGTTGATTTAATGAAAAGAACATTTATATCAAATAAAATGAACGTTTCATTTGTGAATGCAGGTTTAATTTCATTAAAATAAAGAATAGAATGATTGATTTAAAGGAAGAAACATATGCATATTTGAATTGTGTTTTAACATGTAGATGGATTACAAGAGTACAAAAATAATTTATTTAAGTAAGTTATTTATTACTCTGCTATATAAACAACAAATTTATAAACGTGTTTAAATGAATAAAGGAAAAAATTATTATATTTTTCATCCATTTTAGTGTCTATTTTGAAATTTAACTTTGTAAGTAATTGAATTAATGTGATTGAAATATTTCAATTAGAAGGGAAGAAAATGTCGATTGCAATTAATAGATTTAATAAAAATAACGCACCTTTTGTGTCAAACAGAAAGGATTTTTATTGGAAATAAAAGATCATTTTAGGAAAGCCAAATTAACATTTTCATTTTAGGGTAAGTACTTTTACTTATTATGCATAGATAAAAAAATTAAATGTGTACAAATTTGAATATTATTTGAGTTAATGAAGTTAATTTGGTTACGTTTCACCAATTGAATTTCAAAGGGTTGTGCGATGTACATAGTCCCTTCATTTCTTTTGTTATTAATTGTTGCATGTACGTTTTAAAATAGTTATTTCATTATTAATACTTGATCTGTTCATTTCTCCTTCTGTTTAATACCTGAGCCTAGACTTTTAGTTTGTATTTAATGCTTGCCACCTCGTTTTCGTGTATACAAAATTTCACTTTCCTTTAGTTTGCAAACTTTTCCATTTCTACGTACATTTCTTTATGCATTATTAATGCCTGAAGCTTTCTAAATAAAACTTGACATTCATTTTTGTCTCTCCACCTTAATTTCCTAATTATTAAATAACCTGCAGCTTATTTCTTTCATTTACTGTATATATTTGTGTTTTTTTTTTTGTTAAGTTTTATTGGGTTTGTTTTAGACTAATTGGCTCTTAGTGAACCAAGAGACCTTAGAAAACCTAAGAGACTTTGGTTCCTTCATTTTCTCACATTTTGACCATCTATTTTCCTATCTGACTAAAATCAAGTACATACAAAAAATTCTAATTTGAGAAATTTTCTGCTCACTCTTCTTCTTCTTCTTCCTCAAATCTATAGAAAACTCCAAACTTCAAAACTCCTAAATCTCCAAATAAAATTCCATCCTTCCTCCTTCAAAATTGTATCTAACCTCGATTCTCTTACCACCACCCACAACCCATAGCCAAAGCCCCACCTTTCCTCTTCTTTTCTTTCTTTTTTTCCCTTCCCTTTTACCTCTTTCTTCCCCTTATTTCCATGGCTTCTATATTCCACTAAACTACTCCAAATCAAATATATTTTTGTGAAACCGTGTATAATTTCAATGGCAACTACTTTGTTGTTGAACTTTTCTTTCTATTTCGAATATTTCTATATTAAAAACTCCATTTTTCAAGTCCTTTCTCGGGTCCAATTTTGAACGAAAATACCCCATATTGTATCATTCATATCTTCTTCATAAATTAACCAAATTATATGTTTCTTTTTTTCAAACCATTTATTTTTCTAGTAGCTTAAACTTTTATTTAGATCAATTCTTCAAGTTCCATAATTTTCTATGCAAAAAACTCAAATCTTTTCGTAGTATATTTGAACACATATTTTCAACTCAGAAAACACCTCCGTTTGTTTTGGCCATAACTTCCACTTGACAGAAGATTTTTAAGTGAATCTTTTTTTTAAAGTGGAGAGAAAATAATTTGCAACAACAATATAATTTGTCTCTTTTATAGATTCCATAATATGCTAGTCGGTATATTTTTTTAAAGATGACCTAATTTCTGCTTTGTCGGCTGTTCAAATTTGGGCATTTAATTGGATTTTAGCCGTCGATAAATCAAAGGTGAGTGTTTTAACCCACTCACACTACTAAATTATCTTATATTGGTTAACATAGATTTATGATGTGATTACAAGTTTATTAATTTCTGTTTGGTGTTTTAATTTGTCATTTAGATTAAATTTGAATTAATATTGAATTTTATAGCCATCTAATTAATATTGAATATAATTTTTAGTTAAACAACTAATAAGGTTAACCAATTAATTGTTGTGATTTATTTCCTAATTTGGATGTTGATTGTGATTGATGTTATTGGTTCAAATTTTGGATGATTGGATATTGATTTATGCCTATATCTCTATTATCACTAAGGGTTGAAATGATACATACCCGAATGATCTTATAGATTAATCATTTTGGGTTGAAATAACAAACCCGAGCGGTTTTCATTGAATTGAAAATTTTAATTTTAGATACTAGTTGAAATGATATATACATATATATAGACACACACACACACACACACACACATATACATATAAATTCTTGAATTTGGATTATGCATTGCAATTGAATTATTTAAAAGGTTTGAGTTAAACTTCGGATTTGTTTTAGTTAGATGATTAAGATTGATATTTAGAATTATTTGAAACCTTTTAAAAAATTATATTCACGTTGTACACTTAATAGGAGATGAAAATCCCTTAACATCTATGAGACCATTGCACTAGTATTTCTATTTTATTTATTTTGATTTGACTTACATAAGATCTTTTAGTTTTGACTCGAGTGTTTTCTCTTTTTATTACGCTCGGGTCAATCTGAGCTTTTCAGTGTATTGAAGACTATTTTCTGGAGGACAAAGACGAAGATTCAATATATTATTGTTATTTATTATTCCACTACATTCTGTGTTATGCTGCATTATTTTTTTTTATTTCTGATGTATGTTTAACTCTGATTTGAATTGTAAAAGTGTAAGCAAATTTTTTTTGTAAAACATCTTCATGAACTGTTTATTTTATTATTATATTTTGTCATTCCGCTACAAGATTCTGTGTTTTAGTTTTTTCCCCTTTTCTTTTATTTTCTTATTTACCCCATTAACAATCCTCCCTTTTGAATGGGTTAAATTAGACATGTGTAGTTTATTGCCGATTTAAACCGTCCAAAAAGGTGGGTTGTAACGAAATTGACAAGCGAGAAGAGAACTATATGAAGATACTAATCATTTATGAATTTGGAAACTCGAAAGGTCGGTAATTCTAGAAAGCAATGGTTTGGAGGAAAATTAGACAGATTCTAAGGCTTGACAATGCAATTCGGTGAGTGGAAAACAATAGTGAAGGAATATTATTCATATGAGAGCAGAATATGTTGTATAATTGCTAACTAGGTTAATTCGATATTGAATTTAGGTAAGCTGGATTAGGAAATTTATGCTAAAACAATTATAGAATTAAATGATGTTAATAATATTTAAATTTGAGCTGAATTTCATTTAGATTATGTACTAAATGGATTGTGTATAAAATGGTTTAATATATGGTAATTGTTGATTGACTATGAAAATATTGATGTTAAGTGATATAAGAATTGTTAGAATGGCGAAATATGGTGTCCAAAAGATGTATGAAGCACTAAAATTATCAAATGATGAAAACAAAATAATAAGGAAGGATTAAAAATTTGGAAATTTTTCTAAAATTCATCACGACCACACGTCCATCGGTGTATAGGCAACTGGTGCATCGATGCATGTCTAAATTGGCCGGGTTGAACCTGGACCAGGGTTGAAGCAGTTATACTCCAACTCGGTTTATACGAAATAGATAATAATATATTTATCGATTTCTCTACGACGTTTGGAAGTGTTTAACGTCCAGAAATGTATATGGTTGATTTGAGTATGGTATAACATTGGAAATCAAATCAAGCATTTTTGGGTTAGGCTATGTTTACCTATATCCCTATGTATACGAGGGTTAGTCTATGTTTACCTCACTTATGTTCGTGTTTATATTTATAGGAATAGTCTGCGTTTAACTATATCCTGGAGTTAGTCTCAATCTAACTAACTCTTACGTTTGATGGGAGATTAGTATATGTTTAACTAATTCTCTTTGTTCTTATTTACGTATTCGTTTGGTTAGTATCTATTTATGTAACACTCTCTTTCATTTCTCTCTTGTGTGTAGACGTGTTAGTTTATGTTTGTCTTACTTATCGTATGTTAAATGTTGATAAGTATATAATAGTGATCGTTATATTATGTTTATTATGATGAAATAATTTTGTAGATGAAGGTGAGACAGGTTGAGGTGAAGTATATATTATTTTTCATATCATGTTAATGACATCATGTCAGCAGTTTATACTTGCTAATATTTTTACTCCCCAGATATATGTGTCTGACCCTCATCCTTATACATTATAGGTTTTAGACTAGCTTTGGAGTATGGTATTTGAAGACGAAGACTATGTAGATGTTTACATATGTTATATGTTGGTTTTTACATATTGTATATATATAGTGTGACATTGTGTGTGTATATATAACGACTATGTGTAACTTATAATGTATATATATGTGGGATTTGTTGATTTTATCTATATTATATTTTGAGGTATTCCGCTACTAAGTTTTTGAAAGATATAGTTAGGTAGTTTAGCTCTCAATTTACTATTGTATTTAAAGCAATTCTACTTTTCATTCTACAGCAATTTTATAGCTGTAAAAAGCTAGGTTGTTATTAACCAAGCTAGGGATATAATGCCAGATTAAATGTGAGATGACAGGGTGGGCTGCTTGGGACCAGTTAAAGGCAATTGTACTGAAGCCAGGCCAAGGATGGGTCAAGCATAAGCTTGCCTTCTTGAATATGCTGGTCGCTTGAGGTAGTATTGAATTGAGTCAGTTGGCATCTAAACTGACACTAAACGGACGGGTTGATTTGGAGTTAAGCCGAAAGCGGGTTGCCATTGGAGTGTCAATCATCATTGAGCTGGATCGAAGTGGACAAGGTCGCACTACATTTAGCTTTGTCACTTAGGGAATTGACTATTAATGTCGCCTAGGGTAAGATGGTAGTTTCAGTTTAATGGCTTGCTGAGTGGATAGGCTAGTTTGGAACCAAATTGAGTGTAGTCCGGCATGAATGGGCCACTCGAAGAATAGCTGGGCCGGTTTTGATTGGGTCAAGCCATGCTTTAATTGGTTTGCTATTTACTTACGGGTAAATTAGCAATAATATCAAATCTTATTTATGAAATAATAATTGTTTTCAGTAATGACTAAAGATAAATATATTTTGATTTTGTTATGAATATTTTGCATATTCCTTATGAAATAAATCTATGAAAATAGAATTTTCATTATAGTTGTTACGTAACATTGAAGTGTCTACAGTTATAACAATTAATTTTGGAATGGATTAAAGCCACAGTTTTAAGAAATAATTCTTGAATGATATGATTACGAATAATATGGTATTAGTGAATTGTATCTTAAATGAATAAAGGAATATCATCTATTTAGTGGGAGCGACATAAGAGTTAGTGAACTCTTAGCATTGATACATTTAGATATATGTAATCGAAGGTCCAATGATACAATAATGATTCCATATACTTCATTAAATTCACTAATGAATAATCGCAGACATAAGCATGTGTGTTTGATATGCAAGTGATATGTCTATGATAAGTTCATAAAATATAAAATAGAAGTAAATAACATGACGTGCAAATGGAAATAAAATAATTCAATTTTATTTGTTAGGTGAGTGTATTGGAAAGGATATCCAAGCCTACCTAATATGGATAAGACTGAATCTCAAAAGTCACTGCTCGCTGTGATACACAATGATGTACTGATAAGGAGTAAATAGAATTTGTTAGAAAAAGTCACTCCTCGGTTGCAAAATAACCCACTAAGAATATCTATTCTATGGCATGATGCGCAAATTCAACGTGGATTCCAAGTACATCGACGAAATATGATTTTGATAGTTATACCCAAAAGGATATGATCCATCAGCCATAAATGTATCTTCGAGAAGATGACCAATACATTTGGAATATAAGCTACGTCAAAAGAATAACATCGTAAATTTCAATCATTGAAATCAATATGACATATTCATCATTCAACGTACTTAAGCTAGTTCAGATTGTTCTCACTAAATTTGTCGCTTAGCATGACTTTGAGTTTTAGACCATATATCTTGAAATATAAATTCTAAATAATGATATAGAATGGACTATTTGCACAAAACAACCAAAATATCTTGAAGTTAGTGGGAGAAATGACTAGATTTGTGAATATTGGATATGATTTAAAAAATGATATGAAAGTGCTATTCGATAAGCATCAGGGTTAAGCAAGTATTTTTGATAGAGAAATCAAATAATTTGAATTTTAGTCAACATGTGGAGGAAGCATGTGTCTGTAAGTAAACATTACAAAGGTACTAAAATATATCAATACTAAAAGTAAACAATAAACTTATGATTCTTCATAATGTACTCAAGTTAAATCATTTTAATTTGGTTGTTTAATTCTCGATACTGGATTTGAAAGGATATCTGCAATGAATTGGATTCGCGACTTATGAAAATCAACATTAATACGTCCTCCATGTCATATGCCAAACTTCAAGTGCCAAAAATACCGATTGTTAGGGGTGAAGGTAGAAGATGGATAGATAGAACAAAGAGACTAAACATCACAAAACCTTACAACACAGCGGATAATATATAACAGAACCATGATCTTTACCAAAAAGGAACATCTTTTTTGTATTCACAGCATTAAAATACACTAACCATATTAACTTGGACAGTTATAACAGTATGCCCTTACAATTACTGATAAATACATATAGGAATCAGGAACAACAAATATAACATAGACAATGGAAGATAAAAGAAAATATAGAAATACGTCTTGACCATCTAGCTCCTCTCCTGAAACACCCCACACCCCTTAATATACCAAAATTAACACATTAAAAGGCGTGGTGCATTGTAGGTATAACTAAAGCTAATAGAGACTAAAATTCACAAGACGAAAATAGATAAAAAACAGTGGAAACTTAAAATAATAACTTAAATAAAACAAAACTTCATAATTGTTTGGTAAATAAGTCAAATACCAAATATCACATACATGTCATAAAAATCCAATATGTCTCATGAAACAAAAACTCATAGTCACAAAAATCGGAGTACATAATATCCCTCATAATAAGCCAGTACATAGAAAGAACAGAAGTTGAAAATAAAAGAAATATATAGTAGAGAAATCCTTCAAGAAACAGCCAAGCACCGCAATCTACAATCCTCTCCCTTGATTGCCTATTGGGGAAAAGAGGAAAATAGAGAAATGGGTTAGATTAAAAATTCTGGTGAATGATAGTAATTACTAGAGTCTTTAAGCAAGATAAAAGTAATACAAGCTATAACAATTCTAGCATAAATAAAAAGGAAACAAAGGAAAGAGATAAACTGGAAATATGTACGATTAACTATAAGATAGGTTAACTTCAATTGCTTGCACTTATCCATGATTTCTGCTTTAATTAAGCAAAATTCCTAACCCTATAATTAGGATGTAACCTCAATTCTACCTTTTTTGATTGGCCTGCTATTCCATAGACCTTACCGTGCACCAGCCGCTATACAACTCCCTACACAGCAGCCAATGGTATCTTAGAAAGATGCACAGAGAAACTAATGTGGATCCAGACGACATATATAGCTCCCCACACGGAAGGCAATGGCGTCTATGAAAGACACTCATACTAAGCGCTTAGAACTCATAGCTATTATTGAGCATCTGAATGGAAGTTGCATGCGTAACTGTCACCATGCCCATGCTACCTTTTGCTCCACCTATTTGATCTTTTTATTACCTCCAACTTTCAGCATAGCATGCCCCTCATCACACTTCAGGCTATTGTGCCACTTTGTGTCCATAGAAAATTGGGGAAATGTTGTTGGTACTGGCCCTTCATCCAAACAATATCTAGTTGCGCCCCTTATCCAAATCCCCTATGATTTGGACTTCTATTTGACCAAATACTACCATTCTTAGCATAAGCCTGCCCTCATCTCACTTCAGACTAATGTGAGATGTCATTTTGTCTAATAGGGAATGCCATTTGGTACATGTCCTACTTTCATCTTTGTTTATTAACTTAGATTAATTTTTTAAATGAGCCTTTATTATCATTTTTACTTTCTAAGCTTATTAATTTATCCCAAGCTTTAAAATAAGCCCCATTCTATTCTTTTTCTTATTATAACCTACGTTATAATCATGCTTATTACTTAACCCAAGGTCTAAATGTGAAAATAAGCTCTTTTATCTTTTACTTATTTTTAGTTATAACTCTACGTTATAATTAAGAAAATTAATTAATCCAATCCTAGTCATAATCAGGCATAATTTCTGTCTTAATTCCATATTATTACAGTCTTTATAATTTATGTCTCATAATTATAAATAGGCCAATCTCTTTAATTCAGTCCAATTAATATCATAATTAGGCACAATTTCAGTTTTAATTCCATTTTATTACAGTTTTTGTAATTTACATCTTATTTTTTGTTATTTTAGAATTCTTATAATTTAATCTGATTTCGCATTAATTCTATTCTAATCCATACGCAAAGAAGAAGGAGAAATAAATAAAAACTAAAAATAGAAGAAAATCCTAGGCATAGGAAGAAGATGTAAATAACGAATAAATAACATTAAATAGATTAAAATACTGTAAATAAACTGTAGATAAATTGAAAAGCTATAATTAACAAAATTAAACTAAAATTGCAGAAAAGAATAACTGAAAGAAAATAGACTGAAAATAATTCTAAAAGCCATAAATAAAACCGCTAAAAAGGTTATTCCAAAAAAATCGTAGTAAAACTTCAACTATTGAAACCCTATTATTTTAAATTATTTAAAGAAATCTTAAAATAATTACAATCACTCACCTACGGTCCTAAGCTCTTCTTTTGGTCTTCTCAAATCCACTTGGAGTTATAAAAAGAATTATTAAAAACATTCTCTCCTTGGAAAATTATTCCTTTTAGACTCCTTCCTGTAAAGGTGAACCCAAGCGGAGAAAATCTAGAATGATAAAAAGTGTTAGGCCTAGGGTCTTATTTACAGGAGTAGAAGTGGATCTCGAACCATTGGATTTGGGATTGAATAGGACGCAACCATGTAACAGGCTGAATAGGAGCCATTGGATGGACGCACGAAAGGACCATATGGAACAAAAGAATGCAAAATGATGTGTTCGCTAGCTATTGGAACGAAGGAATGAATCCTTCGTTCATTCACTTGAGGCGGGTCAATCGCCTAAAGTCGACCTGCCCACTATGCCAGGTCGACCGGTCAACCTTGTCAGTGGGATGGTAGACCTCTTATATATATATTTATATGTATATTCTGATTCTTGTTTATTTAATAACTTGTTCATATTAGCTCGGATTATGATGTTTTATATATGGAAATTGACCAGAAAATTATCACAGACGCAAAGGTTCACTCCCGTGGATCAATTCAAATAATTTCAAAAAGTTATTTTATTATTTAGTCAATTAATGAATTAATTATTACGGGTTAAATTCTGGGTTGTTACATTCACCCCACCTTAAGGGATTTCGTCCCTGAAATCTGTAAGCATAAAAAAATATACCAAATGTTTTCATACTATTCTACAATCAACTACTCTATCATCTATCATTCATCCATTGTCCTTAAGTTTTTCTAATGCAATTTATGATGCTTATGCAATTAGTGTAGTGTAAATGTTCCTAACTAATGTAAAAGATTAGACGGTTCACTGATTCAGTTAACCTTCTTTTATGCAATCATGTATTTGCCATGTATCCAAATGAATGCAAAAATTTCTAATGATAACTGATAGTCTTATATGCATACTACAACCATCATCCAAATGCAACAATCATGTGATAAACATCCATTTATAGCAACCATGGAAATAAAATAAAAATGCGCACACATCCATATACATATGCTCTAGTGTCCTAGTTAGGTCGATCCCTAAAGAATAATAGTGCCTAGTATACGTGTATGCGTCCATAGCATCCACTAGAAAACACTTGCAATCATTAGCATACATCATTCATAACATATTCTATTAACATGTTTACATCAAATCCTACCATCCATAGGTTAAATCCTAATTCTACCCTCCTAAAAGGTAATAAAGGAAAGAACATATTCAAATCTAAAGATGGCAAAAGGAAATTCTAAATCCAATTATCAAAGAGACATGGATATGAGATATAAATTTTCTCCGAACCAAATTAGTCTTCCCTGAAATCTCTAACCATATCGGAAACAAGAAGCAACCTTCCCGTAGACTCAAACCAACATGAAGATGTCTTACACGGCCTTTCCATAAAGTGCTCCAAAATGTGTCATTCCAATGCTAGCTTGGAAACAACTACCATATGAATTCCATTAAAGGAAGCAGTTTTCCCAAATTCTTCCAAAATCAAGAATACTCATTCTCAACCATGCTTTTCTTACTATCCTACTAATTTCATTTTACCGTTCTTCATGAATCAACATTTCTAGGTTCTTACTAGTGTTTTATATACTTTACGGAAACTTCATTTTTACTTCTAAAAGTAATTACTGCTACCTCCTTACACCTTTTCCGTTACTCCTAGGAAATGATTCTTATCCACTCCACATTTAAGAGTTTGGTTTGGTACTTATCACCTTTTTAAAAAACCAAGGTTTCTAAAAAATTTAAAACATCAAATCCCAAAAGCTTTGTCTTTCAAAGTGTTATCTTTTTAGTTTCTATTAATTTCAAAAATACTTGGTCACTTGATATTATTCCCTGAACCTAGAGGGAAAAACTTTCAAATTTCTAAGTCGAAAACTTATATCTCTCTTTCTTTTAAAGACTTTTATAATTTTCTTAAAAAAATTGAATTTTAAAATTTTATTTTATTAAGTTTTTCATTTCAGAATCTTATTTACTTTTTTCACCAAACCATTTTCTTTTGAAATATCTTCAAAGTATTGTTTAACTGTTTTTATGTGTTTCAAAACATCTTCTTATTATACCATACGGTTGCATACCTTAATATATTGAAACTACTTTATCAAATGAGAAATTATTAAAGCTAAAATCTTCTACAAACCTTTTAAAAGAGAATTTCATTTTTATGTGAAACTACAAGGAACTTATTTTATATTTTTCGAAATAGGCTTTACAAAATATAGTGCTTTTTATACTTTGTATATCTCTTTCATATATTCCTTGTAACTTGCGCAAAACATTTTTATCGATTTCATAGAAAATCATATCATTATTCTTTTCATTCCAATAGATTAAAATATGTTGAAATAATATTATTCCATGATAAATATTTTTTAATATCTAACTTACACATTTTCCATTCAGAAAAACTCATCTATAAAACTATTTTAATATTTCCACAACTGCAAAAACGCTTCCTTATTCTTATTTAATAATAAGTGTACTTTACAAACCATTTTGTTTCTATACTTAGAAATTACCTTTTAAAATACATTTTTATTTGGGTTAAAATGGATGTTGCGTAAAACACCGTTACTATAACCCAAATAAATACTAGTGTACAGATTCAATTAAATAAATACTAATAAACCTCATATACCTATGTAAAAATATTTCTCTTGAGAGTCACTTACTATAACAATAGTGTTATAGCCTATGCTCTCTTATTTTCCACGAAAACATTTATTACAACAATAAAAATTGCAATCTACGTTTTCGATACTTGAAACACTTTAGATTTTCATATTTAAAATCTTTGTTTACTTACAATGAAACTAGTGAGCTATATATATACACCCTATAATTCTTCAAAAAGAATTCCAACTTTTCAATTCCAACAATTAATTTTTTTTCTCAACATTTTAAATTTCAAAAATTTCATTTTATTGGGCTTAGCATAAAATGGGTCTTCCTTCTTACTACCCTTGTAATACTTTTCCTAAACTAAAGACTTTTACTCTTATTCCTCTTGCATACTCACTTTTATTCTAAGCCATCACCGTCAAATCTACTTGTTTGAGACAATTATAATTTCTGCAATTACCTACACATGGAATTTCTTCTTTACTTATCCACTGAATTTTATTGTACATCTCTAACCTTTGCCCACCTCTCTTTGGTTTTCCATAAACCCAATCCTAAATGTACAAACTGTTTCTTAAATCTCTATCATGTGTAGACATTCTCCATGCCCCAATAAATGCACTTCAAAGGTGATACTTCAAGAACTCTACTTTCAACTGATGAACACGAAGCATACAAAGAATCTCCTTTAGATGAATAACATACTCTTCCATACTTATTGAAAAACACCAAAATGTCGACCACGAATACCAACACGAACTTTGTTTTAGGATATCTCTAAAAACATAGTTCATCAAATCTATAGAATAGGCTAGGGCATTGGTTAGTCCAAAAGGCATAAGCAACCACTCAAAGAGTCCGTCTGGTGTCCTAAATACGGTCTTATGAATGTTATCATCAGCGACCCTAAGTTGATGAAATCCGGTGGCTAAATCAATCTGGGACAATACTCAAGAGCCAACTTTCTAGTTAAAAAGATCATCCATCCTAGAGAGTGGATAATGGTTCTTCTTGTTGAGCTTATTCAATTCTCTATAGTCAAAGCAAAGTCCAAGAGAACCACCTACTTTGGTAGTGAAGACGACTGACGCTCCCTATTTCGATTGTTTCTTCTTATGAAACCTTTCTGCAAAGCTCATGGATCTGCTTGCGCAATCCTTTCCTTTCCCTAAGCGCCATATGCCCTATGGTTAATGCTATTGGCTAGCAAAATTAATCCTGAGGTCAATCTCTCTCTTAAGTGGGGTAGTCCTCTAACCTCTACAAAGATGTCTAGAAAAATCTCTGATGACAGGAACCGAATCTAACTCTGATGATGATGAATCGAGAGAATAATGGAAGCTCAACATAACTGACCCTTGCGAGTCTTAAGAAATCTCCAGAGTCCTACCGATGCATGTCTCTAGTCTAACGACTCTCCTCTTGCAACCTAATATATCTCTATACGTGGATAACCAATCTATTCCCAAAATCACCCCATACCCCGAAAATTCCAAAATATAGGCATCATAGTCAAATTCTATGCCTAGATATAAATTTTCAAACCCCTATAAGCCATAGACAAGAGTGACGATCCTCTCATGTTGTTTGAAACAACAATGGGTTCTACCACTAAACATATGTCTAAGTGCAAACAATTTACCAAAGAGCTAGAGATGAAAGAGTGTGATGCTCTAGGATCGAAAAGAGTCTGAATGGGAAAATCAAAAATAGAAATCAAATTTTCCTACCTCAATCCGGTCCGCTGTTGGAAGGTGTTGCATCCAAAGTCTGAATCTGCACCGCAGGTGCACTCGCTCTCTGCCCCATCTTTTGAGGACAAAACTTACTAAAGTGGCCAAGTTGTCCACAGTTGAAACACCTTCCTTCATTCCTGCCTTCTTACAGTCTTTGGCCTAATGACCATTCATTCTACAACGCTTACATTTCCCATTTTTATTGATTCACTTCTGAGGTCCCTATTTTTCTCTTGTCCTTCTTGTCCTTCCACTACTATTTCTTAGAGCTTGTAGGAAACTCATTAAGTTCGCCCTTCGACTTTCAATAAGTATGTTGAATTTGCTATCGATCCTCCATGCCTAACCGCCTAAACTTTCGCTCCATATCTTCCAACATTGCTTGTGTCTCCTTGAAATCCTTCATGCTAGAAAATGTTCCGCCCCCTATGTTAGTAAAGTCCTTGCATAGCTTAGAAAAATCAACTAGTGTAGGTGGATTAAAGGGATTTCCATATACCAGTGTTGTATTGGACGCTTGCCCTTGCTCACCTGGTACCGTAGCATTATGGAACCAATTAGCCATACTATGCAAAGAAAAGGAAACTTAGGCTCGAAACAATCGAAAGAAGGTTGAACCGGACTTTGAGGAGATTTTTATAAAAATTGTTTTATATTAAAAACTATTTCTAAGAGTTCTTTTATATCAAAAATCAGAGTACATAATATCCCTCATAAGAAGCCAGTACATAGAAAGAACAAAAGTTGAAAATAAAAGAAATACATAGTCAAGAACTCCTCCAAGAAACCACCAAGCAACTACAATCTACAGCCCTCTCCCTTGATTGCCTATGGGGAAAAGGGGAAAATAAAGGAGTGGGTCAGACTAAAAAGTTTGGTGAATGATAGTAATTACTAGAGACTTTAAGCAAGATAAAAGTAATAGACTCTACAATAGTTATAACATAAATAAAAAAGAAACAAAGGAAAGAGATAGACTGGAAATAAATATGATTAACTATAAGATAGGTTAAGTTCAATTACTTGCACTTAACCTTGGTTTCAGCTTTAATTAGGCTGAATTCTTAATCCTATAATTAGAATGCGACCCTAATTCCACCATTTCCACCATTCCCATGCTACCATTTGCTCCACCTATTGGGTCTTCTTATTACCTCCAACTTCCAGCATGGCATGCCCCTCATCTCACTTTAGGCTAATGTGAGATCATCGCGTGTCCATAAAAAGAGGGGAAATGCTGTTGGTACTGGCCCTTCATCCAAACAATATCTAGTTGCGCCCCTTATCCATATCCCTCATGATTTAGACTTCTATTTGACCAGTTACTACCATTCTTAGCATATGCGTGTCGTCATCTCATTTCAGACTAATGTAAGACACTGTTTTGTCTAATAGGGAATGTTATCTGGTACAAATCCTACTTTCATCTTTTCTTATTAACTTAGATAAATTATTTGAATAAGCATTTATTATCATTTTTACTTTCTATGCTTATTAGCTTATCCCAAGTCTTAAAATAAGCCCCATTATATTCTTTTTCTTATTATAACCTACGTTATAATCAAGCTTATTGCTTAACCCAAGGTCTAAGTATGAAAATAAGCTCTTTCGTCTTTTACGCTTTTTTAGTTATAATTCTACGTTATAACTAATTCAATTAATTAGTCCAATTCTAATCATAATCAGGCATAATTTTAGTCTTAATTCCATACTAGTATAGTCTTTATAATTTACATCTCATAATTATAAATATGCCAATCTCTTTAATTTAGTCCAATTAATATAATTAGGCATAATTTCATTTTTAATTCCATTTTATTACAGTCTTTATCATTTACATCTTATTTTTTGTTATTTCAGAATTCTTATAATTCAATCTAATTTCACGTTAATTCTATTCTAATCTATACGCAAAGAAGGAGAAATAAAAGAAAACTGAAAATAGAAGAAAATCCAAGGCGTAGGAAGAAGATGTAAATAACGCATAAATAACAGTAAATGGATTAAAATACTATAAATAAATTATAAATAAATGGAAAAGCTCTAATTAACAGAAATAAACTAAATTTTTTGAAAAGAATAGCTGAAAAGAAGTAGACTGAAAATAAATCTAAAAACTGTAAATAAAACTACTGAAAAGGTTATTCCAAAAAAAATCTTAGTAAAACATCAACTATTGAAACTCTATAATTTTAAATTACTTAAAGAAATCTTAAAATAATTACAATCACTCATCTGCAGTCCTAAGCTCTTCCTTTGGTCTTCCTAGATCCATTGGAGTTGTAAAAAATTATTAAAAAGATTCTCTTCTTGGAAAATTATTCCTTTTGGGGTCCTTCCTTAAAAGGTGAACCCAAGCAGAGAAAATCTAGAATGAGAAAAGATTTAGGCCTACGGTCTTATTTGTAAGGGTGGAAGTGGATCTTGGACTGTTGGATTTAGGGATTCAATAGGATGCAACCACGTCACTGGCTGAATAGGAGCCATCAGATGGAAGCACGGAAGGACCAGATGGAACAGAAGAACACAAAATGATGTGTTCACGAGCTACTAGAACGAAAAAATGAATCCTTCGTTCATTCACTTGAGGCGGGTTGACCTTGAGTCGACCGCCTACTATGTCAGGTTGGCCGGTCAGTCGACCTAGGCAGTGGATGGTTGACGTCTTGGTCGATCTCCCTATATATTTTGTTTTTATTTTTTTTATTTTTTGATTCTTGTTTATTAATAACTTGTTCATATTAGCTCGGATTCTGACTATATATATATATATATGTGTGTATATATATATATATATATATATATATATATATATATATATATATATATATATATATGAAAATTGACCGGAAAATTACCACAGACATAATGATGCAACTCCTATGGCACAATTTTGATAATTTAACAAAGTTATTTTATTGTTTAGTCATTTAATAAATAAATTATTATGGGTTAAACCTATAAAATATGTTCAGTCTGGCCCGAGCATTATATGGAATAACGCCTTTATCAGTCTGGTAAGCCAGGGTGAGTAAAACTCGGTAACATGTAACAACCAAACTAATTTCTATATTTGAAAACTTTTCAAACAATGGTATCTCGTAAGACCACATCACAAATAAATACGGACGGGTTTTTATCTTACCATAACTACAACATTTTACATCAAAATCCAGTGATATTATATTAATGTCTGGAGTTTAAAGTAAATAAGTAAAATAGCTGAAATGCTTGCATTTCACATTTCAACATACTAGGCTCTACAATCGAAAACGTAACTCACATTTTGGATATTGAATTCCAACTAATGATTGGGCTACTGGGGTACCATCCACCATAGTATACCTCTAGAAAACATACCAAGTTCGTACCTAACGACCCCTGCGAATGCAGGACCGAGCTACCCCTTGATTTGTAGTATTGAGTATATCATCACCCCGATTGCTTTGCAACCTTTAATCGAGAGCTCCCACGTACATTAGTTCATTTATGATTGTGCATATATCTTGAAGCAGAAGATATATCCTAATGGGTGCGACCCACATAGCCCTGCTGCATATCCCCTGCTTTAGTCATTCCTGGTTGATGAAGCTTGAGGCCACATTTTATCTTTCTGAAAGCAATTCCTGGTTGATGAAGGTTGAGGCCACATTTTATCTTTCTGAATTGCAATCTATCTTGGAATGCTAACACTACCCTCCAGACATCAATGCAATGCCAGTATTCATCCATACAAATTCATTCTGGGTCTGAACGAAACTGAAGGGACTAACTCTACTACATCGATTTTGGAATCACCCTCATGATTAGTAACACTTGCACTTCAAAGAGAACCATTCATTATCATCTTCAAGATGTCTTCCCCTCGAACTTACAAATTTGTTTGGAGTGGTATTCGGATATATAAATCTGATCCCGGTCTCTCCGTACCAACAACTGATAATTTCCGATTGACTCATTCCTGGTTCTTTTGGAAGAAAATATCCGAGTCCTTTTCGAAAACTCGAATTTTACATTCACCCTTCCTAAGTCAAATGAGGCCAAATTCAATAGTCGGTTATTTATCTATCAAATAACAACAATAGAATCTAGAGTTTCAATCACCCAAAGCAATCACTAGCCTCAAACCATTTTCATTTGTTAATTTTTTTTCAAATGTTTATCAAAACATCCATATAGTCATCCAATTTACATAAGTATCTTTGCTAGACATTTGCAAAAGTTTTTTATTTCCAACTTCCTTTGAAAAGATTGTAACCAAATTATTTGAATTAGAGATAAGGATAACTCTTAACACTATTCTTTTGGTGTTAAGTGTGGAACAAACATTCCGTACTGTCTTTTTAAAAGGGTCAACCTCAAGAAACTCAAACCCTAACTTCTGTTATAGTTAACTTCAATAACCTTTTATTATTACTACTACTATTATTATTTCTCTTATTTCATTTTGAAACCTCCATGTTAAAAACCCAAATCCATTTGCCAGAAATTTGATAAACCTCCAATCCATTTATAAACTATTTTATAAATATTCAACTATTTATATAAAATGATTAACTTTAAAACCACCTACAAAATAAAAATAAACCTTTCAAACAGGATATATTATATCTCATATAACGATAATTAATTTAATAGAGGAATAACATAACTATATAACCTTCAATTTAGTTAATAGTTTTTCAAGCAACGTTAATAATATTACTAACTTTAACAATACTCTAATAATTTTTTTAAAAAAAATATTATTAATCAATTTCCTTAAACAACATTAATAATTTAACTTACCTTTAACTATATTTTATTATAATAATAAATTAATCTTAACAATTTTATTATAATAATAAATAATTTTTAAAACTAATTTGCTTTTAAATGGTAAATTACTTTGGGTAACTATCCCTAAATAATCGTTCATAAACTTTAAATCTCTCCAATTAATTTTAATCATGTAATTAACCTTAAAGTAAAACAATTAACTTAAATTATTAACATTAAGTACACTTAACCTCATTAACTAGTAATTATGCATTAACAATCCCATTAACTACTTAATTAGTTCATTAATTAGTCATTAGACAAATAATTATTGTTAACTATGTCCATTTAAAAAAAAACATTAGTTAAGATTGAAATTATCTTCCATAAGTTCTAAGTGTAACCACTTAAGGATTTGGACTTTCAAAATTTATATTTATATTTCCATGTTCGAAAAAGGGTTTTTAAGTCACTTAATTTACATATGGCAACTTTGAGTCTCACTCATTACATATGGGGGTCATATTCAACACCAATATCTTGCTACATCATCATCATAACGTAACCATACATGACATTAAATATTTTACGCGACTAACCGAATTGTCGTGAATTGAAAATAGGGGTATCAGTGTATCGTAAAATTCTACTACTCCAAATCAACCAAAAATTTACATGAACGCGTAATACTTTTCAACACAATCACAACGCAAAAATCCACACGTTGATCGGACTAAAAAAAACATGTTATTGAGATTTAAAGTTTCTGATTTATACATTTAAAATTTAAATATTTTTCTAATTAGATAAGCCGAGCCCAATACTTGAAACCAACCCAACCTCTCCCCTTCCTTTTTCCTCTCCTCCATATCATTCTCATTCATGTACACGCCATGGACATGCACGCTGTGCACCGAACGTGCACGTGCACCACCAATTTACTTCACGAAATTCCCACTTCTCTCCATCATCGAGTCTCTATTTCTACGCTCATCCTTTTTCACCTAGTTGTCTTTTGACCATCTCCTTTCCTTGCCATTTTTGTTCGACCATAGTGCTATAGGTCGCAACATTATTTGTTACCGAAATCCATAAAAAAGTCACCACACTCACTTCTCTCCATCCTGTTCGCTCATCTAATCTTCGATTTGAATATCAATGGCCGAATCAAAAACTATCTCAGGTCGAGTTTTGAACATCACTAACCGAAATTACATAAAAAATCTCTTTCTTCGATATGAACTTGATGGCGTAGACGGTGCCGAGTGATTCGCATCGGGTTAAGAGAAAACATTTTTCAAAGTTTTGACATTGTTTTTCCCACTTCAAGTTTTTTGGTGATCTCTCCATCGGTACTTGATGAAAATCAATGCCGTAAGTTTCTAAAAATATTAGAGGAGAATACGAATAACTTTCATTAAGATAGTCAAGGCTAAATTCAAGTTTTTAGGATAATATTATTCTTTGAAAAGGGAAAATGTGCTTTTTAACCTTACTGTGAATGTTAGAGATGAAAAATGCATTAATCTCTCTATATACCTTGTTATAATCCATGATCATACATCTTAAAGCATGTACAACTCATTTAAATCATTCATTTATACTTAAATCATTAATTTCATCATCAGGTGATTTACAGAAATCAAAATAGAGTGTTGAAATTGAGAAGTCCCTCACAGTTCTTCCTTCAAGAAAAGTGCTACTATTGGGAAGAGAAATGAATGGAGGATGAGAAGAGAATGGACAAAAAATTGATATATGGCAGTTCAATTTATAGGGAAGCGAAGGCCTGAATCATATCTTTTGATTTAACCATACATTAAGAACTAAATCCCTGTTTTTGTGACTTAACTGGGGAATGAAATCATTGCCTGTATTTCTAGAATCCTGTATATTTTAGTGACTTAACATAGCCAGATAGAACTATTACTTGTAAATATATGCTTCTTAGCATGATTAAGAAGTAACATCATTACTAACTATGATGAATAAACACATGGATATGGTATTTGAAACCTACAACATAATATTCCAAAAACTATAATAATTCAAAATATTTGAAGTATACCGGACATAAAATACGTTGAATCATTCATCGAATACGTATCTTATGTATATATGCAATTTTGGGGTTGCTACGTGTGTGTGATAAGAAAATCTCCTTCTTAGTTAAAAAGTCAAACCGACGATATCCGAATAGTATTGCATTCAAATAAATATTGTAAATCTCCAATTTTGCGATCAATTTTTAAAGAAATTTATCTAGATCGACTAAATATCCATACAAAATGTTTTCGAATTCTGGTCTATTACAATATCTTTTATAATCATAATAAAAAGATGTTAGGAATGTCCCAAAATGATATATGTGGACACTATATTAAAGTGTTTAATATATATAACATGTAATATGGGTTACTTACGAATTCACAGTAGGAATTATGATACATGTTATATTGTCTACAATATCACATTTTGCTTACGTATTTGATACACCGATCAGTCACTAAATCTAAATTATGATTACTATATAATGGTTTAGAGTGTTCTCAAGTATTTTTGAAATATTAGAGAGTTTTTATAGAAATAGAAAACTCCTTATGAAGGAGTGTGTGGACACGAACTTTGTAAATGTATCCAATATAGCATGTCAATCCTAAGTTCATGTCCAATCTTAAGTTAAGAACTATAAGTTGGAAATGTTCCAAGCAATAAGAAGAGCCTGATTCAATTAAAGGCTAAGTACATCATCTTGAATAATGTTGTAGTATTATAAGTATAAATAAATGTATAAATTTATAGTTAAAACATAAGTGATTCTAAATGTTGAGAATTCCATGTCATTGTTATATGAACAGTGTCATGATACAGATCATATAAGAACCTAGAACTCACTAGTAGTTGAGAAACATGCTGTAACAAGTTCCACATGATAAAGGAAGTTTATCAGCATCAGAGAGAGGGTTAATTGATAGAATTGATGATTGAAACAAAATAACACATGCATTCACTAGGGGACTGACCCGATTATTTTTGAGAAAATCGATCGAAGGAGTTGGAATAAGATTTCATAATTCACTACAAGTACAAGTGGAAGATTGATAGAGTTTGTGGTATGCCCTAGATGTAGTTATGTAATTTG
The DNA here is from genome assembly GCA_030765085.1 of Allium cepa. NCBI lineage: Eukaryota > Viridiplantae > Streptophyta > Magnoliopsida > Asparagales > Amaryllidaceae > Allium > Allium cepa. The sequence goes on along the minus strand of CM060935.1, from coordinate 444,187,205 downwards.
TTACATATATCTAACTCGATAACCAATATTGTTCAAAATAAAAGGAGTATTCTTTCTATTATGTACTTGTTATATTATGATACAATTAATTATTTACATAATTTAAAGTGTATTAAAAAGAAAGTCCTTGAATGATAGTTATGTGATAATAATTACAATGTGTTGTAAACATAAGAATCTTATCACATTGGAAAATAACATTTTGTTATAAATACACTGGTATTGTGTCGACGAGGAGAACTAGCGTAAATAGTCATTCCTATTAGGTACCGCATATAATAAATAAAATTGGATTTACTAAAAAAATGCGTAAGATATAATTTTAGCCAAAATATCACATCACATCAAAAGCTAAGCTAATGTATGAACATTAATATTCACATTGTTCAATATTAATCGTTGACTAAATTTATACCTTTGAGTCGCAAGACTGTAATGATGGATACTCTGAATAAACCACATGATTTAATTAATTTATAATTATTATAAATTAATTTAATTAATAAATATTCATGAAATACTAGTTATTAAATTTTATTTGATGTTCGGACTCCATCATTATTTAATGAAATGTATATGTATAAAATTTTATGTATACGCGTATCAATATATGATATCAATAAAATATTTAAATTGTACTTAAATAGAATAAATGCTAAATGGGTTTGGAAAATTTTAAGACCCACTTTGTACCATGTTATGGCCTACCAAGGAGGAGAAGGAAAAGTTTAAATTTTAGTTAAAAAGCTAAAGAATAATAAAACGAAGGTGAATAACCTCTATCTTTTATTATCTTTTATTGCCTCCTTTAAAGATTTAATTCATTATGTCCTTTCATTTTCCCTTCGTCTCTGTCTAGCCAAAATTCAAGGCCTCTAGGGCTTTCAAATTCTAAATCAAAATCATATTAAAATATATTTACATATATATAAGATGGTTGTTATCTGTTGATTCTTGCAACATCCAAAGGTCGATTCACTTGAATCTAGGAATTTCATTCATCGCTCAAGGTGAAACTTTTAATCGCATCCTAATGTATTATTCTAATTTGATTTAATCATATATTTCCCTTATTCACATGATTTAGATTATATATACTTCATCTTGCCAATTTATATGTTCCTTTTGCAATATAATTTAGATCCCCTTTTGTCCAACTCAATTAATTGTATAATCATCATGTTAATTTAATTTAGATCCACCTTATTTCACATCTTAATAGACTATATGTTCTTTATATTGATATATATACACACACATATTCTTAATTTCATTTGGTTAATTATTGACATTATTTATATAATTTAAATATGAATATTTTTTCAATGAATTTACAAAAGCCTAAGTTGTCCAATTCCTTTTTGGTTTTTTTGAAAATTATTGATTACTAAAAAAATTTTTATTAGAAAAACCTTTTATATTTTATAGCTTTTGTACACGCAAACATAAATAAACTATATATGTTGATTGTTTCAAACTTACCTTGAAAATTGATATCTTATGTTATATGGTTACTGTTTTGATCATAAATCTTTTAGATATTATTGATATAAAAGTAAATGTTTTCAATTTAGAATTCATAAGTAGCCTTTTGTGAAAAATCTTAAATCTTTGTTTCCTTCCTAAATTAAAAGCTTGATTTAATTTTCTAACTTTAATTTAAACATACACACATAGATGTATATAATGTATTATAAACTTTACATACATAAGTTGTTTCAAATTTAAAACATCACTTGCAATTATCTATATAAAGAAACATATATATATGTATGTTATTATTATTTTTCAAATTCATAAAATGGATGTTTGTGTAAATCTATAAAGTTTAATTTTAAACACTTTCATAATTGAAGTTAAATTTATAAATGTTAATGTTGGGTGTATTCTAACCTACCTCCAAGGCCCTGCCGAACCAACACGTCTCCAAGGCCCTGCCGAACCATCTCCCTCTCCATGTCCCTACCGAACCATCTCCTCCCCAATGCCTAGCCGAACCAACTCACTCTCCAAGTCCCTACCGAACCATCTCCCTCTCCATGTCCCTATCGAACCATCTCCTCCCCAACGGCTAGCCGAACCAGCTCACCCTCCAAGTCCCTACCGAACCATATCCCTCTCCATGTCCCTACCGAACCATCTCCTCCCCAATGCCTAGCCAAACCATCTCACTCTCCACCTACTACCGGTCCAAACAACGCTCCACCCACTACTAAACCATCGCCGGACCAAGCACTGCTGGACCAATTCCCACTCCAATTACTACCGAACCAAGGCCACTCCAACCTTCCCCGGACCAAGGCATCACCGAACCAACACTGCCAGGCCAGATTATATCAGCCCAGGCCCACCAGCAACTATATACATCCAAGACCCCTGCCCCCAGCCTCATTATATAAATAGAGGGGTAGGGGTACAACAATGGCAGACAAGTTTGAGAGCTGAAGCACGGATAGAACTTTCAAACAAATTTCAGATACTTGTAATCAAAGATTTGTACTTGTAACCTGAACAGTAAAGGAGAATAACATATAAAGTGGACGTAGGCACATTCTGGCCGAACCACAATAAATCTGTGTGTCTTTTAGAGTTTAGTCCATCTATTTTATATATTTGCATGAATCACCCAAATCACTAAGAACAATATAAAATCGACTAAATCATACGACTTGGAGGTGTTTGCCCATTTTTTGTGCAAACATTTTTGGTGCTTTCACTGAGAAATCGAGCTAGAAGCTTCAGCTTCTCCCACTTAACCTACTTCCCAACAGCATCACTCATTGCTTGGAAGACATGCCTCCCAGGCAGAAGAAAGATGTTAGCAAAGGAAAGAACATCGCAACTAGCAGCGTTCCAGATCCAGTGATCACAGATCAAGAGAACCGTCTCGTTTCAACAGCAGTACGAAATGGGAATCAGGCTAATCCGACAGCCCCTGCCATGGAACAACCAACAACAATTACTAGGGCAGATCTAGACAGGGTTGTGGCTGAAGTGACTAACCGCTTCACATCCCAACAAGAAGCCTTGGTGGACCGACTTATGTCACGCTTAAGGGATGCTGAAGAATCCAACCGCAATACTGAATCATGGGATGAGTCCCAGTCTGGAGGATCTGGGAGGCGACAAAGATCTTTCTTCTTCGAAGAAGCTAACAACAGAAACAGCAATGATAGGAGCCGATCCCGAACTTAGCCCGAACTCCGACCCGAGGAAACACTTGGAACCAAACCTAACGGGGGAGGTACCAGGCGAGGGTCGACGGTGGCTGAGCCGGTCATGCTACCTAGCCATGGAAACACCAATGAATGGGGCCGAGCTAGAGTCCAGCCTAAAGTTGGATCCGAGGAAGTGCTCAGAACAGAACCCAGCGGGGAAAGATCAAGGCAAGGGCCAACTGTAGCTGACCCCAGCATGCTCCCAGAAGACCAGAGGCAGCCATTGGTAAATATTAGGAGTGATAGACGATACAACCCCTACACATCATCTGGACGGAATCAATCCCGCAAAGAAGAACCAAAGTCATTTCTATCTACTCCAAATTCTGATGAAAGGATGGCGCGATTGTTCAGAGAGTGCGTCCAACGGGATCAAAGAGATCGAGGGTTAGTCGCTAGGGTAACCAGCCCTTTCACCCGCAATATCGAAATTGCCATCACCCTCCGAGAATGGAAAATGCCAACAATGGAACCTTACAAGGGAATCTCTGACCCCGTTGTACACTTGCAGAGATACACACAGCATATGCTCACGTGTGGAGCCACAGAAGGAGTATTATGCAAATGCTTTCCACTATTCTTGGCAGATCTAGCAACCTCCCGGTTCTGCCACCTACCCCAAGGATCCATCAGCTCATGGGAAATGTTGAAAGAAAAGTTCATCAGCCAGTTTCGTATTCATGTGGAACAACCCAAGGACGCTTATTCTCTATCTAATATCAAACAGAAGCCTGGAGAGACAGTGCAGCAATATCTAACCCGATTCAATGCTACAGCGGCCGCAGTCCAAGATGCCGATGAGAAACTTATCTTAATGGCCCTCTGCAGTGGCGTGCATCTGGATACTAAGTTTGCTAGAAGATTAACGAAAGAAAAACTAGCTACCTTACCCGATTTCCTCCATGAAGAGGAAGATATATGAGACTTGAAGACGCTGCCACTGAAAGATAGACAGGACAACAAACCAAGGCAGCTCATGGCGACACATCCGCTGTAGCAAAGGACGTTCGAAGAAATGACTCTAGAGCAATGCTGGGGGCAAGAAGGGAGAAAAACGTCTAATATCGGCCTGGACCGCGGTTTGACACTTACACTCCTTTGAATGAGACAATCGAAAACATCTTCCTGGCCACCCAAGATGAAGTTAAATACAGACGCCCTCCATACAAGAAGGAATCGGATAACGCAATTAAGTCTGGAAAGTTCTGCCGCTTCCACGAATCTCATGGGCATGATACCAATGAATGCCATCATCAATGGGACTTAATTGAAGAACACATCAGAAGGAAGAGACTGGAACGCTACGTAAAAGGTCAGAACAGGACCCCAACTCCTGCCGAAGAGAACCCAAGCCTACCTCTCCCAGAAACAGGAAGGGGAAATCGCAACACCGGCGGGCCCAGTCATGAGATGATAGTGGTCCATACCGTATCGGGAGGACCACACATCGCCGACAGAAGCTGGATAGAGATGGAAAGATACGGAAAGTCACTTAGAAACAATGAAGGCTACGTTAATTCTGTTATAGAAGAAAGCCACCCGAAGCGAAAAGAGAATGATGACATTACATTCAATAGGCGTGACCTTGAAGGAAGGCAGTACTCTCACGTGGATCATATGGTCATCTCTGCCCGGTTCGTCCCAGCCGAAGTTTTCCGAATTCTAGTAGACACTGGAAGCTCAATAAATATCCTATTTAAGCATGCTTTCGACAGAATGAATCTGTCAATGAAGGATGTGTCGCCCTGCAACAAACCGCTACACGGTTTCACTGGAGATGCGAAGATGCCCCTCGGGCAATTGGACCTTTTTGTTGAAATAGGAAGCCACCCCCGCTCCGTTGTACGGAAACAAACATTTGTGCTGATAGATAACCACTCAGCCTACAACGCCTTTTTAGGAAGACTAGCCTTGTCTGACTTCCAAATTGTCTTGGCCCCGTAGTGCCTGAAGATGAAATTTCCAACAGACAATGGAATAGGGGAAGTAGAGGGAGATCAAGACGCCACTCGAGATTGCTATGTAACTGAACTTCGCAATAACCGAAGGAAGGATAGAGGGAAGAATGCAGAGACTCCTCTCTGCATGAAAAACTTGGAAGCATAGCAACTAAAAAAAGACCCTCCTCTTCGATATACCAGTGATCCTTTCAATGAATTAGACCCCAGGGACAAAGAGGAGGAGGCCGCCGTCGAGCCTGCAGAGGCTATGGAGTTTGTATCTGTAGACAAACATGACTCAAGTAGACTGTTGAAAATCGGATCTCAACTAAGAGCAGAATTGAGGGATCAACTCATTGGTTTTCTCCGCCATAACCTGGATGTATTTGCATGGACGCACGCTGACATGACTGAAATCTCCCCAGATGTGGCATGCCACATACTAAACATCGATCCTACCAAGGCGCCAGTAAAGCAGAAAAAGAGAAGTATGGGGGCAGAGCGATCAGCGGCCCTCGATGAAGAAGTAAAGAACCTACTTGCCAACAACTTCATACGAGAAGCCATCTACCCAGAGTGGATCGCTAACCCAGTACTAGTAAAGAAGGCTAATGGGAAGTGGCGAACATGCATTGACTTGTCCAACTTAAATGACGCTTGCCCGAAGGATTGCTTCCCACTCCCCCGAATCGATCAGCTTGTGGACAGCACCGCCGGGCACGAACTCCTATCTTTTATGGATGCATACTCCGGATATAACCAAATTCCTATGCACGCCCCCGATCAAGACCACACTAGTTTCATCCCTGACCAGGGATTGTACTGCTATTGAGTAATGCCTTTTGGACTCAAAAACGCCGGGGCACCTATCAGCGCCTCGTCAACAAGATGTTTGCGGGACTGATAGGACGAACTATGGAGGTTTATGTGGATGACATGCTAGTAAAATTGAGGAAAGCCAACGATCACGTAAGCCACCTGGGCGAGATGTTTCAAGTACTTCGCCAATATGGAATGAAGCTGAATCCTCTAAACTGCTCATTCGGAGTATCGTCAGGAAAGTTCTTGGGATTCATCGTCCGTGCCAGAGGAATTGAAGCAAGCCCCGAACAAGTTCGAGCCATGAAAGATATCAGGATACCTTCCACTCGAAAAGAAATGCAAATCCTAAATGGGAAGGTGGCCGTCCTAAGCAGATTCATCTCTAAAGCGACTGACAAGTGCGTCCCCTTCTTCGAGGCTCTAAAGAAAGACAACGGAAAGTTCGAGTGGACTGACGAATGCTTAACGGCCTTTCTTAACCTAATCGAACACCTCCAGAGACCACCAGTACTCTCAACTCCAAACGAAGGCGAAGAGCTATACCTATACCTTGCTATGTCATCTCATGCTCTAAGCGCCGCTTTGGTGAGAGAAGACAACCGCGCGCAACGGCCAGTATACTTTGTAAGCAAGAGGTTAACAGGGACAGATGCCAGATATTCTAAACTTGAGAAGCTAGCATACTGTTTGCTAATCACATCACGGAAACTGCGACACTATTTCCAATCTCATTCCATCAGAGTTCTAACTGACCAACCGCTAAGGCAGGTACTCCATCGTCCCGACACTTCTGGACGACTACTTAAATGGTGCATTGAACTAAGTCAATATGATATCACCTACCATCCTCGCACCGCCATCAAGGGACAAGACATGGCCGATTTCATTGCCGAATTCACTACCAACGAAGGTAAGGAGCAATCTGAAATAGCAAAAGACATTAAGTGGAATCTCTTTGTGGATGGAGCATCAAACGAATAAGGCTCGGGGGCAGGTATTGTAATAATCACTCTCAGGGGAAGTGTAACGACCCGTAAATTTCAATAATTTAATTTGTTTATTTAATAGGATTTCTAATTTAAATTTAGGAAGAAACAGAAAGCTTATTTATTTATAGGAAAGAGAATGTTGAAATTAGATGTATCAAGGGAAATTAAAATTTACAAATTGGATTATATATTGCAATTAATTGTAATAGTGGAAATTGTTGCAATTGGATATAAGGTTAGAAATAAGTAAATAAAGGCAAGTATTGAATTCATCAATGAAAATAAATTTTTATTTAGTACAATCCCTTTTTATTAACTATTGTAAGGTGTTAATTAATTGAAATGGAAAATTTGACAATAGATTCAATTTGTATGTTGGATAATAAATTGCAATAACTAAAGTTAGTAATTAATGGTTAAAGGGAATACCAATTTACTCATAAAGTGAATATAAGTGAATGTAACAAAATAAATAGGAAACGATAATTATTCATAAGTGATGGTTGATGTAAAAGGAATAACTAATTGGATTTAGAATCTTAATTTGTATGTGTGCATATATTTAATGGAATATGAGAAAAACAAAATGTAAGGATTTGATTAATATATATGTTATTTATCCAGGGTATTGAATAAAATTTGGAATCCAATTGTAATAGATGGTAATAATGTTGGTATTAGATAATAAATTAAATTTCAATGCAATACCCATAAATGAATAGAATGAAATGAATGTACGTAAATGTATACTGGGTTATTTATCAAATAAAAGGAAAGAAAAGTAAATATCGAATTTGATTGATGAATAAATATGCGTTGAATAGTAATTCAATGTAGAGTTAATGGTAATTGTATAAAATTAAAATAAGATAATGAATTGCAATAATTGTGGGTTGATAATAAGGTTTGAATAGGAAAGTGATTGTTATATAAATTGAATGGAATTCAAATTTGATGGGAAAAGTAAATGGGTACTTAGTAATAAATTTAAACGGACTTAAAAATGGAATTTATTTAATTAATAGATATAACGGATAATGATATACTTATAAATGTGGGATTGAGAGTTTTACAACAATTATTATGAGTTATATGTATATTCAGTCATTCAACTTAATTTGTAAATCATTGAAATAAATGGTACGTTTAAATAAATTTAGGTAATAATGGGGAATAACGTAAATAAATTCTTCATTAAATGATGGTTAGTGTATATAAAGAATGAAGGCAAAGCTTTATAAATTGATTTGAATCTAAAATTTAATGAAAGGAGTAATTGGAATTAAATGGATTAAATGTTTGAAGTTACGAAAATTTTAATTTAGATAAAAGGGTATGCATTTATGTAATAGAGTATGAATCTATTGTTAAGTTTATTTATAAAATGGCAGTTGGGTAAATGAAAGGGTGCAAAAGTAAGCCTGTCAGTATATTAAAGTAATATATGATAATAGGTTTAATCGAAATAAATGAAAACTTAACATCTAAATATTACAGTAATAGGGATTTAAGTGTAATCGAAGAATAGTAGGATAATAAATTTTGAATCTAATATTAAATCCATCGATTTGAAATATGTAAATGGAATAACCATTGATTTCTTTGATTTAATATAAATTTTTAGAAAGTTAAATTTTAATTTGTGAATTTAATGAGATTAAGGATTTATATTGAAATTTATAAATTTACCTTCTGTAATTTGACATCTAAACTTGTTTGAAACTTTGTAAATGATTAAGAATTTTTAAAAGTGATAAAATGGGTCAATTTTAGAATCTAAATATAAAATTGGATTTTATTTATTTATTTTGAATTTATTTAATTAATATAAAAATAGCCATTTTGGTCACGGACTCGGATTTCGACGAAACCAGTTTCATCGGATCCGTAACATTGAATTATTGTAGGGTTTCAAGTTTCATAGCGATCGGACTTGTCGTTTGATCGTACGAACACGAAACGCCTTGAAATCGTTTTAATTGAGATCAATTTGAAAATATTAATTTCAGCATAACTTCTTCATACGATTGAATTTAGACGTGAAACTTGTTCCATCGCGTTCAGAATATTTTAAAATACCTAATTGGACATAGGGGTTTACCCAATTTTGTTCGGGGTCAGAACGGGTTTTTTGGGGCACGTTCGCGTTAGCACGTTGGTTATCCAATCCATCTACTTTATCTCTAACCTACCTATATAAACCCAATTATAAACCCTAGCCTCCATCTATTCTCAATTGTTGTGCGTTCATTTCTCTCAGCTCCTCCTCTTCTCATGGCTGCTAACCTAGATACAAATTCAAACCTCAAACAATCCAAATCAAAAGCTAAAATTTCAAAGTCTTCATAAAAATCTCAAAAAAAAATATGTTGAAGATTTCATCGATACGAATCTGTTCGTGGATTTTTTTTTGCAATCGATACTCGAGTTAGCGGGAAATCACGGTCAAAGTTCAAATTGGGGTTTTCAATCGAGTCAGCGATTGACGAAATCAAGGCATGGGTTTAGTAGATCTCGGCGGGGGGGATCGTTTGGTGGCGGTCGCATCGCCTATAGGGGCTGGGGATGGCCGGAAATTGAGATTTAGGGTGTCAAAAACCCTAAACGACGATGGCGGCGGCGGCGACCTGGGGTTCCGCGGAGGTGTCGGTCTGTAGAGGGGAGGATGAGGGTCTCATTGATTGAGGCGGCTCGTTGATATGGGGTCGGAGGCGTTCGTAGAGCATGGCCAACGGCAAGGTTTGGGGTCACGAATGGGTTCGAACGACGTGTTTTACTGGAGGTCACGTGAGAGAGAGGGAAGCACTGTACGTGCTGACGTGTTCATCTGGAGAGAGTATTTTCTTTGTTTTAGTTTAAATAAAATTTCAACATCGTTTTCATGCGTAACTTTCTCCTATGATGTCCGTTTCACACGAATTTTTTTTGTTAGGATCGTAATTAAATTTCGGATCTGTTAACGCTGGTTTGGACAGATTTGGAGACCGTTGAATTTTTGGGTTTAAATTGGATTTAAATTCAATTTAAATTCAAAAGGTGAGTGTTTTAACCCACTCACAACTTCTAGAATTTCTTATGTTTGTTAAATTGACTTAAGATATGAGTAGAAATTTATTTATGATTGTTTGGCATGTTTTATTCATCATCTCAGTTAAATCGCATTTATTCAATTTAACTGTTAATTAATTTTAAATTTGACAGTTAGAATTTATTTATTTGCATATTAACTGCCAGTCATAGTTATGTTTAATTTTTATTTCATATTAACTGCCAGTTAAATTTACGTTTATTTTTGCATATAAACTGCTAGCTAAACAGTTATTAAATTTATTACTGAATAAAAACTGTTAGCTAAAACCTGTTATTTATTCCCTGTTATATTTATATGCTCTATATGGATGTTTGTTTAAATTGGATGATGATTATAATTAATGGTTGATGATTGATGTTTGGTGAATGGATGACGTGTACTATAATTTTAAAAATCTGCATGTTATCATACATTTCATTTTATTCGGGATTGTGGTTTGAAATGATATACAACCGCATTTTTATTTTTAAATTGCTGGTTGAAATGATAAATATCCGTATCACTTGACCATAGGATAGATAATTATATACAGGCACCGCGGTATATATATATATATATATATAATTTTGAAATGATTTTTGTTTTGGATATGATACGGTTTAATAAATATAAAATTTTGATATTTTATAAATATTATTTTATATACGCATATATAGTTAAATTTTGAATTTAAGCTATGTATAAATCTGCTGAATAAAATGAATAAGTTGAAAAATGGCATTTGATAATTTATATTATACGATTTAGTATGAGTTTAAGTTCTTGTATATATATATATATATATATATATATAGAGTTATAAATGATTCAAATAAATCAAGATTAAAAGATAAATTGGAGATTTAATTGGAATTGAGCTTATTTGAAAATTTAACTCCATAAGTTAATGTAAACTTATTAAAATTGCAAATTTTAAAGGTATGATATTTATAACTGGATTTAATATATAATTCTAGTATAAATAAATGAAAGGAAATTTTAGTGTTAATAAATTTAGTTTATTTTAAATGGTTATGGATTTACCATATAAACTTTTCGAACTAAATAATAGGAAAATGAATTGTGGTTTGAAATTCCCAATCTTAGTTTTGAAATTCATTAAATACTCAAAGTTTGAAAATATTGAAATCAAAGTGTTTTAGTCAAACGGAAAGTGAATCTAAAAGTTATGGGTTTAGACTGAATATAAAGTGGATAAAATTTGTGAAGGTGTGGAAATTATTTATTTTTAAAGTAATTTTAAATGCAAACTATTTTATTCTATATACCGTTTGAATATCCAAACCATCTAAGTTTTCGATGTTATGGTTTAAAGCTATGAATTTTCGAAATATTATAGTTTGAAAGTTATAATTCAATGTTTGGTTTCCAATTATTATAAATATTAAAGTATATTTGAAATACAATGATATTATATTTATTTGGGTTTTTATATCAAACGAGTTTGTTTTGAAATGGAAAGGATATCGTATGTATATATGGTTTTGAAATAGATATTTTATTCTGGTTTTGAAAGTATAATTATTTTTAAATGACCGCGGTGTTACAATAACGTTTGGTTGTTGAAGAGACCGGGATCGGAAGTTGTCATACTCTCTGCCAATTCCGAAAACCACTTTAACAACCGTGTATGCGGTGGAGATTCCAGAATGAAGTAGGATGGTCGTGGCGTTTCCTTTAAGGTAAATACGTGGACCCGACTCCCGTGAGTTGGCATAAGGTGGCTAAAACAGGAGCGATCGACGGTTAATAAGGTAGCACCTTTGATCAGACACATCCCTTCGATATTATACTTTGACTTTGGATTGATTCGGTGGCCACTTTTGATTTTTATTTGGGGGTTTGGCTCGAGGTGGGCGGTAGTTGCGCGTTACGCGTTACCACCGACCCGGAAGCGTAATTGGTATATCTACCCTGGCATTGCCTAGTTGTGCCGTGTCACCTACCATATCGCGCCTTGTACGAGTTTCTATTTGTGTCGTACCTATGGAGTATCCTCTGGTAGCCTCCCATCAGGAGGTATTACGGTACTGTATAGACTATTGGCACTATTTGTATTAAGGGCTATATGGGTAACCCCTTAACGCTATTAAAAAGTAAGTTTATTTTACAAATAGACACTATTGTAATAGCGCAATATACTATACAGTAAATAGTTTAACAGATCCTTAGGAGATGTAAATCCCGAGCATCTCTTGAGTTATTGCACTCATATTTATTTCTGTTAATCTAACTCACATAAGATCTTTTAGTTCTGACTCGAGTGTTTTTGTCTTTTCAAATTCGCTCGGGTCAGTCCGAGCATTTCAGGATCGAAGACTTTAGCTCTGGAGGACGAAGACGGAGTTTTCTATTATTATTATTAGTTATATTCCACTACACTCATATGTTCCGATGCATTGTCATATGGTATGTGTACTCTGATATGTATTGTATAAATATAATCAAAAGTTTTGTAAAACAGCTTCATGAACTGTATATTTGATTTTTATATTTTATCCCTCCGCTGTGAGATTCTGTTTAGTTTTTTTTTCTTCTCTGTTTTCTTATTTATCCCATAACAATCCGCCCTTACGTATGGTTTAAATTGGCACGTGTGTCGGTTTGAAGCGTGCAAAAAGGCAGGATGTTACAGTTGGTATCAGAGCTTTGGTTTAGCGATAAACCGTAGCGTTGTGGGGTTTGACTCTTTATTAATAGGGTAGTAATACCCTATGGGAGTCGCTGAGTGTATATATATGAGAGAGCGTATTTGTTAGTGTTATAAAAGGTTTTAATATTGTGTTAATCTGTTCCGTTCTGTATTTATAAATTCTGGTTGGTGCATGGGACGCTGTGACATCAATAGGGATTTCTAAACACTTAATAGGACAGACCGACATAATATTTGTTTTTAATATAGGTGAATGAAATAATTTTTCCTATTATATTTTCTATATATAAAATAATCTTTTTTTTTTTCAAATGATATCTTTATTTGGCTGCAATAGATTGGTTGTTAGGTAATAAAGTGTATAAATAATAATAAAAATAAGATTTAAAAATAAAATAAATGAAATCTGGAAACTTAGAACTTAAGACCCGGGGTTTTGAAATTCTTTCGAATAAATTTTGGAACATAATAATATTGTTTATAAGTAATTTCTGATATAAACATTTAATGTAATTTGGGAAAAATTGTTTTAAAGAAGATTTTGGAGAAAATAAGTTTTGTACTTTCCTCTCTATCGCTGGAAAAAATTTCGGTGATGGCGGCCGCATCGTCAACTTTCATTTTCGAGTTTCGAAAGGGAAAGGCCACTGTAGTAGTTTTACTGCAGATTCATTTTGGAAAATATATAAATTTTTGAATTGTTTTAAGTATAATTAGAGATATATAAGTTATAATAATATATTTATCTATTATTTTAAAATAAATTAAAATTTAACCCGGTATTTAAATTCCTAAATTTCCATTAATTAATTGTTTCAATTATTGTAGTGAATTGAAACGTAGGTAATTAATAAATTAAAACCTCTAAAGGAAATAAGAGATTTAATGATAGGTTATAAATGGTATTAAATGGAATTTGAAATTATAACCTACGGAATAAATAATATTATTATTGAACTTTAAATTAATCATAGGTAATGAGAAAACTTGTATAACTTTCAATTACATCTTTAAAAACATATATAACTTACCAAGTATAAAAAGTTGAAATGTTTAATAAGAAATGTAATGGGAATTATACGAGTAAACGTAGGTAATGAAGTATTCAATGAAATTGCCATTATAAATGAGAATCTAATGTTATAAACTTAAAGTTATAATTCAAATTTTTCCAAGTAAATATAATTAAAGGTAAGTATGACAAATAGATGATTATAAACTTAAGTAATTAAAGTGTAAATAAATGAGGTCATGCAATAATAAATGAATGAATAGTTATAACGAAATAAAAAGGGAACTGAAATGATCTAAGTTAATGGGATTGAATAATTGTAAGTAATAAGGTGTAACGACCCGGATTTTTGACGGCTAATTTATGATATTTAAATTGGATTTAAATATCTAATTTGAACTTTAATTTGATTATAATATATATAGTTTGGTTTTATTTAATATAAAAGTGAAATATAATCATTAATTGAATAAATTACATAGTAATTGACAATTGGGTAAATTATTTAAACTTGGAATTGTGAGTTTGTTAGAAGTATTTTAACGGCTTATAAAATTTTTATTAATAGTATTGAGAATAATAGATGAGTTAAAATTGAATTTAATTGCCGTTTGTTCAATTATAAATTTACATTGTTTAAATTGACAATTGAAAATAGCCTTCCGAGGCACAGTCTCGGAATTCAGCGAAACCAGTTCCGTTGGATCCGTAATATTTAATTATTGCCGGATTTCAAATTTCGTAATTTTTGGAGTGACCGTGTGTTTGCACGATAAGAATACGCGCTATAATTTACATTGAATTCGAGAAGATTTTTAAATATAACGTTTAAATTAAAATAATTCGTATAGCTTCTTCAACACACTTTTACTACGTCTTCCTGAATACGCTTCCATCTTCTTTATTATCACGTTCGTTTCTCTTACTTACTCTCTGAAAACCAAAAAGCAAATCAGTTCAATCGAGTAAAATAATGGCTTCTTCACAATCGCGATAACCCCCTTTCTCTTTAAATTCCGAAACCCTTTTCTTTCCCTTTCCTTCAAGCCGAATCCAACGGCAGAGGAAAAAAAAAACCTAAATCTATTTGCGCGATCGATTTCTAATCGCGAGTAGAACACGGGGCTTCGGCTGCGACCGCGCGAAGCTCAGGGCGACATTACTGCAAATCAAGGGAAGGCGATCTCGATGTGGTCGCGCGCGAGGGGATTGAAGTCCTGATGGTCGCTCGGTGGTTGCGCAGTGGGTTTTGAGGTCGTGGATGGTGGTGCGACATCTTCGGAGGCGGCGTTGGTGTAGCAGTGGCTGGGTGTTGCACTCGTGGTCGCGCGCGTTCGATTTGGTGGAGCTTCGAGCTCACGCGAGCGATGGGAACACCGAGGCGACGTTGGTGGTGGGTTATTCGCGCGAGCGTTTCACGAGGCATGGCAAGGTCGGCGTCTCGTCGACAAAGCTCGCGCGCTGTTGAGGATCACGCGTGCAAATCCAAGGTGCTGTTGGTGATCGTGGTGGTTCGCGAGAAGGGGGTTTTGCTGTGAGGTATCAGTTTTGGATTTTTAATGTAATTTAATTTAATTTGATTTATAAACTGGAAACTTCTATGTGCAGTTTTGAAGACTGTTGGGTATATTATAGCTTAATATAAAATTAGATGTTGAATTTGAATTTTAAATTCAGGAGTAAAAAAAAAAAAGAAGAAGAAGAAGGGAAAATCTGTTTTAATCTATATTTATAATTGTAGATTATGAAGATTTTAAGATAGTTTTATTCTAAAAGGAAAAACAATAAACAGATTAAGAAAATATGCAGATTTTTATATAAACAGGAAACAGAAAGAAAAACAATATTTCCACAGCAAAGTTAATATCTTTTCTGTTTTTAAATATTAAATTATATATTAAGAAGATGAATTTGTTTCTTTAAAATAAATATATATATTTCGGCAAAATACTATTTTTATATCTATAAGACTTTGGAAGGATATAAAGATTTGTTTTTTTTTGAAATAAATCATTGGTTAAATTATTAGAGTTAAAAATACGTAAATTTATTTAAAACCGGGAAATAAATAGATTAAATAAATTGTAAGTCAATTAAAATATTCACCGATAACATTTATAGGATTATAAGGTTTAAAATTGAAAAATGAATAATTTTAATGAAATACAAATTAAAATATTAAACGATAAATTTATCGTTGATTAGTTCTAATATTAATAAAACTCATATAATCATTTATTCAAGGTCAAAATTATGGAAGCGAGTCGAGATCGGTAATGATTGCAACTTAAAAGCAAAGGTGAGATTTTCTCACTCATTTGGATACCTAAATTAAAATGTTAAATTTAAATTATTGGATGTGATTGATTGGTTGATTTATTTCATTCACTGGTTAATATTTTAACCCATATGCTGAAATATTTCACCATTGAAGTGAAACTATTACTTTATTGTGCTAACATCTGTGGATGCAGGGAAACAGGTTGGAGGGATCCAACAGGATTCCTCAAAACTATTTATTTTAATTCGTATATATGTTATACTGTGACAGGATGTTATATTGATTTGGGTAGTTTTATAGATAATTGAATTATCATCTGTGAATAATAGAGAAGTTGAAAATTTGGAATTTCTATTATTGTTGATAAATTAATTTGAAGAAGTTAAATAAAACTCAAATAGAGAATATTTATTTGAAATTTAAATCTACTTTAATTGAGAATAAAGAAAAGAAATAAAAATATATTTTCTACTTAAGTTAAACTTTAATGTGAAAAAGTTGAGTTTTGGGAATTTAAATTATAAATTTATACTTAAAAGAACATTGTAATGAATAAGTGAATTAAAGAAAATGGAATTATATGAGGAAATAAAAATGAAGGTCTATTAAGGAAATAAAAAGAAATATTAATAAGGAAAGTAAGGAAAATTTATTAGGAAATATAGAAGATGTTATTAAGAACTACGAATAAGAAGTCCTGTTAAGAGCCAAAAAGAAATTTTATTTAATAATGAATGGAATTTATTAAATTGGGACAATATGGGACTTTATAGAAAGAAATAAATTATAAAGATGACTTTTTTAAAAAAAAAATCAAACTATCTTATAATAAATAAAATCCAAGGAGATTTTATAAATTCATGAATGGAATTTATAAATAAGATATGGAATTGGTTGAATGGAAATAGCAAGATATTTCCAAAGGTGAATGTGGACAAGAGGTATTTATAAATGGATATTGGATTTTTCTAAAATTATAATTTATTTTAAAAAAAGAATATTTTGAATTACTATACTATATAGATCTTTTTATAAACTATTATTTGAATGTAAAATATTTTCGAATTAGTTATTTTGAAGGTTTAGCTATTATTTATTATAAAGTCTAAGTTTTCTAAAACCAGCTTTGAAACTTATAAATAACTAGATATAATTTTAAATATTTAATATTACTTCTTATTTTATAAATCTATATGTTTTCAAAATGTTTTTAAAATCCAATTAAAATCCTCTTGTGATGGTAAGCAAATTAATTCAAAATGAAATAAGATTTAGGAGAAATCTTATTAAGTGGAGTAAGTGAATTTGAGAAATTATAAGGAAAGTGTAAATTGATTTTTGAAAATGAATTAGAAATAAATGATATTTCCAAGAGTAAATCGATGGAGTGAGTATAAGAAATCAATTAAGTGATTTCATGGAAATAAAGGACTTTGAAAATTTATTTCAAAGGGGTTAAATGGAAATTTGTATGATTATTGAGATAAATAATTTATGGAAATTATTTGATGGTTGCTTGTGTGTGATTAATTGATAGTTAAATAACCGACTATCAATATTGGACAATGCGCTGATCGTTTCGAAGAGTCCGGGATCGAGATTTATTTCTCGAAAACCACTTCGATCCGGTTTGTACGTTTACGAATGAAGACCGTGAAGAGTTGAAGACGGTGATTCGGTTTGTCCAAACCCAGGGCAACTTGTATGGATTGAATGCTTTCAGAACGTCGTCAGGTGGACGATGAGCATTCTAAGTAACGCGTTCTTAAAAGGTAACGTTTAACCTCAAGCCTCATCAACCGGGAATGGCTAAAACAGGGGAGGTGCAGCAAGGTTAGGTGGGTCATGCCCAAGCAGGACAAGATATTTCCCCTGTCTAGATGTCCCTTTTTATTCGGCTTAGTGGGTGGTTGGTCGCGCCAACCACGGGGCTTATCTTGTTCGGGACTGTTCAGTAAGGAATGGTTCCGGCCTTGTGTTGCAGGGGATGAAGGGAGTAATCCTCGGTACGGTGAT
Source organism: Allium cepa (assembly GCA_030765085.1). Lineage (NCBI taxonomy): Eukaryota > Viridiplantae > Streptophyta > Magnoliopsida > Asparagales > Amaryllidaceae > Allium > Allium cepa. Next base: position 444,169,183 of record CM060935.1, on the reverse strand, counting down.
CTAGGCCCCGTACTGTGACGGGCGGTACCCCAGTAGCCCTGCCATTGTATGGGATCCAAACTCCAATAAGCGCCCGTACGGTTTTGATTGTGCCCAACTATTGCTGAAACGTGAGATGCAAGCATTTCAGCTAGATTCTATTTTACTTTCTATAGACACTATAATAATATCAGAGAACTTTAATAAAAATTGTTTTAGCTATCGTAAGGTAAAAACCCGACATGTTTATTTGTGGCGTGGTCTTACGAGATGCTTTTGTTTTCAAAGGATTTTCAAAACTTTAATAATCCGATTGAGTGTGATTTTCTCACGCTGGTATTCCAGACTGACTCGGGTGTTGTTTTATATGATGCTCGGGTCAGACCGAGTTAAACAGGTTCAGGTTATGCTGGAGCTCAAGAGACGAGCTGAGGACAGAGCGTATTCCCGTATTTGTCTATTATTTCCGCTGTGTATGGACTTGTATGATTGATTTATGTACTCTGATATGGTATGTATATGTATACAGTACAGATTTCTTGTATTTAAAACTGTTTTCTATATATTATATTTTATTCCGCTGCGATGTGAGATTCTGATGTTGTTTTTAGTTCTTCTTCTTCTACCTCTTTCTTCTTTTACCCGAAGACTCGTACTTTTGTGCCTCTTTGGATTGAACTGTGGTGAAATTGGTTAGTTCAAAGGGGTACGGATTTGCGGGCCATCACACTTGGTATCAGAGCTGAAAGGTTAAGCGAGAACCTTGGCTCTGGTGGGAAATTACTCATTAGAAATAGAGTCAATGGTACTCTAGAATGAGTTTGAGCGTATATAGATATGAGTACGTATTTGTTAGTGAATATAAACTGGTGTTAATTGATTTATTGAGTGGTATATGAACCTTCGTCGGCACAGCCTTGAAAACTGAATCGAAGGGGTTCCTAAACACTTAAATAGAGCAATTCGACACAATATTGTTTTTAAAAGTGGGTGAATGAAATAATTTCATCCAAAATATATTTTGGTATAAAAAGGAATATTTTCTGAAATTATTATTATAGCTTGGATGTTTAGATGCTAATATTGTAGACAAATGAGATTTTAAATCCGAAATAGCTTGTATAACCCAGGAAATCATTAGATTTGAATTTTGGATTTTTAAAATCAAGTGAAAAGTTAGAAATGAGAATTTAACTTGGATTTAAGATTAAATTGTTGAAATGTAAGTAATAAATAAGAAATTTTGTTGTGATTGAAGTGAGATGATGAAAAAAATAATAATATAATAAATACAAATAAAGTAATGAAGTGAATAAAAATTTAGAATGTGAATGAATTGAGAAGAAAATAAAACTTAAGTGGATTAAAATTTATTCAAGTTATGTGAATGGGAGTAAATTGGATTAACTGAAAATAAATTCAGTTGTAAGTGAATTAAAAATGGAATTTAGTGATGGACCCCAGTTATAAATAGAAATTCCATTGAATGGTAAGTAAATTATATATGAATTGAAATTGTTTTGGAATTGGACAAAAGTAAAGGATAGTTTGAATTTACAAATAAAATCCAAATCAAGTATGGATGGAATAAATTGGCCTTGAATGTTATCTTATCAAATTTTGAATGGCTAATTTAAATTACTTGGGATTTGATCTAGATGAGTATCAAATCTATTGCAATGAACTTAAGTAAGAAATTGCAATAATTAAATTAACTTAAGATTTAAAATTTATGGGAAGGTGATTTTGATGGAAGTGAAAGTTCATTTAATAAAATGGATTGGTAAAGTGATGTGAATGGATAGTGAGTAGCAAATTAAATTTGATTGGGCACTTTGATTTAATTGGGAATTGTCTTAAACCAAGTTATTGTTTAAATTTGAATGAAGATGGATTTAATGTATGCTAAGTGAAATTGAATTTGAATTAAAAAGACTTAGAGAGCTTATAAAAGAAGTGAGTAGCGATGAAATAAAAAAATATAATTGGCTAAGTAAAAATGTATAAGCCTGAAATTAAAATAAAATGGGAATATGGTTAACTGGTAAATAAAATTTAAACGAAGAGATTTTTGAAGCTAAAAATCATGTATTGAATTATAAATTGAGAATAAACTAATTTGGGATAAATCAGTAACTTGAATATGTGGATAAACTTTGGATTGGTCAAATAGAAGTTGAATGGTAAATTAATAAAACTGGGTTGTGAATTTAAGTGAATGGTAGAAAGAGAACTTGAGTTATATATCTAAAATTCAACTTGGTTTGGTTAGATTGTAAAATGAATTGGATTAAATATAAATGGTTAGAAGTGCAAAGAAAAATTCAAATTGTGTGTAAATAAAGTGATGATGGTATTGTAATAAGTTAAATAAGTTCGAGAATGAATCGAACATGGAAATTGAATTTTTTTTTAAATAAAAGAATTAATTGAGCCAATAAGTAAATGAGAGAGATTTGATTTAAATAAAATCAAATTAAATTGGAAAAGAATTTATGGGCAAATGAAAGAAGCTTAAGTTAAGTTAAATAATTTGAAGTAAGTTAACTTAAGTCTAAAATTCAATGAAGCATGACTTGTATAAATTTGGGACATGATTGTTAAATTTAAACATTGAAGTTGTTGAGCTTAATAAAAATGGTTTGGAATACAATCAATACAAAGACATGGTTTATAAATAGATTAGAAATGGAATAAAATTTCATATAACTAGAGTTGGAATTAATTTTTAAAAACAGTTATAAAATTAAAGAAATTGTTTGTTTGAATGAATATTGTCGGAAGTTGCATGAAATAATTGTTGTTGTCGTATACATGATTAAATAAAATTCCGTGGAAAAATAAAAGTAATTGAACTGGATTTTTGGATAAAAGAATGATATTGGAAATCATTCTAAATCACATATGATGTTATTAATTGAGTAAAAGCAATTGGATTTAATTGGAAAACCTTACTACCTGCTTATAGAGCTTGATTCGCCTAAAATTGTTTATAAAGTATGGTTTTGAATTGATATGAAGCAGAAATTGATTGTTGAAATCAAACTAAATGGAAAATGGGTTTGTTTGGACATAATTATGAATTGGAGTTAAGTAAACGTGTTGTAACCCACTTAAAGTTGATGCAAACGGTGTTTGTGTCAGTTATAAACAAATGGAACTAGTTTGGAAACTATATAAATTGGTTATGAAGTTATTTTTATAGCGTTGCTTATGTTATTGATTGTAGTAGATGCTTAAATGAATGCAATGTTATAAATTTCCATAAATACGTTACTAATGTTTATAAACTGAGTAAGTACAGGTACCAGAAGATTGTATAGTGGAATTTTGGGCACGCAAATGCTAAAATTAAATAAGCTGCTTGCTTAACATGCTAAATAAGGTACGCCTACGCAATAAAACTAGGAAATATGAACTGTTTTTGGTTTTTCCGACCGTGTGGGTCGATGTATATATATTTATCTCTATTGTCAAATTGCAAAAGCTCCTCCGTACAAAGGGGACTCTGCCAAAAATTTTCAGAAATTTCGGGAGTTAGAAATTTTTTTGAAGTTTTTTTGAAAACTTTGTTAATGACAAACATTTTCAAATTGGAAATTGAAGTAAATTAGTGAATGAAGCTAATTTAAAATTAAGACATGAATTTGATATAATTGAAAATTAGAATTTGAATATTTAGAGTTATAGATAAATTAAATCCATATGGAAATGAAAGAATAAATTGAATAAGGATGAATACAAACTAAAGTGGTAAGATGAAAGTAAATATAAGAAACACATAAGATGTTTATACTAACTTGAGTAAAGAATTATGCGTTCTCAATTTGGAATTGATATTGCATAAATAATCTAAAATAATATTTGAATAAATAGATATGGACATTTGTAAAGATGTCAATAAAATGTTTTGTATTTTGTGATTGCATATATTGCTGTGTAAGGTTATGCAGGTAATATAAAGGTAAAGAGAATTGATTTTGATTTCAGAAGATAAATAGTAATGCCCGACAAAAAGGTATGTGTTTAAGTTTATATATGGAAATTGATTGGGATTTTGATTGAGCCGCTTGGCTTTTTGTTTTCTTTTGAGATTTGGGAGGCCGTAGAGCCATTTTGTAGTTGTACCGAGCTAGCCGCGCAAAGGAAACGCTGGCAAAATTTTCCGGGAATTTAGGGTGTTAGGAAATTTTTGAGAAAATTTTGATAAATCAAAATTTGAGAGTAAATTGAAACGTGAGTAGTTAAGCATATAGTATAGTTTGAAACTAAGGAAGATTTAAAAAGTGAATAAGAAGGGTAATGCATCTTTTATTAAAAGATAATTAGTAGGATGTGAATAGTTGGTTTTGGAGCAATAGAATCGGGTATAGGACCATTCTTCCTAACTAGTAATTTCGGGGACGAAATTCTTTTAAGGGGGGAGGAATGTAACGACCCGGATTTTTGACGGCTAATTTATGATATTTAAATTGGATTTAAATATCTAATTTGAACTTTAATTTGATTATAATATATATAGTTTGGTTTTATTTAATATAAAAGTGAAATATAATCATTAATTGAATAAATTACATAGTAATTGACAATTGGGTAAATTATTTAAACTTGGAATTGTGAGTTTGTTAGAAGTATTTTAACGGCTTATAAAATTTTTATTAATAGTATTGAGAATAATAGATGAGTTAAAATTGAATTTAATTGCCGTTTGTTCAATTATAAATTTACATTGTTTAAATTGACAATTGAAAATAGCCTTCCGAGGCACAGTCTCGGAATTCAGCGAAACCAGTTCCGTTGGATCCGTAATATTTAATTATTGCCGGATTTCAAATTTCGTAATTTTTGGAGTGACCGTGTGTTTGCACGATAAGAATACGCGCTATAATTTACATTGAATTCGAGAAGATTTTTAAATATAACGTTTAAATTAAAATAATTCGTATAGCTTCTTCAACACACTTTTACTACGTCTTCCTGAATACGCTTCCATCTTCTTTATTATCACGTTATTTTCTCTTACTTACTCTCTGAAAACCAAAAAGCAAATCAGTTCAATCGAGTAAAATAATGGCTTCTTCACAATCGCGATAACCCCCTTTCTCTTTAAATTCCGAAACCCTTTTCTTTCCCTTTCCTTCAAGCCGAATCCAACGGCAGAGAAAAAAAAAAAAACCTAAATCTATTTGCGCGATCGATTTCTAATCGCGAGTAGAACACGGGGCTTCGGCTGCGACCGCGCGAAGCTCAGGGCGACGTTACTGCAAATCAAGGGAAGGCGATCTCGATGTGGTCGCGCGCGAGGGGATTGAAGTCCTGATGGTCGCTCGGTGGTTGCGCAGTGGGTTTTGAGGTCGTGGATGGTGGTGCGACATCTTCGGAGGCGGCGTTGGTGTAGCAGTGGCTGGGTGTTGCACTCGTGGTCGCGCGCGTTCGATTTGGTGGAGCTTCGAGCTCACGCGAGCGATGGGAACACCGAGGCGACGTTGGTGGTGGGTTATTCGCGCGAGCGTTTCACGAGGCGTGGCAAGGTCGGCGTCTCGTCGACAAAGCTCGCGCGCTGTTGAGGATCACGCGTGCAAATCCAAGGTGCTGTTGGTGATCGTGGTGGTTCGCGAGAAGGGGGTTTTGCTGTGAGGTATCAGTTTTGGATTTTTAATGTAATTTAATTTAATTTGATTTATAAACTGGAAACTTCTATGTGTAGTTTTGAAGACTGTTGGGTATATTATAGCTTAATATAAAATTAGATGTTGAATTTGAATTTTAAATTCAGGAGTAAAAAAAAAAAAAAAAAAGAAGAAGAAGGGAAAATCTGTTTTAATCTATATTTATAATTGTAGATTATGAAGATTTTAAGATAGTTTTATTCTAAAAGGAAAAACAATAAACAGATTAAGAAAATATGCAGATTTTTATATAAACAGGAAACAGAAAGAAAAACAATATTTCCACAGCAAAGTTAATATCTTTTCTGTTTTTAAATATTAAATTATATATTAAGAAGATGAATTTGTTTCTTTAAAATAAATATATATATTTCGGCAAAATACTATTTTTATATCTATAAGACTTTGGAAGGATATAAAGATTTGTTTTTTTTTGAAATAAATCATTGGTTAAATTATTAGAGTTAAAAATACGTAAATTTATTTAAAACCGGGAAATAAATAGATTAAATAAATTGTAAGTCAATTAAAATATTCACCGATAACATTTATAGGATTATAAGGTCTAAAATTGAAAAATGAATAATTTTAATGAAATACAAATTAAAATATTAAACGATAAATTTATCGTTGATTAGTTCTAATATTAATAAAACTCATATAATCATTTATTCAAGGTCAAAATTATGGAAGCGAGTCGAGATCGGTAATGATTGCAACTTAAAAGCAAAGGTGAGATTTTCTCACTCATTTGGATACCTAAATTAAAATGTTAAATTTAAATTATTGGATGTGATTGATTGGTTGATTTATTTCATTCACTGGTTAATATTTTAACCCATATGCTGAAATATTTCACCATTGAAGTGAAACTATTACTTTATTGTGCTAACATCTGTGGATGCAGGGAAACAGGTTGGAGGGATCCAACAGGATTCCTCAAAACTATTTATTTTAATTCGTATATATGTTATACTGTGACAGGATGTTATATTGATTTGGGTAGTTTTATAGATAATTGAATTATCATCTGTGAATAATAGAGAAGTTGAAAATTTGGAATTTCTATTATTGTTGATAAATTAATTTGAAGAAGTTAAATAAAACTCAAATAGAGAATATTTATTTGAAATTTAAATCTACTTTAATTGAGAATAAAGAAAAGAAATAAAAATATATTTTCTACTTAAGTTAAACTTTAATGTGAAAAAGTTGAGTTTTGGGAATTTAAATTATAAATTTATACTTAAAAGAACATTGTAATGAATAAGTGAATTAAAGAAAATGGAATTATATGAGGAAATAAAAATGAAGGTCTATTAAGGAAATAAAAAGAAATATTAATAAGGAAAGTAAGGAAAATTTATTAGGAAATATAGAAGATGTTATTAAGAACTACGAATAAGAAGTCCTGTTAAGAGCCAAAAAGAAATTTTATTTAATAATGAATGGAATTTATTAAATTGGGACAATATGGGACTTTATAGAAAGAAATAAATTATAAAGATGACTTTTTTAAAAAAAAATCAAACTATCTTATAATAAATAAAATCCAAGGAGATTTTATAAATTCATGAATGGAATTTATAAATAAGATATGGAATTGGTTGAATGGAAATAGCAAGATATTTCCAAAGGTGAATGTGGACAAGAGGTATTTATAAATGGATATTGGATTTTTCTAAAATTATAATTTATTTTAAAAAAAGAATATTTTGAATTACTATACTATATAGATCTTTTTATAAACTATTATTTGAATGTAAAATATTTTCGAATTAGTTATTTTGAAGGTTTAGCTATTATTTATTATAAAGTCTAAGTTTTCTAAAACCAGCTTTGAAACTTATAAATAACTAGATATAATTTTAAATATTTAATATTACTTCTTATTTTATAAATCTATATGTTTTCAAAATGTTTTTAAAATCCAATTAAAATCCTCTTGTGATGGTAAGCAAATTAATTCAAAATGAAATAAGATTTAGGAGAAATCTTATTAAGTGGAGTAAATGAATTTGAGAAATTATAAGGAAAGTGTAAATTGATTTTTGAAAATGAATTAGAAATAAATGATATTTCCAAGAGTAAATCGATGGAGTGAGTATAAGAAATCAATTAAGTGATTTCATGGAAATAAAGGACTTTGAAAATTTATTTCAAAGGGGTTAAATGGAAATTTGTATGATTATTGAGATAAATAATTTATGGAAATTATTTGATGGTTGCTTGTGTGTGATTAATTGATAGTTAAATAACCGACTATCAATATTGGACAATGCGCTGATCGTTTCGAAGAGTCCGGGATCGAGATTTATTTCTCGAAAACCACTTCGATCCGGTTTGTACGTTTACGAATGAAGACCGTGAAGAGTTGAAGACGGTGATTCGGTTTGTCCAAACCCAGGGCAACTTGTATGGATTGAATGCTTTCAGAACGTCGTCAGGTGGACGATGAGCATTCTAAGTAACGCGTTCTTAAAAGGTAACGTTTAACCTCAAGCCTCATCAACCGGGAATGGCTAAAACAGGGGAGGTGCAGCAAGGTTAGGTGGGTCATGCCCAAGCAGGACAAGATATTTCCCCTGTCTAGATGTCCCTTTTTATTCGGCTTAGTGGGTGGTTGGTCGCGCCAACCACGGGGCTTATCTTGTTCGGGACTGTTCAGTAAGGAATGGTTCCGGCCTTGTGTTGCAGGGGATGAAGGGAGTAATCCTCGGTACGGTGATCTAGGCCCCGTACTGTGACGGGCGGTACCCCAGTAGCCCTGCCATTGTATGGGATCCAAACTCCAATAAGCGCCCGTACGGTTTTGATTGTGCCCAACTATTGCTGAAATGTGAGATGCAAGCATTTCAGCTAGATTCTATTTTACTTTCTATAGACACTATAATAATATCAGAGAACTTTAATAAAAATTGTTTTAGCTATCGTAAGGTAAAAACCCGACATGTTTATTTGTGGCATGGTCTTACGAGATGCTTTTGTTTTCAAAGGATTTTCAAAACTTTAATAATCCGATTGAGTGTGATTTTCTCACGCTGGTATTCCAGACTGACTCGGGTGTTGTTTTATATGATGCTCGGGTCAGACCGAGTTAAACAGGTTCAGGTTATGCTGGAGCTCAAGAGACGAGCTGAGGACAGAGCGTATTCCCGTATTTGTCTATTATTTCCGCTGTGTATGGACTTGTATGATTGATTTATGTACTCTGATATGGTATGTATATGTATACAGTACAGATTTCTTGTACTTAAAACTGTTTTCTATATATTATATTTTATTCCGCTGCGATGTGAGATTCTGATGTTGTTTTTAGTTCTTCTTCTTCTACCTCTTTCTTCTTTTACCCGAAGACTCGTACTTTTGTGCCTCTTTGGATTGAACTGTGGTGAAATTGGTTAGTTCAAAGGGGTACGGATTTGCGGGCCATCACATAAGGAAAATTAAATGAAGCAAATACTAAATGAGTAAATGAAAATTTAAAGGATAAATCACTGTATAAGTAAAAAAGAAAATCAAAACGACAAAGGTATGTAATGAAATTAATAAAAAGGTAAAGTTGATTGTTGTTTGGATTGTTGTTGTTTGGTTATGGGTGTTTGGGTAAAATACTTTAAAATTGGATTTGGGGTGAATGAATAATCTATTTAGTTTTATCTAAGACTGTTGAGTAAATGATGCACTTGATGGTTTATTCTTCATTCCGTACAATTTAAAAGTTTGAACCCGAACAACTATTCATTTGTTTGATTGAAAGGTTGTTTTGTATTTGTTGTGTATACTGCTGTTGAAATTGATGGTTGTTGTATTGATTGGTTGTTGGTGATTGAAACCACTTAATATATTTCACTTTACATAAATTGTTAACCTTTTAGATTATATAAGTGAAATGCAGGTTAGGGAAGCAGTTGCTACTGCTTTTGGTTCCATAAATTTAGCGTAAGTTGCCCGACATATAGGTACGTTTTTGGATTTCGGTTTATAGCGCTATTTTATATATTTTCCCGTGTAGGGACATATATTATTTTGGAAAATATTTGCATATATTGTAATATTTATATTATATTTTCTTCCGAGCCTCTCCGTACAAAGAAGACTCTGCCAAAAAATTTCCGTAAATTTTGGGCTTAGAAATTTTTTTGAAAATGTTTACAAACTTTAACAATTTATGTATAAAAGATTTAAATGGGATAAATTGGTATATTTTATGTTAAATTATTTTATTTTGTAAACTTATTTGTTTATAAATTAATTAAGAAAGATATATTGTATTCTTATTTCCTCTTTTCCCTTCGTTTTCTTTTCGGGGACGAAAAGTTTTGAGTGGGAGAGAGTGTAACGACCCGTAAATTTCGATAATTTAATTTGTTTATTTAATAGGATTTCTAATTTAAATTTAGGAAGAAACAGAAAGCTTATTTATTTATAGGAAAGAGAATGTTGAAATTAGATGTATCAAGGGAAATTAAAATTTACAAATTGAATTATATATTGCAATTAATTGTAATAGTGGAAATTGTTGCAATTGGATATAAGGTTAGAAATAAGTAAATAAAGGCAAGTATTGAATTCATCAATGAAAATAAATTTTTATTTAGTATAATCCCTTTTTATTAACTATTGTAAGGTGTTAATTAATTGAAATGGAAAATTTGACAATAGATTCAATTTGTATGTTGGATAATAAATTGCAATAACTAAAGTTAGTAATTAATGGGTTAAAGGGAATACCAATTTACTCATAAAGTGAATATAAGTGAATGTAACAAAATAAATAGGAAATGATAATTATTCATAAGTGATGGTTGATGTAAAAGGAATAACTAATTGGATTTAGAATCTTAATTTGTATGTGTGCATATATTTAATGGAATATGAGAAAAACAAAATGTAAGGATTTGATTAATATATATGTTATTTATCCAGGGTATTGAATAAAATTGGGAATCCAATTGTAATAGATGGTAATAATGTTGGTATTAGATAATAAATTAAATTTCAATGCAATACCCATAAATGAATGGAATGAAATGAATGTATGTAAATGTATACTGGGTTATTTATCAAATAAAAGGAAAGAAAAGTAAATATCGAATTTGATTGATGAATAAATATGCGTTGAATAGTAATTGAATGTAAAGTTAATGGTAATTGTATAGAATCAAATAAGATAATGAATTGCAATAATTGTTGGTTGATAATAAGGTGTGAATGGGAAAGTGATTGTTATATAAATCGAATGGATTTCAAATTTGATGGGAAAAGTAAATGGGTACTTAGTAATAAATTTAAACGGACTTAAAAATGGAATTTATTTAATTAATAGATATAACGGATAATGATATACTTATAAATGTGGGATTGAGAGTTTTACAACAATTATTATGAGTTATATGTATATTCAGTCATTCAACTTAATTTGTAAATCATTGAAATAAATGGTACGTTTAAATAAATTTTGGTAATAATGGGGAATAACGTAAATAAATTCTTCATTAAATGATGGTTAGTGTATATAAAGAATGAAGGCAAAGCTTTATAAATTGATTTGAATCTAAAATTTAATGAAAGGAGTAATTGGAATTAAATGGATTAAATGTTTGAAGTTACGAAAATTTTAATTTAGATAAAAGGGTATGCATTTATGTAATAGAGTATGAATCTATTGTTAAGTTTATTTATAAAATGGCAGTTGGGTAAATTAAAGGGTGCAAAAGTAAGCCTGTCAGTATATTAAAGTAATATATGATAATAGGTTTAATCGAAATAAATGAAAACTTAACATCTAAATATTACAGTAATAGGGATTTAAGTGTAATCGAAGAATAGTAGGATAACAAATTTTGAATCTAACATTAAATCCATCGATTTGAAATATGTAAATGGAATAACCATTGATTTCTTAGTATTTCTTAAATCCATTGATTTGAAATAGTAGGATAACATCGACGGGTTAATAAGGTAGCACCTTTGATCGGACACATCCCTTCGATATTATACTTTGAGTTTGGATTGATTCGGTGGCCACTTTTGATTTTTATTTGGGGTGTGGCTCGAGGTGGGCTGTAGCTGCGCGCTACGCGTTACCACCGACCCGGAAGCGTAATTGGTATATCTACCTTGGCATTGCCTAGTTGTGCCGTGTCACCTACCATATCGCGCCTTGTACGAGTTTCTATTTGTGTCGTACCTACGGAGTATCCTCTGGTAGCCTCCCGATCAGGAGGTATTACGGTACTGTATAGACTATTGGCATTATTTGTGTTAAGGGCTATATGGGTAACCCTTAACGCTATTAAAAAGTAAGTTTATTTTACAAATAGACACTATTGTAACAGCGCAATATACTATATAGTAAATAGTTTAACGGATCCTTAGGAGATGTAAATCCCGAGCATCTCTTGAGTTATTGCACTCATATTTATTTCTGTTACTCTAACTCACATAAGATCTTTTAGTTCTGACTCGAGTGTTTTTGTCTTTTCAAATTCGCTCGGGTCAGTCCAAGCGTTTCAGGATCGAAGACTTTAGCTCTGGAGGATGAAGATGGAGTTTTCTATTATTATTATTATTAGTTATATTCCACTACACTCATATTTTCCGCTGCATTGTCATATGGTATGTGTACTCTGATATGTATTGTATAAATATAATCAAAAGTTTTGTAAAACAGCTTCATGAACTGTATATTTGATTTTTATATTTTATCCTTCCGCTGTGAGATTCTGTTTAGTTTCTTTTCTTCTCTGTTTTCTTATTTATCCCATAACAATCCGCCCTTACGTATGGTTTAAATTGGCACGTGTGTCGGTTTGAAGTGTGCGAAAAGGCGGGATGTTACAGGAAGGAAGCTACACTATGCTCTAAGGCTGGAATTCACTGCCACCAACAACGATGCAGAATACGAAGCAGTAATAGCTGGATTAGAACTTGCCCTAGAGATTGGAGTTAGTTCTTTATGTCTTCATAGTGATTCCCTACTTATTGTAAACCAAATACTAGGAGAATTTCAGACTCAAGGAGAATGACTCACAGCATATCTAAAGAAGACCAAGCTGCTACTCGATCAATTGGATCACTATTTAATCAAACACATCCCTCGAGAAGAGAACCAAGCGGCCGACGAGCTGGCAAAGCAAGCTAGCATGAAAGACGGTACCACTCTCGGAACAGTAGCCATCTCAAAGCAACTAACCCCGAGTTTCGAGCAAGTGAATCTGGTAGCTGCAATCGAAGAAGAAACTTGGATGACTCCCATCCGAAAATTCTTACAAGATGGCACACTGCCCTGCGAGCGTAACGAAGTCAAGAAAATCTTGAGGAAAGCTTCCCGCTACACAATACAAGAAGGCATCCTCTATCGACGCGGCTTCTCTAACCCCTTATTAAGATGTGTCGCTGGAAGGGAAGTGTAGCGACCCAACTTTCTACCACCAGAAAATCGCGTCACTAATTAAGAAAGAAAGGGATAGAAGAAGAAAAGAAAGAGAAGAAAGAGAAAACAACACATCAGAATCTCACAGCGGAACGATTTAAATATAATATAGAACATATACGTAGTATCATATACATCAGAGTACACAACTATATATCTCAATTTAGACAGTTATAACACTTCTGTCCAAAATACAATACAAGACAATCAACATAGAATACCACACAGCGGAAACTCTAACTATATCGACACGCTGAAGCCTCCTGCTCCAAAGCTTCTCCAGATTTCGTCAAGGATAACCTGAATCACTTGACTACTCATATAAAATATGAGTACCCAAGAGTTTAATAAAACAGAAAATAAACACTCGGGTCAGACAGGGGTCTGGTGTGAGTAAACGGTTTAAGATTGCTTAACTTTTGAAAATCCTTTGAAAAGAAAGGTATCACGTAAGACTTCCCACACATAAACATGGAAAAGTTTTTACCTTACGCTAACCAAAACATTTGATAGGAAATCCAGTGATATTATAATAGTGTCTAGGGTTTTCAAGTAAATATGAAATAGCCGAAATTGTTACATTTATTAAATTCCAGCTACATAGGTATACAAACAAAACCGTAGAGTCTCGTAGGGAAAATGGGTTTCCAACAATGGCAGGGCTACTGGGGTACCGCCCGTCACAGTACGTGGCCTAGATCACCGTGCCGAGGAGTACTCCCACTCCCCTGCAACACAAGGCCGGGACCATTCCTTACTGAACAGTCCCGAACAAGACCACCATGCAGTTGGCTGCAGTTCCAACCGCCCACAAAGCCGAAATAAAAAGGGACATCTAGACAGGGATGTATCTCGCTCTCCAGTGGGAGTGACCCACGAAGCCTTGCTGCACCTCCCCTGTTTTAGCCATTCCCAGTTGATGAGGCTTGAGGCTGCGATTACCTTTATAGGACCAATTATCTTAGAATGCTCATCGTCCGCCTGACGATGTGCTGAAAGCATTCAATCCATATAAGTTCGTTCCGGGTTTGAACGAAACCGAAGGCACTATCTCGTTGCACTCATTTTGGAATCACCCTCAGAGTCAACGACCATAGCCCTTGCGCTCTGAATCACCATCTCGAATCTATAAGCATTATTCCGTCAATCTCATTACGGGATCACCCACAGAGTTATACTGACGTATAGCCCTTACACCTCGAGTCTTCACTTGCTCCACTTGGATTAACGACCTAACGTTTAAATGGAATCGATGTGGTTTTCGGATATCCAAATATGGAAACCCGATCCCGGTCTCATCGAATCCAAACGCCATTTTAATGTCCAAGTTATACTTAAGGGATTTAAACAATAGATATTTCAGAAAATATCACTTAACATAAATGGGTGTACCATATCACAGATAGATAATCATTTATTATCACATGCATCTATACATATCACAAAGCAGCATATATATCACATTCAGATATAGCATATTCACATCATCACCCATCAATCAATGTCATCCACAACATCCAATATCATTAACTCATCAAATGATATATATCATCCAATCATTAATCATTCATAAACAAGTTTGATTCAAACTTGATTAATTTAATTAATCCTTAAATTAAATTAATCCTTACTTAAGCACTTATATTATCTTCAATTCAACTTCTTATTCATTAATTAATTACAAATTAATTAATTAATATCACTTAATTATCCATTTCAATTAATCTTCCCTGATTAATTATCACTTAATTACTTTAAGTAATTCTTACTCAATTACCATATTAATTAATCATCCTGATTAATTACTTCCAAATTATACTAAGTAATTACCTCTTAATTACCTTCTAAATTAATCAACCTTGATTAATTATTCTTTAATTATTCTGATAATTATTCCTTAATTATCCTTTAATTATACCTGACTAAACACTTTTAATTAATCACACTTGATTAATTACTTTTAATTAAATACTACTTGATTAACTATTTCTAATTAATCATATTTAATTAATTATTTTTAATTAATCACCTTTGATTAATTACTTTAATTACATTTAGTAATTAAAACTAAATTATAAATTAATTATTCTTAAATTATTAATTAATAATTAATTAATTATTTTCCTTAATTAATTATTACTTCATTAATTAAATTTCTTTCTGAATTAATTACTTTTACAAGTAATTAATCACTTAATTAATTACTCTTAATTCTTTTATTCATTAATCATTAATCAAGTAATTTAAGCCTTTAACTAATTATTAATTAATTCTTTAATTAATAACTAAAGTGATTGACTCTTAATCACATTACTGAATTACCTTTCATAAAGTAATTATCTTTTACTTAATTACCTCAAATAATTAACCACTTAATTACTTAATTACTTCCCAAGTAATTATATTAGATTAATCCAAAGTGATTATCTTAATTAATCACAAGTTAATTACTTAATTAACTATTTAACTTAATCATTTAAAATTAACTAAATGATTCTTAACTTATTATATTATAAAGATTCTTAATTAAGAAAACATTGTCTTAATTAAATCTTTTATATTAATCTATAACACTTATATAAATCTTAATTGAGTTATCACAATTATTCTCACAATTATTTACCTTTAGATAAATTAAATTCTAATTTACATGATATAAAATTTATTATAGTTGATTATCAAATTCTTAATCATTATACTTTATTTAAAATAAAATATAACCTTTAGAAATCAATTTATTAGCAAACACATTTAAATTAAGTTTTTAAATCTTTAAATCCTTTCCAAATTTATTCATTAAAGTTTAATACAAATTTTATTTTAAAATCTACTTATTTTATTTTAAAACTTCCATATTTCAAAATATAAAAACTTGTTTAAAACTTTAACTTGAAACAATTTAGTTTCAACAATCAAAATTTCTTTGTTCAAGCTAAAAAAAAACTTTACGGACAAAGTCCAAAACATGCTTTACCTAAAACCCGAGTAAACTCCTACTCAAACCCGAGTCTTCCCCGAGTAAAACTAGCAAACACCCCGAGTACTCCACCTTTCTTTCTGCTTCGAGTCCCTCACAACAAAAACACGATGCAATCTCGAGTCCCCACCTTTTTCTCCCATTCAACCCAACATCAACTGATACTTCACCACCGTGCACGTTAACGTGCACAATGTCGCTAGACGTCGAAGAACTCCATGCTTGACTCCTCCAAGTCGCTCTCGTCCCTAGCATCCATATTCGAAACCCAGTAAACCCCAAACGAATGAAAATCGAAATTTTGCCCTATGACCCAAAACTGATCGAACCACATCACCAGAAAAGTCAACCTCCACGGCACCTCACACCTCGAGAAGATCAACTGGTATCACCGAAGCTTCATCATGATTCTCTCAACCCACGGCGATGCTCGCGATCGCCTTCGGTTGCTTTATGATGCCGAGAATTCAAACTGAACAACAATGTCATCTACAGGGCGTTAAACCCTACCTCCCCGATCCACCATCATCACACTCTACTAAAAATTCTCGAAGTATTTTTCGCATGCTCACTGAAGCCCCCTCCACCTTCATGACCAACGGCAAGACTCAGTTCGCCATGGATTGCCGTGATTTGGCCTAAAACCCCAAATCAGTGAATTCCAAAATGCTCACTAATTACCCCATTAAAAATTACGATTCAAGTACCAAAAATCATAATTTTCTATTTGCAATTCAATCATGCAATCAAAACTTGAAATTGAATTCATCAAATTTTGACCCAATTTATATTTTACTGTAAATTCAAGTATTTAAAATCATTTATTCACTTTAAAAACTTGAAATTGTTTCTGGATGATAGTTTACTTGAATTCAAACAACTTCTATTTACAATTCAAGTTCTAATTCGAATTCAAGAACAAGTTATTGAAATTTATTTATAAAATTTAAAACCTGTTCTTTTACAAACACTAAGGCATCATTATACAGGCAATCAAAAATCATGAATCAAACATGCATCCAATACAATTTAAATATTTTCAGATAACATTATATTATTCATTCATATAAGCAAATTAATACCACTATTAAATCTGTTTTTAAAATCTGCATTTACTCAACTGTAAATTTTCCAGAAAGCAGAAGTTGTTCCAGGCTTTTGAATTCATCTGCATGTTGAATTTAATCCTGAATTGTTTGATTCCAGCTCTTGCATGTTAAATTGTTGATAAATTCCAGAATGCATGTTGAATTTCCTTTCCCTCTGATTCCATTTGGAAAAACTTGCATTTGAAATTTATCCTCTGTTTGAATTTCTAGATTTTTATTCATTTTTCCTGATCTTCTTTTGATTTCATGGATTACAGTTTTCATTTTCTTTTCAGGTCTTTGTTTTGAGTTGAAGAAAAAAAATGTTTTTCAGCTGAAGAATAAAACCTAACTTTTATTTACAATTAAATTTTAAATTTTATTATTAGAGAGGAAGACATTTGTCACAAAGAAACTCTAATTTACTTACACCTATGTAAATATGATTACAAGTGTTTTAACATACATTAATATACTTACATATGGTTTTTAATGTTTTATAAACATTACTTCGTTTTATTTTATAATTATTAAGCTATGCATATGTAATTATGTAATATGGAAATGTGTATTTACCTTTTTAATAAATATTCATGTAAATTTAAATAACTTATATTTTGATTTATTTTATATAATATATGTTTATAAACTTGAGAAATTGAGTTTAACTCTTATATAAAAATTTTAAAACAATTTATCTTATGTTAAAATTAAAATTGAAAGACTATTAAAACAAATGAATTTTTAATTTAAATCTTATTTAAACAAAAGCTTAAAGTACATATTTATAATAAATAAGGAATTCACTTTGTTATTTAAAATTTAAATCTCAATTACCAATTCAAAGTCATTAAATCAAATTAACATTTCAAATTTCAAAACTATATATATATCTAAATAAAGTTTGGAAATACTTATTAAAATCAAATTAATAAAATTCCTATTTAAAACATATATATACAAATATATATGCATATTTCAAATAGAAACATTCTATCATTAAATTTGTTAATTTCCATATTAAATTTTAAAACAAATCTCAAATCACAATATATACATTTATATATATTACAATTTGAATATAAAGTTTTATTACATTAAAAACTTCTTATTTACCAAAATAAATATTTTCAAATCAAAATATTATTAGCTTTCAAAAGAATTAAATTTGCCAATTCATATTGTCAAGAAATTTATTGATAGATATTAACAAATTATTATCATTAACCTTAAATAAATTTAACTTGTCAATTTATAATATAAAATGATCAAATCAATTTAATTATTATCAAAGATTATTAAATTGATATTGCTCAAAATTCCGGGTCATCACATTCCTCCCCCCTTAAAAAAATTTTGTCCCCGAAATTTAAAAGCAAAGATAATTTAATAACCCAGCTAAAGAATTTAAATTTAAATTAGCAATCACACAATCAATCATAGCAACCAATTCACACAAATAAATTTATCTATCCAGACAAAATTCTGAATAGAACTTCCTAATATTATCTAGAGTTTTCCAGGCACCTATACTGGAATACTCGCTTCACAGAATCTTAAGTAACTATACTATTAAAACCAAGAACTCTCTCATCTGATTCTTCAAATCTGAACAAGATATCAGACTAAACTCAAAACCATCCCAATTATCAGATCCTTCTGAACTGCTAATTCTATCACTCAAAGAATCATACACATATTCCTCAGAGATATGTGAAATACAATGAATTTCCAGCTATCCAAATTGGCAATTCAATCCTGTAGATCAAAATCAAATCTCTAGAGAACACAGAAAAACTCAAAATACCATCAAAGCTAACTTTCCAGTTTTACCCAGTCTTATATCTCTTTTGATCGGATAAAACTAAGTCAATATCCAAACTCCAGCTTCATATTCCAAATCTCCTCAATTCTTAACTGCATAACTCTTCAAATGCTCTGAGTCATCTTCAATATTCCTGATCAGCCTAACCCTTCCTGATTGCTTCAAGAAACAAACTGGACCAACTCAAACCAAACCTCCAGGTCCTATTCAACAAAATGGCTTTCAAAAAAATAATTTGCTAAAATCCAAAATACAACTCTATTCCACAAACATCAATGGACTTCAAACCTACTTCTCCTATCTGGAATAACCAAACAGTTGCACTTGACAACCTTGCCTACCAAATCCAGAAAATTCCTTCATACTTGAATTTCTTATAGAAATCCCTTACTGCAACATCCGGTCGCTCCATACAAGAATAACTGCCAACTCGCTTCCGCTGCACAACTCTGATCTAGAGCAGATAAGAATGCTATCGAAGAACTCTAGCACAATCTTTCTCCATACACAGTTCATCCGACTCATAAAATCTTAGTGACCATTCTTCTTGATCAAACATCTAAACAGAATCTTAACTTAGAATAAGATGATCAATCCTTCTTCAAAGAGCCCTGAGCTGCCTCACCAAATTCTTCTCGCTCTAAGAGTCATCCCTCTACATGGTCGAACCATTAAAATTGCTCTAGGAATCCAAGTCGATAAGAAAACTCAATCTTCGATTCAGGTCAACTTCTGAACTACTCAAAAACATCTGGAGACCCTCCGACTACTTCCATAGCTTTTCCCTCCATGAGAGATGCCTCAATCTCAAACCAAGAATACTCCAAGATTTCCAAACTAATCGCAAGTCACTTTTGCGATTCCACTCAGTTCTGATTCCAAAGAACTGTCTCCCCAACTAGAACAGCTTTTCCTATTCAAGATAAACCTTTCCAGAATGGCTTACCTATCAGAAACTGATAGATCACTTCCAACAGATATCTCGCTCTGTTGAGCCTCCCAAAAGAAAAGAATAAGCCTTCACCATCTGCCTGGTCTGCTGATAGTAGAATCCCAAAGATTACTGAATCATCGAAGAAATAGGTCCATGCTGGTACTTCCAAACTTCACTTCAATGATACTGCTAAGCCACAAGATCTTCCTTAACCAAAAACTCCTTGAAACACAAAACTAACATCCAATTTTGCCAAAAATCCTTGAGACGAGTCGACATCTTCTTAAGAAAACAAATAAGACCATGTCCGAAATGGGGTAACTCATCGACCTTAGTCTCCTACTTCAATATAGACAAGATACCCTTACTTGAGATCCAGAAAATTTCTAAATATCCGAATCTTCACTGCAGCAGGCATCAATGCTCTTCCAACACCATCTAAATTTGGCTCCAAAAGAAACATCTTCAGAACCATCTATGGAAATTGCATCTCATCACACAGCTATTCCTTCATGAAGTTATCAAGATAACACCACTGCTTCTACTCAGCTGACAACTCAACTATTGGAAATCCCTGCTCATTTGAGAGCAAATCAACCCCACACTTCAAGAATATACTCCAATTCTTGGAAAAGACTTCCTCTGGACTCAAAGAAATCCTTTCTCCAATCTACAAAACTTATTCGAGACGGTATTAGGTCTACAATCTCGATAAACACCTCCAACCACAATATATAAGCCTCAACCAATAGTGGTAGTCGTGTTCCACACACTCCTACCTTATCTACCTTTATAACCTATGTTGGAAAATCCGAACAGATAACTCAACCGATTAGGTAGTTATATATATATATATATATATATATATATATATATATATATTACAAGTACGCTCTCTCAAGATAGACATCACTCCAGAGCCTACGTATTCACTCAACCTAATGCTCTGATACCAACTGTAGCGACCCGACTTTCTACCACCAGAAAATCGCATCACTAATTAAGAAAGAAAGGGATAGAAGAAGAAAAGAAAGAGAAGAAAGAGAAAACAACACATCAGAATCTCACAGCGGAACGATTTAAATATAATATAGAACATATACATAGTATCATATACATCAGAGTACACAACTATATATCTCAATTTAGACAGTTATAACACTTCTGTCTAAAATACAATACAAGACAATCAACATAGAATACCACACAGCGGAAACTCTAACTATATCTACACGCTGAAGCCTCCTGCTCCAAAGCTTCTCCAGATTTCGTCAAGGATAACCTGAATCACTTGACTACTCATAGAAAATATGAGTACCCAAGAGTTTAATAAAACAGAAAATAAACACTCGGGTCAGACAGGGCTCTGGTGTGAGTAAATGGTTTAAGATTGCTTAACTTTTGAAAATCCTTTGAAAAGAAAGGTATCACGTAAGACTTCCCACACATAAACATGGAAAATTTTTTACCTTACGCTAACCAAAACATTTGATAGGAAATCCAGTGATATTATAATAGTGTCTAGGGTTTTCAAGTAAATATGAAATAGCCGAAATTGTTACATTTATTAAATTCCAGCTACATAGGTATACAAACAAAACCGTAGGGTCTCATAGGGAAAATGGGTTTCCAACAATGGCAGGGCTACTGGGGTACCGCCCGTCACAGTACGTGGCCTAGATCACCGTACCGAGGAGTACTCCCACTCCCCTGCAACACAAGACCGGGACCATTCCTTACTGAACAGTCCCGAACAAGACCACCCCGCAGTTGGCTGCAGTTCCAACCGCCCACAAATCCGAAATAAAAAGGGACATCTAGAAAGGGATGTATCTCGCTCTCCAGTGGGAGCGACCCACGAAGCCTTGCTGCACCTCCGCTGTTTTAGCCATTCCCGGTTGATGAGGCTTGAGGCTGCGATTACCTTTATAGGACCAATTATCTTAGAATGCTCATCGTCCGCCCGACGATGTGCTGAAAGCATTCAATCCATACAAGTTCGTTCCGGGTTCGAACGAAACCGAAGGCACTATCTCGTTGCACTCATTTTGGAATCACCCTCAGAGTCAACGACCATAGCCCTTGCACTCTGAATCACCATCTCGAATCTATAAGCACTATTCCGTCAAACTCATTACGGAATCACCCACAGAGTTATACTGACGTATAGCCCTTACACCTCGAGTCTTCACTTGCTCCACTTGGATTAACGACCTAATGTTTAAATGGAATCGATATGGTTTTCGGATATCCAAATATGGAAACCCGATCCCGATCTCATCGAATCCAAACGTCATTTTAATGTCCAAGTTATACTTAAGGGATTTAAACAATAGATATTTCAGAAAATATCACTTAACATAAATGGGTGTACCATATCACAGATAGATAATCATTTATTATCACATGCATCTATACATATAACAAAGCAGCATATATATCATATTCAGATATAGCATATTCACATCATCACCCATCAATCAATGCTATCCACAACAACCAATATCATTAACTCATCAAATGATATATATCATCCAATCATTAATCATTCATAAACAAGTTTGATTCAAACTTGATTAATTTAATTAATCCTTAAATTAAATTAATCCTTACTTAATCACTTGTATTATCTTCAATTCAACTTCTTATTCATTAATTAATTACAAATTAATTAATATCACTTAATTATCCATTTCAATTAATCTTCCCTGATTAATTATCCCTTAATTACTTTAAGTAATTCTTACTCAATTACCATATT
Source organism: Allium cepa (assembly GCA_030765085.1). Lineage (NCBI taxonomy): Eukaryota > Viridiplantae > Streptophyta > Magnoliopsida > Asparagales > Amaryllidaceae > Allium > Allium cepa. The sequence goes on along the minus strand of CM060935.1, from coordinate 444,146,512 downwards.
AATTAATCATCCTGATTAATTACTTCCAAATTATACTAAGTAATTACCTCTTAATTACCTTCTAAATTAATCAACCTTGATTAATTATTCTTTAATTATTCTGATAATTATTCCTTAATTATCCTTTAATTATACCTGATTAAACACTTTTAATTAATCACACTTGATTAATTACTTTTAATTAATCACACTTGATTAATTACTTTTAATTAAATACTACTTGATTAACTATTTTTAATTAATCATACTTAATTAATTATTTTTAATTAATCACCTTTGATTAATTACTTTAATTACATTTAGTAATTAAAACTAAATTATAAATTAATTATTCTTAAATTATTAATTATTAATTAATTAATTATTTTCCTTAATTAATTATTACTTCATTAATTAAATTTCTTTCTGAATTAATTACTTTTACAAGTAATTAATCACTTAATTAATTACTCTTAATTCTTTTATTCATTAATCATTAATCAAGTAATTTAAGCCTTTAACTAATTATTAATTAAATCTTTAATTAATAACTAAAGTGATTGACTCTTAATCACATTACTTAATTACCTTTCATAAAGTAATTATCTTTTACTTAATTACCTCAAATAATTAACCACTTAACCACTTAATTACTTCCCAAGTAATTATATTAGATTAATCCAAAGTGATTATCTTAATTAATCACAAGTTAATTACTTAATTAACTATTTAACTTAATCATTTAAAATTAATTAAATGATTCTTAACTTATTATATTATAAAGATTCTTAATTAAGAAAACATTGTCTTAATTAAATCTTTTATATTAATCAATAACACTTATATAAATCTTAATTGAGTTATCACAATTATTCTCACAATTATTTATCTTTAGATAAATAAAATTCTAATTTACATAATATAAAATTTATTATAGTTGATTATAAAATTCTTAATCATTATACTTTATTTAAAATAAAATATAACCTTTAGAAATCAATTTATAAACTAACACATTTAAATTAAGTTTTTAAATCTTTAAATCCTTTCCAAATTTATTTATTAAAGTTTAATACAAATTTTATTTTAAAATCTACTTATTTTATTTTAAAACTTCCATATTTCAAAATATAAAAACTTGTTTAAAACTTTAACATGAAACAATTTAGTTTCAAAAATCAAAATTTCTTTGTTCAAGCTAAAAAAAACTTTACTGACAAAGTCCAAAACATGCTTTACCTAAAACCCGAGCAAACCCCTACTCAAACCCGAGTCTTCCCCGAGTAAAACTAGCAAACACCCCGAGTACTCCACCTTTCTTTCTGCTTCGAGTCCCTCACAACAAAAACACGATGCAATCTTCGAGTCCCCACCTTCTTCTCCCATTCAACCCAACATCAACTAATACTTCACCACCGTGCACGTTAACGTGCACAATGTCGTTGGACGTCGACGAACTCCATGCTTGACTCCTCCAAGTCGCTCTCGTCCCTAGCATCCATATTCGAAACCCAGTAAACCCCAAACGAATGAAAATCGAAATTTCGCCCTACGACCCAAAACTGATCGAACCACATCACCAGAAAAGTCAACCTCCACGGCACCTCACACCTCGAGAAGATCAACTGGTATCACCGAAGCTTCATCATGATTCTCTCAACCCACGGCGATGCTCGCGATCGCCTTCGTTTGCTTTATGATGCCGAGAATTCAAACTGAACAACAATGTCATCTACAGGGCGTTAAACCCTACCTCCCCGATCCACCATCATCACACTCTACTAAAAATTCTCGAAGTATTTTTCGCATGCTCACTGAAGCCCCCTCCACCTTCATGACCAACGGCAAGACTCAGTTCGCCATGGATTGCCGTGATTTGGCCTAAAACCCTAAATCGGTAAATTCCAAAATGCTCACTAATTACCCCATTAAAAATTATGATTCAAGTACCAAAAATCATAATTTTCTATTTGTAATTCAATCATGCAATCAAAACTTGAAATTGAATTCATCAAATTTTGACCCAATTTATATTTTACTGTAAATTCAAGTATTTAGTATCATTTATTCACTTTAAAAACTTGAAATTGTTTCTGGATGATAGTTTACTTGGATTCAAACAACTTCTATTTACAATTCAAGTTCTAATTCGAATTCGAGAACAAGTTATTGAAATTTATTTATAAAATTTAAAACCTGTTCTTTTACAGACACTAAGGGATCATTATACAGGCAATCAAAAATCATGAATCAAACATGCATCCAATACAATTTAAATATTTTCAGATAACATTATATTATTCATTCATACAAACAAATTAATACCACTATTAAATCTGTTTTTAAAATCTGCATTTACTCACCTGTAAATTTTCCAGAAAACAGAAGCTGTTCCAGGCTTTTGAATTCATCTGCATGTTGAATTTAATCCTGAATTGTTTGATTCCAGCTCTTGCATGTTAAATTGTTGATAAATTCCAGAATGCATGTTGAATTTCCTTTGCCTTTGATTCCATTTGAAAAACTTGCATTTGAAATTTATCCCCTATTTGAATTTCCAGATTTGTATTCATTTTTCCTGATCTTCTTTTGATTTCATGGATTACAGTTTTCATTTTCTTTTCAGGTCTTTGTTTTGAGTTGAAGAAAAAAATGTTTTTCAGCTGAAGAATAAAACCTAACTTTTATTTACAATTAGATTTTAAATTTTATTATTAGAGAGGAAGACATTTGTCACAAAGAAACTCTAATTTACTTACACCTATGTAAATATGATTACAAGTGTTTTAACATACATTAATATACTTACATGTGGTTTTTAATGTTTTATAAACATTACTTCTTTTTATTTTATAATTATTAAGCTATGCATATGTAATTATGTAATATGGAAATGTGTATTTACCTTTCTAATAAATATTCATGTAAATTTAAATAACTTATATTTTGATTTATTTTATATAATATATGTTTATAAACTTGAGAAATTGAGTTTAACTCTTATATAAATTTTTTAAAACAATTTATCTTATGTTAAAATTAAAATTGAAAGACTATTAAAACAAATGAATTTTTAATTTAAATCTTATTTAAACAAAAGCTTAAAGCACATATTTATAATAAATAAGGAATTAACTTTGTTATTTAAAATTTAAATCTCAATTACCAATTCAAAATCATTAAATCAAATTAACATTTCAAATTTCAAAATTATATATATATCTAAATAAAGTTTGGAAGCACTTATTAAACTCAAATTAATAAAATTCCTATTTAAAACATATATATACAAATATATATGCACATTTCAAATAGAAACATTCTAACATTAAATTTGTTAATTTCCATATTAAATTTTTAAAAAAATCTCAAATCACAATATATACATTTATATATATTACAATTTGAATATAAAGTTTTATTACATTAAAAACTTCTTATTTACCAAAATAAATATTTTCAAATCAAAATATTATTAGCTTTCAAAAGAATTAAATTTGCCAATTCATATTGTCAAGAAATTTATTGATAGATATTAACAAATTATTATCATTAACCTTTAAAATAAATTTAAATTGTCAATTTATAATATAAAATGATCAAATCAATTTAACTATTATCAAAGATTATTAACTTGATATTGCTCAAAATTCCGAGTCATCATAGGAAGCTAAGGAAATCTTATCCAACATCCACCAAGGAAGCTGCGGGGATCACACTAGAGGGCAGACTCTGGCAAAGAAAATACTCCGATATGGATATTTCTGGCCCGCCTTAAACAAAGACGCCTTAGACTTTGTTAAAAAATGTGACAGATGTCAGAAATTTGCCAAGATTCCTCGTTTACCAACAAATGAGATTACTCAAATGACCAGCCCTTGGCCTTTTGCAGTATGGGGAATTGACTTGATTGGCGAACTGCCAGTGGGTCGAGGCGGAGCCAAATATGCTATAGTGGCAGTTGACTATTTCACCAAATGGGTGGAAGCAGAACCTCTAAATAAAATATCTTCGGCAAAAGTTATTAACTTCTTGATCAAAAATGTCCTATGCAGGTACGGGTTTCCACTCAAAATCATATCGGACAATGGACTTCAGTTTGACAGCGAAAAGTTTGCCGACTGGTGCCAAAATCACGGAATTCGCAAAAGCTTCTCATCTGTGGCTTACCCCCAGGCAAACGGACAAGTCGAAGCTGTCAACAAAATTCTCAAAACTCTAATAAAAAAGAAGCTTGAAAAATCGAAAGGCGCTTAGGTGGATGAACTTCCTACGACACTTTGGGCCTACCGCACATCATTCAGAACATCAACAGGGCATACTCCTTTCTCTTTGGCATACGGATCTGAGGCTATGCTCCCAGTCGAAACTGTAGTACCTTCCCACCGCAGGATCCACTATAACCGAGAAGAGAAAAAAGAACTCCTTCACATGTCTTTGGATCTAATTGAAGAGAGGAGAAACGATGCAGCGCTCAAAGCAGCAGCTCACAAGCAAAAAGTGGCGGCGCAATACAACTCCAAAGTCAAGCATCGTAGCTTACAAGAAGGAGATCTTGTCCTCAAACGAATCTTCCCGCGCCCAGGTGTACTAGATCCAATCTGGGATGGACCATATGTAATTCATAAAGATCTCCACAACGGAGCTTATATTTTGTCAACAGTGGACGGAGAGGTGTTCCAGAGGGCATGGAACATCCAACACCTTCGTCGATACTTTTCTTAACTTGTACTGCCCATATGAAGTGAATCAACAAAGAGAATCAGTGGACGTAGGCATTTTCATGCCGAACCACTTTAAAAACTTGTCTCTTTTTTAACTTGTTCCTTTATATCTTGGCTGCTTGTTAACTTTATCCTTTTCTGTTGAACAAAATCCTGTGTAATGGCATTTCCATTCAAGACACATCACGGCGCGACCTCCCCTGGACAAGACCTAACATGTACTATACGAATCTATGCCCTCGCCAATGAGACACTTTTTCTCCAGCATCCCTCTGCTGCGGGTTAACTCATTGCTTACAATCGGCCCTTAAAAGCCAACTGTAATGAGCCGATTATAAGCCACCGAGAAGGCCGACTATAGCCGAGGCAGCTCATTACGGCGTTCGGCTCGTCGACAACTGTGAACCTACTTTAAGCCCCAACATAAGGTGTGGCCATCCAGGGGTAGTTCACGGTTGACGATCGACACCCACGCTAGCCGGCCACGGTAAATCGAATAATACCCACGATTACGGGCCATAATGGCTCGGGTAGTTACTGTGCGCGATCTCGGCTCCGATGTGTCTTAAGCACGGCTGTGGTAAAAAAGAAAACTCCCCACGGAGGCATAAGATGGGTGACAAATGTCTCCAAGACCCACAGCTAGGGAAAGTGACTACAAAACCCGTTTGCCATGAACTTAAGCACATCGAAGGCCTTCTGTGATTGGAAGTTTTACTATTTCTTATATTCCTATTTTATTTAAAAACTTTCCTCCTATCCTATATAACGATCCCTAAAGTACCGGGCACAAAATAGGAGACACCCGCAAATGGGGATAGGAACTCACAACTGGATGACAGGACACTCAGCTGCATTCCATACTCAGTCACACAAGATGTTCAAAGCTACCATCTACAACTAAAACACGAAGGGCGGTACTCTCTTCCTTTGTCCATGAATGCGTAGTTATAATTTATTCACACATCACAATAACATTGCAAGATGTGAAATTATATTTTAAGCAAGAACTTGACATCAAACACAATTGAATCACAGGCATATGCATAGCTGCATTTCTTATGCAACACACCAAAATAACGAAAGCATTTAAATATAACAGAATCAGCTTAAGTTAAAAATTACATGCCAAGAATAAAGTCGTTCATTACAAATAATATAATTACAGTTACATTAATGTTTTGGGACTAACATAAACAGCAATGTCAAGTAAACCAAAAGATGTCCCGGTCAAGTCAAGGAGTCAGCTGCATCAGAGCTTCACCTCTATTCTACTGGCCTTCCGAGATCTACTTAACTGCCGGATCGGAGCTTTCAATGTGTTGACCAGAGGTAGTTGGTGCTTAAGAAGTCCCGCCGGTCCAATTCAGGAAAGAACCCATTAATAGTCATGAGCAATAGGCGATCAAGTTACAAAAAGACTAAAAGGGAAGACTTACCAGCATCTGCTCCTTGATCATCATCCTCCAACTGCACTCCTATCTCCTCAGTAGTAAGCAGCCGCATACCCTCCTTTACCGCCACTTTCTCCTCCTTGGTGAACTGAGCCGTGACCACGTCCATCCTGAAGGCCACGCCACCCTCCTTATCTGCTTCGGCCTTAGCCTCCTCCAGGGCCTTGAGATAAATCCTGGCCATGACTCGGGGATAATCATCCATCCAGGATAAGTTGCCCTGTTTCCAAGTGCGAAAGTACATATCCTGAAGCATCTCATCCATTATCCCCTCGTTCTCCTCGAACTCCCCTATTCGGACCTCAGAAGCCAACAGCTTTGCAACGGCAGCATCCCTCTCCGATCGGTATCACGAGCGGTCAGCCTGAAATGATTTCCTCATCGCCTCCATCTCCTCCTTCAGCTTGGTTTGAGCAAGCTCTACGGCTTCAAGCTTCCCGGATAACTCATCTAGCCGCTCGAGATCCGATTTTCGAAGCTCATCCACCGTTGCAATGGCTATATCAATCTGTTCCTTACATGCGGCCTCCATTTTCCGCAACTCTGCCCTGCTGGCCTCTTCCATGCTTCTCTTTAATTGCCTAGAGGTGACCTCATGTTGAGAGATCAAGATGGCCTGATCAGCGAGTTGTTTGGCCTGGTCGGAAACCATTAACCGCAATCGAATGTTGGCGCTCCCGATTTCTTCCCCACCCTTAACCAATCGGGCATGATGCCCCATCAGCTTCCTGGTCTCCTCAGCAACCCGATCGATGTTTGCCTTAGCTTCGTCCCCCAAAGTTACAACCCGGGTGGTAAGCAAATCAAGGTCCAGGGACTTAGCCTCATCAAGCACCTTTACCATAGGATTACGATGGAGAAGGTGCTCACCGGTAGCCTCGTCGAAGGAAATATCATGAGAGCCTGGATCTAGATCCGGATGACCCGCAAACGGATTACGAGCCAAGCCAGGATGATCTATTGGGGTAATAGTAGGGTTTTCAGACGGGTGCGGGGAAGGTATAAAATCAATATTCTCCTTCGTGGTATCCTGAAAAGGTTGAGTTGGGGGCTGAGGACCAGGTGAGGATTCGAACAAGGAACGGCTCCTCTTCTTCTTTCGGATATCCTCTTCGATGACCCCAAGAAGAGGACGATAGCCGACTATGTCTCCGGGGCGGTTAGTCGGAGGCTTCGGCTTAGTAGAAGCTTTGAGGAGTTTGTATTGTTCAAGACGGTGCCGAACATTTGATGTCTTGACCGCTTCACCCACTCCTGGAATAAAAACCAGGTGTTACAAGCATACTTGAGCCATAATTCAAGAAACATATAAAGTTGAGAAGAGTAAAAAGACGCTTTTGTCATACAAACCCTGGGGAGGAGTAGGATACTGCAATAAGTCCTGAATCTCATTCCAGGACGGAAGCTGGCCATAAAATATTCCTAAATCCTTATCATAAATGGAGTCGTGAGGAGTCAAAAATTCACCTTGAATCGCAGGAGTTGCCTTAGCTGAAATGCTCTTAGATGATGAATCGACACCAGTCCCGGCCTTGTCAGCTTTCTTTGGCTTCTCTACCAAGGCCGATCCTTCCTCCAACCCCTCAAAAGCTAGGCGGAAAGCATCATCTGTCCATTCCTGGATCTCGCCTGCCTGCTCAGAAGACAGAGCCCCAGCGCCACTACCACTCTGTCCATCATCACCATGGCCATCACCATCACCTTCCCCATCACTTCCACTCTCCGCCTCACCTCCTTCACCCTCGCCTCTTTCCTCCTCCACATCTTCCTCCTCCGGAATATCTGGACATGTGATGGGGGAGGGTCCATCGGACTTCTTAATTTTCTTCCCCCCGGCGACTGGATGTTTCGAGAAGGGTTTCCTTTTGCTACTCTTCGCCATTGCCCATCCTTTAGCTTTGGCAGCCCTCTCCTCAGCTGTGTCTCTTTGCTTGACCACAAACTGGCGGGGCAGAATCAAGTTGAACTCCAGAAGGGTAGCATTTCTGATCAGATAAGAGGCTTCCCTCTCCGTTTCCGGAATGGCTTCTATCTCCGCAGCCATCTGAACCAGGCGATCGCTCTCTACAACCGCAAAACCACCTGTCGCTAGCAAGAAATAAAGCACATAAGGAGTAGCATTGTAGTTAGAACAGAAATCATAAATAAGATTCAACTGACAGCCAGAGGTGAAGCGGTGGAAAGAAACAGAGTCGTCCTTGACAAAAATCCACTCCTTCTTGAACATGCTGAACTTTGAATATAAATCCAGGACCGGCTTGAAAGACAAGGCCGACCCCAAGCTGATGTATGGAGACCCCTTCTTATAGCCTCTCAAGTTGTACAGGTACCGAATCTCCCGGTTGGAAGGGGGACGCCCGTATTTTCTCTGGAAGATAATAAATAGGCTCACCAAGATGGTATAAGAGTTGGGCTGAAGCTGGAAAGGGGCTACCTTCAAGTAGGTGATGAAACTGACTATCCAGGCGTTGATCGGAGGAATGGCCCCGCACATGCAATGGTACCTACTATAAGCGAAATATCCTTCAGGGGGGTTATACGGCGTCACTCCTTCCCCCGGCAACAACATATACGCTCTGTCGATCCCGAAAGAGCGAGATAAAACATCAAGCTGCACATCCTTGAGGGAGCTGGGAAAGCAGTCGGGCGGTGAATTCAAGAGCTCTTGGGGATCATACCCGTCTACTAACGATCTCGGGTTTGGTCCATGACGTTCTGCCCGAACTGGGGGCACTATGGGGGACTCCCCTATGTCTTTGGATTTCTTCTTATCAGAACGAGTTTCTACTTTGCGAGACATTATCTGCAACACGAGAAAACATAGTGTTAGAATAAGGAAAGTAGGGATATAAACAAGAAAGTGCGTACAGTTTGGAATTTTATTTGCAATTCAAAACATAAAAGGCTCAAATATTCGTTCGGTATTCAAACTCCCCGATCTCATTCGGTATTTCCAACATAAAGTTCATTCGGCATCCAAACTCCCCTATCTCGTTCGGTATTTCCAACATAAAGTTCATTCGGCATCCAAACTCCCCGATCTCGTTCGGTATTTCCAACATAAAGTTCATTCGGCATTCAAACTCCCCGATATCATTCGGTATTTCCAATATAAGGTCCATTCGCCACTCATGTTCCCCGACCTCATTCGGTAGTTCCAACATAAAGTTTGTTCGGTAGAACAAAGCCTCACCTGGTTCGGTACTCAAATTTGGTTCGGTATTTGATCGATTCGGCTATTTCAAATGGTAAAGGATAACAGAGGCATGAAGCCCCTACTTATAGGAGAGCGTGGGATGACCGGACCAAACGATTCGGTGCTTAGGACTGAATGAGACTATCCAAGCTGAGGAAAACAAAGCGCGACACATGGAGGCATATGCCCCACTTTAGGGGGCAAATGTTGGGTGTATTCTAACCTGCCTCCAAGGCCCTGCCGAACCAACACGTCTCCAAGGCCCTGCCGAACCATCTCCCTCTCCATGTCCCTACCGAACCATCTCCTCCCCAATGCCTAGCCGAACCAACTCACTCTCCAAGTCCCTACCGTACCATCTCCCTCTCCATGTCCCTACCGAACCATCTCCTCCCCGACGGCTAGCCGAACCAGCTCACCCTCCAAGTCCCTACCGAACCATCTCCCTCTTTATGTCCCTATCGAACCATCTCCTCCCCAATGCCTAGCCGAACCATCTCACTCTCCACCTACTACCGGTCCAAACAACGCTCCACCCACTACCAAACCATCGCCGGACCAAGCACTTCCGGACCAATTCCCACTCCAATTACTACCGAACCAAGGCCACTCCAACCTTCCCCGGACCAAGGCATCACCGAACCAACACTGCCAGGCCAGATTACATCAGCCCAGGCCCACCAGCAACTATATACATCCAAGACCCCTACCCCCAGCCTCACTCTATAAAAGAGGGTAGGGGTACAACAATGGCAGACAAGTTTGAGAGCTGAAGCACGGATAGAACTTTCAAACAAATTTCAGATACTTGTAATCAAAGATTTGTACTTGTAACCTGAACAGTAAAGGAGAATAACATATAAAGTGGACGTAGGCACATTCTGGCCGAACCACTATAAATCTGTGTGTCTTTTACAGTTTAGTCCATCTATTTTATATATTTGCATGAATCACCCAAATCACTAAGAACAATATAAAATCGACTAAATCCTACGACTTGGAGGTGTTTGCCCATTTTTTGTGCAAACAGTTAATTTTTAATTCCAAAACATATAAAATAGTTAAATTAATTTCAATATATATATATATCCATACTAAAACTAAATTTATAATTATTAACTTTTGATTTCAAAACATATAAAGTAGCCAGCCATTCATTTTCGATATATATAACTATATAAACACACATATACACATGCGTATACATATATTCATTTACACACACACACACACACACACACACAGATATATATATATATATATCCATATATCAAAACTTTAGACAATAAAGGTATATGTATGGGACAAATGGGTCCATTGTAATGTAAATCCTAGCACCCATATACAAATAAATTAAACATATATATCACTTGCACTTTACACAAATAGTGTATTTGGTACACTTATAAACTAAATTAAATTAAAATAAAAGAAATATTTTAAATATCTAAAATCCATTTAGAGTTCATAGGTACAATAGATCCAAAATGGAAAGAATTTTTTTTTTACCTATTTCATCTGCTTCTGACTAGCTTGATTCCTTCACACTTGGCGTACACAAACGAATATCCAGGAGTTTAGGAGGAAATAAAAAACCTCAGGATAGACAAAAATCATAGTATAAATAATATTCGACCATCCAAATCAAAATTGATACATAGTTAGACTCCACCACTTAGTGGAATGGTTTTGCCTCATCGGTATTTTAACAATCAAAATGTCAAACATAAATTCATTAGGTAGGACGAGACAAGCCTAACTCACTTTGATCTTCTCATTCACCTGTAACCACAAGTTAGAACATGGCGTTAACATCATACATAATAAATGAAAGATGAGTAGCCAATATTTAATAGGGGTTAAGGGTTACATCATGTGTTAATCAATCATATATTTTTCATAGGATCACATAAACCTATTACTTTTACAGGCCAACAAAAAATCGATAAAGTGAATTCATCCCATAAACCGGATAATATGATGGCTTTCGTTCCCATAAGAGTACCAAGATACTCCAATGATAAAGGAAAAATAATAACGGCTTTCACTCCCTTAAGGATACCAATATGTACCCATGATAGAAGAAAATAATAGTCAATGAACTACCAAGCTGTAACATCACTAATTTTTGATAACATATTCAGATGATTTAATTAGATAAATTAAATAGAATAAAAATGATAAGGAGAATAAGATTTTATTAAATTACATAATAGGGTCGTGCTTATTAACAAAGTAAATGGGCTTTAAAATGGTTTATTGGTTAGTTAAACTATACATGTGCATATTAGTGAACTAGCCTTTTTATCATGCACGACTATACACTCCACATCTTTGTCCATTCACGTTCATTATTCTCAAAATCAAAAATAAACACAAGAACCCTACTATAGCTGGTCGTTAACAAAGGAGAAGAGGAATTTTAATCTAAAGGCAAGGATCAAAAACAAGGGAGGATAAATCAACAAAAAATCTCAAATTCCTTGTTAAGTTTAAGGTGAATGATAATCTTTTACCATCTCTATTTTTATTCTATGATTATATGGTTTCGGATTTATGATTTAAATTCATATTTGTGATAAAATGGATGATGATATGCTTGAGTTATATTATGATGATTTGTTTTAATTTATAAGCTCATGAATTTGCATGGTTTAGACATGAAACTGAGAATATATGATTTTAGATTGCTATGGAAAAATTTTATGTTAAATAAGACATGATTTTGGAGATAGGTTTTAAATTTTAGAATTTTCCAAGCTATGGAAATTTTATTGTGAATTTTTATTGAAAAGTATGATATAATTAGGTTTAAAATTGATTTTGAGAATTTCAGGAAGAAATTAGGTCTAAATTTTTAATATGTTTGATTACATGACGAAACTGAATTTTTTTGATTTTTTGCGGATTTTTCATAATTGATTTACTAAGGAAAATAAATTATTTGACAAGAAGGACTTTTCTCGAATAATCGATTTTAGTATATAGGAGGGTTAAAATGTTGCATTATTTAATGATTTTAATCTGGTATTACTATGGCAGTTGTAAATGTAAATTTTTTGAAAGTTTTATGGCAGCCAATTAGTGTTTTACAAATAGGCAAGTTGTTAAAAAGAAATTACTTAAGGTTGCTATAATTCAGCTTTTAAACCAGAAAAAGGTGTTCCGCCTCTATTAGTAAGAACCTTTCGACTCCTTTGATTCCGCCTCATCCTTGTCGAAACCAACATGGTCGAAACCATCATGGTCGAAACCATCATATTCGAAACCAATACATAAGATATCACTTAGTTGGCATATAATGGATAGGTTGGAAGGCGGAAGCCTTGGTTTCGAAAGGGTAGCTTCTAATGGAGTCGTAACCCTACCTTGTTTTCATAAGTTAAAATTCTTGCTTAGTTTTACCTAAAGCTTTTAGCAAAGTTGAAACATATGTTTTCAAAATGATTTTTACTTAGCTTTCAAAGGAAGTTGTCATGTTTTGTTAAAGCATTTCCTTTCGAAGGAGTACCTTTTTCCTTTAAATAATTGCTTTCGAAAGGGAAGGTTTCGTCCCAGTCGAAATCAAGCGGAAAATTCCCTTTCGACTGCATTGAAGTTATCTAAGTTGTCGAAGGGATTACTTCTATTTTAACTTAAAATGTTTTCCTGAATGATTTTGAAGGGGATAGGGTTTCGAAGGTGTTGGAGTCGAAAAGGTTTCGACTCTGTCCTTTAAAGTTTTTGTTTTAAAGGTTTTTCTTTCGACTAAGATGGTTCTGACACCATCAATTTTCCCTAAAAATAATTTTGTTAGTTTCGAAAGAGATACTTTTGTATATAACCATTTTGACCCAAATGATGTTTGTAAATAGTAAACCCAAAACTTTCGAAAGGGGTACTTTCATTTGTTTCGAAGCTCTATATTTTAAAAAGATGATTGGATACCATCGAAAGGTATAATAGGTTTCGAAAGAGAATGTTTATTAATGGCTTCAAAGGTACGTATGCAATGTTTTGAAAAAAGGTTTTTGCTTTCAAAGGAGGCTATCCAGAGGTTTCGAAAGAGATGTTTCTACGATTTCAAAACATAAACCCAATCTCAATTTAAAGTAATAACCATGGCATAAATAAAGATTTTGAAATATTATTCGCATTATTATTAACCCATAACTGTATTTTGGGGAAAGGCCAAAATAACCAGTTAGGTTGATCCAGTAGTGAATATAACTTACCAGATGTTAAAAGTTTATTTAAAGATATTGACAGGGGCCAATAGGTTTACAGTTAGCCCATGAAAATTGCATGATATTGGCAGGGGCTAATAGGTTCATAGTCAGCTTATGAAAACTATGATTTGATATTGGCAGGGGCTAGTAGGTTTGTAGTTAGCCTATGAAATCTATATCCGGATTAAGATATTGGCAATTTGCCAATAGGTTCCTAGTTAGCCCATGAAAACTAGGATAAGAAATAAGATATTGAAGTTATCAATAGGTTCTTAGTGATCCCATGAAAATTAAGTATTTGGATAGATAGTCCTTAACATTTAACAGGTTAACAGTAACCCTAGAAACTATAATTGAGATAGATAATCAGAATGAAGGGGATGGGTAATCCAGAATTGATTTATTTGTTTTGCATATCATCATAATGTTCTCAAATACAATGTTTTAACCATTATGGATGCAGGAGCAAAGTATATGGTTTTATAAATGTACTAGTAAGGGGAAACCTATTTCGCTAAGTGGCGTGATCTCACTAGATATCTAAATGGCTTGAGATGGTAAATTATTATTCACACTAGGCTTTATGTCTGGCTCGAAGTTTTTGTTTACCCCTTAAACTCTTGGGTACTCAATTCGTTTTGATTAGGTTGAGAGATAAGGTTTGCAGTGTTCTTTCAAACGAATAAAAACTTTTGAGGACGTGCAGGAGGCAAATTGTTATTAGAGTATTTTTTGTTTCTACTGTGTGTTTGTTTGTAAAGGCAAATTATTTTATTACCTATCTATATACTCTGATCTACCAAGGAGGCATCTTCATATATCGCTCCTGGCATATTTTGTAATAATTATCCGTTATTTAAATGTGTTTTGCTAATTAGGATTATGTAATCAATTTGGAATTTTTGAAATGGAATGTAGAATTTGTTTTGATGTTTAAATTTTTTTCGTGTTCTTATGTTTCTGTGTATCAATGTATCTAATATTACCGTGTTTGGTCGCCGATGATTAATAATTATGGATGACTACAGCATCCGTAACCGTTAGTTTTGGGCCACCAAATAAGGGGATGTTACAAAAGCGCTGCGCACTAGAATTATTAGCCTTGATAATCAAGGGGCTTAATTTTCTACAATGCAAGGTGCTACTTCGATACCGAACCACATAACTTAAATCTAGTTTTCTAAACATCAAACTAGTCATTTCATTTGATCGGTTATGGGAATCCCAACACAATTTGATCGACCCGATCTCCTGGATGGAGTTCTACTTACCTGTGTGTTTAGTCTGACCATACACACTAGAAGAACGACCATACATGGTCATTTTTTCATGATCCCCAATGTCATATATATATTTGGTGATCTCATATAAATGAGCACACTAACAATTCATATGGTTAATAATGCAGCTGATCAAAGTGCATAATGGAACACAATAAAGTTATCATCAATAATAATTATATCTATGTGTGTGCATGAGTTCTCATCATAACCATTTACAAATAAATCGCATATAAACAAACATGCAGTTTATTTTAAATAAACTCAAATAAATTTGGGCTAAATTTTCCTTTTTTCCATCTCCTTTAATTCTTATTATCGAAGTTTTAAACACTCATCTATGTCCTTAGAAAAAACCCAATCTAATCTTTGATGTGGACAATTGGGCTGTCGAATATATCCAAGGTGTGGATATCACACATATATAATTATCGCATGCATAAAGCTATTTCATGTCTAGAACTATCATATGTCTAAAGCTGTCCACATCTAGAGCTATCGCATTTATAAAAATCGCATGTATAAAGCTATCACATATCTATAGCTAGCACATGTCTAAAGTTATTGGACCTTTAAAAATATAGCTATCATACCTTAAAAAATATGGCTATCGCATTTTTAGAACTATAGCTATACACACTTAAAAATACAGCTATCGCACCTTTGAAAATATAGCTGTCGCAAGATTAGAAAAGATCTATTGCATATCTAAACTATATGTTATTGCATATCTATAAATGAGCTATCACAAATCTAAACCATATGCTATCGCATATCTACAAATGAGCTATCGTATATCTAAACCATATGCTGTCGCAACTCTAAAATGACGGTTTGGTAACCAACTTTAAAATTGATTTATTTCTTATTAAAGTAATTATGTGACCAAATATTTTCACATGCTATATTTTCATTTCTTAAACATTTATCCATTTAGGTTTCTTTTTAAGAAAAATTCAGGGTATTTTCCTTCCATAAGACATTAGTTTATACTTTAATTAATTAATTACCATTTTGATTAAGTTTCCGCTTCATAAGATAAACCATATCAATTCAAAGTTAAATAGGAAAATCCCTAAAATTTCTCAAAAGTCACATTTTCCATCTTTTACAATACATAAAAAGTTTAGAATGGAATAAATAGTTTTCATTTTTTAAGTAATTAAAACCTAAAATTACTCATTTTTGAACTTAGAAAATTCATATTAATTCATAAAATTAAAAACCATCTCTGATTTGTTGTTATAAACAACGTGCCAAAATTTGAATCTTTTGGGGATTATTAACATTGGTTTTAAACCCGAAAACCATTAATTGGATTCTTTTACTCCATATATAATATCAATATCATTATATGAATGCATTTTAGCTAAATCCATGTTTCTCCATCATAAAATATCATAAACATATCACAGATTCGAACAAATCTGAGCATCAAAGCATAAGAGCATTAGCAATGTTAATATTAATTGCCTTATTTAGTTTATATTTGTGGAGAATTAGCCTCTAGCTCTATTCTTCAAGCTTTTCCTTCATTCTTTTGTTTAGAAGATTTTAGTGGAGTTTCCCTTTTCTTTCTTTTCTTTTGTTATGTTGAGTGAATAAAATAATATTAGGGAGAGGGAGAGAAGAGTTAGGGAATTAATAATGGGCCTTAATCTTATCTTCTTTATTCTCTTCTAATTTAATTAAGACATTTATTTCTTTCTTTGTATAAAATGTCATCATTTTATTATCAATTTTTAATTCGAATTGATTAGTATGACTAATCTCCATGCTTATTCCATTTTCCCACATTACTATTTAGTTATCTTTAATTAATTAATTTCCATAATAATATCAATAAAATTAAAGGTGTTACAAGCCATCCTACTTATAAAAATTTCCTACTTGTAATTTCGGTAAGGTACAATCAAAACATAACAATCATGCATGCACGTGACACAAGCATAAAAATCAAACATTAGTAGCAAAACTACTAGTCAAAAGCGTACACAACCATATATATCATACATCAAAACTACTAAGGACAAGTCTCTCTAATCTTATCCCCGGTCTTCCAAATATAGTCTCTTTAATTGTCACTTCATTGGACTTGCACTAACATGACTGTCTTATTTCTAAGTTCATTTACCTCTAGATCCATGATATGAATATGTCAATTAATAATAGTCATCTTAGGATCTAGTACTAAATCCTCCAAAACCATTGGTTCGATAGTAGTATACACATCAAGCACATATATTCTTAAACGAGACACGTGAAAAACATTACGAACTCCTACCAAAGTATTCAATAACTTATATTTGAGTTTTCATTTCCTTTCCATAGTAGAAACATATCAACATATCTCAATGCCAACTTTCCCAAGTTTTTGAATCATATAACACCCTTTAGAAGTGAAACTTTCACAGAAATATAATTTTCAACCATGAACTCCAAATTCCTATGCCTTTGATCAACATAATTCTTCTATCTCGATTGAGCTTCCTTCATCCTTCATCGGATCAGCTCAAGCTTTTAAGTTGATTCTTTAACCATTGGTTTATTACTTATCTCTAACTATTATGTAAGTGATTTGCATGACTTCCGTAAGGTTCCATCACTATACTAGTTTGATAATTATTTTTATTTAAAACTCGACTAACTACTCATGACCTTCCAAAGTCTAGCACATAGGCTCTTAATAATTTTTTAAGTACCTTATTAACCCTTTCTGCCCGCCAATTAGTCTACGGATGGTAAGCAATACTCATGTTCAGCTTAGTATCCAAAAAAACCTAAAATCTCTTCTAGAATTCTCTAGTAAACAAAAGATCTAGACGACTTATAATATTTCTTGGTATGCCATGAAGTCTTACTATATTCTTTATAAACAAATTAACAGACTTAGTGTTATTCATGTTGATTGACGAGGGTAATGTGCGAACTCTCGGTCAGTCTATCAACAATGACCTAAATAGTTCCATTTTCCTATTTGATCTTGACAACACATTAAAAAATACATGGATTTGGAATCCCATTTTCATAGTGGTACATCTAAAGCTTGAAGTAATCCACTTAATTTTTGAAGTTCAACTTTTACTTACTAGCAATTGAGACACTGTTTTACCTATAAGTCTACATCTTTCTTCATTTCTTCACATAAGAAACTTCTCTTATTATGATGGTACATCTTTATAGATGAATTGTAAATTTGATCTATGACATTCTTTAAGAACTGCATTCCATAGATTGTCTACATTCAGAACACATAATTGATCCTTCTTTCTTAAACTTCCTCTTTAGACAAGTGCAACATCTTTCAAATCGCCAATCTCTATACCAAATTCTAGTCATTTTATTTTTTTGGCTAGTATGGATTATTTCTTTACTTAGCAATTTTTTTTTTGATCAGCTAAGATTGAACTTCTAAACATGACATTAATATCGTACACTAGCTAGAAATGGTCGTTGACCTCATATGAACACCACAAGAATCAAGTACCTCCCACCATTCCATTCAGTTGACATTGCCAATACTATTTTGATGTTTCTTACTACGTGCATCAATAATTTTACTTTCTTTTCTTAGAGTATACTAAATTATAAAGTCATAATTTGCCAAAAACTTAAGCCATCTTTGCTTTCTCATGTTAAGCTCTTTCTAAGAGAATAAATACATCAAAATATTATGATCAGTTAATTACTTGAATCTTTTTCCCAAAATATAACGTCTCTATAGTTTTAGCGCAAAGATTACCACTGCCTACTCTAAATCATTATAGAATAATGAATTTTATGTAGTCGAAGCTGCCGAGAAGAAAAGGCAATAAATCTACTTCAGTATGGCTCCTAATCCAGTTTCACAAGCATTGATACAAACCACAAAGTTTTGATTTTCTTCTGGCACAATTTACATAGGGGTATAAATGTTTTAGCTTCATAAGTGCTTCCTCACGTTTACTGGCCTAAATAAACTTCATCCTTCCTTATTAATTTTTGTCATAAGTCTAGTATACGAGAGAAATCTTTGGTTGATCTCCGATAAACGCCAACCATACCCAAGAAACTTCCAATTTCATTTACAGTCTTGGGTCTCTTCTAATTATTAGTGGCTTTAATATTAGATGGATCCACATAAAATTCATTTTTAGAAAACATATGACTAAGAAACTTCACTTCTCTTTGCCGAAAGAATGAAATTTTGAAAACTTCGACTTCAGTTGATGTTGCCTCAACATATCTAACACTATTCTTTAAGAACTTCATGATTATGTTCATTCATAGAATATATCAATATGTCATCAATAAATACCAAAATGAATCTTTCCAAATGCTCTTGAAAGATATGGTACATCAAATCTACTGAAAAACAAAACGCGTTGGTCAATCTAAAAGGCAGGACTAACCACCCGTACATGTCTTGTTCAAAATGCTATTAATGGTATACTTTTCCCCACCACTCTCAATAGGCGGAAACCCGTTGCTACGTCCAACTGTGAAAACAACTTGGCTCCACTCAACTGATCAAATAAATCATCAATTATAGAAAAGGATATTAATTCTTTATGGTGTTCTCATTTTGTTTTCTATAATATATAATCAATTTTAGTGACACATCAAATTTATTCGTAAGCACAGTTGTAGCTCTCTAAGACGAACTGCTTGGCTAATAAAATTCTTTCTTATAACTCCACCAGCTGCACCTTTAACTCCTTTATTTCAATAGGTGTCATTCAGCTAGGTGGCCTACTTATGAGTTCAACTCCTGGTATGAGATCTATTTGAAGCTCGATGACTCATTTTAACGATAGTCCTGCAACTGCCTCAAAGATATCCGCATGTTCTCTTACAACAAAAATTGATTTATTTCATCTTCCTCGCAGTTTATAGCACATACAATGAAAACTTGATTTTTCTAATGAGTATTAAATTTTATCACTGCAACCAAGATGTCTTAAGGATATTATTTTATCTTAGAAAAATATCCTAGCATTGTATAGGCTTAACCTCCATACCCAAAATTATCTCAAAACCAATAAAGTCAAACATGTAAACTTATGACCTAGCAAATCAAATTTTAAGTGGTCACATCCCGTTCAAAGATTTTTATAACCTCCTCTTAGAGATGTTATAAGGAATGTCACTTAAAGTTTTAATTTATCCACCAAAAATATAGATATAAAAAATGTAATGCTCTGGTATCAAATATCAATTTAATAAGTATGATATGCATCAAAAGCAGACCTCACAACACTACCGTTCATTTCCCCTCAATAGTCAGTCTGGAAGTGGTAGGTTCCAAAGCATAAACCTTTCCCTTATAATTCTTTGACCAGCTCGAGACAATTTCTTTTTAGTGCCATGGATTGTTGCAATTAAAGCACCTAAATCCCTTCTTATTAATGAACTTCCTTTTGACCTCAGCATGACACCCATCAACAAAATGCCCTTTCTTATGACATTTATAACAAGTCACCTTAGATTTCCTATCATTTAAACTCCACCCTGCCGAGTCATCTTTTTTCCATTTGGATTAAAGAATTTTCTCTTTTATTCTAAAAGCCTTATGGACTTATCCTCCTCTAACACAAACTCATTTTTTCCAATCGATGTAAGATAATCCTCATTCCTTAAGCCCAATACTACAATGACATTATACTGATCTTTAATGTGTAGCATAATTGCCTTAATGATCTCGGGTTTCAACCTTAGACAAACTTCTCATACTTATTGAGAAAAGTGTTAATGACGGCATGATCAAGCCATGCGATTTCATAAAACTTAGTCGCATACTCCAAAACTGACACATCGCCTTATTCCAATTCCAAAAACTTCCTGAAAAAGTAAATTTTTCTGCTTTAAGCAAGAATTATTCCTTAAACCTTACCTTAAGTTCGGCCTAAGTAAGATCGTCCTTCAGTTGGCCCATAGTCACAACATTCCACTAGTACAAAGCAGCTCCTTACAACTTCCCAAAAGCCAGCCGTTGATTCTGTTTAATAGTCAAACCTAAATCGGTAATGATTCTTTCATATTGGATAAGCCAATCTTCCACTTCAATGGCATTCTCTGTACCCATAAAAAATTTCCTCCTAATTTGGTGTAGTCCACTTAGAACTGCAAAGTTATCGCGGACGGCAAATTCGGGTACACCAACTTTCACACTACCATTTACTATAATATTTCAACTAATTTCCTAGTTGCTACTTTGACTTGCATCATATTCACAAAGAATTGCTATACTTTTCCCCATATCATTTGATGTAGCTCGAACACCCACGTTTTCAGTAGCACTGGTTGTGCTGATAGCATTTATTCTTATATTAGCCAAACATTTACATTTGTCCCAGTGCTTCCACCTTTCAAATTAAGTCTTCCAATTCTAGTGCCCATAACTTCCTTTCTCGTAATCTGCAAACAAATGGGACTAAAGATAGAGGGGAAAATATAGGTATTGATAGATGTATGTACCTTATATATATCAAATAATAAGTGCATTTCCATAGCATTATCTCATTCCCTAGTCTTATTTTTCTAATTCACTTAGGTTGTGTTTTTAAAAAAAACTTATTAAGATTTAAATAATCTACGCTCTGATAACAAGCTATAACATCACAATTCTGAAACCCAAATGTTGACATTAATGATGCTGCAATCATAGTTAGCATTATTTTCCAGCGACAAAATCACATTAGCTATGTATCATAAACATTAAGAATACAGTAAATTAAAATTTGCATAGAGAAAATATATTCATTTTTTTACAAGTTCATTATATAGCCCCATGATTACATCATTTTGACAGAATATAATAATACCAAAAAGTAACTTCAAGAGATATATACGATGAGCCCCCTTTAGTTATTAGACCCATAACTACGAATGGTTGTAAAACCCATCTTTACATACAAAAAATAGCAGTCATACTACACAATTGAATCAAAACATATCTACTATTAGCTTTCCTATTTCACATCTTCATAAGCTTTATTCATTTATACGTAGAAACCCTACTATCAATCGATTCAAATGAGTACTCGAGAGTTTAAGGGGAAATAAAAAAATTCAAGTCAGAGAATTTCTTATATGAGTAATATATGCCATCCGAAATAAAATTGATACATAGTGAGACCACACCGTTGAGCGGAATGGATTTTCTCCTCATTGATATCTTAACAATCAAATTATCAAACATAACATTAGTTGGATGGGACAAGACATGCCTAATGCATTATGCTCTCCTCATCCACCTGCAAGCACAATGGTTAGATCATAACATAAACATCACACATAATGGGTAAATGATGACGAAGGAACCAGGCTAGTCGAAAGTGGGTTAATGATTGAATTTCAAAATAAATTTAATTTAGATTTTTGTTGGGCCTATGAAGTCATTTTGATTTTTGATCTAATTTAATTTTTTTTGAAACAAAATCCTATTTAATTTAATTTAATTTAAATGATTTTAACTAATTGATTATCAATTTAACTTATACATAAATAGTATATAAAATAGTATATATCAAGTGTCACGGTTAGTTGTTTTGTATTATTATTTTGGTGACTAAAGAATCAAATTATTATTTATGAAATACTATTTAATATGTCCACTACAAGAAAACTGATTTTTTGTAGCGTCCAAAAACCGCCACTACGTATTTTTAGTGGCGTTTCGATAATCGTTACGAAAAAACATGCCATTAAAAATCCTCGAGTATTAGTTGCACTTTTTTAAACGCCACCAAATTTGTTTTTTTGATAGCGTTTTTATAACGCCATAGAATTCCTTTTTTGTAGCGCCTATTTACCGCCACCGAAAAAGTTTTCTCCTCCATGATACTTTTTTATGGCGTTATTTAAATTTTTTGTAGCGCCTGTTTAACGCCACCGAAAGGGTTTTCTCCTCCACGTTACCTTTTCATGGCGTTATATACATTTTTTGTAGCGCTTAATAAACGCCAGCATAAGTGTACTTGAGTTTTTAATCACTCTTTTGTAGCGACATTTTAACGCTACCAAAATAAATAATATCCAGTAGCGTTTGTTTCCCTCCACCTGCTACTCCATATTTACCCCTGATCTAGCATCCAATTATATAATAACAGAATACGCAAGCACATACACCTTTGAACACAATATATTAAACAACTACAAAATACGTATATGCATTGAAGATCCACAAGATACATAGACATTCATACATCCACATACATAGGTGTCAACAAAAAGCTACCCGTACACATACACAACCAAACTACCATAAGTGTTATAACCAAACTACCATAAATAACCGTACATATACATCTGAAATAAACGTCTGAAATAACCAAAGAACCGAGCAAAACCTGAACCACCATAAAAACCTGAACTACCTGCCATTGCTGATGTCTTCAAAACCTGAACTACCTGTCAACAAAGAACAGAACAAAAGAGTGAGAAAACAAAACCTGAACTTAAAACTGCATCACTAACATTCCACCACAATCCACACATAACTCCTTACCATCAATTATTTTCCCTCCCCTGAACTTGAACCACCAATCACAATCATTCAATCACAATTCGAATATAACACCCCTACTTATGTACTTTTATCATTTTACCAAAAATCTATCTGCACTTTAGCTGCTAGCATTCCTAATGTATATATATAAAAAAATTATATACCTTTCATTTTGACTTAATAATGATTTTTTCCATTGGCCAAGCTATGGGAATGCCAAAGTAATCATCCATGCACGTCAGACCCGATGTTGGTCTCCATATCTCTGCATCTGGAACTATCACCAGTTCAATCCAAACTTTTACAGCATTACGTCCCAATGGACGACAATGGACCATCGTTATCGGATCAGTTGATGCAATACTTCCTTCAGCCACTACGTCTGCTCCACCCAAATCGATCAACTGGCATTTGGCATCCTTTTGCATGGTTGCAATCGGCTGAAAGAAAAGAGATTATTATGCACAATGTATACATGCACATTAAATAAACTTTCATACACAGTTAACTTCTTCAAATTTGAAAATTAATACTTACATTTTGCGATTTATTCATGACCATATGTGCGGATTTCATGGGAGAATTCACAACATTTTCAGTATCATCATGACTCTCATCTAGTTTTTCTTGATCAACTTCTACTTTTGATCATGGCCATGCTACTTTCCTACCAACTGCATCTCCAATGCACGACATATCAGATGTGGGTCGCCACAAATAAGCATCTTTATTTACTACTTTGTCCCCCCAAATCACAACAGCAGACGGACCGAGTGGAATAACATTAACAATATATTTTGGATCAGTGGCGTGGATTCTTCCTTCGGCAACTACACCTTCACCCTCAGTCCAACTGTAAATCTTGCAAGTGTCTTCGATGATGCTGGTACTCTAAAAATGAGAAGTGAAATTCAAGACTTTAGTATGCTATACAAAAACAACGAATATATGTTAAATTTTTATTCAGATGGGGGTGTTCTCGCTGCATTTTAGACATCAATAAGCTCGCAACATATTACACTAATATACTTAACGTGAAAAAAGTTACCGTACTGGCTGCACTACAGTTCAACCGTGTTCGCAGCGGGACCTTGATGCAAACTGATGGCCAAGCAACTACCTTATTCTTAGCGTCTGCTAAGACTGCCATTTCAGGTGTAGGCCTCCATAAATAAGTATCTGCTTTATCCACTGAATCTATAACAACGCTCCTAGCATTTGGTCCAAGACGAATCCCATTGACAACGTCATCTGGGTCCATGGACAACAGCCTCCCATGGGCAACAACTCCAGAGGTTCCATCCCAATTCAACAGCAAACATACTTCATCGTCGCTCTACAATTAATCAACCGAAAATTAAATCAATTACTGGATTAAAAAATTAAAATTAAATTTCATTTATTGAGTAATATAAATATTATTTTTACCGAATCAGGTGAGTTCCTTCTCGAACTTTCTTTACCCTGCAGTGAAGCACGAATATAAATTAATATTTTACGAATATAAATTAATTTCCAAAAATTTACCTTCTGGTCCATCAGAGTCTGTATCATTCCCTTCAATTCTGCTATTTCCTCTCAACACCGAGACACTTGTTTATCTTTGGACTGGGCCAAAGCTAGCTTGGTTAAAGTGCAACCCCTACCCAATGCCCTTAACCTTCCCGGTTTATCTTGTCCCAGTACATGTACAAGAGCATCTTTTCCAATATCAGTCTGTGTCGAGCCGGACTGGGATAGGCTACCATATTTTTTGATCTCCTCCTATATAAATAAATACACATAGATAATGTACAATGGTAAAAATATCATAGTTTCAAAAAAAATATACCAATAAAATTAAAAACAATTTTACAATAGTATTCGTAGCTTCCATGTTCACTGGTTCACCTTTTTTTTTAATGTGAGATCTAATCCACACATCAGCTCTACTTATGGACGATGGATCTACACTTTCTTTTTTCTAAAAATAGAATAACATTAAATTAATAAACTGACAGGTATAAAATAAGGTTAAATAATGCTATAGTTAATTAACTTACCATGTCTTCGGTCTTTCTAGCCATTCCCCTACGACCGGTTGTATGCAGAATTTGTGTGTACCAAAGGGCTGAATATTTCTCACTTTTTTGCTGAAAATAGTGAAAGATGCTAGAATTTAAAAACCAAAATCATAAAAAGAAAAACTATCTAATATTTATAATGCAGGGTAAATATGTATGGTGAGGATTGCAATTTATTTGAAAATCAATTCATCATGGTCATATACTTATTTGGTATTATTAATGCTGGATAACTCAGTGACATATACAACATTCCATATCTACTAATAATATTTATAGATTGAACTAACTTGCAAAGTGTTTTTTTTACTTCATTTAAAATGTTCCTGTGCTTGTCATAACGCATTTGTATTTTGTACTGTCATAGGTTCCTGCAGCTAATACCTAAACAGGAACCCTCAGCATCCACCAACACTTGGAATTCACTTCTAAAGAAATTTATAGGCTTTCACCAATGTTCTTCTCCACATGCATCACATCTAAATTGTGACGTAATGGAAGTTCCTATGAAAACCAGAACAATAATGCATTATTGGGTTTTTCTTGTATTAAAACAATGAAAAATAAATAAATTAACCACTAACCTCCCAATAAGGCAAATCAAAGAAAATTGATCGTTTTTTCCACCTTGATAGCTCTACTTCTGTAGAACTGTTAGTATCATCATATTCATCTTCTTTATCATAGACATGCTTACTCTTCTTACTTTTTTCCTCTATTCCTTTTCCAAAATCATTTGGATAATCCTTCAATAATTCATAGATGTTTCTCCCAGAAAGCATTCTAGGAGCACCATCTGTCTCTATGGTATTATCAAACAATGCCTTTTGTTTCCTCCGTGAATCTGAAGGAGGTAGAAATCTTCTATGACCCATGTAGGCGAACTTTCGACTATGTTTCAACCAACGAGAATGGGTATTGACACCACATAATGGGCAAGCTTTTTGCCCTTTCACACGACATCCAGCAAGATTTCCATAAGCCGGAAAATCATTAATCATCCATAACAAAATTGCATTCAGTTTAAATAAAGTTTTACTAAATGCATCATAAGCAGTAACTCCATTAGACCACAAGTGATGCAAGTCTTCCACCAAAGGCACCAAATATACATCAATATCATTCCCGGGTTGCTTTGGGCCTGGAATAAGTAAAGTTAACATAATATTTTCTTTCTTCATACACAACATAGGCGAGAGATTGTATGTCACAAGCATTACCGGCCAGCAACTATATTTCGAACTCAACATGGAAAATGGATTGAATCCATCTGTAGCAAGACCAAGCCTAAGATTGCGTGGATCAGATGAAAAAGATTTATACTTTTCATCCACCATTTTCCATGTCATAGAATCCACGGGATGACGCATTTTTCCATCGTTACTTTTATTATTAAAATGCCATCTTAATTCTTCAGCCATCTTTTGAGATCTATACATTCGTCTAAACCTCGGAATGATTGGGAAATATCTCAATACTTTAACTGGAACACCTTATATAACCTCTTCAATATCTTGATTTTTCTTCCATATCGAGGAACAACATTTTGGACAACTTTCTAAATTTTTGTATTCTTTTCTGAAAAGGCAACAATCATTCTCACAAGCATGTATCTTTTCAAAACCCATGTCGAATGCTTTAAGAAATTTCTTGACTTCATATAAGGTTTTGGGAAGCACGTTGTCCTTCGGCAGAAATAGATGTTGCACAGCTAAAAGCTTATCAAAACCACTATCGGACAAGCCAGTCTCGCATTTAAGATTATACAAGACGGTGATGGCAGATAATTTTGTGTGATCTGTGCAACCGGGATATAATGGACTTTCTGCATCTTCCAAGTTCTTGACTAACTCATCCTCTTTTCTTTGAGAATCAACATCGTCTTTATCATCATCAAAAAAATCTTGATTCAAAAATCTTCATCTTCATAGTGAATCATCTTGAATAGTTCATATACGTAAAACGTATTCGTTTTATTCTCTACATTTATCTCTTCACCATGGTTAAACCATACACCGTCAATGTATTTAGGATCCATTCCTTTTATAATTAAATGTTCAACGATGATTTGGTCATCATGACGACTAAGATTCCGACAATCCTTGCAAGGGCATAAAAAATTTTCTACACTTCTTACATTCCTCTTTGCAGCATGCACGAAATTCATTGCTCCTTGTCGGTATTCTATACTAGTTCTATGAAAAAAAGTAAAAAAAAAAGTGAGCTTTAGTATTAGATTATATGTTCTAATTCTCAAAATACATATTAAGTTAATCATGGTTTTATCACCTGTTTAAAAAACCCAGCCTTTTTCCATTATCGACATTTGAAGGCAAATAAGTTTCCAATCTTTGACCTATAAATTGGTTATCTGTTGTAATCAAAAAAATAACTAGACGTTGAAGTACAAATACATGTAGCACTACTGTATATAACCATGGTGGTTTAGTAGACAAAGGCAAATAATACTTTTCCAAAAATATAAATTTTACACTTATATTTTGCATTTAACCTCAGATTTACATGTATTTATAATTAATCCATGCATGAATTCAAAGCCTAAGTCTAGTAACTTATAGAATTACTGCATATAAATTCAAAGCCTCAGAATGTACAAACCAACAGTTTCCTCTTACCAAACCAACAGTCAACTTCACCGCCTCCTCTTCACTACCTCACATCCACACAACTGACATATTTCCAGTGCCTGCCACTCCACAAAAGACTATTTATGCTC
This sequence comes from Allium cepa, assembly GCA_030765085.1. Lineage (NCBI taxonomy): Eukaryota > Viridiplantae > Streptophyta > Magnoliopsida > Asparagales > Amaryllidaceae > Allium > Allium cepa. The sequence continues at coordinate 444,118,383 of CM060935.1, read as the reverse complement.
CAACATTTACCCATCTCAACCATCGAGCCAGCTAATACCCAATCGCAAATAAACCCGCGACCTCCATCAATGCTACTTGAACCCACCAAATTCCCGAAACACGCAACCTCAACCTCCTCTCAGCAAGCAACCATTGATTCACTGAACCACTTCAACAGAACATTCATATACTCAAAGAAATCAAAGCAGATATCCCAACAGATCATTGCAATTAGGGTTAAATCAACCATTTCAGTAATAGTTTAGGAAAAAATATGAAAATAAGATGCATTCAAATTCATATAAAATCCAAATAGAATCACAAAGTCGATTTAAAAGATTCATACCTAAATATACCTAATCGATTTAAAAGATTCATACCTAAATATACATAGATCTGCTGGCTGCCGCGACTCGATGTTGAGTAAGGGGGAAATGACGGAGTTGACGATGATACTTGAGTGCAATGAAAATTTAACACGATTAAAAGGGGGAATTTTTTTCTGAAGAAGAAAGCAAATTAGGGACGAGAATTTTGTTAAGTACGAGAGTAAAATGATAGGTTACGTTTATTTAGTTCGCGCGGACTCTTTTTTTTAGAAGCGGGAAACGTGAATTATTTTTTGCCACGTTTATATTATTTGGTAATCTATTTTTTGTTGCATTTACAATAAAACGCCACCGATTTTTGCAACTATAAATGGTTTTTCTTGTAGTGGTCATAAATTTCAGATAAATTATGAATTACACCTATTCTTTTTGTTTGATGAAAATTTTGTTTGGCATGTTTAGGAGTATAGTTAAATATACACATGTGAGTGTAGTGCAAGTACAGCATGTGTATATGGTTACTATGTACATTTATATGTACTAGGATATACATCGCACTTGACATATTCACCTTTTATATATGCCTTTATTATCCATGGTTTTATTATGAGATTATATAACATAATAATTACACACACACACACACACACACATATCCTAAAATTAATCCGAGTAATTTTTCTTATTTTGAAATTAAAAATTAACAATTTGAAAACTAGCTTGTACTTAGGAAGAATTACAAAGTAGATCTATAATATTGAACAAAGGACCTTTTATAAATTTTGAACTGAAATAATAATTTATATGGATATACAGTTAAAAAATATGTTTTATATTCGAAAATAATATATATATATATATGAAATTTATATATAATTTTTTAAAACAACTTCAAATAATTAATGCCTTTAGTTTATTAATATTTATACATATATAATATGTTATAAAACTTTTTCAACTAATTAAATTAGTTCTAAATCTAAAACTTTTTACAAAAACAATTTGAATATAATGTTTTTATGAGATTTTTTGTTATTAAATGTTAATTTCCAAAATAATTACAAACTATAGATTAGACAATATATTCATATACAAATTCATTGTATAAAATATGGGATCTAAACAATACTAATATGAGGTGATATATTATCAAAATGAGATTGAATAATTACCTTATGAAGTAGCCTAAGTTCCACACCCTAAACGATTGTATAACTCTTAGACTTAACTAAGGCCTTCGTACTTTACTATGATAGAGATGAACACCACTTTGTATTAATTTAATTTGTTTTGATTTGCTTTTAAGAATATTATAGCATTGGAACCATGGAATTTGTTGCTGGAACAAACAAGAGAGGAGCCGAAAAAGCAATAACAGTTGATGTATTTCAGTAGGCATTTAAGAAGAAGAAAACATGGAGGACTTTTCTCCTTCCTTGCTCATTCATCATCAAAAATTTAAAAATAACTTTAAACAATCAAATCCTATCTAGACACGTTTTTTTGCTAGAATAAACCATAAGAGGAGAGGAAAAATAATGATAATTGATATGTTTTTAAATAGGCATTTAAGAAGATGAAAAGGTAGAGGACTTTTCTCCTTCCATTTCTCATTCTTTTAATACCGTTTTAAACTATTTTGAACATTCAAATCATTTCTCTCCTTACACCAAAGATCAACCATAATGTGTAATAGAAAGGCCTTCAAAAACCCATTTAGTGATTAATCGATTTAAATCAAATTTAATTATTTATTGATATTGTAAATCAATATGTATATTTGTAACTTTTTTATACATACTTTATTGAATACTAATGGTTATAAAAATCAAATAAAATTTAGTAATTAATATTTCATAAATATCAATTAATTTATAACAATGATAAATTAATTAAATCATGCGGTTTTGGAGTATGCATAATTATGGTTGTGTGACACATAGGCATAAATTTAGTCAGCTTTTAATATTAAACGATTTGAATATTAATGTTCACACATCACTTTGCCATTGGTGTGACAATTTAGTAAAATTTATCACCATACATCATTCCAGTAAAATCCAATTTTACTGTTTTAGGCGGTCTCATTTAGTAATAATTATTTACACCAGTTCTCTTCATTGAAACTATATCACTTTAGAACCTACGTAATTTGGTTTTGATCAAAATTCCAATATCGTGCATGTTCAACTCAATAGTCCACATACAACATCCTTGGTTTAGTAATAATATTTTTATTAACCAAATCACTTTGATAACAGACTTTGACTTTGATTGACTATAGTTGACCATGATACTAACCTCCTATAACCGAGGAGACAAATTTTCTATTGAATAGCGTTTCATTTCCATTGATTCAGCTCAGGATGAACTTTAGTTGCTCGATGAATCACTATGCCATGATTTGACTATAATAAAAGTGAAGTATCTATATTGAAGTTCCACAGTATTTGAAAGTTTAGGGAACTATGTAACATCATCACATCGAGATCTCCTATTCGACCTCGGTTTTAGTTAACCGTTCGGAAACTCTTGATTAAGTAATTCCATAGTTATCAGATAATTATTAGTACGTATCCTTTTGGTTTCCTGACAGCTAAGAGTAATACATTGCCCAATACTTGGAGAGAGTTACATGCTCTAGTCGCAAAGGATGAATCGTTATCCATTCTTGAAACATCTTGACTAGGAATATTTACAATAAAATGTTATTTTTCAATGTGATAAAATTCTCACGATTATAACTGGTTGTAATTATTATCACATTACATATTATTTAAGGATTTCTGTTTATATATAACTTTAAACTGATTATTTAATCAATTATGTCATAATATAGAAAAGTATTTCATAAAAAACAGACACCTTTATTATGAACAAGACTGGTTGCTGAATAAGCATATGTAACAAATTGCACAATTGCCCATAGGTTATACATTAACTCTATCAATCTCCCCCTTGCACTTGAGGTTAATTGTATAATCTTATTCCAACTCCTTTAATTGGTTTTCGCAAAAACTAATCGTTTCGATCCCTTGGTGAACAGTTATGCTATATTATTTTAATCATATCAAATAATTGACTCCGGTGTTGATAAACTACCATTATCATGTGGAACGTTTTAAAGTATGTTTCTTGACTTCTACTGAGCTTTAGGTTCTTTAATGAACCGTATGGCGATATTGTTATCATATAATAATGTCATGGAATTCTCAACATTTGAAATCGCCCCTGGCCTAGTTATAAGTTCATGAATTTATTTATACTTCTTTTATAGCAGCGCTATAAAATGCGATGTACTTATTATTTGGTTGAATCACCCACTAATTGTTTTGAAACATTTCCAACTTAAAGTTCTTAACTTAAGATTGAACATGAATTTGGAATTTACATACTATACTTGATAACACTTATGAAGTTTGAGTTTGCGCACTCCTTTATAAGGAGTTCGTTGTTTCTATAAACTATTCTCCAGTATTTTATATATACTTGATAACACTCTAAACTATCATATAATATACTAACTAGGATTTGATACTTGCTCTTTTTATCAAAAACAGATATTGTAGATAGTATAACAAGCATGATTCCAATTGTTAATGCATAAGGAGTTCATCTTGCATGCTCTATATTAAATAATTTAATATACTGTTTGTGTATATCGTTCAAGGACATTTCCAACATCCTTTTACACCGATTATAAGAGATATTTATTCAAATCCTATAACGAGAATTAAATAGCAAAACTGAAATGATTTTAACAAGAGTTCGTTATTAACAATCATAAATTTGTTATTTACTTACAATTTAAAAACTATTTTGGTACCCTTAACGTTCCTTCTTATAGACACACGCTTTCTTTATAGTTTGGTTGAAATTCAAACTATTTGATTTATCTATCATAATACATTATCAACTTTGATGCTTACTGAATAGTACCTTTTTACCAGTTCTTGGATCGTATCTTTTACCCACAAACTTGGTTATACTCCCTCTAACTTCAAGATATTTTGGTTGTCATATGCAAACGGTCTATTCTAAATAATTATTTAGAATTTCATTTTCAACATATATGTTCCAAAATTCAAAATCATACCGGATGATAATTTTGCAAGTAAAACTATAACACTTGCAATTGTAATGATCGAATATTTTAATAGTTAGTTTAAATATTTAATAACCAACTAATGGAATGCCCATTATACTTGATTTTTGACAGATAGTTGAATTGGGTATGGAGATACCCATAATTAAGATCACTTTTTCGATGTAAGAAAATAAGTATACCTTTGTCTATGTTTGGAGTCATAAAGTTTTTTGAGTGAAAAGTGATTTTTAGAAAAGTGTGAAAACTGACTTTGAATTAAGGCCCATTAGCTAGCTTATAAGTTATCCTACCCTTATGTTTTCACTTCATTCTCATTTCATGTTTCATTTCTCTCTTCTTTAATCACTTTTCTAATTACTCCCTAAACTCCTGACCATAAATCTCTTAATCCAAGCTAAAATAAATTTCGATAAATCCTAGAAAAATCATCATAATTCCTCTCATCCAATTCCTCACATAATCTACAAAGTAATTATCTTAAATCAAAGTTGGATCATCATCCATGATTTCAAGAGATCAGATTTTAGGTTTTTAGTGAATAGAGTTTGTTTTGATGAAAAGCAAGGTAAGTGAGGTGATTCTTCATATGTATTTAGTTGTTAATCTTCTTTACTCTTGATGATTTTGGGATTAGATGAAGTGATTTGAAAATTGTTTGGGTTGAATTAGGCTTGCATTCATGTTAGAATAGATAGTAAACTTAGAAATGGATTTTGGTATGATTGAGTGATTACATGTAATGTTGTAATAGATTGGAGGCTAATTACATGACATAATTAAGTGCATATCATTTATTAGTAATGATAAAACTAACTTAAATGGTTTTAGAAAAGATAGTAAGCAAATTAGGTGATTAATGAAGCTTAACTAATAATTATAAATATTATTTAAAGTAAAAAAAATTATAAGTGAATTGCTTATTTATAAATATTATTAATGAAAAGAAATAATTTTATAAATAAAAGTGATATTTTATAGAATAAGTGATTTTATAAAATAGTATAAGGTGATATTTTATAGAATAAGTGATTTAATAAAATAGTATGGAGGTGATATTTTATAAAAGAGTGATTTTATAAAATGGTAAGAAAGTGATATTTTATAAAATAGGGATTTTATAAGATAGTATGAATGAGGTATTTTATGAAGAGTATAAGATTTTATAAAATAATATAAAGAAGATGTTCATAAAATGGGTATAAGCTTTTTATAAAATATTTATGAACGGGAACTTAATTTTAAATAAAGAGGTTTAATGTTTCAAAGACTTAAATAGATTTAAGCCAATATTGTGTATTTTTAAATAGTAAGAGATTTCATGAAATGATATAAAACAAAGATTTACTATTATTGGAAATATTTAGTAAATAAAAACAAGCTTTTATTTAAGTAACAATGGAATTACTGACTTGAATATACATGTACGTGTATATGCATGAGCAGGTATATGTATTCGTATATTTGAAGTAGTATGATAACCAAGCAAATGCTTGTACTGTAACTAGAATTGTTGCATGTAGTTGTGCGTATATTCTTATATATGTTTATGTGAATAGCTATCACATGGTGAGTGTCTCATTTAACCATAGTGGCTATCGTGTGCATTAAGTTGCATGAGAATATACCAGGCCGAGTAATCACTCCAATGATGTTCAAACGTGATTTATATAATTGAAAGTATGGTTGTGTGTTCCTTTGTGTATAAACATACAAAAATGGGTGTATCATAGTACACGTAGGTATCACATAAGCTATCAATATGTTGTATTGGCATGTTAAAGGAGATCGGGCTGCTAGATTTTCCCATTAAACTCTACACATGCCAAAAGTGGATTTTGTGTAGAAGTAGGTTTTCAAACACAAAAGACCACTTCCAAAACACCAAACAATAGACTCTGAAAGAGGTCTAATGTGGTGAAAGTAGGCTAGGGCAGCTAGGCGATTCATCCAACAAAGCAATGGAGAAATAGAGCTCGTATTCGACGTTCATTGCGGCTCGAAGACATCCTGCTTAAGCTTTACTGTCCAGGATAGGCTACTACCAGTCAACTACTGGTAGACCACCAGTGGATCTACCAGTGGACCGATGGTGCACTAACCTGGGTAGTAACGCTTGGGTTTGGTGCCATTTAAGCGGGGGTCTGTGATAAGCCACACCTTCCGACACAGTGATCCAAATCCTAGGATGACTTTCGAATTCACTTCAGTGTTAAGGAGTATGTGCCAGTGGGTTATTAAACATTTTATAGACTAAAAATATATGGATAAAGTCTAAGACATTCTACAGTTTCAGATTTCACAGCGGAAGGCAAAGAAATATAAGTACAGAAAATACTCATATCAAAAAATATCGAAGAAAATAACTATCTCAAACAGTACGTAGTCCAATCCATAGTATATAGAGATATATCATATAGTCTGATAAAATACTAAATAAGATAAATAGCACATGGAGAGTAATAGAAAGTAATAACCAAATCCACTGCCAAAGCTCATCTCTCCACGCACTAATCTCTGGGCCTATCACCTGTTGCACTTCACTCCTATGGTGGGGGAAAATAGAAAAGGTGTGGGTCAGACAACAGTCTAGTGAATGAGTTGCATCATTAACATATGGTGAAAACATACAACTAACTTCATTAGTAGTCTAAGTGACCTAGAGTGTCATACTTGTGTTTGCGATCTTCTTACTTAGATAGGTTTCACTACCTTAAGAGTCATGGTTTTAAACACACCTACACCACATCTTGAGAAGGCTAATACTCAGGATCGAACAACTAATCGAACCCCAACACTACTACAGATCGGCTAATAGCTACTAAAACTACTCCACATAGGGATTACCTACAATATCAAACATGGGACTAATTCCCAAGTTACAACTACATATATCTTAGTTACACATTGAGGGGGATCCTTCAATGCCGAACCACGTTGAAGACGTCTACTGCATCCATGTCCACCTCTTAATAATAATGTACGGCTCTTATCGCACTACGTCGGGATCCATCAACAATATAATATCACGTTCACACAGCCGTGCATACCAGGGAACTCCCATTAGTATCGGGCCCCATACTTCTTCAAGCATTAGCATCAGTGTGCATGTACACCATAGAGCATCTTGTATGTGCAATTTATGAAAGAATCGCCTTGAAAGTCAACCATGCCAAATAAATAGCGTCTAAGCTTCTTTGCCAGCGTACGCATCCATTCAATCTCGTATCGTCGTGGGGTGGCCCACATAGGGAATCTAACTTCCCTACTATTCTAATTTCCACACACACACATATACACACACATATATATAATTAATAATTTAGGCCACAGGTCGAGGTTCAATCTTGGTCCTGCAACATTAACTGATCGATAGTTGCTCACTTGAGTAGTCGACCGCTTGTCGTCCACCGGCTCTAGTGAGTCTATTGGTCGGTCGGGGTGTTATATGTTTTTTCTATTATCGTTGTTTGTTTATTAATCATAATCATTTTCAATTATAGTAGCTTTGATTTCTAATTTGGCATATAGTAAACCGAAATTACATTGAACCCAAACTTGTGAATTTATAATTTTCTAAAAGTTCATAATTTAATTTTGGTTAGCATCTGCAGGGTTATATCAATCCATAATTAATTTGACAAAAAGGATGTATTAACTTGAATGATTCTTCTTTACTTAACAAAAAGCACATGTAATCAATTTAAATCAATAGTTAGTCATAGATCTAACTTCACCAAATTAGGTTTAAAAGAAAAGGGTTTAGATTTTTAAATTAAATTTAACAATTTCCCCATCCATCAAATCTGTAAGAACCTGCATTTCCAGTGCTCGAAAGTCAACACTAATACATCCACGATATTCACATGCCAAACGTCCAAGTATCGGAAAGACAGATTATTTAGGTGAAAGAAAATGAAAAGACAGAACTAAATCTCGCAACATGATGATTATATATAATATTCCAACGATCTTTCCAAAAAGAAAACTGAACTTCAATATACATACATAAAATCAGGGTAACCAACCTATCATTAGCCTGGACAGATATAACAACACATCCTTACAATTTTTGATATATGGGTAAGGAACCAACAGCGAAAGATAAAATATGAAAATATGCCTTGAAGTTTGTCTTCTGAAAGCTCCAAAGTGTCTAGCTAAATCTAAAAAATATGCTCGGTCTGGCTTGAGCATTATAAGAAAAATAACGCATGGATCAGTCTGGCAATACCCGCTTGAGAAAAACAATCAAATGGATTCTTAATATTTTGAAAAATCCTTCAAAATAAAGGTATTTTTGTAAGACCATGCCGTATATAAACAAAGACAGTTTTTTACCTTACAATAATCAAACCATTTTATAGAAAATTCAGTGATATTATATCATGTTTAGGGTTTAAAAAATTATGGAATCAGAGCCGAAATTGTTACATTAATTAAATTTCAACATTATTGGTATAAGCTAAGTCCGAAAGGTACTTACTGGAGAATAGAATTTATACAACGACAAGCTGTTGGATTGGCTCCTGCCACAATACACCTCTAGAAAATGTACTGAGGTCGTACCTATCGAGCCCTGCAAATCAGGATCAGCCTACTCCTTATTGGATAGTACCAAATATGTCACCACTCCAGTTGTTTTACTACCTTTTCCTAAGAGCTCTCATGCATAACCAAATCCATAAATGTATATATATCTAGAAGGGTGATGACAATACCCAAATGGATGCGACCCACATAGCCCTTAAGCATATCCCATATTTTAGTCAATCTTGGTTGATGAGGCTAGAGACTACATTTTACCTTTTCATATAGCAATTCCAATTGGAATGCTAGCATTGCCTTTAAGGGCAACAATGCAATACCAGCATTCATCCCTAAAAGTTATTCATGATATTAACAAACCAACGACACTACTTTTACTACATCCTTTTTGGAATCAACCTCAAGATTAGTAGCATGTAGTCCTTGCACTTCAAAGAGCTCCATCTTCAATATCATCATCTTCAAGATGCTTCCAAATCGAACGCTTGAGTCAATTTGAAATGTTTTTCAAATAATTCATATTTATCTAATCTCGATCTCTTCAAATCAACATTCGATAGTTCCTAACTCCTATAAGTTTCACCGTGATTCCATCATATATCTCCAGCCTAACTGAACTTATGTCCTTAACATGAATGTCTCCAAATTCAACAATTCCCACCTTGCTTTCTTGCTCTTTATAGTAATTGAATGCTCCCTTTTGGTTGCATATATGGAAATTGTTGGGGAAAAATCCCTCAAGGTTGCCTTAGGAAAAACCCAACCTTGCGGAAAAACAAATAGGACCGAATTGATGGTGAAGCAAAACAAACTACAGATAGTCACCAGCTAAAAGCAACCGTAGATCAATCTATAAAATAAAATAACACACGAGATTTATAGTGTTTCCACTATCACGAGGTAGTGTACATCCGCTTGGGGAGAGAACATTTTATAACTTTCTAAGAGGAGAAAATTTTACAAGATTGATAGTGGAGAACAAGAATAAGAAATACAACTGAGAGAGATAATTCTACTCATGCTAACCTCTGCCTTTATATAGAGATGATCACTTGGGGTTGAAGTAATTGATTTATGGTCATAAATCAATGCGTCAATAATTCTCATATTTATATAGGAAACATTTGTCCATTCGATTCTCTAAATTTACATGCATCTAATAAGATTCCTTTCCTAATCAGCTAATTAGGGAGTTAAATGATTACCTCGATCTCTCAAAATAATTCTTTTTCTCGTGTAGGCAATTTATTGCTCTCTTAATGCTATAAAAGAGGAAATATGTATTTAAGAAATTACCTCAAATATCTTTCAAATCTTTTGCAATTGGAAATATTGTATCACTGAAATCACTATCTTCCAAACCTTATGCAATTGGAAATATTGTATCACTGAAATCAACAATATCTTCCAAATCTTCTACGATTAGAAATATTGTATCACCAAATCTTACAATCTCCACCTTGACACTATATTTCCCCGCAAGCCTATCAACTCTACCTACATCCTCTTACTCTTAGTAGCTCACGAACAATACACCATGGATACTTTCTAAATGAGCATTGACATAGCCATCACCCATTGCACTTTGTCAATGAACTTCGGCAAGGCCACCGTCCGCCAACAAAGTGTTGAAATTACCCTCTTAAGTAAGACATGTCAATCTCCACAATGAAAACAAATGTCTTCATCTACCAACTCACTGTCCCCCATGCCACCACCATGGAACCTAGCACTTCATCAAGTGAATCAAGTTCAAGTAATGCTCGAACTTTGCAAGGGGTAATGACTTGGTAAACGTATCTGTTGCATTCTCCTCCATGTGAACTTCTGAAGACGTACAAGTTTCTCTTCATTCATAGAGACAAGAAAGGACTCTCTCACTTCAATATGCTTCGCCTTGAGCTAAAAGCCAGATTTTCAGCTAAGTGCATTGCACTTTGACTATCACAATTCACCTTTATACCTTCATACACGAAGCCCAAGTCATACAACAAACACTTTAAGTAAACGCCTCCTTAGCCACTTCAACTGCAGCTATAAGCTCTATCTCTATAGTAGACAAAGCCACAATCATCAGCAGCCTCTCTCTAACTAATGGTTGTCCCACCAATGGTGAACACATAACCTAAGGTCGACTTCCTTCGATCTCTATCATCGGCATAGTCAGAATCACAAAATCCAACCAAGCTGAAATCTCCATCTCTACTTCCAAAGACAAATCCATGGTCTGTAGTCCCTCTAAGATATCTGAAAATGTACTTCACTACCTCCCAATGTATCTTTACTGGATTTGACATGAATCAAATCACCAATCCAACTGCATGTGTAATGTCAGGCCTAGTGCAAACCATGACATACATCAGACTACCAACTACACTCGCATAGGAACCTTCTTCATATAAGCCTTGTCCTTCTTTGAGATTGGAAAGCCTCAACTGGAAAGCTGCATGTGCAAAGGCATGGATGCACTAATTTCCTTCATGCTAAACTAAGCAAGCACTTTTAGAATATATTCCTTTTGAGTGAGCCTCAAAAATCCAAGCTTTCTATCCCTTTGGATTTCCATACCTAAAATATTCCTTGCTTCTTCAAGGTCTTATATCTCAAATTCTTCCTTAAGCTTCAACTTCAAACTATCAATTTTAGCTTTATCCTTAGAAGCAATGAACACATCATCCACATACAAGGGTAAATACACCCAATAACCATTTTTTAAATGCTCGAAGTACACACAAGCATCTTTGATCTTATGATCAAAACCATGTGAAATCATAAAAGAATCAAACCTCTAATGCCACTGTCTAGGTGACTGCTTAAGTCCGTACAATGACTTCTTTAGCTTGCAAACCTAATTCTATTTTCCATATATGACACGTCCGTCTGGCTGCTTTATGTAAATGGTCTCATCCAAGTCTCCATGCAAGAAAGCGGTCTCTACGTCAAGTTGCCCCAACTCCAAGTTATGAGCGGCAACTATAGCAAGCAAAATTCGGATGTAGGTGTATCTCACTACAGGAGAAAAAAATCTCGTCATACTCCAATTCCGTCCTTTGTGAAAACCCTTGAGAAACAAGTCTAGCCTTGTGTCTTCTATCATCCTTCACCTTGAACATCCACTTACAACCTATGGCTCGGCTTCCTTGGGTAGGAGGTGCGAAATCCCAAGTCATGTTCTTCTTCAACGACTCTAACTCACTTCCATTGCACACATCCACTTCGAACTGTCACATGACTTCAAAGCTTCATCATGTCAAGTGGTTCCTCATGAACCACATATAAGGCATGATGAAACTAATCGCTAAGCCTAAAGTTTGACTACCTGTTACCAAACCTCACAGGAGTCTAATAGTCCTACGACTTGCCCGAGTAAGTACAACTTTGCCTAAACTCCTTTCAGCTCCACCTTGAACTGAACTTCCTCTAGTCTCATGTACATCATCAATACCACTAGAAGGCACCTGTGGACTACTCTGTGATGTTACATCAACTATATCCATCTCACTCCCAGTAGCATCAATAACTCTACTACTAGGCTATAAAATAGGAACCTTTTCCATCTCCTTAGGTATATCAGAAACATCTAATGTTGTAGGTAAGTCTTTCTTAGGATTGAACATTACAGATTCATCGAAAGTAACATGTTTGGAATGAACAATCTTCCTATCAACAGGGTGCCAAATATAATACCCTTTGATACCATGCGTATATCCCAAGAGGATGCTCTTATATACTCTACCCTCTAACTTATCGTCACCTTTATGGTCAACATACACAGGACAAACAAAAATATGAAAATAACCAAGGTACACAGCTTTACCACTCCACTTCTCTTTTGTAATCTTCTTTATGTGTAAGCATGGAATCTAATTAATAATATGTGCCATATTCGATTATGCTCAATCCATAAGCCACTAGATAAACCTGCCATCAATCTCAAGCAATAAGCCTTCTCAAGTAAAGTCCTATTCGTCCTCTTAGCAACCCCATTGGAATGCAGATCACCTAATGTAGTGAAATGTCTCTCAATGCCATTTTGTCTACAAAAGTCGAGAAACTCCCTAGAGACAAACTAGTCGCCATTATCATATCTCAACACCTTCAACTTAGAACCAGATCTATTCTTAACAAGCACCTTCTAAGACTTAAACTTCTCAAATCTCTCTGATTTGGTCACATATACCCAAACTTTTTGAGAAAAATCATCAATAAGAGAGATAAAATACTTTACTCCCCCATTGGAAGCAATATCAACTGGCCCCGTAAGACCTGTACGCACATAATCAAGTACCGTCTCTGATCTATGGAGTCCAACACTAAAGGATACCTTAATCTACTTACCTAACACGCACTCCTGGTAGAAATCCAACTAGTCGAAATCACCTTTGATCATCTTCCATCCATGAAGCAACTCTAAGCTTTCTCACAAATATGACCCAACCTGCGATGCCAAAGTCTGATGGAATCCAAAGCATGATAACTATCAACTCCAAAACACAACTCTCCAATAACCATGGTCCCCTTAAGCAAAATACAGATTTCGAAAAACATCTCCCTTCATAAGAGCAAGAGCACCCTCGAAACTTTCAAACCATCCTTCTCTAAAGTGACCTTGCACCCCATGGATGCCAACTGCCCTAAATAAATCAAGGACTTCCGAAGACCAAAAACATACCGTACACATGTCAAAGTGTGTATTACTCCATCAAATATCCTAATCCACATTGTACATTCTCCCATGGTCTACAACTAGCATCATTACCCACAAGGATTTCTTTCCCTTTATGTCGACTAAAGAACTAAAGCAGTCCCTATTAGGCATCATATGAAAAGATGCCCCTAAATCAAGCACCCAGTGGTTTGATATAATTGATGCCGCTGCAGAAAATACATCTCAGATACAACTTTCTCCACTGCAAATGATGAAGAACCAACTTCTTCTTCCAATCCGGACAGTCTCTTTTCCAATGGCCTGGTTACAATGGTGACATTTTCCATCCTTATACTTTCCTCTATAATTATTACTGGGCTTTCTTTATTTGGAACGCCCATTAGAATTCCAATTCTTCTTCTCCTCTCTCCCTCTTTCAGCAAATTGGCCTTGACTACTACTTCCTTCTCTGCCTTCATTCATTTCCTTCATCTAATCCCTCAAATTCTTAGATAGAAGTCCAAACTTCACATCTTCAATGATCAAAGTATCTCTTGCGAAGATATGGCTACTAGTGAAACCTTTGTAACGCTTCAGAAGGGAAAACAAGAGCATCATAGCCATATGCTCTTCATTAACCATCAAATCAACAGTCTTCATCTTCATCACTAGATCTTTGAAGAAACCTAGATGCTCTTTGATTGGAGTACCATCTCTCATCCTCGTGGTGAAAAATATCTTTAACAAGATAAGACGGTTAGTCAAAGATTTCTTTAGATAGAGATTTTCCAGCTTGGCACAAATGCCCTTAGTAGTAGTTTCACCGCTAATCTCAGAAATAATATTTTATCTCATAGCTAATTGCAAAGTAGTAAACGCCCACATTTCATCTCCTTTCCACGACTAAAATTTCAGCCGCCAACTCCTCAGGAGCAAACACCATATGATGAACTTCGTTTCTCATCATAACAGCTTTAGTCCTCCTTTGCCACTTCTCAAAGTCTTTATCACCATTCCATTTCTCTATTTCTAAACTAGATCCTGATGCATTATAAGTCCCTCTAACATAGGGTTTTGGTACCACTATTGAAGTCTCCTCATCTCCTGCCATAATACTTAGCACCCTTTCTCAATCGACCGTGTCGCTCTGATGCTAGATTTTTGGGGAAAAAATCCTTCGAGGTCGCCCTAGGAACAAAAAAACCCAACCTTGCAAAAAAACAAATAGGACCGGACTGATGGTGAGGCAAAACAAACATCAGATAGTCACCAATTAACACATGGGATTTATAGCGGTTCCACTACCGTATACATCCACTTAGGGAGAGGAGATTTTATTGCTTTCTAATAGGATAAAATTTTACAAGATTGATAGTGGAGAAGAAGAAGAAGAAGAATAAGAAATACAACTAAGAAAGATAATTCTACTCATGCTAATCTCTGCCTTTCTATAGAGATTATTACTTGGGGTTGAAGTAATTGATTTATGGTCATAAATCAATGCCTCGTTAATTCTTTTATTCATACAAAAAATGTTTATCCATTTGATTTTCCAGTTTCTCCTAATTTACATGCGCCTAATAAGATTCATTTGATCAACTAATTAGGAAATTAATTGATTACCTCAATCTCCTAAATTAGTTCTTCTTCTCATGTAGGTAATTTATTCCTCTCTTTAATGCTATAAAAAAGGCAACATATATTCAAGTAATTATCTTAAATATTTTTCAAATCTTCTGCAATTAGAAATATTATATCACTGGAATAAACAATACTACTAAATCTTGTACAATTATTGTATCACTAAAATCTACAATATTTTTCAAATCTTCTGCAATTAAAAATATTATATCAACAGATCTTACAAACATATGCACCTAAATAAAAACCCACTCATTTCATTTTCTTTCGTTAGCACACAACACATTACTACTAATACCGAAATTCAATTCATCATTGTTGCTTTCCTCGAACTTGTCTTTGCCTTCCTCCAATGCTTTCATCATTTCTTTATCCCTTTCAACTTGTTACAAAATCTTAACTAGTGACTTGGTTTCTTCAGTAATAGAAGATGAAATTACTTTCCATGTTTGATCTATTTGATCATCTTTCCATACACTAACAGTTACACTTCCTTACAATATGTACTCTTAAATTGAAATTCCTTTTTCCCTTTTCATTAATCTTTCATTCTATTAGATTTATCCTTTGCATCCCCTTATCAAGAATGCTACTAACAACCGATCCCATTAAAACAACTCTATCCGAATTTGAGTTCTTCAATGCAACCATAAGCATTTCCAATGCAACCACAAGCATTTCCCAACTCCCTAGTATAGAACTCATCAACATCCAAGCATGCGTCTCATGATCAATCTTATAATCCATGTCGCCAATTGATTCACAATTGCTTAAAAAATCATTAAGATGCTCTCCAATTGACCCACCTTCCTTAAGCTTTAGATTTATCAATCTTCTAATTAGAAGAAAGTTTCCATTATAGAGTTCTTCGTGTGAATTCTTTCTAAATTCTTCCAAACTATGTAAATATATGATTCGTTAATAACAATATGAATCAGCGTATTCTCCAAAAAAAAATCGAATAGCCACTGCAACCTTCTTATTTAAAGTTTACCAATATTTTTTTATACCACTGTGTCTCTCCCCTTCGTCCTCTAATGGTTGATGAATATCATTGAGATATAGAAATTTTTTTACTTCCATAACCCTTAGATTCTTCCATTAAGTTTTTCAAATTATTTTCTCCATAACGAAACTCTCTTCAGAAAACTTTGTGAAGTAGGCTCTGATACCATCTTTTAGGGTTATCTCAAGTATCCATATACAATTAGATTTAAGAAGGGATAAATAGATAAACCTTTCCTTTGAATAAACCTTTATCAATTCATCAAAATATCACAAGGAAAACTCCTAGAAGTTGAGAAAAAATCCTAATCCTAAAATCCTAATACAATAACCCTCTTTCTTTACCTTACAATTACCCCTATAAAATCCTATATACAATAGTTCAATGTATTCCTAATCATCAGATCAAAAATATGCTGAAATCTTTGGTGGAAACTTCAAAACACCCTAAAAATAATGAATTTGCTCCTAAAAATTCAAACTCGATTTTTCCAGCATTTAACGATCTAAACGGTTGGAAAACTCATCAGTCTACTGATGGCAGTCTACTATAAATGATTTCCATTAGACTGAAAAATAAAGCTCTTCATAGGTTGAAGATAGCTTTAGAATTCGGTTGATTGGGGACTCCACTAGTCGATTGGAAATAATTCCAATCGACTAGTGGCTCCCACCCATCGAAAAAAAGCCACTAGTTAGAGGTACAAGCTTCTATCCCTCTCCCGCTCCTTTGTCAATTGTCCGCCCTATTTTTGATTCTCCACAAAATGCGTTTCTTCTTAGTTCTAGAAATATTGCATCACATATTCTAACAATGTGTATTTTGTAACATGTAGACCTTACCTATTATTTATAGGCGTAATGGGTTAATTAACCATCTAATGCCCAATTAGCCTATTAATTTGAAGGAAACATTGGTAATTTTTAAACTGGGGTTCTTATTGCGATTTTTAATGGCATAATTTTTTTGGTTGCTAATAATTTTAGTAATTTTATTACTTTGACAATCGTTAAGTGGTCATGATTAAGCACTTAAGCTTGTTTCTATGTCTGTATTGAAATTTGAAATATTCATAGCACTAGGATGAATTGGTGCTATGCATGTGGATTTCCATGAGATATGTAGCAATGAATCGATTGAGCATTATTATTATATTTATTTAAAGTTGTAACATGTTTACCTGATGATTAGTTTTAGATTAACAAAATCATTACTAAATATAAAAATAGATACTTAAAAGAAATCATATCACCAGCATTTATGACATCTTTCTAAAATAAATATAAATGAGCCACTCTATATTCTATAAAATCAAATATCGACCAATATCTACTTTCGCAAACACAGATAACTAGACAAAATAAAACAATTTGAATCTGATATCAAATTATAAGTTATAAAAGAACATAAAACTAAAGAAATAGAAAAAGGCAAAAACCAATAATGCAATGGAAATGATCATTTACAATATCAATTAAATTGATCTAATTTGTTTATTATTGCACTATTTTGAAACGCTAAGTAAAAATGCATTCGAATGATAGTTATATATGAAATAGCACTACTGTTGTATTACTGAAAAATCTAGCTTCAATTCTTGAAAATTTTATGTATTAAGGGAAAATAATTTTTCTTAAAGTAAATTTGATTACAAATCTAAATGAAATAATATAGAGCTCATACCTCAAATAATACCTGATACACACACCATTACAATATCAAAAACTCATCAAAAAAGGTTGCATGGTCTTACGTTGTCATAACAAAACCATGCGCGAAACTCCATGTACAAACAAAGTTATATCGAAGAGAAGTATTGTTTAAAATAACAGATGACTGTTTAATCCTTCTATTAGAAGTTCAGCATTGTATATTATAGTTGGACTTCATCCTATATGAATTACAATAGAATGCATAGAAATTAATCAACTTATCTCGTCATCATACTTTTTTTAGATAGTTGCAGCATTATTATACCTGTATTTCGTTAAAAAAATTAGAAAGAGATAAGCATACTAAGTATCTAGGCAATAATTTTACGACACATTTCACAAAATGTAGAAATTATTGTAAAAAAATCCCACTTTAGTTTCGCAAAATTTGTCAATATTACCATACGTTGGTAGAAATGTCTTATAATTGTTTGGACATGGATTAGAGAGGTAAATGTTAGTTGCTCTTTTCAAAAGGTAGGATTACACTTAAGAAAAAAAACCACCTTACTAATTTTACATTTTGAAAAAATAAATAAGTATTTTATTGATTTTAGGATGAAAAAATAAATAAATGAAATATATGTAGGATTTTTATAGGAACATATCATTTGTAATATGACCAATATCATCAACTCTATTATCTTCATCCTAAAGCTTTCTAATGGTGTGAGAACAATTTTGTAACTAAAATATTTTTTATAAGATCTAAAATCCCATAAACAACTATTAATTAGAGTTTTTTCTATCAAAAAATTCGTAGAAATTTATATCAAGTATAATCAACATTGGTAGATTGTACTAAGAACCTCTTCACCGTTGGTAAGCTAAAAAGGAACCATTTACTAATAGAGGGTGTAGTGGAGTATCAACTAATGCTACGGAAACAAATACACTATAAATATTATTCAAAATACAATTATCAATTATGAATCAAATGAGAACAAAGTAGTATAACACCTTATGATGCTTTTTTGGTAAATAATACTAAAGTTTTTAATAATGCATATATTGTAGGTTCCAGCTTTAATGGTATGTATAAATAATAAAAAGATTTAGGTCACGTTGATATAAATATAGACCAAATTTAACCCTGACCCATCATAAATTCAACTTAAATGGAAATGCTAAGTTGAGTTATGGAAGGTGGGAAATGTTTAAAAATAATTAATAATTATATAGTCATAGCATGCTTATTGACAATTTTACAACCTGAATTCTGTTTTCATCTTTTTAAAAGTTGCGAATTAATGACATCAATATATTACACATAAATAAAGCCATAGTAGAAACTGAAATTCTTTTACGAATGTACAATAACCAATAATGCTTGCATTAAGTTAAAATTCAGTCTAAAAGAAGAAATGAAAATGAATCGATAGTTAATTGTTTGTAGTACTTTATGCCTGACTTATGTTTATATTATTTAGGTTACAACATTATTGTTATGCGAAATTGGAAAGAAAATACTTCTTGTATCTAAAGCATAGGCTATAAAAATTTAATTTTATGTTATTATTAATTCAATTCAAAATGGAAATGGGAGATGGGGAAAAAGAATAAGATTGAATATGTTAGAAGATTATTAATTAAAAAGGTCTGATATGTTTATTAATGATTTTACAAAGCTCGATTTTTACTTTCACCATTTAAAATCATGCAACTAAGTGAAATAATAAATTCAACCTAAATCATGCATAAATTATTGAAATTGAAATCAACAATATAATAAGCAATGTTATGTTGCATAGGATTAAAATTCAGGACCGAGCTAAAGTAAAAATTGGATAACGATTGACATTTTACCCAATTTAATAGGCGCATTATTTATGTATATAGTTTTAGGTATGAAAAAATGGGAAAAGGGAGATTTGCTTCTTTTTATGCTAGAATTGTCCAAATTCTACCCTAATCTATTAATAATTCAACTCAAAATGAAAAAAAGCGCAAAGAAATTGAAGAAAGTCAAATTTTTAAAGAAACAAATAACTCAAAATGACATGCTTGCCAATGATTTTACAAAACTCGTGCTTTTTTTCATATTTAAATTCATATTTATGAATGAATCAATAAATTCCATGTAAATCAAGTCTAAATTATAAAAAGAGAAACTCTTATTTCGATGGACAAAAATATAATGCATTAAGTAAAAAATCTAAATGAAAAGTAGGATTAACAGTAATTCTTTACTTAATTGAGGGATTGAAACTCTCGAGTAGAATTCCACTATTGCTATTGATTCTATTAGAAGAACCAAAAATTGACCTTTGAATTTGGAGATGGAGACAAATTATAGATTGGAAACGATGCGATATTATAAGAAACTTGTAGAGGGATAAAGACGAAAGGTCCAAACGACTCTTTACATTCTACAAAAATTTCTGAATACACAATGAGGCTTATGTCAGCATTAGGAAAGAAAGTTAAAAATGAAGGAGAAAGCAAGGATGATAACATCTTGAAGGATGGAAAAAAAAAAAGAAAACAGGCCGTTATGAGAATTTAGACTCAACTTATGTTTATATTATTTAGATTGCAACTTTATTGTTATGCAGAAATGAAAAAAAACACTTCTTTCTTAGGGTTACCCAGTCCACATTTAATTTTAGGCTGTTATTAATTCAATGAAATGAAAGGTAAGGAAAAAAAATGTTATATATATATATTATAGTGATCGGTAATTTAATCACACTGAATTTGAATAGTTAAAATACATTTAAATAATAGATTTTATAACCCAAACCTCTTTTAAGTAATAACTAAGAACGAGTATGTTGTTATAAAATTGATATACAAAATAATTTCAAAAAATCGAAAACATGACCGGAAATAATTTTTCAAATTTTCGGCCTTTCGTTATATAAAATTTGTCGAAAATGCTGATACATTTACACATACATATACCAAGTAACATATGTATGGTTAAATTATATATGGTATATATTTATATAGTTAAGTAAAAAGGAGTGAGATGTTACTTTTTATTCAAAAATTTAAACAAAAATAAAGTAAGAAGTAATGGCACATTTCATCACATCATTATTACAAAGAAGTGTTGAACATGTTGGTTAAAAGGGAGGCTCTTTAGTGCTTATGCGTGGTATAAGGGAGATGTGATGATGTGGAGCAAAATGAGTGCAGGGAATGTAAGGAAGGGCGTATTAGTAATTCATATATTCCATTTTTTGTAAAAACAAATAACTTATTTTTCCTTCTCATTTTTTTCATTTCGTTTCTTATTTTTCAAAAACTCCATTACTTTCCTTGATATTTTGAAAAAAAATTAATGGCTTCCTAAGTTTTCAAATTTAAAAATCCATTCTTTTTTCTTCTTCCTTCAATAAGTTCATTAAAGTTCATTTCTTACTTTAAAAATCCATCTCCACTATTTAAAGCCAAGGTCAAGCCCATGTTACCTATAGCGGAGCCCATCTAGCCCTTAGACCTCAAAAATTCAAAATTTTACAAAGAAAAACAAAGATCGGGTGTTAGTACAAGGCGTGGCGTTAGTTTGAGTTGATTTGGTTGTTTTTGATGAGTAAAAATCTCGCCTTTATAAACTAAAGTTATCGGCTTTGTTATTATTTATAATAGTGGTTACTAGTTACTTGTTTATATGTATTGTAAAGTGATAGTGTTACTTGGTTTACACTTTAAAAAAACGGACTTGAAATTAGTCGGAAATTTTTTAAGTAAATAATATAAATGTTGCTCTCTACATGCACAGTTTTTACTTGCCTTTGTATTTGTACCCATACTTATGTTATGTGATGCTTGGATGAATAAGTGACATATGAAAGTGTTTATGGAAATGTCCGTAGAGCGACTATTGCTATATCGATACCTAGAAAATTGTTACTTATTTTGGAAACCTTTTGATTTACTCTTGTGCTTAGGTTTTACAACGTTAAATAATTATTCCTTTAATGATGTGTTTAAAATTAATTAGTTATTTTAATAATAATATTTAAAATTAATTAATCATTTGAAATAATGATGATTAACGTTAATTAAGATTAACTAATCATTTTGATGTTTAAGGTTAATTAATTATTTAAATAATGATGTATTAAAGTTAATTAATCACTTTAATAATGATGTTTTAAAGGTAATTAATCATTTTAACTGATGATGCCTAAGATTGATTAATCGTTTAAATAATGATGTAATAAAGTTAATTAATCATTTTAATAATGATGTTTTAAAATTAATTAATCATTTAATAACGATGTTTTAAGGTTAATTAATCATTTTAATGTAAATTTAATTAATCATTTCAATAATGATGATTAAAGTCAATTAATTATTTGAAATAATGATGTTTGAAGTAAGTAATCAGGGTTAAAGCAAATTAGTTATTTGAAATAAAGATGTTTAAAGCAATTAATCATTGATTAAAGTTGATAAATCATTTTAAAATAATGATATTCGAGAAATTAATTATGTTTTAAAATTAATTAATCATTTTGATCATGTTGTTTAAAGTTAATGTTGGTTAAGTGAAATCCCATCACAAGTTCGATTTTAAAAGTTAAAAAATTTGATTCGGTTATGGAAGGGATAAGGAATTTATTTTTCATAATCCGATATCGCTTATATGAAAAGGATTTAGTCATGCTCTTAGCACTAACGCCGGGGTAAGGAAACTTGTCCCTATCTCAAAAGTTAAAAATGTCATAAAGGCAATGTCTAGAGGTAACACTGCCTTCCCTTGTCCGACTTCATTTTCAACCAAGAAAAAGTACAAGTTTGAAATCAACGAGTAGTGACAAGAATATGAGATTTAATTTCCATATAAGATCATTTAAAATATTCTCGATAGTTGATGCATTGATTATCGGTTCAGCTTTCTCCTTTATGTATCATCAAATTAAGTCAATTTGTTACTCATTGAGCATTGATATCCTTTGTCGAAAACGATTAAGACCAAAGAGTGAGTGGACGTTTAGCTATGTAAGGTTGCTCCCATTAAGGTATTATCATATCTACTCTAGATTGGTTTCGGTTATACGCGCACTAAGATGAGAAATATTGGATTCTTGATAAGGTTAGCAAGGTCCGGCTTGTACATTTCTATGAGAATCACAGAGAAATGACACTCTTAAGTATATGGTCTAGAGGTATACTTTCGGTAGGGGGGCGAACCCTCCTAGTCATTGATGGAAAATTTCCTTTTCCTCGCCTTTGTAAACTCTTTGAATTTAGTTCTTTCTTAATTGGATCAGGCAGTATCTTGCAGACTTCGCGATGTTTAATTATTTATACCTATTACTTATCGTTGGATGTTGTTATTGTGCGGGGAAACCCATTCTACATTTGGCGGCGTAGCCTCATATATAGTTGTTTATTTCCACCCTTTGTTTAGAGATTTACTCATACCAGACTTATTGTCTGACTTGAGTTATTTGTTTTTCCTTAAACTCTCATGTACTCAATCATTTTTTAGTAGTTCGAGAGTAGCAGCTTTCTTTGGGCTCTTTTGAAGATGATGGACGAGCAGGAGGCTCCTTATCTTTTTAGTAATATATTTTCATTGTTATGTTAATTATGTGTGTATTTTGAATCGGCAAGTGCAAAGGGACGGTATATAACTGCCTAGGTTTATAGTATTAGTACTTTTATGTAACTTCGATAACTTCATGTTAAGGAGTAACCTTATATGCTATATTATTATATTATATTTAACCATTCAATTGTGAGATTTTCTATTCTACTCTATTCTGTTTTTTAGTTTACCCCATGATAACTCTTCTTTCGGATGCGCAGGCAATGACACATAAACACGGGGATGCGTTCAGTGTTGTCCTCAAGGGTTGGAAAGGTAGGTTGTCATAGGTGGTCTTAGAGCTTTAGCTGAGTGAACACCTTAGCCTGATTGGGGTACAACTCATCAAAGATAGTGTAAATGATGCCCTAGAATGAGTAAATCTTCAGAGAGCGTACTTGTAATTTTTATGATAATAGTATATATCCTTTAAAATCTTGTTCAAATGCTTTGGAGTTGTTTCCTTAAAACCATTTTAATCCGATTCCTATATTTTAAAGATAGATGTTATTTGTTTAGGTAATAGAAGATGGATACAAAAAGAGGAGCAAGGAGAGGATATGGAGCTAGCATGGCCACAAACGGTAGGGTAACTAGAAATGCTGTTTCACCAACGACAAATATGATCGAGGAAGTGATAGCGCAAGTTTGGCCCTCTACGAACTTCGTGAACTTGTGCATGAATTACACCACTTTGGGTGCGAAACCATTTCATGAGACTGAAGATATTCTTGGGGTGCAGACATAGCTTCGTTCTATGGAAGGATATTTGGAGAACTTCGATTGGTTCCTGTCAATATTAATGACAATCTTTTATATTCAAAAATAGAGAAGGAGCACAAGTACCATCTTTGATTCATACTCAATAACTTAAGGAGCCATGTTTTGAAGGCTAAGTTTGCTAATTGCCATTTTTGGAAATCCGAAGTTAGGTTTCTAGGGCATGTTGTTTTGGAAGAAGCCCGGAAGCGTGAAAAGAATTTAGAAGTTTCTTGGGATTGGCTAGATTTTACCAAATGTCCATCAAAGGTTTCTCGAATATTGCTTCCCATCTGACGAAGTGAACAAAGAAATATGTTAAGTTCATGTGGATGCCTAAGTGTGATCAAACATTCAATGAATTGAAGGAGAAGTTGATTAGCGCTTCTTTTTAACTATTCCAAATGGGAGCAGAGGTTTAATCTTGTATACGGATGCTTTTAGTATCGGTTTAGGAGCAGTTTTGATGCAGCATGGGAAGGATATTGCCTATGAAAATTGACAACTGAAGCCATATGAGAAAAATAATGCTACGTGTGATTTGGAGCTTTTGGCTGTTGTCTTCCCACTTAAGTTGTGGAGGCATTATCTTTTGGGTGAAAAGTTTGAGTTATGAATGGACCATAAATCCTTCAAATATCTCTTTAGCCCGAAAGACTCGAATTTGAGGCCGTAAAGATGGTTGGAGTTTTGGTTGGAGTTTCTCGTTTCTTATGATTTGGAGATTCTTTATACCTCTGGGAAAGCAAATGCTATTGCAGATGCATTGAGTAGAGTTGTAGCAATGGTTTCTAACTTAGAAGTCAAGCCAGTATTGATGGATAGGATTTCGTCTAGCCAAGAAGAAATCCTATTTTGGCTCAACTCAAAAAGGATGTTCAAGAAGGTATTGTCTCTAGTTTTGATATTGATCCCCAAGGTATATTAAAAAGGAATGGGCACATCTATGTTTCAAGTATTAATGGACTTAGTAGAGAAGTGTTAGCTAAATGTCACCATTCAATGTTATCTTTCAATCCAAGAGTGACCAAGATGTTCAAAGATATGAAGAGGGTATTTTGGTGGAAGGGGATGAAGCAGGATGTATCGATCTTTTTGAGTCAATGTGCAAACTTCCAATGGATTAAGAGTAACTACTAGAAGTTAGCTGGACTACTTCAGCCACTTGATATCCTGAAATGGAAGTGGGAGAAGATCTCCATGGACTTTATTGATGGACTTCCTGGATCAACAAGAGGGAACGATGCATTTGGGTTATAATCATTCTGCCGATCAAGAGAGCACATTTTATTTCAGTTGAGCCAACTAGGAATGCTGCAAGTCTAGGAGTTTGTATGTGAAGGAGATTGTGAGGCTCTACGGTATTCCTTGTAATATTGTAAGTAACCGAGACCCAATATTCACTAGCAGGTTCTAGGAGGGACTGCGAAGTGCCTTAGAGACCGAGCTGAGTCTGAGTACAACTTACCGTCCCAGATAGATTGGTAGACGGAGAGAGTGAACAGGATCGTGGAAGATTTGTTGCAAGCATGCATTCTCGACTTTGGAGGTTCTTGGGAAGATCATTTACCCTTAGTCGAATTCACATACAACAACGACTATCACGTAAGTATCGACATGGCCCCATTCGACGCTCTATACGGTCATCCGTGACGTTCTCTTTCATATTGGGTTAAGTTTGTGATAGAATTGTTCTTGGGTCCGACATGGTCTTAGAAGCTAGTGAGAATGTAGCTGATATTAGAAGGAAGACGAGGAAGCGAAGGATCGACAGAATTTTTATGTGGGTAAAAGGCATGGGGATCTTGAGTTCGCAGTTGGAGATTCAGTGTTTGTGAATGCCTCTTCATTAAGAAGTGTTGTGAGGTTTGGGAAATAAAGGAAGCTAGACCCTTGATATATTGGTCCTTTTCCCATACTGGACCGGATTAGTAGACTTGCATATAGAGTAAAGACTATTGGATGTGCACAACATATTTCACCTATCTCGTTTATGTAAGCATGTACACGACCCTTCGATGATATTGGAACCGAAGCAACAAGTTGATTTGAAAGTTCAACCTAATCTAACCATTCTTAGGTGGCCTATTCATATCATCGCTTGAGATATAAAGTAGTTGAGGATGAAGGATGCGAATCTTTTTGAGGTTCAGTGGCGTGGGGATGATAGTGATTGTACTTGGAAAACCGAGGATTATATTAAGGATTTGTATCTCGAGTTGTTGGCACACTTGTTTGCATGTTGTTGTATCTTTTTAATATACTCATCGATTGTGGAGGGGGGTCACTTTCACTATATCTGTTTGATTAAATATCATCATTTGGATTTCTTTTGAGATCTTTAGTTTGGTATGATAAATTTCGAGGACGATAAGGAGGGGAGAATGTAACGACCCATAATGAAATCACTTTGAATTTAAATATTTAAAATATTTTTAAATATTTAAATAATGGATTTTATAACCCAAATAAACCTTTTTTAACTAAAACTAATAATGGGGACGTTGTTTTAAAATTTGATTTACAAAAACAATTAGTTCGAAGAAAAGTCGAAAATGCGACCAGAAATTGTTTCCTGGATTTTCAAATTTTCATGATCTAAAGGTTGTAGGAAACGTTGTGAACACTCTAGTATTTAGTTACACATATATATTCCAAATAATATATGTATGGTTAAATTATATATGATATATATTTATATGCTTAAGTAAAAAGGAGTGAGATTTTTAACTTTTTATTCAAAAATTTAAACAAAAAGTAAGAAGTAATATCATGTTTCATCACATCATTAGTACAAGGAAGTTTTAGACATGTCAGTTAAAATGAGCTCCTTGGTACTGGTGTGTGGTATAAAGGAGAGGGGAAATGTGATGATGTGGGGCAAAATGAGTAGAGGATATCTAAGAAAGTACATTTTAGTAACTAACATATTCCACTTTTTATAAAAACAATTCTTTTATTTTTCCTTCTCAATTTTTTTCGTTCATCTGTTACTTTTAAAAAAGGGTATTTCACTAGAAGGACAAACTTTGCATTCCAATTAATTTCTAGGACACACATCCACGGATATTACTTTTAAGGACAAAGTCAGTAGAATAATTACTTTTAAGGACAAAGTCAGTAGTACAATTACTTTCAAGGACATAATTTTATAGGTTTTTAGGCCTTAGAAACTAATTATTTTGCATTTTATCCTTAAAAATAATTATTTTAGTTGTGTGTACTAGAAACTAATTGCACTTGCTAAAGAGAACCTTCTGGCCAATTTCCACTTTAAAAAACTCCATCACCTTCCTTGAGTATTTGAAAACTTTTTAATGGCTTCCTAGGTTTTCAATGTAAAAATCCATTCTTTTTTACTTCTTCCTTAAGCAAAATTACTCAAGTTTATTTCTTTCTCCTCTACACCTCTTAACTGATAGAGTTAGGGGAATGCCCTAGGGGAAATTATGTAATTTGTTACATATATCTAACTTGAAAACCAATCTTGTTCAAAAATAAAAGGTGTTTTCTTTCTATTGTAGACTTGATAAAATTTATTATATTAATTAATTGGTTAAATTAAAAGTATTTAATACAAATTCCATAAATGGTATGTTTTGGTAATTGTTAACCCGTCTTTTTGCAAGGTCGTAGACAGGCGGATTTAACCAAATCGACTGCTCATTTGTCGAGACTGGAATACGATTGGTTGGAGCCAGTCGGATGGATAGACGGTCAGTCAGGGAGAAGAGGTCATGCATGGGTCAACTTAATGGTATGGTTCAGCCTAGGTGATGTGGCTCGGTCTAGAAGTCTTGGGTCGCTCGGCACTACGATTTGGTCTGGAAGTCATGAGTCGCTCGGCATTGCAGTTCGGTCTGGAAGTCATGGGTCGCTCGACATTATGGCTTAGTCTGGAAGTCAGGGGTCGGTCGGCCCTGACGATGTCGTTCGGTCTGGAAGTCATGGGCCACTCGACATTGGTCGTTCGCTCTGGAAGTCATGGGTCGCTCGGCATCGTGGTTCGGCCTGAGTGGTTCGGCATTGATGGTGGTTCCGCACTTGGAGGTGGATCGGCAAAGCGGCTCGGTGTAGTGATGTGGTTCGGCTGTGAGAAGTCGTTCGGCCTTAGTGGTATGGTTCGGTTACTTCGAGTCCTGAGGCATGTGACTTCGGGACATCACTCGGGTAGCTCGGTGGAGTATCAGGTGGCTCGGCGTAGTTGGTTCGACAAGTGCCATTCGGTGGTGACTTGGTGATGTGGATCGACATAGGTTGGTCGGCATGGCAGTGTGGGTCCGTCATAATGAATGATATTGGCACGACTATGGACCTGATGGGCCTGGACTACTCAGGAAGCCCAGTAACTCAGGATTTGCCTATAAACACAGCATGTGGGGATTCAAGAAAGGTCTTTCTTTCGGTCCTCTGACTTTCTCTTCTCTAAGGCTAAAACACTCGGCCCTTGTTAAACTTTGGATTGTAACTGTAATTGATTATTACAGCAATAAAAAGAAAATTTATGGAGTGGACGTAGGCCGGAGTTAGCCGAACCACTATAAAATCTATGGTTCTTTACTGCTTTCATTTTAATTTTGACTATTCGTTATATTAATACCTTCCATGTATATTCTATCTATGAGCTGTGACTGGTATTTAGTGCTTTCGCTTGTATTAGGGTGTAAGTGACCAAATTTGGACCTGACATTTTGGTGCTTTCACTGAGAAATCTAGCACAGGGATTTGGGAACTTAGATTCTAGAAAGCAATGGCTAGACCATCGATAAGAAAGCAAGCAACAGAAAGAAGTCAGCAAAAGTGAAGTCAGGAGGCTTCCTATGAAGCTAATCGAGAATCCATCAACATCACCAAAGATGAGATGGAAGCGATGATGAAAAGCCAAGAGGAGATGATGCAGGACCTCCTCAGATAGTTTGGACAGGCAGGGACAGCCGAAGTTGCTGGAGTTCAGATCCACGGAGCTGGAACATAAGGACCCAACAGGCAATCAAGCGAAGCAACTCAACAGGTCGTAGCTCCTAATCTGCACACAACTGCTAATCTGGATGGATCCAGGCTAGGGGTATACCACCTAGCAATGGTGGACCAATACCTGAAGGAACTCTAGGCAATACCACACAACAAGATGCTAGTAGGAATACGGGAGTGCACGATGAATAGTATGTACCCGAATTCCCTTGGGAACTCGAGGGGCAACCCTTGGCAGACAACGCTGTATTGGCTGAGATTATCAGGCGAACTATGCGCGGAGATTTGACCAATAGAGATCTGGAAGGAGTAAATAGGAGCCCGTTTACCCGTGAAATCAGAATGGCCCAAAACCCACCGGAGTTCAAGCAACCTACACTGGAAGTGTACAATTGCAAGGTTGATTCTACTGATCACTTTATGAGATATATAAGACATATGGAAGTGCTGGAGGCATCAGAGGAAGTGATGGCCCGATGTTTCTCACTGTACTTGGTGGATATAGCTGATATGTGGTTTAGACAGTTGGAAGAGGGATCTGTCAGGACATGGACAGAATTGGTAGACAGGTTTCTAAAGCAGTTTCGGGTTCATATCAAAAGGCCAAAGAACGTAATGACGCTAATATCGATAAAACAAAGGACATAGGAATCGTTCAAAGCTTTCTAAACTCATTTCAATGCTGCAGTTGTTTCGGTGGATCGACCAGATCCATCGATGGTTTTGATGGCAGCAGTGTCAGGAGTTAGAGAGAATTCGGATTTCAAAGTGTCATTGTTACGGGACCCGCCAGTGGATCTCGGGGAATTCTTTCACGAAGCTGAGAGATTCCTTCGACAGGAAGATGCTTGTTCATATATGAAGTTAAAGGAGGTGAATGCGGGTGAGAATGGAGGGCCATCCAGAGGAAGCTCAGATAAAAATAATGGTAAAGTAAAAAGGAAAATGGATGAAAATTGTAGCACTCCGAAGAGGCTACGGAGGGAGTCAAAGTTTTCTTCTTACACAGATCTAACTGAGACTCTAGAAAGGATTTATTTAGACACTCGAGGGCACCTCCAGTATCAAAGACCAGCAAGGAGGGAACCTTCTAAGTACAAACGGGTATCAGAAAAGCATTGCTTATTC
Organism: Allium cepa; assembly: GCA_030765085.1. Lineage (NCBI taxonomy): Eukaryota > Viridiplantae > Streptophyta > Magnoliopsida > Asparagales > Amaryllidaceae > Allium > Allium cepa. The sequence continues at coordinate 444,088,011 of CM060935.1, read as the reverse complement.
CATGAGCCAGATGGGCACAACACAAATGATTATAGGCATTTGAAAGATATCGCGGAGAAGCATGTAAGGAATGGTCACGTGCAATAGTACATAAGGAAGGCTATAGCAGTGGAACAGGAGCAGCCACCGCCTACCTCGAACGAAGGTGGCGCTGGATCTGGTGGCCGCTGGCTTGTTATCAACTAAATGATTTGATGGTTTTGAATAAGTAATAGAACTCAAAGTAATACGGCTAGGTCACTTACACACGTACGAGATCGAGGATGGTCCCTAGGCGTGCTCTATGATGACGGAAAACCATACTGCTTGGGTCTATGAAATCCTGTTTTCTTTCAGTTTTTCTACAAACTCTAGTTTCTTCTTTGATACTTCAAACATTTAATTCCCTTTGTTGTATGGACTTTGGCTTTGATAACTAAATTCTGTAATGATCGGATTTGGATCATTGTAATAGATAGTATAGGTCTCGCGATCACGGTCCCGGCCGGTGAGACGGGCAATGATCGCAAGTTATGAGTCCCTTCGCCGGAGAGCGACGGAATGGACTCAAACACAATATAAAAGTCCTTGGCCGGAGAGCCGAGACCGGAGAATATAAAGGTCCTTGACTAGAGAGTCAAGGCCAGAGAATATAAGAAGTCATTGGTCCGAGAGCCGAGGCCGGAGAATATAAAAGTCCTTGGCCGGAGAGCCGTGGCCGGAGAATATAAAAGTCCTTGACCGGAGAGTCGAGGCCAGAGAATATAAGAATTCATTGGCCAAAGAGCCGAGGACAGAGAGTATAAAAGTCCTTGGCCGAAGAGCCGAGGCTGAGAATATAAAAGTCCTTGGCCGGAGAGCCAAGGCCGAAGAATATAAGAAGTCCTTGGCCGGGAAGCCGAGGCCAGAGAATATAAAAGTCCTTGATCGGAGAGTCGAGGCCGGAGAATATAAAATTCCTTGACTGGAGAGTCGAGGATGGAGAATATAAGAAGTCATTGGTCGGAGAGCGGAGGCCAGAGAATATAAAAGTCCTTGACCGAAGAGTCGAGGACAGAGAATATAAAAGTCCTTGGCTAGAGAGGCAAGACCGAACCAGTTCAAATCCGGGTGTCACCATATAAAAGTCTTTAACTGGAGAGTCGAGGACAAAGAATATAAGAAGTCCTTGGTCTAAGAGCCTAGGCCGGAGAATATAAAAGTCCTTGACCAGAGGTCGAGACTAGAGAATATAAAAGCCCTTGAACGGAGAGTTGAGGCCCGAGAATATAAAAAGTCCTTGACCAGAGAGCGTACAAGCCCTTGATCGGAGAGTCAAGGCTGGAAAGGGATAATATGACCCGACGAGGTCTACGGATTCAAAAACTAAACCTGGAGAGCTAAGGGATTCGGATTTCGATTTTGGCTTAGGACAAATGGACCCGTGAGGTCTCGGATTTGGCAAAGGACCCAGAGCGGCCTCAGGTTTGGATGTCTATCCAGAAAGGTCATAGATTTGGCTATTTGTAACGACCCAGAATTTGACCACTTTAAAATATACTATTAGAGTGATTTTAAATATTAAATATAAAAGGTTTTATGATTCAAATAATATTGGATGGGATTTGAAAAGAGAAGTATACACAAAAATAGTAACATTTGCCTATAGCGACAAAAGTGACAAAATGTTGATTTTAGAAAAGTATGTTTCAATGGTTAAATAAATTATCTTAATTAATTTATGAGTTTTTATATTTTTAAATAGCATTATACAGATTTATTTTTAAATTGGTTTACATAAATAAATAGTTAACTAAAACGTCAAAATGTGACCGTAAAACATTTTATCGAAAAACGACGTTTTGTCGATTAAAAGTTGTCGTAACGTCGTCGAACCTTTATTTTCTTATATAGGAAAATATATTCAAATAGTGTAATTATTAATTAATTCGCTAAATATGTTTTCTTTTACTAAATAAGATTAGAAAACTTCTAGAAGTCATTAGTAAAAGTAAGTAAGAGTTAACTAAAGTAAGAAAAAGTAAACATCAAATCACATCAAATCAAAGCCAACGTAATTATGATATTCTTTACTTAATTTTTAAGTGATTAAGACATAAAATAAGAATGTGAAGGATGATGTTAAGTTTTGAAAAAGTTAAGAATGTTTTAGGTTGAAGTAAGGTTAGTTTCGTAATTTTGGTAGGAGGTTATTTTGGTAAATTTACCAATTTTTTCTTTTTCTATAAATTCCCAACCCTTTCTTTACTTTCATTCACATTTTCTTCTTCTTCTTTTCTCAAGCCTTTTCATTTTCTTCCACTTCTCTTTAATGGATTTCAAGCCATAGGAAAAAATTATAAAGAAATAAAGTCAAAATATTTAAAAATATCCAAAAGAAATCAATGTTTAGTCTCTTCAAATCAAACTCATTTTTTCTCCATATTTTGCCACTTCTTCTCTCGGCCATAATTTCTGCAAAACAGAACCAAAATATAAAATTATTTTTATTAAATCATGTATTTTTCCAGTGGCTACAAATTTTATGTTGACCACTTTGTCTTATTTTAAATTTATCTATGTCAAAATTATACTTATTTCTAGTGCATTTTCTGGTCCAGTTTTTTGGCTAAAGAATATGTCATTTTTTTATCATAACTTGATCATAACTGATCCAAATTAGGAAATTTTTATCCAGACCATATGAAATTCCAGTGACTACAACTTTTTTGTTGATAACTTTTTCCAGTTTTGAGCTTTGCTATACCTGAAACTTAATTCTTTGAAGTGCATTTTCGGGCTTCATTTTTGTCAATCCGACAATACCTCTTCTTCATTCTATCATATCTCCCTCAAAAAAACTTGGATTCAAATGATTATTTTTTTAAATTCAAGAGAAAAGAATTTTCAAAAACTTTTCTGTTACTAAGTTTTTTAAATTTTGAGAGTAAGAGAGTCAAAATAAGAGAGAAGATGACCTATTTTTCGGGTCTCATTTTGAGAATTCAAGTTCAAAGCTCTACCGCTTCTTCTCTATATTTTCAACCAACATCCATATCAAGCCTCGGCCAAGCTATTCGAAGGGAGAGGGTGTTGTTTGCTAGTGTTTAATGGAGTAGGAATTAATTAGTTAAGTGTTCGTTGATTAGAATGTTGGTAGGAAGTTAATCACTTTGGTTTATGGTGGGAAACTCTATTTATATGTATACATGTTTGATGTTGTGTTATGATTGCTATGGATGCTTATATATGCTTTTATCATCAAGTATTTATTGTTTGATATGATTGTTAAACTGTTTTACCAAGTCACATTAATACACGTCGATAAGCACAAAGGAAAGCACTTTCCTTTTGAAAATGAAATGGTGTATATGGAATGCTTAAACCTTTTGGAAACTATTTTAAATTGAGGTAGAAATGTTTTATAAACATTTAAATATGTTTAAAGAAATAAAGGAATAAAATCCAGATTTTATCTTGTATATTTTAAATATGTCCAAAATAATTTTGTAGAAAAAATCGCGCTTTTGCAGTAAAGTGACCAAAGTTTAAAATTGATAATTTAAATGTTTTAAACATATGAAATAAATCCTAAAAATCTTTAAAATGTATTATAATAGATTTAAGTTGAAAATTTGGATATCTAAATGATATAAAAGTCATTTTGAATAATATAACTTTTAAAACGCTATTTGCAAACACTTTTCGTAAGGCTTTTCGCAGCAGTTTGAAATAACTTTTAAAATGCAGTTTTAAACTTAAAAAAATCTTTTCTATGTATTTGGTGAATAATTTTAAAGGAATAATTAAGTAATGTAAAGATGATTTGGGAGTTTTAATAAGAGTTCGAATAAATTGTTAAGAGAATTGTTTATACCACTTAAACAAAAGTGAAGAATATTGAATATAATAACAAACTAAGTAATACGAAAATGACTAGTACATTTGTCCTGCCTGTGAGATCTGAGAATATAAAAAAAGGTGTTTAACAAAGGTTATGAATGGAGCAACTAGTGCCCTGAACTTACCTGGCCTATATTTTCTCTTCTTAGGCGAGGGGTGGAACATATCGAAAGGAAAGCCCGGATGCCTTAAAAGATCATAATTATGATTTTCTAAGATAAAAGAAAAGAAATAGATTCTTTGAATTTATTGTAAATGGTCTAGATATAAGATTTATAAAATTGATATTTTATAAATAAAAGTAATGGAATTATAAAAGTGTTTTATAAATATTAGAAATGGGATTGTAATCAATATATGGGTTTGCAATTGAAATTTAGAAAAGAATTTATAATGGATTTTATAAATAATAAGATTTGAAAGGAATGAATTTGTAAATAAGATTTTTATAAGTAATTAAATTGTAATTGGATTTTGACTTATAAGTGAGATATAAATGGAATTTGTTAGTAAAGAAATTTTGTATACGGAAGTTTATAAAAAATAAATGGAATTTATAAACACCATTTTGTAAATCTGAAATCAATTTAAATTGATAAGTTAAATGTGAATGTTTATTAAAGGAATTATATTCGCGATTTTGGACAGTGAATAATTCTTTAAATTAAATGGATGTTTTGGAAAGTGATATTATGAAAAGGGAATATTTTCCCTAAGTTAAAAGTTAAGAAAGAAAATCGTTGATTGAGATTTAATGAATGATTTGTAAAGGTTTTCCTAAGTGAATGATAAAATTATTTAGAATTATTCCAGGATGTAAGAAAGGTTTAAATAAACCAAATGATTTGACAAATGAGGCTTAATGATTCCTTATACTCTTGAAAAGAAAATGGAATTAGTTGAAAAGAATATATCTAACAAAGATATTTTATAAAAGGCGAAGTAAATGATTGATGATTGATATCTTCATACGAATTTAACATCTTTTAAATCGATAATTGGGTCGGATTTGGATAATTCCTATCTGAAAACCACTTCTAACCAATGTATACATTTGAACGTGAAGACATGTTGAAGATAATGATTATTGAAGATCGTGGATCTTCATAGCGTGAAGATTGCTTGTTGAACATGCTTTGGGTAGCTCCCATTATAGAGTTATTTATAGCAGTGGTCTCCTCATGGTGGAGTTTTTTCGGATTGCAAGGACTACTCGCTACTAGTGGTAGTAGGAGAGTGGTAGTAGGAGAGTGCCTTCGGTTTGTCCTGTTCCTGGACAACTTGTATGGATGTTTGTTTGACATTGCATTTCTAAAGATTACGTACATTGGTTTTTACAAACGTGCATCAGTGGTGGCAGAGAAGGCAACTTCTCTTAGCTTAACACCCTTCTTGAGACATACGAGCTCAAGGGTTGTATTTTTGTGGAAGGCAATTAGTAGTTAACAGAAATGGCAATGTGGCATTCAAAGATGTGATACGTGCTTTGTGAAAAGGTAATCGTAGCCTCAAGCCTTATCAAACCGGAAATGACCAAAATAGGATTAGATGGCGCAAGGCTAAGTGGGTCATTCCCAATTACGGTATAATCATCCCCTTCTAGATATATTTCTTCCTGCTATGACGTTCGGGATGTAAATTACTGTGGTGTATAGAAAACAAGAGCTTGGATAAAGGTCGGGAACAACCGGGGGATGATATATTCGGTATTATCCAGTTACAGAGATAGGCCGGTCTTGTGTTGGTAGAGGATCCTTTGTGATGGTCCTCGGGACAACCATCTATAGGTGTACCCATTTCGGAAGGTAGATCCTTCACCAGGTCATTTGTATGAAAATCCATTCTCCAATAAGAGCCTGCGGTTTTGTTTGTATCGGCGTAATGAATAGCCTCGAAATGCTATATGGGTAACCATTTCAGATAAGATTAATAAGTTTATCTGCAAATGTTTTCAAAGAGATGTCATTAGAAATAATATCAAAGGTTGTGCCACAAAAGTGTTTTAGTTATCATAAGGTAAAAGTCCGTGTTTATGTGTGGGCGTGGTCTTATGGGATACTCTTTGTTTTCAAAAGGTTTTATTCAAAGGCTAATATATGACACTGTCATTTATTATTGAGTTTTCTCATGCTCGTTTATCAAGCCTGATCCACATATTTTCAATACTCGGGTCAGATCCGAGTAGTTTCAGGTTAATTCGAAGACGGTTGGAGTTTCCAGACGAGAGCTGGAGGTATTTATCATACGTATGGACACATTCTATTATCCGCTATACTTAGCGTATTTTGTTTGATGTTTGTCAACAATTGTAACGGCAGGTGTTTATAACTGTCCAGGCTGAATTTAGGTTAGACTCTGATATAAGTATTTAAAAGTTTTCCGTTGTAAAAATATTTTTTCAATATTATATATTATTCCATTCATGTGATATTATGTTGTATATATTTTTCTTTATTACCCTTCTTGTTCCGTATTTTCGTGCAATTTGAGTTGGACATGTGAGGTTTATTGTCGATTCAAAGGGTACGGAAAAACAGGCCTTGTCATTTGGTATCAGAGCTTTTAGTTAAGCGAACACCAAAGCCTGATAGGGGTAAGTCTCATCACAGATAGGATTAGTAATATCCTAGGATGAGTAACTCATTAGAGAAAGGGTTAGTAACACCCTAGAATGAGTTATGAGAGTGTTATATATATATGTGAGCGCGTAATTGTTAATTTTATAAAAATGGTTTTGTTTTAAATGGTAAATGAAATAATTTTACCTAGAATTACATTTTGAATATAAAGTATATATTTGAAAAAGTTGTATAGTTAGAAATCAAGATCAATGAAATTTAAATATGAACATCTTGTGAATAGAATTTCACGATTTGACTATAAGATGTTTCATAATGATAATCGATAAGTAAGAAATCTAACAAGGTATTAAGATCTTTAATACTTGTTCCAAAATAATAAATTAAGAAATGATAATGTTAAGTTACTATCGTAAATTAATCAATTACGTAATTTAAAAGTTAAAGTACACATATCTTGTGAATTTAGTTTCATGATTTGACTATAAGATGTTTGATAATAAGATTGGTTTAATGAATGAACATATAAGATAAAAATGTATTTAAATAATAAAAAATGATTGTGTAAAAAGGAAAATATAAAAGGAACGAAGGTTTAAAACTCGAGTAATTTAAAAGAATTATGGTAATTTAAATAAACTTAATTAACATAAGATAAATTTATGAAATGAAATAGGTTTTATAAAGTAATCTCTAAAGGATTTTGAAAATGTTATTATTTCAAATAAAAAGAGGTATTTTATGATAACTAATTCGATTTACTTGAAAATAAACTAAAAATGGGCAAGAGATGTGTTCGGATGGTAAGCACTTCACTTAAGTATTACTCTTCTTGTTAAGAGGATATATGATACTATTGGTAGTACCCAGTTCCTTGGATTGCTTTGGAGTTACTCGATCAATATAATTTTGTTAAGTTAATGAAATAATATGAACCATTGATTAGTAATCTTTATAAAAGTATTTAAAGTAAAGATATATTTGGAATCGCTAATTGCTAAAATAAAGCGGAATTTCCGACGATTTTGGACAGTCGAAAATTTCTAAATCGCATCAAACTCAAAGCTAAGGAATTTATGGAATATTCTGGGAAAAGATAAACCATTGTGAAATACTCTGAGTAAATGAAATAAGATAAGGATAACTTATAAATTTGATTTATAAAGAAAAATAAAGATTTAAGAGTTAAGAGTACAAGGATTTAGACACAGGTAGTTTTAAAATTTGTTTTTCAAAGCTAGAAAATTAACGATAGTACTAAAATAAGTTTTATAACTTATGAATTTGGGATAATAGTAAATTGCAACAAAGTCTAAATTTGTTAGACATATGGATTCAAGTAAAATCAATTTGGAATTTGGGATTTGTATATACTCTTAGGATGTAAAGGTATATCATACAAATGTAGATTTAAGTCATGAACTATTAAGTAAAATAATGACTCCTCAAAAAGGTAATTATAACCTAGAAAATGTTTTATTAATGAATTCTAGCATTAATTAAAAATTTGGACTTAAGTCTTTAAAAGTGATTGATTTACATAAGTTATAAGATGTATTAAACTTAAGTAATAGATTTATAAAACGGTTCATAAATAATATTAGTGTTAAAGGAAATATACCGAGTTAAAAGATTGTGGGAAGACTTTTTGGTAAAGATAAATTATCTTTTTAGTGAAAAATGGTTTCTTTGGAATATATTCCTTTAATAAAAATATTTGGAAATAAATAATTGAAGGAATTATATAAAAAAACACCTTTATAAAGTGTTTGAGCTAAAGATAAAAGTTTATGAAAGTTTTGAGGGTTAATAAATACATATGTTATATGTAGATCATCTCATCACACAATTTTTATCTAAGATTCGAGTTCAGAACTTTGAGGTGTTTACACTGATCCGAAAAAGAATTTATCAGTCAATTCTTGTGTAACAACCCGATATTTTTAGTCATTCGCAGCCGCACATGTCGGACTTGAATTGCTCAAAATACCGCATTGTAAATAAATTTGGAGCAAATGAAATACAAATCACAGAATCCCAGACACAGAACAAACAGAATACCTCGCAGCGGAATATAAAATACATAGTAGTTCATGAAGCTACTACGGCAGAGTCTCAAACCAAAAACATAATACAGTCTGAAAAAAACAAAATAGAAATCCCAAATACATAGAAGTTCACTAATACATGAGATAAACTAGAATAGCTGAAACAGAAAGTAGACATAAATATAGATAAGCAGAAACTTCAGCAAAGACCAGCTCCAGAAAGAGAATCCAAAGCTGTGAATACTCAGGCTGACCCGAGCGTAAAGTAAAACACAAAACACTCGAGTCAGGACAATATATACTTATACAATGTAAATCAACTCAAGTGAACTGTAGTAGAAATGCACCATAACTTAAAGGATGCTTGGGATCGCCCATCCTTTAAGGATCGGTTAAACCATAAATTAAATACATCCCGTGGTTAAAATTTCAAAATAGTATTTATACTTCGAAATCAAATATCATTTAAAAATTCAATATCATTCAAAATCCTTTTCAAAATATCAAAATATCATATCTTCCAAACCACATTCATTTTTATTAAATTTAAATACCATTTCAAAACACATTTCAAAATAGTTTATATTTTGAAATAAATTGCTTCATTTAAACCATTAAAATGAAGATATTATATTTAATAATTAAATTATTAAATTTTCAAAATTTTAATCTTTCAAAGTTCATTCATTCACTTAAATTTATTAAAACAATGAAAATTCAACTTTCGCAGCATTTAGAAAATGCTACGGAAAGTCACACTTAAAACATTTCAATTTAACAAAACACAACATTTAAAATGCCGTAATAGGGTTCCATTAGTTTCAAATAAACTTAATTAAATTCAACCATTATAATATTCAAGCCTTTAATTAAATTGAGCCATTTGGTTCATTATTATCAACTACAACATTTACAAATGATGTGTTATCCTTTACATTAGAATTAATAGCATTTTAGAAATGCAGTAAATTAACTTCAAATATTCAGTGTAATTTCACAAACAATTATATTTTTATTTAAACCATTTTTAACTTATAAAATCACATAATTTAACTTTTAAAACAATCATTCAAATACCCTTATATTCATGATTTTATAAAGTCAAATCTCTATTCAAAATCAAAATTTAATAGTAATTCACTTATTGAATTCCAATATTAAATTTTAAATTCATTAAATTAAATTTAAATTAACACTTAATTTTAAATTTTAAAATATAAGTTAATTTCATTTTTATTTACTTAACTTAAAATTCACTTTTAAGCCAAATTCACAAATTTCCAATTTTAGTTATATTTCAAAATTTCAACTTAAATATTCATTCATTTTACATTTTAACTTAATCCAAAAAATCGTTAATATATTATAAAATTATTTTAAATTCATTTAATTCAAAATATCATAAATTTATCATATTTTCATATTTAATTTAAATTCGATTTATCACAAAATTATAATTTCCAAAAAACTTACATTTCAGATTTTCTAACTTTACCATTAATTTATTTCACTTATAAATTTTCAGAGAGTAATAATGCTTTACAAAAATCATTTTTAATCAAATTTTAAATAAAAATATTATAATATTTACATTTCTAAAATATTTTAAATTTTTAAGAAAAACATATTTTAACAACGGGTCTGTATTTCATTTTTTAGCCTAGGTAAAGTGATACGGATAATATATCATTTCAACCCGTAATTTACAAAGAGAACCCGGGTTTGATCATTTCAAACCCGCAATCCCAAGTAAATGAAAATAATTGAAAATCATTCAGGCCTATCATTTCAGCCCATAACGATTTTCTCATATTCTAAAGTCTGTTCGGGTATGTATCATTTCAACCCATAGTGATTCTAATCTAAAGGGAACTTGCAGTGTGATAAATTGATATAAATAAAAGAACAACATAATAAAACAGTAATATATGATATAATCTAAAGTGTATCATTTGCACTTGCTTCCAACTTTCATTCGGTTCACCCACAAGTGAAATAAAAGGCTAAAGAAAGGGTTTGGACCAGGTTTTGGTTTCCTAAGGGTCGGCCAAACATGGATGGAGATGGTGCAAAGGTGAGCATGCATGAAACAACACTAAACAACAACATGCATGGTTTTCAATGCAAAGCAAGGCTCGAATAGGTCACGACCAAGGCCATATGGGCACGGCCTTCTCTGGTGGGGTCAAGGGGATGACGTGGCAGAGGGTTTAGGTGAGGTTGGAGGTGGTGGAGGTGGAGTAGGTGGCGGCCAAGGGGGAGTTGAAGGTGGTGGAAGCAAGGTGTGTTCGGCTATGGACATATATGTGGAGTTTGCTCTTTTTGTGTGGATCTACTTCATCATGGTGCACGGCTATGGCAAGGGGATGGGCTGGAGGTGGTATTGACCAGATGTGGTGGTAGTGGAGGCGGCCTAGGTGATGGAGGAGGACTGGAGCTGAGCATAGAAGGTTGAAGAAAGCTAGAGCAAAACAATGAAACAAGAAGAAAACAATGAAAAGAGAATTGAATTTTTACCAAACTTTTTGCTCAGGTTGATGGCCGATTTTTTTGAGTTGAGAAACTATTTTGTGCGTGAAAATGAAGTGGGATGCAGATGAAGAATGATAGGGGACAGCCAAAAAGAATTGAATGCAAGAAGGTTAGGAAAAAATGAAGAGACGGGAAAACAAGGGGTCTCAAGCAACTAAAGAGTCACAAAACTCTTCGAATTTTCCCTATTTATTTTTTGTAATTTATAAATACATATAAAAACTGATAAATAAAGATAACAACTCAGAAATGACAATAAATATATAAAATAAATAATTAAATTTTAATTAAATAGAATTTAAATTAAGAAAATGGCTTAAATTGCAAACTAGGCTTAAGAATTAGAAATAACAGAATAAATTTTAGAAAAATTCATATGAGCTTGCAAAATATTTTTAGACATAAATAATAACATAAAATAAAAATAAATTCACAAAATAAATATATAAAATTTGATTTAAATATAATTTTAATGAAGAAAATAGCAGAAAATAAGAAAACATCCTATAAAAATAGGAAATCAACACAGTAAACTATGGAAAAATTATAACATCACTTTAAAAATATTTTAAAATAAAATATATATCTAATATGTCATATAAAACATATTAGAACATGATTTGACAAATAAAATATTGTTTATATAAATTAAAATAGATGATTTTATCAAATATATCAATTTACATACAATATGGTAAAAAGCATAACTTTCACAATATAAATCGGATTTCAACGAAACGAAAAGCAGTATTCTTGAAATTAAATTTATTTTCATAATAAAAGATAAAATTCAAAATTAAAATATTTAAATTTTAAATTTAAAAGTAAAAGTTTGACCAAACCAAAAATCCACTTTTCGGGAAAATATTCAATTTATACCAGTTTGAAATTATAATTCACATAATAATCAACACTTATATTTAAAAATGAAATGTTTGAAATAAAATAAGTTTAAAATAATTTAAAAATAAAATAAGGTCAAATATTAAAATATATGAAAAATCTAGGGTTGTTACACTCTCCCCCACTCAAATCTTTTCGTCCTCGAAAAGGAAGGAAGCGGAGAAACAACAAGAAAGACCAATAGGTTGGAAGACATCCCGAAAGAAGGTAGGGAAAAAGTAGCTAGGAGGGAAAGCAGGTTGAAAGACATGGAAGAACCATTATTTTAATATATTTTTTATATTTGACATGTTAAACATTTAATATGATAATTAATTATTTGATTCAAATTTGATAGTTCGAAGTAAACAATATTTAATACATTTTAAATCATGATTAGAATATCCTTTATACAATACTTTACCAAAATACTTTTATAACTCGATGTCTTAACAAGTTTACTTTCGTTCCTGCAGACTCTGACTATGCGTTGATCAGGCGCAAAGCTAGAATTCTCCAAGTACTTAGTAGACCTGTTTCAACACCCAGTGAAAATACTAAAAAAAATAGGTATGAGAAGTTCCGCTCAAAATCCAATGTCAAATGATGATAATACGATAGCAGTGGCCCCCTGTTGATCCAGTATTTACGAAATAGACACAACACTTTCCAGAAGATCCTTCTACCCTCTGGATTCCAGAAAAATATCGTAGCCAGTTCGTAAACAAGGGACCATCGACCCCTGCTGCAGTGATACGCTGCTGATTCAATGATTTACGCAATGGATGCACTTCCTTCCCGGAAGATCTATAAACAACAGATCCCAGGATCGAAAGCGCCTCCATTGGGTAAACTAAAGAACCATCTACCATGAAAAAAAATCGAGGAACTCATGAGTTTAAGTCCGGACAACCATATCAGTTCGAATCCATTTCTGAATTCACCCAAGTCCATTAGGGTTTATCAGTCGAATCCATTCCTGGATTCCCCAAGTCCATCTGGGTCGAAGCATATCACTATACTTCTTCCGGAGGGTACTTCCCATACCTCTTACATCAAAATATAATATACCATGTATAGTAGCCCTTCAAAATCATAGCTTCAAATATCGCACTTATATAAATTCCATTATATATAAGATTTCATTTTCAAATCGAATACTTTCCAAAATCAATAGTATATCAAATCATACTTATATAAACTTCAATTATATAAGATTTTAATTTACAAATTGAGTACCTTTTCAATTCAACATTTTCAAATCAACTTCATACTTATACAAATCCATTTTATATAAGTTCGATAACTCCCAAATCAAGTATTTAGTAAAACAAGGTTCTCAATTTTAATTTGTTTCAATAACATTTCAGTTTCAAAATCATATATGATTTCGCCAAATCATTTCTTACAACTTACATATACTCAGTTTCAAAGTTTCTTAAAACAATAGATTTAGACAATAATCCAAATTTCCAAATCAACAAAAATTTAGGTCAAAAAAATTCATTTCCATTTCAAACATATATTCACTTTCAAAAATCATAATACTTTCAAAGTTATAAATCTTTCGAAACCAAAATACTTGAAATCATTACACTTTGAAAATCATAACTTTTCTAAATCATACATTTGAAATCATAAAACATCCCTTTAATTCTTTACATTTCACAAATTTATTCAATTTAAACCCAAGTCTACAGGTTCCATCTTTAATTCAATTCAGACCATCAGTTTCAATTCAATTTAGTTTTCCAACAAAACTATTTCAAATATTATCAAATTTCAAATAAAGATTTGATCCACAAAATAAACTATTCAATCTTTAATATATTTCAAAGCTTAAATATACCATATTCCAAAACTAAATTTTATAATTTCATATATCTCAAATTTTACTTCATTATTACTTAGTTTTGACATATTCATTTCATAAATCCATCATTTTTAATTAAACTCAAATTACAAGTAAACCAAATATCCTTTCATACAAATATAAACTTTAAATTTCATTTATCAAAATCAGTTATCATTCCTGATTCACATTCTTTATCAAATAAAGATTATATCATTCAAAGCTTCATTATCAAATCATTATTTGAAGTCAATTTCAAATATTTAAATTTAAATATCATTTAAAAAACTCAAATATGTCATTCAATTATTATTTCAAATATCATTACAAAATACATTTCAAAATTCCATTCAAAAATTCATTTATCTCATTACATTTCATTCCATTTAACACATAACCAAGTAATCCTTATTTAAATTCAAATTCAATTTAAATTATATTCAAAACTCCTTAAATTTCACAAATAATCAATTCCAAAAATTAAATCATTTAACCTTTTTAAAACATAACTCAACAGTGTTAAAATCTATAACATTACGAAACATTGTCAAATTATAACAATGACAGCATTTAAAAGTGCTATCGTAACTTATAGTTTCCAAAATAGTTTAGTTGAAGAATAACAGCATTTATAATATGCCATAACAGATATTTAGTAAATTCAAACAAAGTTAAATTCAAAAACAACAGCATTTTAAAGTGTTGCCATAAAACTATAGCATTTTAGAAATGCCATTAATAAAATTCCAGATTTTATTATAACTTTAAAAAACAATACAAGATCAATTTTAGCAAATTTTAAACTTATAAATCATATTTCTAGACTTCAAAATTTCACATTTAAATAATTTTTAACATATGATTTATCACAACAAAATTTTAAATCAAATATTCTATTTAAAACTCACTTTCATTTGTTAAGTCAAAATTCACTGTTTTTCTTAACTTATAAATATAACAAAAACTCAACATTTTACTTCAAATATCTTTTCAAAACTATATTTCATACCAGTATAATTCAAAATAGTCTTATTTATTTCACTCCACGACAGTTTCAAACTTATATAAATCATATTACGTTATACATTAATCATACCAAACTAAACTTATACTTTATCAAATACCTTATACCATTCAAAATTTCATAGCTTTGAAAAGTTAACCTTGATTTGGAAGTGCTCGATCCTTCAAAATAGTCGAAGAAATCATATTTTCAATCCAAGAGTTGGAAATCACTAACAAATTAGTAAATCGATTCCAATAGGTAAGGTTATACCAAAACAAATCTGAATCTTGAGGATTGAACACCGGCTTATTTTAAATCATTTCAACTATATATATACACACATCTTTCGAATATCAAACCATACTTCGAAATCGAAAATCAAAATTTGGTTTCATAAAATCACCCGCATAGAAAAGCTACTAGAGTGGCCTCTTCCCTACTCAGAAACTCAAAAATCAATGTCGATGATGCATGTATTCATCACCGAAATTATTTTTCAGCGACATAAGTGGGTTTTGGACTTTTATTTCTTGAAACTTCTTTGAAATCTCTTTGACATCATTGGAATTCATTCGAATACATTTTAAACATTTCTTATTTGGAAAAATATCTTTAAATCATATTATTATTATATATTTTCCAAAATCTTAAAAACCCATTTCAAAACACCGGAGTTCGATTCCTCGAAATTCAAATTCCAAACCCTACATTTATAAATCATTTTTATATAAATCATATTTTCTTATAAATTTCCAAAATTTCAAATCCTTTAAAAGCTTCAAATTTTCATTTTCCAAAGGTAAAAATCCTTATTGCATTTCACTTTTATATACAAAATAGGGTCATCCTTGTCAAAATAATAATTTCGATGTATGCACAAATTCAAAATTCAATCGAACACAAATTTCCAAAGAATGATTCAAGGTTAGATTTCAAGCAATACAGAGATTCGAATTTAGAGGAACTCTAATCAAATAGAATTCTGTTTCGAAGATAAGCTCGAATGAAGATAAGATAATTTTATTACCAAATAGAAGATGATAAGCCTATATAAATCGCAGGCGACCTTAACCGGTCAACCGTGACTTCAGTAATATAATCAATTCGGAAATCTAAGGCAAATCGACATTCGATCGCTAGAGATAGAATCTGGGTAGATCAGGAGATAGATAGCATCAAAAACCGAGGATACAAGAATCTTCGGTGAATCAATGCCAATTATAAAGGATTTTCACCCCTTTACAAATAATTTAAAGATTTGCGGAATCACCGATCTTTATAGAGGTCATTCCAAAGTGGAGTTATGAAATGCTCCAAAATCAAAATGGATAGAATAGGGAAGACAAGACTGGATTTCAGAACAAGTGGGAGCGTTCCAAAGCTTAAGGAATCCTAATCGATAAGAATCCTAACAAGGAGATTTCTAACAAGATGGATACTGAAGGGATGAAGTTTTGAAAATCTTGGTTTCAAAATAAGAAAAAAAATTATACCAAAATAATCTTTGAAAATCCTTTAAAAATCATTTGGAAATTATTTTATACTTCGAAAATACATTCTCTCACAAGAAAGGATTCTGAGATTGATTTCACACATTCTAGGGTATTTCTACCCTATCTCTAATGAGTTTTTGATCCACAGGCTATGGTTTGCCCAAAACCAAAGCTCTGATACCAAATGTAACAACCCGATATTTTTAGTCATTCGCAGCCGCACATGTCGGACTTGAATTGCTCAAAATACCGCATTGTAAATAAATTTGGAGCAAATGAAATACAAATCACAGAATCCCAGACACAGAACAAACAGAATACCTCACAGCGGAATATAAAATACATAGTAGTTCATGAAGCTACGACGGCAGAGTCTCAAACCAAAAACATAATACAGTCTGAAAAAAACAAAATAGAAATCCCAAATACATAGAAGTTCACTAATACATGAGATAAACTAGAATAGCTGAAACAGAAAGTAGACATAAATGTAGATAAGCAGAAACTTCAGCAAAGACCAGCTCCAGAAAGAGAATCCAAAGCTGTGAATACTCAGGCTGACCCGAGCGTAAAGTAAAACACAAAACACTCGAGTCAGGACAATATATACTTATACAATGTAAATCAACTCAAGTGAACTGTAGTAGAAATGCACCATAACTTAAAGGATGCTTGGGATCGCCCATCCTTTAAGGATCGGTTAAACCATAAATTAAATACATCCCGTGGTTAAAATTTCAAAATAGTATTTATACTTCGAAATCAAATATCATTTAAAAATTCAATATTATTCAAAATCCTTTTCAAAATATCAAAATATCATATCTTCCAAACCACATTCATTTTTATTAAATTTAAATACCATTTCAAAACACATTTCAAAATAGTTTATATTTTGAAACAAATTGCTTCATTTAAACCATTAAAATGAAGATATTATATTTAATAATTAAATTATTAAATTTCCAAAATTTTAATCTTTCAAAGTTCATTCATTCACTTAAATTTATTAGAACAATGAAAATTCAACTTTCGCAGCATTTAGAAAATGCTACGGAAAGTCACACTTAAAACAGTTCAATTTAACAAAACACAACATTTAAAATGCTGTAATAGGGTTCCATTAGTTTCAAATAAACTTAGTTAAATTCAACCATTATAATATTCAAGCCTTTAATTAAATTGAGCCATTTGGTTCATTATTATCAACTACAACATTTACAAATGATGTGTTATCCTTTACATTAGAATTAGTAGCATTTTAGAAATGCAGTAAATTAACTTCAAATATTCAGTGTAATTTCACAAACAATTATATTTTTATTTAAACCATTTTTAACTTATAAAATCACAAAATTTAACTTTTAAAACAATCATTCAAATACCCTTATATTCATGATTTTATAAAGTCAAATCTCTATTCAAAATCAAAATTTAATAGTAATTCACTTATTCAATTCCAATATTAAATTTTAAATTCATTAAATTAAATTTAACTTAACACTTAAGTTTAAATTTTAAAATATAAGTTAATTTCATTTTTATTTACTTAACTTAAAATTCACTTTTAAGCCAAATTCACAAATTTCCAATTTTAGTTATATTTCAAAATTTCAACTTAAATATTCATTCATTTCACATTTTAACTTAATCCAAAAAATCGTTAATATATTATAAAATTATTTTAAATTCATTTAATTCAAAATATCATAAATTTATCATATTTTCATATTTAATTTAAATTCCATTTATCACAAAATTATAATTTCCAAAAAACTTACATTTCAGATTTTCTAACTTTACCATTAATTTATTTCACTTATAAATTTTCAGAGAGTAATAATGCTTTACAAAAATCATTTTTAATCAAATTTTAAATAAAAATATTATAATATTTACATTTCTAAAATATTTTAAATTTTTAAGAAAAACATATTTTAACAACGGGTCTGTATTTCATTTTTTAGCCTAGGTAAAGTGATACGGGTAATATATCATTTCAATCCGTAATTTACAAAGAGAACCCGGGTTTGATCATTTCAAACCCGCAATCCCAAGTAAATGAAAATAATTGAAAATCATTCAGGCCTATCATTTCAGCCCATAACAATTTTCTCCTATTCTAAAGTCCGTTCGGGTATGTGTCATTTCAACCCATAGTGATTCTAATCTAAAGGGAACTTGCAGTGTGATAAATTGATATAAATAAAAGAACAACATAATAAAACAGTAATATATGATATAACATGTGTTTAAGCATAGGTGAACATCATATAATCATAGCATAGCAGATATAATATGGTTATGCATTTTACAGATTCAAAAGTGTTCAATTTACTAGTTATATAACTATACGATGTCTGGCGAGAATAACTCACTGGTCTAGCTGGAGATGACAACAACGAATACACAAAAGAGATCCACACAAGCACGATAGCACGACAAGATACGAGTGAGAGAGCCAAAGTATCAATTCCCTTGGAAACAAATCAAACAAAAACAATACAATACACATAAGCTTTCAACTCAAAACGATTAAACTATGCTAGAAATAAGTGCATAAAACAAAGCTGAAATGCTTTGCACTTGCTTCCAACTTTCATTCGGTTCAGCCACAAGTGAAATAAAAGGCTAAAGAAAGGGTTTGGATCAGGTTTTGGTTTCCTAAGGGTCAGCCAAACATGGATGGAGATGGTGCAAAGGTGAGCATGCATGAAACAACACTAAACAACAACATGCATGGTTTTCAATGCAAAGCAAGGCTCGAATAGGTCACGACCAAGGCCATATGGGCACGGCCTTCTCTGGTGGGGTCAAGGGGATGACGTGGCAGAGGGTTTAGGTGAGGTTGGAGGTGGTGGAGGTGGAGTAGGTGGCGGCCAAGGGGGAGTTGAAGGTGGTGGAAGCAAGGTGTGTTCGGCTATGGACATATATGTGGAGTTTGCTCTTTTTGTGTGGATCTACTTCATCATGGTGCACGGCTATGGCAAGGGGATGGGCTGGAGGTGGTATTGACCAGATGTGGTGGTAGTGGAGGCGGCCTAGGTGATGGAGGAGGGCTGGAGCTGAGCATAGAAGGTTGAAGAAAGCTAGAGCAAAACAATGAAACAAGAAGAAAACAATGAAAAGAGAATTGAATTTTTACCAAACTTTTTGCTCAGGTTGATGGCCGATTTTTTTTGAGTTGAGAAACTATTTTGTGCATGAAAATGAAGTGGGATGCAGATGAAGAATGATAGGGGACAGCCAAAAAGAATTGAATGCAAGAAGGTTAGGAAAAAATGAAGAGACGGGAAAACAAGGGGTCTCAAGCAACTAAAGAGTCACAAAACTCTTCGAATTTTCCCTATTTATTTTTTTTAATTTATAAATACATATAAAAACTGATAAATAAATATAACAACTCAGAAATGACAATAAATATATAAAATAAATAATTAAATTTTAATTAAATAGAATTTAAATTAAGAAAATGGCTTAAATTGCAAACTAGGCTTAAGAATTAGAAATAACAGAATAAATTTTAGAAAAATTCATATGAGCTTGCAAAATATTTTTAGACATAAATAATAACATAAAATAAAAATAAATTCACAAAATAAATATATAAAATTTGATTTAAATATAATTTTAATGAAGAAAATAGCAGAAAATAAGAAAACAGCCTATAAAAATAGGAAATCAACACAGTAAACTATGGAAAAATTATAACATCACTTTAAAAATATTTTAAAATAAAATATATATCTAATATGTCATATAAAACATATTAGAACATGATTTGACAAATAAAATATTGTTTATATAAATTAAAATAGATGATTTTATCAAATAAATCAATTTACATACAATATGGTATAAAGCATAACTTTCACAATATAAATCGGATTTCAACGAAACGAAAAGCAGTATTCTTGAAATTAAATTTATTTTCATAATAAAAGATAAAATTCAAAATTAAAATATTTAAATTTTAAATTTAAAAGTAAAAGTTTGACCAAACCAAAAATCCACTTTTCGGGAAAATATTCAATTTATACCAGTTTGAAATTATAATTCACATAATAATCAACACTTATATTTAAAAATGAAATGTTTGAAATAAAATAAGTTTAAAATAATTTCAAAATAAAATAAGGTCAAATATTAAAATATATGAAAAATCTAGGGTTGTTACATCTTGACAACGAACATTGATGAGGATGTTTGGTTAGATACTTTAGTTTTCTATCAAAGTTGAGCACTATGCAAGGAAAGCAAAGGTTTATGAGCAAAGAGCCTGATTAAAGTCCGCACTTGAGGATCGGAGGATCGATACTAGCTCAGAAATGAAGTTGTGTATTCGAATAGAAGATCGAATAAGATATTTCATATGGATGATCTGTGTATATTATATGGAATTAAATTTAAAGATAAATGTTTTAGGTAAACTTTTGTTTGGGTAATTTCGAGGACGAAATTCTTTTAAGTATGGGAGATTGTAACAACCCAGAATTTGACCACTTTAAAATATACTATTTAGAGTGATTTTAAATATTAAATATAAAAGTTTTTATGATTCAAACAATATTAGATAGGATTTGGAAAGAGAAGTATACACAAAAATAGTAACATTTTCCTATAACGACAAAAGTGACAAAATGCTAATTTTAGAAAAGTATGTTTCAATGGTTAAATAAATTATCTTAATTAATTTATGAATGTTTATATTTTTAAGTAGCATTATACAGATTTATTTTTAAATTTGGTTACATAAATAAATAGTTTAACTAAAACGTTAAAATGTGACCGTAAAACATTTTTTCGTAAAATGACGTTTTGTCGATTAAAAGTTGTTGCACCATCGTCGTACCTTTATTTTCTTATATAGGAAAATATATTTAAATAGTGCAAGTATTAATTAATTCACTAAATATGTTTTCTTTTACTAAATAAGATTAGAAAACTTCTAGAATTCATTAGTAAAAGTAAGTAAGAATTAACAAAAGTAAGAAAAAGTAAACATCAAATCACATCAAATCAAAGCCAACATAATTATGATATTCTTTACTTAATCTTTAAGTGACTAAGACATAAAGTAAGGATGTGAAGGATGATGTTAAGTTCTGAAAAAGTAGAGATTGCTTTAGGTTGAAGTAAGGTTAGTTTGGTAATTTGGTAAGAGGTTATTTTGGTAAATTTACCACTTCTTTGTTTTTCTATAAATTCACACCTCCTTCTTCACTTTCATTCACATTTTCTTCTTCTTCTTTTCTCAAGCTTTTTCATCTTCTTCCTCTTCTTCCTATTCTCTTTAATGGCTTTCAAGCCACAGGAAAAAATTATAATGAAATAATGCCAAAATATTCAAAAGAAATCAATGTTTATTCTCTTCAAATCAAACTCATTTTTTCTCCATATTTTACCTCTTCTTCTCTCGGCCATAACTTCTTCAAAATAGAACCGAAATGTAACTTTTTTTTAAATCATGCATTTTTCCAGTGGCTACAAATTTCATGTTGACCACTTTGTCTCATTTTGAAGTTATCAATGTAAAAATTATACTTCTTTCCAGTGCATTTTCTGGTCCAGTTTTTAAGCCAGAGAATATGTTATTTTATTTTGATCATAACTTAATCTTAACAGATCCAAATTAAGAAATTCCTTTTTTGAAATCATATAAAATTCCACTGGTTACAACTTTTATGTTGATAAATTTTTCCAATTTTGAAGTTTTCTATACCTGAATCTTAATTCTTTGAAGTGCATTTTGGGGCTTCATTTTTGTCAATCCGACAATACCTCTTCTTCATTCTATCATATCTTCCTCAAAAAAACTTGGATTCAAATGATTTTTTTTTAAATTCAATAGAAAAGAATTTTTAAAAACTTTTCAGTTAACAAGTTTTTTAAATTTTGAAAGTAAGAGAGTCAAAAATAAGAGAGAAGATGACCCATTTTTGGGGTCTAATTTTGAGAATTCAAGTTCAAAGCTCTACCGCTTCTTCTCTATTTTTTTGGCCAACCTCCATATCAAGCCTCAGCCAAGCTATTCGAAGGGAGAGGGTGTTGTTTGCTAGTGTTTAATGGATTAGGAATTAATTAGTGAAGTGTTGGTTGATTAGAATGTTGGTAGGAAGTTAATCGCTTTGGTTTATGGTGAGAAACTCTATTTAGCATTTCTATTTATATATATACATGTTTGATGTTGTGTTATGATTGCTATGGATTCTTATATATGCTTTGATCATCAAGTATTGATTGTTTGATATGATTGTTAAACTGTTTTACCAAGTCACGTTAATACACGTCGATAAGCACAAAGGAAAGCACATTCCTTTTGAAAATGAAATGGTGTATATGGAATGCTTAAACCTTTTGAAAATAGTTTTAAAATGAGGTAGAAATGTTTTATAAACATTTAAATATGTTTAAATAAATAAAGAAAGAAAATCAAAATTTTATCTTATATGTTTAAAATATGTCCAAAACAAATTTCTACAAAATATCGCGCTTTTTCAATAAAGTGACCAAAGTTTAAAGTTGATATTTTAAATGTTTTAAAAATATAAAATAAATCATAAAAATATTTGAAAATGTATTAAAAGAGATTAAAGTTGAAAATTTGGATTTCTAAATGTTATAAAAGTCGTTTTGAAGAATATGGCTTTTAAAATGCTATTTGCAAACACTTTTCGCAAGGCTTTTCGCAGCA
The DNA here is from genome assembly GCA_030765085.1 of Allium cepa. Classification (NCBI taxonomy): domain Eukaryota; kingdom Viridiplantae; phylum Streptophyta; class Magnoliopsida; order Asparagales; family Amaryllidaceae; genus Allium; species Allium cepa. The sequence continues at coordinate 444,065,064 of CM060935.1, read as the reverse complement.
GTTTGAAATAACTTTTGAAATGCATTTTTAAACTTAAAAAATTCATTTCTACATATTTTGTGAATGATTTTAAAGGAATAATTAAGTAATGTAAATATGATTTGGGAGTTTCAATAAGAGTTCGAATAAATTGTTAAGATGAATTGTTTATATCACTTAAACAAAAAGTGAAGAATATTGAATATAATAACAAACTGAATAATGCGGAAACGACTAGTACATTTGTCCCGCCTGTGTGATCTAGGAAGATAAAACAAGGTGTTTAACTATGGTTAGGAATGGAGCAACCAATGCCCTGAACTTGCCTGGCCTATATTTTCTCTTGTTAGGCGAGGGGTGGAACATATCGAAAGGAAAGCCCGGGTGCTCTAAATGATCACAATTAGGTTTTTCTAAGATAAAAGAAAAGAAATAAAGTCTTTGAATTTGTTATAAATGGTCTAGATATAAGATATATAAAATTGATGTTTTATAAATTAAAGTAATGGAATTATAAAAGTGTTTTATAAATATTAGAAATGTGATTGTAATCAATATATGGGTTTGCAATTGAAATTTAGAAAAGAATTTATAATGGATTTTATAAATAATAAGATTTGAAAGGAATGAATTTGTAAATAAGAGTTTTATAAGTAATTAAATTATAATTGGATTTTGACTTATAAGTGAGATATAAATAGAATTTGCTAGTAAAGAAATTTTGTATACGGAAGTTTATAAAATATAAATGGAATTTATAAACACCATTTTGTAAGTCTGAAATCAATTTAAATCGATAAGTTAAATGTGAAAGTTTATTAAAGGAATTATATTCGCGATTTTGGATAGTGAATAATCCTTTAAATTAAATGGATGTTTTGGAAAGTGATATTATAAAAAGGGAATATTTTCCCTAAGTTAAAAGTTAAGAAAGAAAATCTTTGATTGATTTTTAATGAATGATTTGGAAAGGTTTTCCTAAGTAAAAGATAAAATGATTTAGAATTATTCCAGGATATAAGAAAGGTTTAAATAAACCAAATGATTTGATAAATGAGGCTTAATGATTCCTTATACTCTTGAAAAGAAAATGGAATAAATTGAAAAGAATATGTCTAACAAAGATATTTTATAAAAGACGAAGTAAATGATTGATGATTGGTATCCGCGTATGAACTTAACATCTTTTAAATTGATAATTGGCTTCGAAGGAACCGGGGTCGGATTTGGATAATTCCTATCTGAAAACCACTTCGAACCAATGTATACGTTTGAACGTGAAGACATATTGAGGATAGTGATTATTGAAGACCATGGATCTTCATACCGTGTAGACTGCTTATTGAACATGCTCTGGGTAGCCCTATTATAGCTGTGGTCTCCTCGTGATGGATATTTTTCGGATTGCAAGGACTACTCGCTACTAGTGGCAGTAGGAGAGTGCCTTCAGTTTGTCCTGTTCCTAGACAACTTGTATGGACGTTTGTCTGACATTGCATTTCTAAAGATTACGTACATTGGTTTTTACAAACGTGCATCAGTGGTGGTGGAGAAGGCAACTTCTCTTAGCTTAACACCCTCCTTGAGACATACGAGCTCAAGGGTTGTACTTTTATGGAAGGCAATTAGTAGTTAACAGAAATGACAATGTGGCATTCAAAGATGTGATATGTGCTTTGTGAAAAGGTAATCGTAGCCTCAAGCCTCATCAAACCGGAAATGACCGAAACAGGATTAGATGCAGCAAGGCTAAGTGGGTGATTCCCAATTAGGGTATGATCATCCCCTTCTAGATATATTTCTTCCTGCTATGATGTTCGGGATGTAAATGACTGTGATGTATGGAAAACGAGCGCTCGGATAAAGGTCGGTAACGATCGGGGGATGATATATTTGGTACTATGTAGTTACAGAGATAAGCCGATCTTGTGTTGGTAGAGGATCCTTTGTGATGGTCCTCGGGACATCCATCTTGAGGTGTACCCATTTCGGAAGGTAGATCCTTCACCGGGTCCTTTGTACGGAAATCCATTCTCCAATAAGAGCCTGCGGTTTTGTTTGTATTGGCGTAATGAATAGCCTTGAAATGCTATATGGGTAACCATTTCGGATAAGATTAATAAGTTTATTTGCAAATGTTTGCAAAGAGATGTCATTAGAAATAATATCAAAGGTTTTGATGTAAAAGTGTTTTAGTTATCATAAGTTAAAAAACCATCCGTGTTTTTGTGTGGGCATGGTCTTATGAGATACTCTTTGCTTTCAAAAGGTTTTATTTAAAGGCTAATATATGACACTGTCATTTATTATTGAGTTTTCTCACGCTAGTTTATCAAGCATGATTCAGGTATTTTTAATATTCGGGTCAGATCCGAGTAGTTTCAGGTTAATTCAAAGACGATTGGAGTTTCCAGAGGAGAGCTGGAGATATTCATTATACGTATGGACACATTCTATTATCCGCTCTACTTAGTGTATTTTGTTTGATGTTTGTCAGCAATTGTAAGGACGTGTATTTATAACTGTCCAGGCTAAATTTAGGTTAGACCCTGATATATGTATTTAAAAGTTTTCCGCTGTAAAAATATTTTTTCAATATTATATGTTATTCCTTTCGTGTGAGATTCTTTTCTACCTATTATTTCTTTATTACCCTTCATGTTCCGTATTTTCGTGCAATTTTAGTTGAACATGTGTGGTTTATTGTCGATTCAAAGGGTATGAAAAAACGGGCCTTGACACTATTGGTTATTGATGGATAAAAACCTGGTTGATGGATAGGACGACTTGGTAACGGAATGGATTAAGGATCGGAATGTATGGATGTGAAGAACATACAAACTTTGGATATCGGATTTGGAGCTATTCAAAACACACCTTCCAATAGCAAGGCATGTTTTGGAAGGCAAATGTTAACCCGCCTTTTTGCAAGGCCGTAGATAGGCGGATTTAACCAAATCGACTGCTCATTTGTCGAGACTGGATTACGATTGGTTGGAGCCAGATGGATGGATAGACAGTCAGTCAGGGAGAAGAGGTCATGCATGGGTCGGCTTGATTGTGTGGTTCAGCCAGCTGTTGTGGCTCAGTCTGGAAGTCTGGGGTCACGCGGCACTACGGTTCGGTTTGGAAGTCATGATTCGCTCGGCATTGCAGTTCGGTCTGGAAGTCATGGGTCGCTCTGCATCGCAGTTCTAGAAGTCATGGGTCGCTCGGCATTGTGGCTCACTCTGGAAGTCAAGGGTCAGTCGGCCCTTGCAATGTCGTTGATTATGGAATTCATGGGCCGCTCGGCATAGATCGTTCGGTCTGAAAGTCATGGGTCGCTCGGCATCGTGGTTCGGCCTGAGTGGTTCAGCATTGATGGTGGTTCGGCACTTGGAGGTGGCTCGACAAAGCGGCTCGGTGTAGTGATGTGGTTCGGTCGTGAGAATTCGTCCGACATTAGGTGTATGGTTCGTTTACTTCAAGTCCTGAGGCATATGACTTCGGGACATCACTCGGGTAGCTCGGTGGAGTATCAGGTGGCTCAGCGTAGTTGGTTCGGCAATGCCGCTCGGTGACTTGGTGATGTGGATCGGCATAGGTCGGTCGACACGGCAGTGTGAGTCGGTCATAATGAAGGATATTGGCACGGCTATGGATCTGATGGGCCCGGACTACTCAGGAAGCCCAGTAACTTGAGATTTCCCTATAAATACACCATGTGGGAGTTCAAAAAATGGACTTTCTTTCAGCCCTCTGACTTTCTCTTCTTAAGGCCAAAACACTCGACCCTTGTTAAACTTTGGATTGTAACTGTAATCGATTTTTATAGCAATAAAAAGGAAATTTCTGGAGTGGATGTAGGCCGAAGTTAGATGAACCACTATAAAATCTATGGTTCTATACTGCTTTCATTTTGATTTTGACTATTCTTCGTATTAATATCTTCCACTTATATTCTATCTGTGAGCTGTGACTGTTATTTGGTGCTTTCGCTTGGATTAGGGTGTTGGTGACCAATTTTGTCCCTAATAGTAATAGTACTCCAAATGTTGGATAGTGTATTACTTATGGCTGCTAAAGGAACTAAGAAGTTACTTACGGATAGTTATTGGATAATTATGGAATGACTCACTCGATAGTTTTCTATCAGTTAATATAACTAAGGTCAAATAGAAAATATCAATGTGATCAATTTACAGAGTTATCTAAACTTGAGAATACCGTTAAGCTTCAATCTAGAAGCTGCACTTTGATTATATTTAAATCGTAGCATGACATCCATCGAATGACTATAGTTGGGTCAAGTAAAAGCATTGAAGGTGAAACACTATTCAAGAGAGGATTCATCTCCTCAATTATATGAGGTTAGTATCATGATCAACTGATGTAAACTTAAAGTCAAACTCTCTGGCCATAGTAGTTAGGCTTATAATAATTATTATTATTGAACCAAGGACCCCTTTGTTTGGACTATTAAGTTGAATGTATATGATATTGGAATTTTGACCACTACCAAATTTCATAAGTCCTAATGTGATATAGTTTTGACGAAAAATATTGGTGTAAATAATTGTCACTATTAAGTACCACTTATAATAAGTAAAACTGAATTTTACCAAAAGATGTGTAAGCGATAAATTCAGCCAAAATGTTACACGACATGCTAAGTGACATGTGAATATTATTACTTGAATAGTTCGATATTAATCGCTGACTGAATTTACACCTTTGAGTTGCATGACCGTAACGATGAATTCTCTGAAAACCACATGATTTAGTTAATTTATAAAATTTGACTCTTGACTAAATTAGTCGATATTTAAGAAATATTAATTATTATTTATTTGATGTTTGGAAGTTTTCGTAATTATTTTAATGCATTAATAAAATTATATTTGCGTGTATTGATATACGGTATCGATGTAATTTAAATATAATTACATGAAACGATTTATGGAAAATTTATGTTATTGACAACTTGATTGTCGAAATTTTATGTCATGACATATCATATGAAAAAAAGGATTGGAGAGAGCGAAACAATCAAGAGAATTAATTAGGGAAGTTTTAACTAAAGAATGGTAAAGATTTTATTCTTTAAAATAAAACATGTTCTCTAAGTCATTCTATACATACAACTCATTCTTTCTCTAACCTTTATGAGGACCCATTTCTTCGACTCTCGGAAATCAACACTAATACATCCTCGGTATTCACGTGCCATAAATCCAAGTGCCGATGTAACGGAAGCGATTTTTCGTTGCCGAAAAACCGAACCATTAGGGTTTTAGAAAGAAGAAAGAGGTATTTAAGAAAAGAGATAAGAAAAAGATAGAAGATGGAGAGGAAAGAAAACAGAAAACAAAACAGAAACAGAACAGGACAAAAATATCAGAATCTCACAATTCGCAGCGGAACAACATATAATAGATAAATGAATAATCTTTAACGAAAGAACTATATCAGTTATTACATTACATTACATCATATCATCATAGTGTACAATAATAACAACAACAGCGGAAAAAGAAATACTATACTAGTATTACGCCATGCCATCCATCTTGCCTCCAGCAACTCCAGAATATCCTGATAAACCTTAACTCTTGACTGCCCGTGTGAAAATTGGTGGGCACCCAGAGTTTAGGAAGGAAAACAATAAACTCCAAGTCACTCATCTGACTGGTGCGAGAACTAAAACAGTTTATTTTTCTTTTTAAAATCAAAATAGAGGAATATTTTTGAAATCAATTCGCAATGCTCTTAAGAATGAGACTACCATAAGACCTCCCGCCACACACACAATGCAAACGCAGACTTGGAGGAGATTTCTTCTTATGATAGTCAAAGATGCTTGATACGCATTAAAAAGAAGCATTTGATATTATTACTAGTGCATAGTGTAGAAAATTATTTCGAAAATAAAGATATAAATCTTAGCCAACATAGACATTTCGAACTATGCCTACTATAGCTACCATCCAAACAGTGTTGCGACACCATAAGTGAATGATAGGTTCTACAACTAAATCCGTACAAGATCGTATTGTTTCTTTGGATTTCCAACAAATGGTCAGGCCAAGGAACTTCCCATTGTCACATGAGAATGCCTCTGGAAGGACATTACCGAGAACCAAACCGGAACTCTGCCAACACAAGGCCGGGTTACCCCTAACTGGGTAACTACTGACACGAGCACGCCATTCCCCGATCGTAAACGACCTTTCTCACGGGATCCCGATAACCAACAACCACAAAGTAATAAATTCGTAGTAACCACATAGGTTAAATATCTGGGCTCCATACCATGATACCACCTCTATCCAGAAGGAAATGCACATACCCTAAAGGGAGCTACCCCTCATAACCTTGCTGCTTCTTTCCTGTTTTGACCATTCCGGGGTGTGAGGCTTGACGAAGTCACGTCCACAAAAACACACTTTATACAAAAAGCCGTGCTTTGGGTCAACAAATGATCATAGAAATGATCACCAAGATAGACGATCAAATAAATGATCCTATCACAAATAATCAACACAATGATCATTTACAGCTACACTCAGCATGTCACACTACCAAATTGGGAATATATCGCTGATAACTTCAACTATATAACCTCTGAGCTCGTACGTCTCAGAGAAGGGTGTTAAGCTAAGAGAATAAATTCTCCGCCACCAACAGAAATATATTTGAAAGAAATCGGCTTTACATCTCAATTTGTAATGTCAGACACACAATCCATACAAGTCTGTTCCGGGCTCGAACAGAACCGAAGGCACTTACAAAGAAGTCCTTGCAATCCGAATAATCTCTAATCACGTTCGGATTTCCCATCACATATGGAGATCTCAATACCAGGGATTAGCCAGTGCAGAGACAATCAACAAGAAACCCTTTCGTTTTCGAAAATATCCGGTCTTCAACACCGATCTTCGAATGCAATTCATAACGACGTATCACATATTCGGAATGGGTTATACGACCCCAAGGTCCTTTCCCGGTTAACCCGAATAGTGAGCGCTTATTTTAAAAAAAAATAAGTGTGGCATTCAATTTCAAACAAATCACAACAAATACCTATTTAAAGGTAAATATTGATAGTCGGTTATTGAACTATCAATAGATATGCCAACATCACCAGATTCTAAATAATTTTCCAAATTATTTATTTCCCAAAAATATCTTTATAAGATATACATATTTTCCATTCTTCAAAAATAAATCAATATTTATTTTTAAACTCATTTTCCAAATTCCATTTATAAATTCCATATTGAATTTACATTCCAAAATATTTATGAATATACGATTTCCATTCAATTTCTAATATTCATTTTCAATTTATCTTCAAAAAGATAAATTCCAAATATTCACTTAATATTGGAAAAGCATTTCTATACTTATTAAAAATAAGTAATTCACAGATCTTTTTATTTTCTATACTTAGAAAATATTTAATATACTCTAATCGAAATCAAGTATATATTTCATTCTTTAAGGAAATCATTCACTTAAACATATTTATTTGGGCCAAAACGAATGTTGCGTAAAACATCGCTACGACAACCCAAAATCACTAGTATAGGGATTCGAAATTAAAATAGATATATAAATCCCAATACTATACAAAACATTTTCTTTCGGAAATCATTTATTATAACAACAGTGTTATAATCTACCATTTCCTTCTATTTCTCGAAAACGTCTATTTCAACAATGAATGTTGAAATCTATGGTTTCGAATCTCAATACGTTTTAAAACATCTTTAGATCGTTTTAATTCTATTTAAAACATCACATCAAAAATAATTTCTTTAACAAAATATTCACTATTCAAAAACGTGAATATACTTGTTAATAAATTTCATCACTTCTATTCATTTTATTTTAAAAAATTATTCACTGTCTAAAACATGAATATAATTCCATAAATAAATTACAACAATTCCTTATCAAAATAAGTCGTTGCGGATTTATAAACAATGTTTATAAATTCTATTTCTATTTATTTTATAACAACTTCCTTTTATAAATTTCCTTTATAAATCTATTCAATTTCATATCTCAATGATATACTAAAATTTCATATTATAAGTTAAATACTTATAATTTATTTGTTTATAAAATCGTTCCTTTAAACTTCATAAATTTTCATAAATCTTATAACTTATAAGATTCATTTATTTATCCAAAATTTATTCTTTTAAATAACTTTACAAATTTTATAAACCTACTGTTTATAAAATTCCATTTATAACTTCACCGTTATAATTCTATGAATTTCATTCATTTATGAAATTCATTCACAATTTTTTTCTAACTCTTATAAAAGCTCATTTTATAATTCCAATATTCTTAATTTATAAATATCAATTTATAAATCTTTTAAATATAAAACAATTTGTATTACTATTTTAAAACGTCTTTCAACTCCTTATGATTTCATCATTTTGATTTATAAAATAATCAAATTTCATAAATTCTATAAATTTCATTCCTTTATGAAATTCATTTACAAATCATTCTATCACTTATAAAAGCTCGTTTAATAATTCAAGATATTCTAAATTTATAAATATCAACTTATAAATCTTTTAATATAAATCAATTTATATTATTACTTTAAACATCTTTAAACTCTTTTATAATTTCATCATTCTGATTTATAAAATAAAAATTTTATAAATCCTATTTCTAAACTTCTTATAATAAATTCAGAAGTCCCAGTTCAAACTATTTTATAAAATCACTAATCCCATATTTTCAAAAATCAACTTTTAACTGTATTTCTCAAAAATCATAATTTTTATAATATTAAAATTATAACGTTTATTTATTTAAGATGAATCAATTTCAAAAATATTTTATAAACGTATATTTCCAAAAATCACTTTAGAAATCAAAATCGTTGTTTTAACTTCAAAAATTGGATTCGATGATGCAACACATCGATAGTCAATCACGACTTTCAAACATCATATATCATCCATGATAACAATCGAATATCACAATATATGAAATCAAATAAATATTTGTGAGGAATCCAGTTGGATCCCTCCAACCTGTTTCCCTGCATCCACAGACATTAGCACAATACCATTCCACTTCGAGGTGGAATATCGCGGTATATGGGATTTTACAAAATATATTCGCTTACTAACGGCGCAATAGGGTCTCATCCGCTAAAAAAAATGCGGGAAATCAATCAACTGCAATATATACATATGCCAATATATATATATTGCTATATATATATAATATAATACCAATTCCATTTCGAGGTGGAATATCGCGGTATATGTGTGTAATAAATAACCTCCGCTTACTAACGGCGTATAGGGTCTATTCACATCCAATATATATATATATATATATATATATATATATATATATAACAATCATCATTCAAGCATTCAATCATTCAATCAACACAGTCAAGCAATTTTAAATCTATCTATTTAAAATTTAAATAAACAACAAAATTCCTTTTGAGTGAGAAGTTCTCACCTTTATTCCAGTTTGCAATCCACTTCCAATTCAACTTGTTTTCTTCATTTATACCTTGTATAAATATTTACACAATTTATTAATATTCGAAATAATCGAATAATAAATTTTCATTTGATAATTTCGATTCCTTGGTGATTTCATTTTAATAGTTAAATTAACTGATAGGTTTATTTAAACCAGTTTCTTCTTTAAAATTTTATTTAACAAAAATTTGAATTTCCTTTTATAAATTTCTCCTATTTATTATATCAAACTAACTCCTTTTATAATTTAATCAATTATAAATTCAATTTTTTTCTAAAATTTCTCTTTAAATAAAAATTATTTTACTTAACAAATTTTTTTCTTTTAAAATAAATTTAAATTAACCAAGGGTTTTATTTTTTTAATAGATAAACAGAATTGTTTATCTGCTGAAATTTCTTCCCATACTATACGAAGTTCTGGCTTTAACTTAATATACATATCTTTCGACTATTATTATAAATTTTTCTTTTCTAAAAATAAAATCTTTATCTTACTGTATACTTTTTTTTCTCAATTATTTATTTTTTTTCTCTGGAAAATATACAGTTTATTAAATTTAACTTAGATAAAAAAAATGCAGTAGTTATACCTTACAACTTGGAATGAATCGCGACCATCCACCACTGCCTCCACACGCCGCCGCATGCCGTTCATCTCCACGACAACGCCGCCGCCATGTCCTTCCCAAATCGCGCGGCACCCATCGTAGCCGCGACCACCACTGTTGCGCCTGCTCGCGGCCCCTCTGCGCACCAGCTAGCATCGCCGCACGCCCCCACCAGACATCATCAATGTTCCCCTAGGTCGCCGCAATCCCCCTCACCCAGATCAACGCCTCCAACCTGCAGCCCTAAGCGCGCGAGTGCCGCCGCAGCCTCGATTCGAACGCGACCTTCACCTCCCTACGCGTACGCGCGCGCGATACCATTTAGGGCTTCGGCCTTTTTTCCTTTTTTTTTTTCTTCTGATGTTTCGATTTAACTGAAGCCGAAGAATTTCGATTTCAAAATAGGAGAAGGGGAAAGCACGAGGCTTCGGCCATTTATATTTCTCGATTTCGAATTGAAAACGAGGGGAGCGGCCATGATTTTCATTTTGATTTTTGTTCTGCGTGATTTTGTTTACTGGAGAGGGAAGGAGTATTTAAAATTAAACTGAGGTATGCTCGGCCATGCTCACACGAATTTAAGCATGATAGAAGGCGTGAGAAAAGGAAGCATGTTTGACTAAATTTATATTTAAATTTAAATTTAAATCGTTGAAAATTTTGACGCGTTTACTCGTCGTGTGATCACATATCAACTCTGATTGATACGAAATTTAAAATCCGAGAATAATTCCATATTACGGACCCAATGGAACTGGTTTCGTCGAATTCCGAGACTGTGCCTCGGACGGCTATTTTAAATATCGATTCAAACGATTTAATTTCAAAACTGAAAAATTCACTCCCAAATTAAATTCTAAAGCTCCTATAATCTTCAATATTATCAATATGAATTTTACAAGCCTTTGAAATATTTTTAGTTGGCTTAGAATTGAAGAATCAAATTATTATTCAACTTTCAATAGATTAAATTCAAAAATTAAATCGCCAAATTCAAAGTTATATTGAAAATTCAATCTAAACCATCATCCAAATATTTAAAATTAATTAAATATTTTCAAATTAAATTATTCAAAATTCCGGGTCGTTACAATCTTCCCCCCTTAAAAGAATTTCGTCCCGAAATTACAAGTTAAGAAGAATGCCCTTATTCCGTCTACTATTTTTCACAACTCAAAATAGTTTTATCAACTTACTAAAACAAATCTTTTTACTAGAGATTCACTATCATTTCAACTAGCTTTTCAACTTCAATTATAGGTTTCAATCAACATTGTTTTCCTAACAATTCAAATTTAAATTTCAAACTTTCAAAATTTCTCAAAATTTTTCTAACACCCTAAATTTTCGAAAAATTTCGCAAGCGTCTCCTTTGCGCGGCTAGCTCGGTACGACTACAAAATGGCACCACGGCCCCTCAGAATCAAAAAGAAAAGAGAAAGCCAAGTGGCTAGAGAAGAAAGTCATCAAATTTCACACTGAAATTGAAATACGTACCTTTTTGTCGAGCAATTCAATTTTATCTTTGAAATCAAAATCTCAATTCCTTTATATACCTGTATAACCTGCTAATAGTAGCATCCAATTCCAACATTCAAACCATTTTGCCAATTCTATTGCAAAATTTCGATATATGTTTCTTACATATTTTAACTTCACTATTGAAGTTACATATTCATTTCATTCAATTTTACTCTTCAATTCAATTCACAATTTCAATTCTATTTGAATTCAATTCCATTTGAAATTATTTCACAAATGAATAAATTATCGAGTTAATTTACTTGAATTCAATCCATTTTATTTTATTTCATTACTAATGATAATAATTCAATAGCATCACTTCTAACAATCATACAACCATATACTATAATAATTCATAGAAAATCATTTCTTTTCTATTCAAAATAGTTTTGGGCAAAATTATCTCATTTACCCGATTCAAAACAAATTTTATATTCACTAACAAATACGCGCTCATATCTATTATTACTCTCAAACTCATTCTAGAGTACTGCTGACTCTATCTCTAATGAGTAATACCCAACAGAACCATGGTTGTCGCTTAACCATAAGCTCTGATACCAAATGTAACGGAAGCGATTTTTCGTTGCCGAAAAACCGAACCATTAGGGTTTTAGAAAGAAGAAAGAGGTATTTAAGAAAAGAGATAAGAAAAAGATAGAAGATGGAGAGGAAAGAAAACAGAAAACAAAACAGAAACAGAACAGGACAACAATATCAGAATCTCACAATTCGCAGCGGAACAACATATAATAGATAAATGAATAATCTTTAACGAAAGAACTATATCAGTTATTACATTACATTACATCATATCATCAGAGTGTACAATAATAACAACAACAGCGGAAAAAGAAATACTATACTAGTATTACGCCATGCCATCCATCTTGCCTCCAGCAACTCTAGAATATCCTGATAAACCTTAACTCTTGACTACCCGTGTGAAAATTGGTGGGCACCCAGAGTTTAGGAAGGAAAACAATAAACTCCAAGTCAGTCATGTGACTGGTGCGAGAACTAAAATAGTTTATTTTTCTTTTTAAAATCAAAATAGAGGAATATTTTTGAAATCAATTCGCAATGCTCTTAAGAATGAGACTACCATAAGACCTCCCGCCACACACACAATGCAAACGCAGACTTGGAGGAGATTTCTTCTTATGATAGTCAAAGATGCTTGATACGCATTAAAAAGAAGCATTTGATATTATTATTAGTGCATAGTGTAGAAAATTATTTCGAAAATAAAGATATAAATCTTAGCCAACATAGACATTTCGAACTATGCCTACTATAGCTACCATCCAAACAGTGTTGCGACACCATAAGTGAATGTTAGGTTCTACAACTAAATCCGTACAAGATCGTATTGTTTCTTTGGATTTCCAACAAATGATCAGGCCAAGGAACTTCCCATTGCCACATGAGAATGCCTCTGGAAGGACATTCCCGAGAACCAAACCGGAACTCTGCCAACACAAGGTCGGGTTACCCCTAACTGGGTAACTACTGACACGAGCACGCCATTCCCCGATCGTAAACGACCTTTCTCACGGGATCTCGATAACCAACAACCACAAAGTAATAAATTCGTAGTAACCACATAGGTTAAATATCTGGGCTTCATACCATGATACCACCTCTATCCAGAAGAAAATGCACATACCCTAAAGGGAGCTACCCCTCATAACCTTGCTGCTTCTTTCCTGTTTTGACCATTCCGGGGTGTGAGGCTTGACGAAGTCACGTCCACAAAAACACACTTTATACAAAAAGCCGTGCTTTGGGTCAACAAATGATCATAGAAATGATCACCAAGATAGACGATCAAATAAATGATCATATCACAAATAATCAACACAATGATCATTTACAGCTACACTCAGCATGTCACACTACCAAATTGGGAATATATCGCCGATAACTTCAACTATATAACCTCTGAGCTCGTACGTCTCAGAGAAGGGTGTTAAGCTAAGAGAATAAATTCTCCGCCACCAACAGAAATATATTTGAAAGAAATCGGCTTTACATCTCAATTTGTAATGTCAGACACACAATCCATACAAGTCTGTTCCGGGCTCGAATAGAACCGAAGGCACTTACAAAGAAGTCCTTGCAATCCGAATAATCTCTAATCACGTTCGGATTTCCCATCACATATGGAGATCTCAATACCAGGGATCAGCCAGTGCAGAGACAATCAACAAGAAACCCTTTCGTTTTCGAAAATATCCGGTCTTCAACACCGATCTTCGAATGCAATTCATAACGACGTATCACATATTCGGAATGGGTTATACGACCCCAAGGTCCTTTCCCGGTTAACCCGAATAGTGAGCGCTTATTTTTAAAAAAAATAAGTGTGGCATTCAATTTCAAACAAATCACAACAAATACCTATTTAAAGGTAAATATTGATAGTCGGTTATTGAACTATCAATAGATATGCCAACATCACCAGATTCTAAATAATTTTCCAAATTATTTATTTCCCAAAAATATCTTTATAAGATATACATATTTTCCATTCTTCAAAAATAAATCAATATTTATTTTTAAACTCATTTTCCAAATTCCATTTATAAATTCCATACTGAATTTACATTCCAAAATATTTATGAATATACGATTTCCATTCAATTTCTAATATTCATTTTCAATATATCTTCAAAAAGATAAATTCTAAATATTCACTTAATATTGGAAAAGCATTTCTATACTTATTAAAAATAAGTAATTCACAGATCTTTTTATTTTCTATACTTAGAAAATATTTAATATACTCTAATCGAAATCAAGTATATATTTCATTCTTTAAGGAAATCATTCACTTAAACATATTTATTTGGGCCAAAGCGAATGTTGCGTAAAACATCGCTACGACAACCCAAAATCACTAGTATAGGGATTCGAAATTAAAATAGACATATAAATCCCAATACTATACAAAACATTTCCTTTCGGAAATCATTTATTATAACAACAGTGTTATAATCTACCATTTCCTTCTATTTCTCGAAAACGTCTATTTCAACAATGAATGTTGAAATCTATGGTTTCGAATCTCAATACATTTTAAAACATCTTTAGATCGTTTTAATTCTATTTAAAACATCACATCCAAAATAATTTCTTTAACAAAATATTCACTATTCAAAAACGTGAATATACTTGTTAATAAATTTCATCACTTCTATTCATTTTATTTTAAAAAATTATTCACTGTCTAAAACATGAATATAATTCCATAAATAAATTACAACAATTCCTTATCAAAATAAGTCGTTGCGGATTTATAAAACAATTTTTATAAATTCTATTTCTATTTATTTTATAACAACTTCCTTTTATAAATTTCCTTTATAAATCTATTCAATTTCATATCTCAATGATATACTAAAATTTCATATTATAAGTTAAATACTTATAATTTATTTGTTTATAAAATCGTTCCTTTAAACTTCATAAATTTTCATAAATCTTATAACTTATAAGATTCATTTATTTATCCAAAATTTATTCTTTTAAATAACTTTACAAATTTTATAAACCTACTGTTTATAAAATTCCATTTATAACTTCATCGTTATAATTCTATGAATTTCATTCATTTATGAAATTCATTCACAATTTTTTTCTAACTCTTATAAAAGCTCGTTTTATAATTCCAATATTCTTAATTTATAAATATCAATTTATAAATCTTTTAAATATAAAACAATTTGTATTACTATTTTAAAACGTCTTTCAACTCCTTATGATTTCATCATTTTGATTTATAAAATAATCAAATTTCATAAATTCTATAAATTTCATTCCTTTATGAAATTCATTTACAAATCATTCTATCACTTATAAAAGCTCGTTTAATAATTCAAGATATTCTAAATTTATAAATATCAACTTATAAATCTTTTAATATAAATCAATTTATATTATTACTTTAAACATCTTTAAACTCTTTTATAATTTCATCATTCTGATTTATAAAATAAAATTTTTATAAATCCTATTTCTAAACTTCTTATAATAAATTCAGAAGTCCCAGTTCAAACTATTTTATAAAATCACTAATCCCATATTTTCAAAAATCAACTTTTAACTGTATTTCTCAAAAATCATAATTTTTATAATATTAAAATTATAACGTTTATTTATTTAAGATAAATCAATTTCAAAAATATTTTATAAACGTATATTTCCAAAAATCACTTTAGAAATCAAAATCGTTGTTTTAACTTCAAAAATTGGATTCGATGATGCAACACATCGATAGTCAATCACGACTTTCAAACATCATATATCATCCATGATAACAATCAAATATCACAATATATGAAATCAAATAAATATTTGTGAGGAATCCAGTTGGATCCCTCCAACCTGTTTCCCTGCATCCACAGACATTAGCACAATACCATTCCACTTCGAGGTGGAATATCGCGGTATATGGGATTTTACAAAATATATTCGCTTACTAACGGCGCAATAGGGTCTCATCCGCTAAAAAAAATGCGGGAAATCAATCATCTGCAATATATACATATGCCAATATATATATATTGCTATATATATATATAATATAATACCAATTCCATTTCGAGGTGGAATATCGCGGTATATGTGTGTAATAAATAACCTCCGCTTACTAACGGCGTATAGGGTCTATTCACATCCAATATATATATATATATATATAACAATCATCATTCAAGCATTCAATCATTCAATCAACACAGTCAAGCAATTTTAAATCTATCTATTTAAAATTTAAATAAACAACAAAATTCCTTTTGAGTGAGAAGTTCTCACCTTTATTCCAGTTTGCAATCCACTTCCAATTCAACTTGTTTTCTTCATTTATACCTTGTATAAATATTTACACAATTTATTAATATTCGAAATAATCGAATAATAAATTTTCATTTGATAATTTCGATTCCTTGGTGATTTCATTTTAATAGTTAAATTAACTGATAGGTTTATTTAAACCATTTTCTTCTTTAAAATTTTATTTAACAAAAATTTGAATTTCCTTTTATAAATTTCTCCTATTTATTATATCAAACTAACTCCTTTTATAATTTAATCAATTATAAATTCAATTTTTTTCTAAAATTTCTCTTTAAATAAAAATTATTTTACTTAACAAATTTTTTTCTTTTAAAATAAATTTAAATTAACCAAGGGTTTTATTTTTTTAATAGATAAACAGAATTGTTTATCTGCTGAAATTTCTTCCCATACTATACGAAGTTCTGGCTTTAACTTAATATACATATCTTTCGACTATTATTATAAATTTTTCTTTTCTAAAAATAAAATCTTTATCTTACTGTATACTTTTTTTTCTCAATTATTTATTTTTTTTCTCTGGAAAATATACAGTTTATTAAATTTAACTTAGATAAAAAAAATGCAGTAGTTATACCTTACAACTTGGAATGAATCGCGACCATCCACCACTGCCTCCACACGCCGCCGCGTGCCGTTCATCTCCACGACAACGCCGCCGCCATGTCCTTCCCAAATCGCGCGGCACCCATCGTAGCCGCGACCACCACTGTTGCGCCTGCTCGCGGCCCCTCCGCGCGCCAGCTAGCATCGCCGCACGCCCCCACCAGACATCATCAATGTTCCCCTAGGTCGCCGCAATCCCCCTCGCCCAGATCAACGCCTCCAACCTGCAGCCCTAAGCACGCGAGTGCCGCCGCAGCCTCGATTCGAACGCGACCTTCACCTCCCTACGCGTACGCGCGCGCGATACCATTTAGGGCTTCGGCCTTTTTTCCTTTTTTTTTTCTTCTGATGTTTCGATTTAACTGAAGCCGAAGAATTTCGATTTCAAAATAGGAGAAGGGGAAAGCACGAGGCTTCGGCCATTTATATTTCTCGATTTCGAATTGAAAACGAGGGGAGCGGCCATGATTTTCATTTTGATTTTTGTTCTGCGTGATTTTGTTTACTGGAGAGGGAAGGAGTATTTAAAATTAAACTGAGGTATGCTCGGCCATGCTCACACGAATTTAAGCGTGATAGAAGGCGTGAGAAAAGGAAGCATGTTTGACTAAATTTATATTTAAATTTAAATTTAAATCGTTGAAAATTTTGACGCGTTTACTCGTCGTGTGATCACATATCAACTCTGATTGATACGAAATTTAAAATCCGAGAATAATTCCATATTACGGACCCAATGGAACTGGTTTCGTCGAATTCCGAGACTGTGCCTCGGACGGCTATTTTAAATATCGATTCAAACGATTTAATTTCAAAACTGAAAAATTCACTCCCAAATTAAATTCTGAAGCTCCTATAATCTTCAATATTATCAATATGAATTTTACAAGCCTTTGAAATATTTCTAATTGGCTTAGAATTGAAGAATCAAATTATTATTCAACTTTCAATAGATTAAATTCAAAAATTAAATCGCCAAATTCAAAGTTATATTGAAAATTCAATCTAAACCATCATCCAAATATTTAAAATTAATTAAATATTTTCAAATTAAATTATTCAAAATTCCGGGTCGTTACAGCCGAAGAACCGGATTCTCGAGGGTAAGAAAGAAAAATAAAGGGAGAACAGAGTCTCAAATGCATTATTTGAATAAATAATCTTTAAAGCGCAAATATTTACTAGAGCTTAAAAATGGACATTTATAAATATCTGTCCTTACAAAGGAGGAATACAATACTACTCAAGTGTGGTGGAAACAATCTTCAGAAACATTTTCTAACTCCAAGCTTCAAGCTCCATCTAGATTTCTTCTAAACTAAAACCTGACTACTGGTTGCTTGAGAAAATTAGGGCATTGAAAGTTTAAACAAATGGAAAATAAACTCTGGGACAGTCATGGGACTGATTTAAGAACTCAGAATATGCGCTTTGAAAACAAAAAGGTATCTCATAAGACCACACTACATATAAACCTGGAACGGGTTTTTACCATATGATAACCAAATCATTATTACCTAAAAATTAGAGATATTATTTTTAATGACATTTCTTTGAAAACATTTGCAAGTAAACTTATTAATCTTAGCCAAAACTGTTACATTGATTAAATTCCAGCGTACTAGCCATAAATGTAGGTTCTACAAACAAAATGGCATGCGCTTATTGGAGAATGGATTTCCATACAAATGACCAGGTGAAGGGACTACCTTCTGGCAGTACATCTCCAGAGGAATGTATCGAGGCCCAACTGAAGGTCCTCTACCAACATAAGACCGACCGACCTCTTCCTATATAGTATCGAATATGTCATCACCGCGATCGTTATCGACCTATCTGAGTGCTCGTTCACCATACACCACATTAATTTAAACCTAAAAGTCAAATCGGGTAGAAATATATCTATAAGGGGATGATCATACCTTAATTGCTAACCGCATGGCCTTGCTGCATCTACCGTGTTTCGGTCATTTTCGGGTGTGAGGCCTGAGGTAACGATTACTTTTCACATTGCACATCATCTCACCTCTTTTGAATGCCATATTGTCATTCCATAATCACACAACTGATTTCTACAAACGTACAACTCTTGAGCTCGTATGTCTTAGGAAAGGCTGTTAAGCTAAGAGAATATGCGTTCTCCGCCACCAAACAGATGATACGTTTATAGAGATCACCTATGTAACTAGAAATGCAATGTTAGACATTCATCCATACAAGTTGCCCAAGAGCAGGACAAACTGAAGGCACTCTCCTACCATATCCCATCGGAAGTTACCGCTAGGATTAGTAGCGAGAAATCCTTGCAAACCGAAGAGTTTCAAAAATGAAGGAACCACCGCTACTTTAGTATTAAGGAGATAACCAGGATTACCAACAAGCAGCTCTTTCACCCTGAAGATCTTCAGTCTTTATCCTTCATTTTCTTTATCAGGTTTTTATGTTTCGAACGCATACATTGGTTTGAAGTGGTTTTCGGATATGAATGATCCAAATCCGACCCTAGTTCCTTAGAACTAATCTTTGATAAAAAGAAGTTCTATGAATAGGGAATCATTCTTCAATTGATTAAGTTCTTTTTTTATCAAAATCTCTTCTGGAGATATATATTTCTAAAACATTCTTTTCAGTGTATACGAAATCATTAAACCTCTTTTATCAATCCTTTGATTAGTTATAACCCTTGTTAAACTCGGAATAATTCGAAATCATTTCATTTTCCACTTAGGAAAATATTTTCAAATCATTTCATTTAAATCTTAACAAAGATTTCTTAATTCAAAACTCATATTTTTTGATTGAGTTAAAACAACGATCTAGGATGTTAATCCAAAACTAGTAAATATTAAGTGAGCAGAATCTATAGAATTCATCTAATTCTACCCAGTATCAATTCTCATATTCAACAAACACTATGGGCGGAATAACGGTGAAATCACCTTTTAAAATCCACGAATAGTACGAGTTCCTTCTTCGGGCTTTAACACTAAGTATAAGAAGATCATCTCTATGCAATCAAACTTGTATTTAATTTAAATTTGGAAAATTTATTCTTTTTATACTTAACCCGTTTTCGATATTTCAACCTTATATATCCCTCGCCCAGGAAAGAGGCCAGGTGAGCTAGGGCACTAGTTGCTCCTAAACATCTCCTTAGTTTAAGCACCTCACATATGAATCTCATGAATAGAAAAATCCAGTCTACTCGTCGGCTTTTAGAGCCAAGATTAAACAGTTTTATTTATAATAGCTTTTCTTTAATCATTTATTTAAACTTTCTTAAATAATCTATAAAAACCTCCAAATCATTAGTAAAACATTTTGATTTTCCATTTGGAAACTTTTATAAAAGATATGGAAAAGAATCGTTAAGTTTAAAGCTATATTTCAAAAGTTATAGAAAAGTGCCGCGGAAAGAGCTGCAAAAAGTATTTTTCAAGCTATATTAATCAAAACGACTTTTTATCACTTGGAAATGCATTTTTTATAATTCAAATCACTTTTTAAAGCTTTTAAAAGATTTTTAGAATTTATTTCATATTTTGGAAATTTTAAAATTTCAATTTCAAAGAAATTCTTTTATGGATTTCGAACTGCAAAACAACGATTTTTCAAAATGCTTGTTTTACACATGTTTAAAAATCTACTTATTGAAATCTCAATTTTCTTCCTTTTTTTCAAAACTATGGATATGATAATTTATAAAATTCTTATCTCAAAGGATTCCGAGCTATTTTTGACTGAATTTTCGTTTATTTTTCAAACTTCTCCAAAACTCTTTCATGTGTTTATAAAACATTTTAAACTCACTTTAAACCCTTTTTAAATAGGTTTAACATTCCATATACACCAATTCATTAAATCAAGGAATGTGATTT
This sequence comes from Allium cepa, assembly GCA_030765085.1. Taxonomy (NCBI): domain Eukaryota; kingdom Viridiplantae; phylum Streptophyta; class Magnoliopsida; order Asparagales; family Amaryllidaceae; genus Allium; species Allium cepa. The sequence continues at coordinate 444,044,085 of CM060935.1, read as the reverse complement.
CCTTTGTGCTTATCGATGTGTATTTCCGTGACTTGCATATATGTTTAAAATTCATATTAAAAAACCAAACTTGATGATCAAAGCATATTACACATCCATTGAAAACATCATAACATCATCCAAGAATATAATACTATAGTTTAGGAGTTTCTCAGCTTAGATACGAACAATCTAATTAGTTGGCTATAGCTCCGCTACCGTCGCACCGGAGCTTATGGAATCGAGTCAAAGACCTTAGGAAGGCCACAACCCTAGTTAGAGGAGGTGGAACACTCGGCCCAAGGTGGTCGTGGGTTGTGGCCTTAGGTTTGAGTGGTGATAAGGAGGTGATTTGAACTAGTTTTGAAGTGGATTGATGTTATAAACTATTGTATATATTTTTCTCTTTATTCTCAACATTTTCCCCTAACTTTTCTATATTATTTTCTATGAATAAGAAGCCATTGGATAGGCTCTTGGAAAGCTTAAGAAGAAGTAAGAAGAAGTAGAATAATGTGTTAGTGATTTATGAGAAAATGGGTGGTATTTATAGGAAAAAAATATAGAAAATATCCAAGTGTGCATGGACCAAAACACCCCTTACCCACATCCCCTCTTTCAGATCATTCTACATGCTGGTTCTCCCTCCTCCATGTACTCCATCATTTCATTTCACTTCCAAGCCATGTGCATGTCCTTATTGTGTAAGATAGTTGACTTTAAGAAGCTTAAGGGTTGAGTTGTTTGTAAAGTATCTTAGATTTTTCTTACATATGTTTACATGCATATTTGTATGTTAATATATTTTAATGTGCATGTTAGGATATGTAGGTTTATGCCGTATATGTGCACATGATACAAAAACAAGGTTGCAACGATTTAAAACAACTTTCATTCGTCAAACCGTTGAAAATCGATAAACCAATTCCTGGTCACATTTCCACTTATATTTTAAAATTACATATAAATGTAAACAAAATTTGAAAATAACATTCTTATAAATTTTAACTAATTAAAATGATCACGTTTCATTTATAAAACCATATAAATTAATATTAAAAATTATTTACAAAAATTGTTATTGTACCGATAAAGCGATATCGATTTTTTCTTATATTTTCAAATCAAATATATATATATATATATCTTTATATATTTATTAAAAATGATTTATTATCACTTTGTAACTACGAAAAATGAATTATCATCATTTAAAATAATTATTTCGATAATTAAAATAATTATTAATCATTAACTCACAATCTAATTTTAATAAATCAATTATTAAATATAAGGGGAACACCGATGATGTCTTAAATACATTATGTTCCCAAAAATAAAATAATTAATTATATTTCATATTATTGATCAATTATGAAAATAAGTGTACGTATCTAGCTCCGTGTGCAACGTTTTACAATTATAGAGCTAGTTATCGATAAAACGGTTTTTGGCCATTTTATCGATATAAATTTCAAGGAAAATTTTATTATAAATATCTGTTCAAAATAAGATTACTATTACTTATTATCACTCAAAATAATATTATTTTTATTTTCAACCTTTTATTTGAATAAATTTAAAAACAAATATAATTTATCAAAGTGATAAATTTGCGGGTCGTTACACCCTACATGTTTACTTACGTGGTGTTAATTATGTAGTAAATGTTAATTTATCAATTAACCCTATTAAAGAGAGAGAGAGAGAGAGAGAGAAATGAAATGTTTCTCTCTCAACATTTATGATCCATCTTTCCCTAATTAATTATTTGAGTTAAGAGAAAGAAATAAATGGTTTCTTTCTTAAACCCTCATATGTTTATTTACATAATTTTATTTACTCTCATATAATGTCCTTATCATTCAAACACATGAACGTATTTGATATATTCATCATATTAAATATATTTAAATTGAATTTAAATCTCCTTTAATTACCATATTTGTAACGACCCGAAAATTTTCAATAATTAAAATTGTTAATTTAATAAGATTTTGAAATTTAATATTGAAGGAAATAAAAATTTAGTGAATTATTAATGAAAATAATAACTTGGATAAGATTAGTAAGTTAATTTTTAATAACTTAAATGTAACAGTATAAATGTAAGTTAATTGTTAAATATATTCTTATTGTAATAAAAGAATATTACAAAGATGAAATGATTAATTTGATTTAAAATCTTAATTAATGGGTGCATTAATTTATAATGGCATATAAAAGGAAAATTAATAATTTAAAATGTTGACTTACTAATAAAATAATGTATAATGAATGGAAATAGGATGAACTAGTGTATGAACTAATGGTAGCACTTGTTGTAAGCTAATAAGTAAATAAAACGTAACAGTGCTAATTTAGGTTAATAATTAATAGGTTGAATGAAATGACAATTAATGAATTTATTTAAATTTGTAAAGTTATAATATAATAGATGGTAATTGGTTGGGAAGAATGAACATACAAATATTTTAAAGGGTACAATGGTGACAAATGGTTGTTACCAGTTAATTCACCAATTACAAATAGAGATAATTAAATGTACCTTAATGATAATTAATATAATAACGGAAAGTGTGAATGTAAATTAAAAAGGAAACGTAAAATTTATTTATAAGATAGTAATTAGTGTAATAGAAAGCTAAATAATTTATTAAGAATATTAATTGTAATTGGATGTAGATTAAAGTAATAACATTAATGCAAGTTGATAAATAATTAATTTAGTGCAATCCCAATTAATGGAAACCAATTGTAAGGTTATAATTGATTTAAATTTGTAGATTAGGAAATAAATTCAAATTTATATTTATTGATTGTAAATAGGAATATTTGGTAATAAGTTTAATATAAGAAAAACAAATGCAAATATTGAATAATCAATGAAGTAATAATAATAAATAGTAATTAAAAAAAATTTGTAAGTTGGAAATAATATAGATGTTATACTTAGCTGCTAATTGAATACAAGGAAACAAGTGTAGATATTGAACTAATTGGTGAATTAGTGTAAAATTTATGATAATAGGATGAGAGCGGTGTATGTAATCAATTTCAACACTGGTCTGTTAGTGCTAACTTATAAGTGTAATTTAACGTTAATGGTAACAATTATTATAAGTTAACCATTTATTTAGTCTAATAAATTAAAATGGGTAATCAATTGCAATTAATCTAATTAAATGTTATGTAGTGGAAATTAAGGGAATTTTGGAAATAGTGTTAATTCTTTCCAATTATGACAATTTGTTGAATTAAAAGAATGGGATAACAAGACTTATCAATTTACTGAATTTAATTTATATTAATTGGATTAATTGGGAATTTAAATTTTAAAATTTCTGAATTTATTAAAAATTGAAATTTGAATACGATAACGGGTAAATCAATTAACTTGAATTGACATCTAAGTTGTTTAAATCATTATGATTGTTCAAGAAATCAAGAAGGATAAAATTTGTGAGTTATCAAATTCGAAACGGAAAAAGTGATTTAATTAATTTAATATTAATTTTATTTAATTAATGGAAAAATAGCCATTTTGGCCACTGACTCGGATTTCGACGAACCAGTTTCATCGAATCCGTAAGGGTGAATTATTGTAGGATTTCAAGTTTCATAGCGATCAGACTTGTTGTTTGATCGTATGGGTTTGAAATGCCTTGAAATCGACAAATTGAAATCAATTTAAATAAATTGAATTTAGCATAACTTCTTCATACGGTGGAATTTGAACTTGAAACTTTTTCCATTGCATTTAAAATATTTAAAAACGTCTATTTCAATATACGGGTTAACCCAATTTCGTTTCGGAGTTAGAACGGGCTTTTTGGGCCACTTTGTCGTTAGCGTGTATATTCAATCGTGTCCTTCTATTCTATTTCAACCCTACCTATAAATACCATGTTGTAAACTCTAGTCTACCTCTATTTCTCATTTGTCTACGCGTACAATTTCTTTCACCTCCTCATTTCAATGGCAGACAAATACCTAATATCTATTGCAATTCAAAAATCAAAGTGAAATTTCAAACTCCTCATAAAAATTCAGCAAAATTATATATCGAAGCTCTCGATGTATGCATCTTAGATCTACAGTTCGTTTTTGCATTTGGATTATCGATTGTCCAGAAGTTCGAGGGTTATTCTTGGACGTTCAATCGAACGCGATCACCTACGACCGATCGTCGATTCGTTTGCACCGCTATGTAGAGATTCCATCGTGTAGCTCATCTACGGTATTCACTCGGATTTTCAACGGTTGGATCGTCGTATTTAATTCAATTGGGATAAAACCCTATATGCGGCTGCTCAAATTTTGGAGTTCGACATCCATCATCGGCGACCGAACCGATGTGGGGAAGGTGTTCTGGCGACGCAGCGTGGCCGTGGTGGGCCCAGCGGCGATCACGATCGAGATTTGTACGACGGCACGACTTTTGGTTGTCGCGATATGCAGTAGAAATTTAGGGCTCTGTGTTACTGGGTGCGTGCGTTCGGGTGCGTGCGTGATGAAGATGACATGGCAAGGTAATTGGTTGTTTTATTTTTATTTTTAATTCGATTTCAACTCGTTTTAATGCAATAACTTCTACGTACGATGTCCGATTTACACGCGGTTTTCTCCCTTGGTTCGTATTGGAATTCTGGACACTTTCGCGCTAGTTTGGATGAATTCTGAGACTGTGCAACTTTTGGGTTTAAATTGGATTTAAATTCAGTTTAAATTCAAAAGGTGAGTGTTTTAACCAACTCACAACTTCTTAAATTTCTTATGTTCGTTAAATTTAATTTCTATTGTGATTTTGAATTTATTTATGACTGTTTGTATATTTTTAAATCATCATCTCAGTAAATTTCATATATTTAAATTAAACTATTATTTAATTTATTATTGCATATAAACTGCCAGTTAGATAGATTGTTTAATTTATTATCTAATATAACTGTCTGTAATTACCCGTTATTTATTATATGCTCTATATTGATGTTATTCTTTAAATTGGATGATGACTGTAATAAATGGTTGATGATTGTTATTGGATGAATAGATGTTGAATTTCATATTGCTTTAAACTGCAAATTTGTTATGCACTTTATTTCATTCGGGATTGCGGTTTGAAATGATATGTAACCGTACTTTTATTTTAAATTACGGATTGAAATGATAAATATCTGTATCACCTGACCATAGGATAGAAAATTATATACAGACACCGCGGTATATATATAAAAATATTTTGAAATGATTTTATGGTTTTGGATAGAATTATACGGGTTAAATAAATATTGATTCTTTTGATATTATATAAAATATTATATATATATATATAGTTAAATTCATGTACATAAGCTATGCATAAATCTGTTTAATGACAATAAGTTAAGAAAAATGGAGTTTGATTTATTAAAAATTAATATGGTTAAGTATTTAAATCATATTTTTAAATAGAGGTTATAATGATTTAAATAAATTAAGATTTGGAAGTTGAAATATGAAATGTATGTGAATTAAATTATTTAAGAATTTTACCCGAATAAAATTTGATTTAAAATTTAGATAAATTGAGATTTTATGAAATTGAATTTATTCAAGAATTAAATCAACAGGGTTGATGTGAAATTTATTTAATTGGAAATTTTAAAAGGTACAATTATTATAACTTGATTTTTGGGTCTAGGTGAATTAAATGATTATTTCAAGTATAATGAATGGAAGGCAATATCTTGTTATGTGTAATTTGAGTTTTTTTAAATAATAAGGGGTTTATTTTATATAAAATATTTCAAAACTAAATAATAGGCAATTTAATTGTTGAATCGAAATTATCAAATTTAGTTTTGAAATTTTGGAATATTTAAAGCCTTGAAATATATCGAAATTGAAATGTTTATAGAAATTGAAATGTTTCGAAGCTATAAATTTCATAGCATTATGTTTTAAAGGTGTTAAAATTTCAAATGTTTGGTTTTGAAGTATAAAATTTGGAAGTGCTATGATTTTGAAACGGGATATATTTGAAATAAAATGATATTATATTGATTTGAAATAAAAGGGATATCATATTGATTTGGTTTTTAAATTTGAAATGATATCGTATTTATATGGTTTTGAAATAAACATTTTATCCTGGGTTTGAAACATAAATTATTTTGAAATGACCGCGGTGTTATAATAACGTTGGGTTGGTAAAGAAACCGCGATCAGAAGTTGTCATACTCTCTACCAACTCTGAAAGCCACTTTAACAACCGTGTACGCGGTGGAGATTCTAGAATGAAGTAGGATGGCGGCGGCGTTTCCTTGAGGTAAATACGAGGACCCAACTCCCGTGAGTTGGCATAAGGTGGCTAAAACAGGAGCGATCGACGGGATAATAAGGTAGCACCTTTGATCGGACACATCCCATCGATATTATACTTTGACTTTTGGATTTATTCGGTGCCCACTTTTGATTTCTTTGATTTGGGGGTGTGGCTTGAGGTGGGTGGTAGCTGCGACTATGCGTTACCACCGGCCCGGAAGCATAATTGGTATATCTACCATGGCATTGCCTAGTTGTGTTGTGTCACCTACCCTAGCGTGCCTTGTACGAGTTTCTATTTGTGTCGTACCTATGGAGTATCCTCTGGTAGCCTACCGATCAGGAGGTATTACGGTACTGTATAGACTATTGGCACTATTACGTGTTAAGGGCAATATTGGGTCACTCCTTAACGCTATTTGAAAGTAAGTTTATTTTACTAATAGACATTATTACAATAGCGAAATATTACTACATAGTAAATAGTTTAACGGATCCATAGGAGATGTGAATCCCGAGCATCTCGTGAGTTACTGTACTCACGTTAGACACTCGATAGGAGATGTTAAATCCCGTAAACATCTCTGACGCCGTTACACTCATGTTATTTACCATTGATTTAACTTACATAAGATCTTTTTGTTCTAACTCGAGTGTTTTGTCTTTTCAATTCGCTCGGGTCAGCCTGGGCATTTCAGGAATTGAAGGCCTTGTTTCTGGAGGACGAAGACGAAGATTGTATTATTACTATTATTTACTATAGTGATCCATTGCATCACATTGTTCCGCTACATTATTATTATTCTTTGATATGTGTAACTCTGATATATATATATATATATATATATATATATATATTGTATAAGAATAATCTAATGTTTTAGTAAAACAGCTTCATTGTAACAATCCAGATTTTTATGCTAAATTTAAATTGGTAATTAATTTAATTTTTGAATTTAATTGTGAATTAATGGTGAGTTAATTTGAATTATGGGTTGAAATTCAAATAATGTTTATTAATAACAATAGTAGTTCGAGATAATATTGGATTTGAAAATAAATATTTTAAATGAATTGGGTTTGAAAGAAAAACTCTATCTTTTAAAATTTATAGAGATTTGTTTCCTAATATATAACATACATATGTAATATGTATTTTGAAAATATATTTGAATTCAATATGGTAAATTTCTAAAAAATTAACCCAATAGATACGTATAAATATTTATTTATATATATGAATAAATACTTATTTAAAAGTACAATAGTTTGATATATAAATAAAATTTGATTCAGAATTTAAGAAATTATTCTGTATCTATAACATGAAGATTTGGAAATTATGTTTTTAAATCGATTTGAATAAAGTAACTATAAAACTAAATTTAGAATATAATGTACATGTAAAATTGTTTGGTAAATTTATAAAATGAGATTTAAAGAAATTGTTTCTAGTTTTATTTAAACTATGCATTATAATTTAAAAATGATTTTGAATATGATTTTAAATTTTTAAAAGGTTAATTAAGAATTAAATTTTTTTTATTCATGAGTAATTGAAATCTTCCTTTGAAAATAAATAAGAAAACATGATTTGTAAGTAAAAACATAAAGAAGGTTTAAAACAAACATTAACAAAATAATTTACATTAGGGACTTAAATATAAATTTGTAAATAAATTAATAGAAAAGGATTAAATATAAAATTTTATATTTTAACATGTGTAAGAAAACCAACAAATGAAATTACAATTGTTAAACAAAGTTTAACAAGTGGCATTTTAAATTTTTTTTTTTTTTAAATTAAAATGTAAATAGAATACAAAAGAAAAAGAAAATAAGATTCAGTCTAACTTTTCAAAACCTGAAACTAAACACAGATCAAAGAAGAAAAATGGAAATCAACACCATCTCAACTCAAAAACAAGATCCAAAAAAAAAAATGAAACTCTGCAACTAAAATCAAAACAAGGCCTCAATTGTAATCAGAGCTCAAACAAGTTGCAGATCAAAATTCAACAAAACAAAGCATTCTTAAAACAATCATGCAAATCTAAAAATCAAATACTTTCTGAAATATGGAAATCAAGATCATGCATGCAGTTCTAATTTGGTTTTAAAAGCAACAAGATCAAATACAACACTAGCAAAAGAAGGATAGAAGTCAGCTGCTAAAATTCAATTCAACTGCAAGCTAATAATTTAATAATCAAATTTGGAAGTAAACTCACCAAATTCAACAGAAAGCTAAAGATCTGAAGCAAATTTTCAGACCAGGCCTCTGTCTTCATCTACAAAAAGGTGAGCAAACCTTCTATTTTGAACCTATTACTGTTGTTTGGGAGTAAACTAATCTCTTTTACCCTCTATACTTGTTGCGATGATTGTGATGATTGTAACATGCATGTACATTTGAAATAAGATATGCATGTTGGTTCCAGGCAAATGTGCCTCTAATTCTTTTCATCACAGGGTTGATAAACTTGTTAAAACTTATATCATCCAAATACAATTCAGGTTAGGTTCTGATCTCTAAAACAAATTGTTTAGAATATTGTAAATTGAATTTTAAAAATAATTTTCAAGTAAGAATATCAGTAATATTCTAGAAAAACAAAAATATAGTGAGAACTTATAAATATGTTACAAACCAATTAGTAATTTTTTTTTATTTAATCACATAACTTGAATTAGCTTGGAAAGTTATGATTTTTGAAATCAAAACCATGATTTTAAGTGAAGTATTGATCGAGACACCCACAGTTGAACGAATTTGGGAAATTTATGAATCCTCAGTGTTCGCGAATGAATTAGAGTTTAGGATTTGTTTCAGAGATGCTGGAAGGATTGTAGAATATGAGAAAAATGCAAGTTGAATTTCTAATTCATCATTGTTGAAGATCTAAATCAATTTAGGGCTTTGGGTTCATTTTGGGTTGTTGTTGTTCACGATCAAATTATGTCATCGTCACGGCAATCTGAGCGATCGCACCCAAGGGAAATTGGTTCGTGGGTCGTTGAGGCAACTTCGGTCGAGGTGGTGAAGTCTCTGATGATCAGAATGGTGGTGCGAGATGATTGGGTCAATAGTTTTGTTTCCAGAATATCGTTCGAACAACTAAATTTTGATTTTTGACAAGATTGATTGAACTGGGTTGTTAAGTTGAATGATGAGGTCATCGTCGACATGCGGCGACTATCGGTGATGGCCGGAGAGGCGCTGGCCATCTGTGCACGTGCACTAGTCAATGGATTTTGGGTTGTTCACTGTGGGTTTCGAGAGGATAGAGCTGTCTCGAGAACGAGCTCGGGAAGATGGTGATTTGGCTCGAGTTTCCTTTGCATTTGAATCGGGTAAAATTTTGTGTGCCTCAGGTAGTTTTACTTGCAAGGCTCTAAACCTGTAAATGTTTTGAATTTTTTCTTTAAAAGAAGGAAAAGGAACTGAGTCTAAATGAAAGCCAGATGTAACATAGTTTGAATCAAGTTTTAAGCAGGGATTCAAATTATCTTTTGTATCCTAGTCAAAAATCAAATAGGATTTTCAAAAAGGAAATAAAATAAAAAGTGTTTGGACAAATTAATGTTAAGTAAAGTGGCCACAGGTTTTGGAAACCCTGTCTGTTCAAAATCCAGATCTAGATTTAAATTTAAAAACTGAATTTAACGAAATTTCAGAGATCAAATCTTGAAGTATGGACTTAGATTAAGTTGTATACTAGTGGTAGTGTTTAAGTTTTATAAAATTTTGTTACCAGTTTCAACAAAATCTGTCATGTTCTGTTTTTATTTATTTATTTAAAACTGAAGTTTTAAAAGCCAAGCTTTATACCAGTTTAAAACTAAATTTTCAAGTCTGGTACAAGCTAGCTGAATCTCAGTTTTGAAAATTAAATGCAGTTTCAAACTTAATCTGTTTAACTACTTTAAAAATAATATATAAGGATTTGAGTTTAAAATGAAATTTTAAAATGTAAATAAGTCTTGAATCTAAGTAATTTGAAATCAAATTATTTTTTATTCCAGTTTAAAATAAATGAAAGTTTTTAAAATTTGAAATGATTTAAACAATCTTGTTTGAAAAGTGTATGATTAAATTGATTTGAATTTTAAAATGAATTTGGCCTAAATTCTTTTAAACTTATTTTATAAAATGGTTATTTCTTTAACATATGTGATAAAAAAGACTTTGAATTGTTTTTTTACTGTTTAGATAAGTTTGTATTCATTTTAAAATCTTGAATTTAAAATGAAATTTAAAATGGAATTTAAAGTAAATTTAAAACAAATTGTTTGTAAATACTTTGATTAAGTAAGAAATGTTTATCTTAAAAATAAATATAATTTAAGGTTTTGGATTCATTAAATTATTAAGTTAATTTAAATGGATGATTAATTATTTAATTTATTAATGATATGGATGATTAATTAAATAATTAAGAGTTTTTAAATTAATATAATTAATTGAGTTTGATGGGATTAGTTGCATTAATTGATTCAATTTAATTTATTTAAACACTGAATGATTTAATAAAAATTACTTGATGTAATTACTTAGTAAAGTAATTAATTAATAATTACTTGATAATGGAAGTGATTAAGGGTAATTATAAATTAAGTAATAATTAATTAGTTATTGAAATTAATTAAGAATAATTAATTAAGGGTTAATTATTAATTAAGGATTAATTAATTATTGTAATCAATTAAGAATAATTAATTAAGATGGTTTGTAGTTAATTAACATTAATTAACTAAGGTTAGTGACTAATCTGATTTGAATTAATTAGATGATTAATTGTTATTGCTTAAGGATGTTTGGGTTCTATTGAATGATTGTACTGATTGATATTCCTGATTGAGATGTCCTGTTTTGATCTGAGCAATGTTTACTATGATTTAATATCTGTGATATGTACCTGTGATCTGTGAATGAAAGATAAGCGTTACAATTGGTTTGTACCGCTTGTCAAATATAAGCGTTATAGTTTATATCGCTTATCAAATATATTGTTGTATTTGAATCTGTGCTGATTGATGTTACGCACTGTTGTGTAAAACCCTGCACTACATTATACACACACAAATATGGATTGCACGTGGAAATCAGTTAAGTCATAGATTTTTTAAAATAAACTTTGATTTAAATTTTTTTAAATTCAAATAGTTTTGGAAATAAATTTATTTTAATATGGAAAGCTTTGAAAAGGTGTTTTGAGAATGAATGTTATATTGAATAACTAATAGAGATTTGGAATTTGAATAATTCGATTTAAATTGGAATTCAATATCTGGAATTGAATTCTGTATTCGGTATATATGATTTAAAAAGGGGTAGACAAGCTTATATCGATTTAAACCATTTTAAAATGTTGTTATGGGAATTTGAATTAACCCAAGGATTTTAACCTGTATAAATGAAATCGGGTTTTCCGAAATAAAACTGTTTGATTTCAAATGATAAAAGCTTTTACATAAGTAATGAATATCCAATTCATAAGAAATTTCAAGTTTGAATTGAAATAGTTTTCCAAGTTATAAATGAATCTTTGGAAATAACTTTGAAAGCTATAAAATGAGTCTTTGATTTAAAGACCTGATGAGTTAATCCAATTTGAAATTGAATTGTTTTGAAAAGCTAGGAATGGATCTTTGGCAAAGATTGATGAACCTTGTTTTAAAATTGAAAGGGGTCTTAAAAGTGAATCTTTTGTTTAAAGATTTAAATGTGGAAATTGTTTAAACCATTGAAGGTTGTTGAAATGAATCTTTTGTTTAAAAGATTGGAAATGTTGTGATTTGTTTTAACCATTTGAATGAAAGGTTTTGGGTTTTAAACTGTGATTTAATTGAGATCACATATCCATATGTTTGTAAATATTGCGCTCACTATTCGGTTTAGCCGGTAGAGGACCTTTGTGTCTTATAGCCCATTCTGAATATGTGATACGACGTTATGGATAGCATTTGAAGACCGGTGGTGAAGACCGGATGTTTGCGAAAACAATAGGATGACCTATCGATTGTCTCTGCACTGAGTAGCTACGGTATAGAGATTCCCCAAGTGATGGGAAGTCCGATCGGGATTGTGAATACCCGATTGCAAGGGCTTCTTCGGAAGTGCCTTCAGTTCTGTTCGAACCCGGAACAGACTTGTATGGATGTGTGTCTGACGTTACACTTTGAGATGTAAAAGCAGTTTCTATCAAATACATTTCTGTTTGGTGGCGGAGATTTATTCTCTTAGCTTAACACCCTTCTTTGAGACGTACGAGCCCAGAGGTTATGTAGTTGATGGTTACTAGTGATACATTCCCAATTTGGTAATGTGGCATACGAAGTGCTGCTGATCATTTGTTGATCAAAGCATGGCTTTTGTGAAAAACGTAGCTTTGTGGACGAGACTTCGTCAAGCCTCACACCTCGGAAATGGTCGAAACGGGAAAGATGCAGCAAGGTTTCAGGGGTAGCTCCCCTAGGGTATGACCATTCCTTCTGGAAAAGGGTAGTATCATGGTATAGAGCCCAGATACTTACTCGTGTGGACACTGTATATTTATTAACGTGTGATGTTGTTGTTGGAGGGCCCTCGGATGAAAGGTCCTAAAGGACCGGCTGTAGCATATCTAAGGTTTTATTCCCCGGGAAGGGGGTAGCCGGCCTTGTGTTAGCAGAGAACGAAGGATAGTTCTCGGGGCGTCCCTCCAGAGGCATACCCATGTGGCAATGGGAAGTTCCTTGGCCTGACCATTTGTTGGAAAATCCAATCGTCCAATACGTGCCCAGTACGGTTTTAGTTGTATAACCTGTCATTCACTTATGGTGGTCACCACTGTTTGGATGGTAGCTATAGTAGGCATAGTACGAAATGTCTATGCTGGCTAAGATTAATATTATACTTTCGAAATGTTTTCCACTATGCACTTATAGTAATAATATCAAAGGATTTCGCGTATTAAGCATTTTTGACTGTCATAAGGAGAAATCTCCTCCAAGTATGCGTTTGGATTGTGTGTGTGGCGGGAGGCCTTATGGCAAAAGCATTGCGGATTTCAATGTTTTAAAATTCTTTTGTTGTTTTTAAAGATAAACTGTTTTTGTTTGCTCATACCTGTCCCATGACTGACCCGGAGTTTATTGTTCCATTCCTAAACTCCGGGTGCCTCCAATTTTCTACACGGGCAGTCTAGAGTTGGGTTTTTCAGATAGTAGATATCGATTTGATACCCTTTAGCTTTCTCTTCGGAAACTCTGGATATTGAAGTCTTTGGTCGGACCAGTCTTGCTTAGCTTGGTGCAAATTGATGGTGGTTCGAGCTGGTGCTTTGGAGTTAGAGTTGCAGTTGCTGTTTGGAGTTTTGGTTCCGCTGCTAGTTCATTTCGTTTTTCCACTGTTGATTATTGTCTCTGATATTCTGTATCATATTGTATCAGTGTTGTTCCATATTTAGATATTGTATTCATTGGAGTTGTATATGATATTCATTTCTTTTCTTCCGCTGTGTTGTTTTACTTAATTTTGTTATAAGCTCCAGCGACTCGGATTTGAACGGTCGAATCTGCGGCATTCGAGTACGATGCAAAGTATGGATGTCGATTTTCGAACGCGAAATATCTGTACCGTCACATTTGGTATCAGAGCTGAAGGTTGAAACTTTAGCTCAAGAGTATAACACATTAAGTAGCTCATTAGAGATACGGTGGGGTATACCTAGAATGAGTATATCCCTAAGATATCCGTTTGAATGCCTCGGTAAATTCCCTTGCTATCCACTGATAGTGAGTATGAGTGCAAGAAGAGGACGAGATAGGGGACATGGGAGTACCACTACAAATGATCTGTACTCTGTAATAGCGGAAACAACTTTCTCTATCAATCTCGTTTGATTCGTCTTTTCAATTCTTTAATGATTCCTGGTAGATCCAGGAAGAAGCTTTGATATATTTGCATGGGACACAAACTCCAGATGGGTCAGAATTGTTTGCTTGGATGAATTGTTTGCTTTGGTTGCTATGGTTGATTGGAATATTTTGGTTGTGTAAAAATAAAGGTTATGGATTGCATCCATATATATGTTTATTTTGTTGGGTCCAGGTATATTCAACGAGTGGTTAGTTATCTTTTGAACTAATCAATACCCTGAATACTTGTAGTTCTGGTGACCCGAGTATCTTGATTCATTCTTGAATGCATTATTGATATTCTGATTTGGTAAGTCAAATGCAGAATAAATATTCAATTTTATCAGAAAGATATTTCTCTGTTTTTCGTCTATCCTTTGTTGTCTCCCTACTTTCAAATTTCGTGGACGAAATTTTCTAAGGGGGGAATCTGTAACGATCCTGATTTTTATGCTAAATTTAAATTGGTAATTAATTTAATTTTTGAATTTAATTGTGAATTAATGGTGAGTTAATTTGAATTATGGGTTGAAATTCAAATAATATTTATTAATAACAATAGTAGTTCGAGATAATATTGGATTTGAAAATAAATATTTTAAATAAATTGGGTTTGAAAGAAAAACTCTATCATTTAAAATTTATAGAGATTTGTTTCCTAATATATAACATACATGTGTAATATGTATTTTGAAAATATATTTGAATTCAATATGGTAAATTTCTAAAAATTAACCCAATAGATACGTATATATATTTATTTATATATATGAATAAATACTTATTTAAAAGTATAATAGTTTGAAATATAAATAGAATTTGATTCAGAATTTAGGAAATTATTCTGTATCTATAACATGAAGATTGGAAATTATGTTTTGAAATCGATATGAATAAATTCACAGAAAATAGTCAAAAGGTTAAAAAAATCAAATGTATACATATCTTTTGAAAAATTAATAAGATTTGAATAAATTAATTATAAAACTAAATTTAGAACATAATGTATATGTAAAATTGTTTGGTAAATTTATAAAATGAGATTTAAAGAAATTGTTTCTAATTTTATTTAAACTATGCATTATAATTTAAAAATGAGTTTGAATATGATTTTAAATTTTTAAAAGGGTTAATTAAGAATTAATTTTTTTTTATTCATGAGTAATTGAAGTCTTCCTTTGAAAATAAATAAAAAACATGATTTGTAAGTAAAAACATAAAAGAAGGTTTAAAACAAATATTAACAAAATAATTTACATTAGGGACTTAAATATAAATTTGTAAATAAATTAATAGAAAAGGATTAAACATAAAATTTTATATTTTAACATGTGTAAGAAAACCAACAAATGAAATTACAAGGGTTAAACAAAGTTTAACAAGTGGCATTTTAAATTTATTTTCTTTTAAATTAAAATGTAAATAGAATACAAAAGAAAAAGAAAATAAGATTCAGTCTAACTTTTCAAAACCTGAAACTAACACAGATCAAAGAAGAAAAATGGAAATCAACACCATCTCAACTCAAAAACAAGATCCAAAAAAAAAATGAAACTCTGCAACTAAAATCAAAACAAGGCCTCAGTTGTAATCAGAGCTCAAGCAAGTTACAGATCAAAATTCAACAAAACAAAGTATTCTTAAAACAATCATGCAAATCTGAAAATCAAACACTTTCTGAAATCTGGAAATCAAGATCATGCATGCAGTTCTAATTTGGCTTTAAAAGCAACAAGATCAAATACAACACTAGCAAAAGAAGGATAGAAGTCAACTGCTGAAATTCAATTCAACTGCAAGCTAATAATTTAATAATAAAATTTGGAAGTAAACTCACCAGATTCAACAGCAAGCTAAAGATCTGAAGCAAATTTTCAGACCAGGCCTCTGTCTTCATCTACAAAAAGGTGAGCAAACCTTCTATTTTGAACCTATTACTGTTGTTTGGGAGTAAACTAATCTCTTTTACCCTCTATACTTGTTGTGATGATTGTGATGATTGTAACATGCCTGTACATTTGAAATAAGATATGCATGTTGGTTCCAGGCAAATGTGCCTCTGATTCTTTTCATCACAGGGTTGATAAACCTGTTTAGAAACTTATATCATCCAAATACAATTCAGGTTAGGTTCTGCTCTCTAAAAACAAATTGTTTAGAATATTGTAAATTGAATTTTAAAAATAATTTTCAAGCAAGAATATCAGTAATATTCGAGAAAAATAAAAATACAGTGAGAACTTATAAATATGTTACAAACCAATTGGTAAAAAAAAATTATTTAATCACATAAATTGAATTAGCTTGGAAAGTTATGATTTTTGAAATCAAAACCATGATTTTAAGTGAAGTATTGATCGAGACACCCCCAGTTGAATGAATTTGGGAAATTTATGAACTCTCGGTGTTCGCGAATTAATTAGAGTTTAGGATTTGTTTCAGAGATGCTGGAAGGATTGTAGAATATGAGAAAAATGCAAGTTGAATTTCTAGTTCATCATTGATGAAGATCTGAATCAATTTAGGGCTTTGGGTTCATTTTGGGTTGCTGTTGTTCATGATCAAATTCTGTCATCGTCATGGCAATCTGAGCGATCGCACACAAGGGAAATCGTTCGTGGGTCGTTGAGGCAACTTCGGTCGAGGTGGTGAAGTCTCTGATGATCGAGAATGGTGGTGCGAGACGATTGGGTCAATAGTTTTGTTTCCAGAATATCGTTCGAACAACTAAATTTTGATTTTTGACAAGATTGATTGAACTGGGTTGTTAAGTTAAATGATGAGGTCATCATCGACCTACGGCGACTATCGTGATGGCCGGAGAGGCTCTGGCCATCTGTGCACGTGCACTAGTCAATGGATTTTGGGTTGTTCGCTGTGGGTTTTGAGAGGATGGAGTTGTCTCGAGAACGAGCTCGGGAAGATGGTGATTTGGCTCGAGTTTCCTTTGCATTTGACTCGGGTAAAATTTTGTGTGCCTCGGGTAGTTTTACTTGCAAGGTTTTAAACCTGTAAATGTTTTGAATTTTTTTTTTAAAAGAAGGAAAAGGAACTGAGTTTAAATGAAAGCCAGATGTAACATAGTTTGAATCAAGTTTCAAGCAGGGATTCAAATTAGCTTTTGTATCCTAGATAAAAATCAAATAGGATTTTCAGAAAGGAAATAAAATAAAAAGTGTTTGGACAAATTAATGTTAAGTAAAGTGGCCACAGGTTTTGGAAACCCTGTCTGTTCAAAATCCAGATCTAGATTTAAATTTAAAAACTGAATTTAACAAAATTTCAGGGATCAAATCTTGAAGTATGGACTTAGATTAAGTTGTATACTAGTTGTAGTGTTTAAGTTTTATAAAATTTTGTTACCAGTTTCAACAAAATCTGTCATGTTCTGTTTTTATTTATTTATTTAAAACTGAAGTTTTAAAACCAAGCTTTATACCAGTTTAAAACTAAATTTTCAAGTCTGGTACAAACTAGTTGAATCTCAGTTTTGAAAATTAAATGCAGTTTCAAACTTAATCTGTTTAACTATATTAAAAATAATAGATAAGGATTTGAGTTTAAAATGAAATTTTAAAATGTAAATAAGTCTTGAATCTAAGTAATTTGAAATCAAATTTAATTTGTATTCCAGTTTAAAATAAATGAAAGTTTTTAAAATTTTAAATGATTTAAACAATCTTGTTTGAAAAGTGTATGATTAAATTGATTTGAATTTTAAAATGAATTTGGCCTAAATTCTTTTAAACTTATTTTATAAAACGGTTATTTCTTTAACATATGTGATAAAAAAGACTTTGAATTGTTTTTTTACTTTGTTTAGATAAGTTTGTATTCATTTTAAAATCTTGAATTTAAAATGAAATTTAAACGGAATTTAAAGAAAATTTAAAACAAATTGTTTGTAAATACTTTGATTAAGTAAGAAATGTTTATCTTAAAAATAAATATAATTTAATGTTTTGGATTAATTACATTATTAAGTTAATTTAAATGGATGATAAATTATTTAATTTATCAATGATATGGATGATTAATTAAGTAATTAAGAGTTTTTAAATTAATATAATTAATTGAGTTGGATGGGATTAGTTGAATTAATTGATTCAGTTTAATTTATTTAAACGCTGAATGATTTAATAAAAATTACTTGATGTAATTACTTAGTAAAGTAATTGATTGATAATTACTTGATAATGGAAGTGATTAAGGGTAATTATAAATTAAGTAATAATTAATTAGTTATTGAAATTAATTAAGAATAATTAATTAAGGGTTAATTATTAATTAAGGATTAATTAATTATTGTAATCAATTAAGAATAATTAATTAAGATGGTTTTTAGTTAATTAACATTAATTAACTAAGGTTAGTGACTAATCTGATTTGAATTAATTAGCTGATTAATTGTTATTGCTTAAGGATGTTTGGGTTCTATTGAATGATTGTACTGATTGATATTCCTGATTGAGATGTCCTATTTTGATCTGAGCAATGTTTACTATGATTTAATATCTGTGATATGTACCTGTAATCTGTGAATGAAAGATAAGCGTTACAATTAGTTTGTACCGCTTGTCAAATATAAGCGTTATAGTTTATATTGCTTATCAAATATATTGCTGTATTTGAATCTGTGTTGATTGATGTTATGCACTGTTGTGTAAAACCCTGGACTACACTATACACACACAAATATGGATTGCACGTGGAAATCAGTTAAGTCACAGATTTTTTAAAATAACCTTTGAATTAAATTTTTTTTAAATTCAAATAGTTTTGGAAATAAATTTATTTTAATATGGAAAGCTTTGAAAAGGTGTTTTGAGAATGAAAGTTATTTTGAATAACTAATAGAGATTTGGAATTTGAATACTTCGATTTAAATTGGAATTCAATATCTGGAATTGAATTCTGTATTCGGTATATATGATTTAAAAAGGGGTAGACAAGCTTATATCAATTTAAACCATTTTAAAATGTTGTTTTGGGAATTTGAATTAACCCAAGCATTTTAACCAGTATAAATGAAATCGGGTTTTCCGAAATAAAACTGTTTGATTACAAATGATAAAAGCTTTTACATAAGTAATGAATTTCCAATTCATAAGAAATTTCAAGTTTGAATTGAAATAGTTTTCCAAGTTATAAATGAATCTTTGGAAATAACTTTGAAAGCTATAAAATGAGTCTTTGATTTAAAGATCTGATGAGTTAATCCAATTTTAAATTGAATTGTTTTGAAAAGCTAGGAATGGTTCTTTGGAAAAGATTGATGAACCTTGTTTTAAAATTGAAAGGGGTCTTAAAAGTGAATCTTTTGTTTAAAAGATTTAAATGTGGAAATTGTTTAAACCATTGAAGGTTGTTGAAATGAATCTTTTGTTTAAAAGATTGGAAATGCTGTGATTTGTTTTAACCATTTGAATCAAAGGTTTTGGGTTTTAAGCTGTGATTTAACTGAGATCCCATATCCATATGTTTTTAAATATTGCGCTCACTATTCGGTTTAGCCGGGAGAGGTCCTTTGTGTCATATAGCCCATTCTGAATATGTGATACGACGTTATGGATAGCATTTGAAGACCGGTGGTAAGACCGAGTGTTTGCGAGAACGATAGGATGACCTATCGATTGTCTCTGCACTGAGTAGCTACGGTATAGAGATTCCCTAAGTGATGGGAAGTCCGATCGGGATTGTGAATAGCCGGATTGCAAGGGCTTCTTTGGAAGTGCCTTCGGTTCTGTTCAAACCCGGACCAGACTTGTATGGATGTGTGTCTGATGTTACACTTTGAGATGTAAAACCAATTTCTATCAATTACATTTCTGTTTGGTGACGGAGATTTATTTTCTTAGCTTAACACCCTTCTCTGAGACGTACGAGCCCAGAGGTTATGTAGTTGATGGTTACTAGAGATACATTCCCAATTTGGTAATTTGGCATACGAAGTGCTGCTGATCATTTGTTGATCAAAGCATGGCTTCTGTGAAAAGCATAGCTTTGTGGACGAGACTTCGTCAAGCCTCACACCCCGGAAATGGTCGAAACAGGAAAGATGCAGCAAGGTTTCAGGGGTAGCGCCCCTAGGGTATGACCATTCCTTCTGGAAAAGTGTAGTATCATGGTATGGAGCCCAGATACTTACTCATGTGGACACTGTATATTTATTACCGTGTGATGTTGTTGTTGGAGGGCCCTCGGATGAAAGGTCCCAAAGGACTAGGAGTGGCATATCTTAGGATTTATTCCCCGGGAAGGGGGTAACCGGCCTTGTGTTAGCAGAGAAAGAAGGATAGTTCTCGGGGCATCCCTCCATAGGCGTACCCATGTGGCAATGGGAAGTTCCTTGGCCTGACCATTTGTTGGAAAATCCAATCATCCAATACGTGCCCAGTACGGTTTTAGTTGTATAACCTGCCATTCACTTATGGTGGTCACCATTGTTTGGATGGTAGCTATAGTAGGCATAGTACGAAATGTCTATGCTGGCTAAGATTAATATTATACTTTCGAAATGTTTTCCACTATGCACTTATAGTAATAATATAAAAGGATTTCGCCTATTAAGCATTTTTGACCGTCATAAGGAGAAATCTCCTCCATGTCTGCGTTTGCATTGTGTGTGGCGGGAGGCCTTATGGCAGTTTCATTTTCAAAAAGCATTGCAGATTTCAATGTTTTAAAATTCTTTTGTTGTTTTTAAAAATAAACTGTTTTTGTTTGCTCATACGAGTCCCATGACTGACCCGGAGTTTATTGTTCCCTTCCTAAAATCTGGGTGCCTACAATTTTCTACACGGGCAGTCTAGAGTTGGGTTTTTCAGATAGTAGATAGTAGATATGTGACGCCCCACCTCTATACCCACGCTAGCCAAGAACACTACGGTGTAATGCTGTCAACTAGCACGGAGAATAAAGCTGTTGAGGAGCGACCATCCGTGTAATTGCTTTGCGCGAGCACCGATATGTCAGATAATATAACACGCATTTAATCAAGAGGAAATCCGCCATACCAATACAAACACAAAGCTACTACACAGTGGCTATAATAATCTTCGGAAAACAAATATAGAAATAAGCATAACACAAATCAGTCACAGATAATTCATATCACAAAGGCGGAAGAAGATATGAATATATAACTAACACATGAAAGTGTATATCAGAGTAGTGGTCAAAAAGATCCACAATAATACAAAAAAATAGCAACACGTGCTATACAAAAGAATACATTTATGAGTCCATATCTCAAGTGTATACAACAAAAACTGCTAATCTAAGTAGTTAGCCAAGAGTCAAAGAAATCAATCCCGAGTGAGAAGTCAAGTTGAAGCACCTGTAACATCTCGGTCTGACCCGAGTATTATTTAATAAGAAAATAATAAACGGATCAGTCTAGCTGTAAATATCAGATGAGACGATATAGAATAAGAGCTATGACTAAACACATAATAATCACAATGCCAAGTTGTGATATATAAGTGATTGAAAATCAACAAGAGATTAATCAATATCACAAAAATCTTCACAAAGATCCAAAAAGGGTTTCATACCCAAAACTTGTATTCACAACAAGTCAAATGACACACGAATTCACCAATGCACAAAAATTGACAAATCATATCAATGAAAATCACTAAAATTGGTGAAGCATAAATTCCAGAATTCAACACACGAAACCCAGAAATCACAAAAAAGGGGGGAAAGGCCTATCACACGAACGGGAGCATAAAAACTCACCAACATATGTATCACACGAACGAGACGCTATCTCATGGTAGCTAGCCATTAATTTTTGACAGACGAATGGCCCGAAGACCATGGGGAGCTACCCCACAAAGAAATGAGACGAAGCTCAATAGAATGAGTTACAGTCCTCCACGTGGACAAAGAGACATCGCACAATTGCTAGTCTAAATCACAAAAATGATCGTCATGATCATCAAGAAGTGTCAATTACAGTAAGCTAGTAAATATATGAGCTTAGCTTCATGTCCCATAACCACTAGCTTAACTTAAATATTTACGAACAAATTGTAGATCTCCACTAGAAAATTGTCACAAGAGTTTCAATCGAACAAGTCCAAGAATTAACCGACGAAGTAAACGCAAGCGTTTCATACCACTTGTTTTACTAAGCCGTTTAATTAGATTTCTCATACGAGTGAGGTAAAGGCTTGTATATACTAATAGATTGGAAATCGATTTGAGAAAACGAGCTTTGTAATAAAATAGTGTTGAAAACATTTGAAGAAAGAGTTTTGATATTTACTACTAGTATAGAAAACCTTTATATTTTTAAAGTGACAAATCACAAAGAAGATTGTAGAAACAACCAATCACTAAAATTCACATTCGAAGACGTGAATAAAATCCAAAGAAACCGATAATGAATCCATCGAAATGGATATTCAAAAATCCCTAAAAAGGAGCCATCAAAGTCATAATAAATGATAACAACAAATAGGATCGTCACAAATTGATTTAAATTGGAATTCTTAAACAAAAAGGCAAGCGGGCAAAACACTACAGTTTCAGACGTCTGAAACAAGTGGTTCAGACGTCTGAATCTGGAAAGATAAAATTTTCGAGAATGTTATTCAGACGTCTGAACCAAATGTTTCAGACGTCTGAAATAGGTGTTTTTAGCCTAATTTCTTTCTGTTTGAAAATGAGCCAATTCAGACGTATGAAATCCCAGATTCAGACGTCTAAAACTGGAATTTTGAGGATTTCCTGAACCTCGACCAAAAATGGACAAACGAATATCGGAAACGATCGAGCGAGCAAATGACCACTAAGGATTTACGCCACGCGACAACCCAGCCTTAACGGCTCTTCAATACACCTCAAATATCAATGTCCAAATATCTATAATAGGATTTTCATAGATTTTGATTTCAAAACACCAAAAATTGGAACATACACCAAACCAATCCAAACCAAAATCAATTGCACAAGAATAAGCGTTAGGAATTCATACCTAACAATCGAAGATAATTATAGACAAAGATGTGAGATAAAAATCTCACCTTTGAACCCAAACGATTGAAGAAGAAGCTTGAAAGCAAAGGAGAATCAACCACTCTTCAAATCCAACTCAAGAAGCTTGATTCTAAGCTTTACAAGAAGAACATTCCCAAAGTTAGGTTTAGGAATTTCTGAAATTGATAAGAGAATGAGTGGGAGAAGAAGAAGAGAAGCTTACCAATGGGTTCTTCTATTAGTTTGGAGCTAGAGTTTTATTTGCAAAAGAAAACTAGGGCTTGGAGTTTTAATTTCCTATCTCTCCCACCATTGATGCTTTAGCACTGAAAAGAGGAGGAAGTGAGAGTGAATGGGGAGAAGTGGTTCAGATTTGAGTATAAGTTAATCATAGGGCTGAACCCAAACCCAAAGTGAAAAACTAGAAAAACTTGACTAACTCCAAACATATCGAAGCTTACACTCAAAAAGGTCGCAAACGGCATTTTAAACTCAATGGGAGTGGTCTCGAGTCCTAATTCGACCGTATGCAAAAAGTAGCTTTTCGGACTAAATTTCGAGTATCGATGAAATGTTTAAATATAAAATCGACCAATATGCGGGTTGTTACAGACTCCCCTCCTTAAAGAAATTGCGTCCTCGCAATATTTAAGAAGAAAATATAAAGTAACAACCATAAAAGTATATTCAGCACAAAAGAAATTTGAAATAAAAGGTTCACCTTAAAGAGCACGGGAAAGCAAGTCCGGATGTGATCGCTCGATGAACTCTCTAGATTCCCAAGAACAATCCTTAGGATTTGAAGACCATTGAACTTTCACAAGCGGAACATCCTTATTTCGAAGTCGTTTGACTTCCAAAGCAATAATACGAACAGGATGTTGCTCAAAGGTTAGATTAGGCGAAACTTCAATTTCTTCCACGACACCGGGCTCAAGAATAGAATCGGAATCTCGAAGACATTTCCGTACTTGAGAAACATGAAACACGTCATGCATAGCAGAAAACTGAGCCGGTAATGATAGGCGATAAGCCATGGAACCAATACATTCGGTGATAGGAAATGGCCCAATATATCGAGGCGCTAACTTTTCCGATCGACTGAAACGTACAACACCCTTCATAGGTGAAACACGAATGAACACAAGATCTCCCACAGAAAGCTCTAACTTCCTTCTTCGGTTATCGGCATAGGACTTTTGTCTACTTTGAGCTTCTTTCATCCTATGTCGAATAAGTTCAATCTTTTCTGTGGAATCAGGAATAAAATCTGGACCTAAAACCAGCTTCTCACCGGCCTCAAGCCAACAAGAAGGAGATCGGCATGGCCTTCCATAGAGTGCCTCGAAAGGTGCCATACCAATACTAGATTGGAAGCTATTATTATAGGAAAATTCAACAAGTGAAATATGATCTTCCCAACTTCCACCAAAATCAAGAACACACGCACGAAGAAGATCTTCAAGAGTTTGGTTCACATGCACGGTTTGTCCATCGGACTGGGGATGATAAGAGGTGCTAAAATTAAGCTTCGTTCCCAAAGCTTTTTGAAGGCTCTTCCAAAATCCACTAGTAAACAATGGATCACGATCACTAACAATAGAAGTAGGAACTCCATGTAATTTAACAATCTCTTTAACAAAGAGTTTGGCCAAAAGAGGAACGGTTCGGTTAGACCGAATGGGAATAAAATGGTCAGATTTAGTAAGTCTATCGACAATCACCCATAAGCTATCATGACCTGAACGAGAACGGGGAAGGCCATCTATAAAATCCATGGAAATATGGTACCACTTTCAAATTGGAATCTCTAAAGGTTGCAATAACCTACCGGGCCTTTGATGCTCGGCATTAACGAGTTTGCAAGTCATGCAACACTTAACAAAGTTAGCAATATCAAGTTTCATTCCCTCCCAATAATAAAGTCGCTTCATATCCACGTACATTTTACTGCTACTGGGATGAATGGTAAATTTAGAACGATGAGAATCTTCTAAAATATCTTTACGAAGATCACCAATATTTGGTACGATAAGTCTACCAAATTTCCGAATGTCGCCACGAGAATCGATATCAAAGTCTTTCAAACCTTAAATATCAATTTTATCCTTAATATTTTGGCCAAGAAGAGCCAATTCGGGATCTAGCCCTTGAGCTTCAAGAATGCAGTCTAAAAGAGAAGGACGAGCCTCAAGGCTACATAAAACAAGAGATGAACACAAATCGGAAACACGGTCAGTGGATAAAATATCAAGATCGTTCCATTCGGATATCATCATAGAAACAACAGCTTGTTGTTTACGGCTAAGAGCATAGGCGACACGATTACCCTTACCGGGAGTATAAAGGATATCAAGATCATATGGTGCAAGAAATTCGAGCCAACGTTGCTGATGCAAATTAAGTTCCTTTTGAGAGAATAAATACTTCAGGGACTTACGATCAGTATAAAGAACAAATTTCTCTCCTAAAAGATAATGACGCCAAATACGAAGGGCGAAAACAATAGCCGCGAGCTCTAAATCATGAGTGGCATATCTAGTCTCAGCAGGCTTTAATTGCCTAGAAGCATAAGCAATAACACGTTCTCTTTGCATAAGAATGGCACCCAAACCAACGCGACTAGCATCGGTATAAACAACGAAATCTTGATTTTCCTCGGGAATAACAAGAATAGGAGCATCAGAAAGAAGTTCCTTTAGTTTCTGAAAAGAAGTTTCATATTCGTCCGACCAAATGTATTCAACACCTTTCTTCGTTAAGCTAGTGAGAGGCACGACAATCTTAGAAAAGTCTTTGATAAAACGGCGGTAATAACCTGCCAATCCAAGGAAACTACGAATCTCCGTCACACTCTCCGGTCTCTTCCAATATTGAATCGCTTCAATCTTTGAAGGATCAATGGAAATTTCGGATTCGGAAATAATATGACCGAGAAACTTCACACGAGATTGCCAAAAATGGCATTTAGAAAATTTTGCTTTCAAATGATTACTCCTAAGAGTTTTCAACACAATCCGAAGATGCTTCTCATGTTCCCCCTCGGTTTTTGAATACACAAGAATATCATCAATAAAGATGAGAACAACCGGTCGAGGAAGTCTTTGAAAACTCTATTTATAAGGTCAACGAAATAAGCCGAGGCATTCGTTAGACCAAATGGCATAACAAGCCATTCATAAGATCCATAGCGAGTACGGAACGATGTCAAAGGAATGTTATCCTCTGCAATACGAAGCTGATGAAATCCAGTAGCTAAGTCTAATTGTGAAAAGACTCTAGCACCACTAAGTTGATCGAATAGATCATCAATCCGAGGTAAAGGATATTTATTTTTGATAGTAAGATCATTAAGCTTGCGGCAGTCAAGGCAAAGCCTAAGTGTACCATCGGATTTCTTCACGAAAATAGCCGAAGCTCCCTAAGGCGAGGAACTAGAGCGAATAAATTGCTTCATCTCCAATTCGGATAATTGTTTACGCATC
This sequence comes from Allium cepa, assembly GCA_030765085.1. NCBI lineage: Eukaryota > Viridiplantae > Streptophyta > Magnoliopsida > Asparagales > Amaryllidaceae > Allium > Allium cepa. The sequence continues at coordinate 444,017,425 of CM060935.1, read as the reverse complement.
TCTTCATTTTCTTTATTGGACATACGATAAGGAGGACGAGTAATAGGTTGAGCTCCAGGGATAAGATTAATTCTGAACTCAATTGCTCGCTTAGGTGGTAATCCTAAAACGGGCTCAAATATGTCGGAAAATTCACGAACAACGTGAATAAGAGAAATAATATCTTCCTCATCATCATTATCGTCATCATGAGGATTTAAAGAGTATAACGATGCAACCAGACTGGAATCCGAATCTTTAAGATTAATATAAATCTGCTTTACAGATTGAGAATGTCGAAGATGAATAGTCCGCTCAGGACATAGGATATGAGCTTCATAACGGTTATGCCAATCCATTCCCAAAATCATTCCAAAGCCTAAATAGCGCATAACATGCAAATTGGCTCGGAAAGAAAAATCACACAAAATAATCTTGACATCTTTACACAATAAACTGATTGTTGTGGATCCACCAACCGGATTCGCAATTCTCAAAGAAGTCATTAAACACAAAACATCCAAAGAAAAAGTATCAACAAGTTCTTTTGATATAAAAGAATGAGATGCTCCTGTATCAAAAAGGAATCGAATAGGCTGATCACGAAATGTAATAATACCATCAAGGATAGAATGAGAAATACCTTGACCATGAGATGTGTTGCCAGGGGCTTGAGCAACATTAAGCTTTCCCTTCAGTAGAGGATAAGGTCTTTGTAGCAGGAGTTGCTTGCTTCCCTTTCTTATTGGGATAAGGACCTTTGAATTTGTTTGGCCTCTTCTTGTTGTTGAAGTTTGGTTTGGAACCCACCACTTCAACATCACTTTCCCTATCCGCCTCTTCAAGACGAAGAGCGATGTCAATGAGTTGGTCGAAGGGAACTTCTAATTTTAGAAGTAATGGCTTCTTGAGATTTTTGTTTAAGCCATAGACAAATATTTGTTTCTTCTTCAATGGGGTGTTGATATATTCAACCCCGTATTTAGAGAGAGATTCAAAAGACGCGATATAGTCTGCCACGGAAGATTCACCTTGAACAAGGTCTATGAAACGTCGAGCCAATGTCACTTTCTCTGCTTCTGGCACGAATTTTAATTCGAAGCGTTCCCGGAATTGCTCCCAGGTGAGATCCGCTTCATTAATCTCAGAAATAAGAAGTTCGTACCAGTCCAATGCCCTTTCTTGGAGCATACTAGAAGCCACCTGAACTCGGTGAAGATCAATGAGGTTCATGCGAGAAAAGATTCGATCGCATGTCCTTAACCAAGCCTAGACTTCAATAATAGTTTCAAAACCTTTAAATGGCTTCCCGCCTAGGTTGGCGTAATCATTGCACAAACGTGCAAACCCAGATTTAGGGTGAGTAGGTTCCGGATTAGAACCAGCTGCTCGACCATTCGTGACAAGGTCAAGAAGTTGCTGGGTAGTCATAAAAACTCCATCATGGGGTGGAGCACTAGATGGTCCAGCTCTGGGACGACCAGGTCTAACCATTTCTCTTCTTTAAGAAAGAAAGAAGAATAAAAAGTTATTCTCAATATAAATATCAAGCAATCTTGATAGATAAAACAAGGAATCATAAAGAAAATAGGATGAATCGGTACGAAGACTCGAATTAAATCCTAAAGCACGACTCCTAAGAAAGACTTAGGACGATGATCCTTGTTATAATACTCCATATTGTTCCGAAGTTTGGCTCCGATACCAAGCTGTGACGCCCCACCTCTATACCCACGCTAGCCAAGAACACTACGGTGTAATGCTGTCAACTAGCACGGAGAATAAGGCTGTTGAGGAGCGACCATCCGTGTAATTGCTTTGGCGAGCACCGATATGTCAGATAATATAACACGCATTTAATCAAGAGGAAATCCGCCATACCGATACAAACACAAAGCTACTACACAGTGGCTATAATAATCTTCGGAAAACAAATATAGAAATAAGCATAACACAAATCAGTCACAGATAATTCATATCACAAAGGCGGAAGAAGATATGAATATATAACTAACACATGAAAGTGTATATCAGAGTAGTGGTCAAAAAGATCCACAATAATAATAAAAAAATAGCAACACGTGTTATACAAAAGAATACAACTATGAGTCCATATCTCAAGTGTATACAACAAAAACTGCTAATCTAAGTAGTTAGCCAAAAGTCAAAGAAATCAATCCCTAGTGAGAAGTCAAGCTGAAGCACCTGTAACATCTCGGTCTGACCCGAGTATTATTTAATAAGAAAATAATAAACAGATCAGTCTAGCTAAAAATATCAGATGAGACGATATAGAATAAGAGGTATGACTAAACACATAATAATCACAATGCCAATCTTTGATATATAAGTAATTGAAAATCAACAAGAGATTAATCAATATCACAAAAATCTTCACAAAGATCCAAAAAGGGTTTCATACCCAAAACTTGTATTCACAACAAGTCAAATGACACACGAATTGACCAATGCACAAAAATTGACAAATCATATCAATGAAAATCACTAAAATTGGTGAAGCGCAAATTCCAGAATTCAACACACGAAATCCAGAAATCACAAAAAAGGGAGGAAAGGCCTATCACACGAACGGGAGCATAAAAACTCACCAACATATGTATCACACGAACGAGACGTTATCTCATGGTAGCTAGCCATTAATTTTTGACACATGAATGGCCCGAAGACCATGGGGAGCTACCCCACAAAGAAATAAGACGAAGCTCAATAGAATGAGTTATAGTCATCCACGTGGACAAAGAGACATCGCACAATTGCTAGTCTAAATCACAAAAATGATCGTCATGATCATCAAGAAGTGTCAATTACAGTAAGCTAGTAAATATATGAGCTTAGCTTCATGTCCCATAACCACAAGCTTAACTTAAATATTTACGAACAAATTGTAGATCTCCACTAGAAAATTGTCATAAGAGTTTCAATCGAACAAGTCCAAGAATTAACCGACGAAGTAAACGCAAGCGTTTCATACCACTTGTTTTAGTAAGCCGTTTAATTAGATTTCTTATACGAGTGAGGTAAAGGTTTGTATATACTAATAGATTGGAAATCGGTTTGAGAAAACGAGCTTTGTAATAAAATAGTGTTGAAATCATTTGAAGAAAGAGTTTTGATATTTACTACTAGTATAGAAAACCTTTATATTTTTAAAGTGACAAATCACAAAGAAGATTGTAGAAACAACCAATCACTAAAATTCACATTCGAAGACGTGAATAAAATCCAAAGAAACCGATAAAGAATCTATCGAAATGGATATTCAAAAATCCCTAAAAAGAAGTCATCAAAGTCATAATAAATGATAACAACAAATAGGATCATCACAAATCGATTTAAATTGGAATTCTTAAAAAAAAAGGCAAGCAAGCAAAACACTACAGTTTCAGACGTCTGAAACTGGTGGTTCAGACGTCTGAATCTGGAAAGATAAAAATTTCCAGAACGTGATTCAGACGTCTGAACCAAATGTTTCAGACGTCTGAAATAGGCGTTTTTAGCCTAATTTCTTTCTGTTTGAAAATGAGCCAATTCAGACGTCTGAAATCCCAGATTCAGACGTCTGAAACTGGAATTTTGAGGATTTCCTGAACCTCGACCAAAAATGGCCAAACGAATATCGGAAACGATCGAGCGAGCAAATGACCACTAAGGATTTACGCCACGTGACAACCCAGCCTCAAATTTCAATGTCCAAATATCCATAATAGGATTTTCATAGATTTTGATTTCAAAACGCCAAAAATTGGAATATACACCAAACCAATCCAAACCAAAATCAATTGCACAATAATAAGTGTTAGGAATTCATACCTAACAATCGAAGATAATTATAGACAAAGATGTGAGATAAAAATCTCACATTTGAACCCAAACGATTGAAGAAGAAGCTTGGAAGCAAAGGAGAATCAACCACTCTTCAAATCCAGCTCAAGAAGCTTGATTCTAAGCTTTACAAGAAGAACATTCCCAAAGTTAGGTTTAGGAATTTCTGAAATTGAAAAGAGAATGAGTTGGAGAAGAAGAAGAGAAACTTACCAATGGGTTCTTCTATTAGTTTGGAGCTAGAGTTTGATTTGCAAAATAAAACTAGGGCTTGGAGTTTTAATTTCCCATCTCTCCCACCATTGATGCTTTAGAACTGAAAAGAGGAGGAAGTGAGAGTGAATGGGGAGAAGTAGTTCAGATTTGAGTATAAGTTAATCATAGGGCTGAACCCAAACCCAAAGTGAAAAAGTAGCAAAACTTGACTAACTCCAAACATATCGAAGCTTACACTCAAAAAGGTCACAAACGACATTTTAAACTCAATGGGAGTGGTCCTGAGTCCTAATTCGACCGTATGCAAAAAGTAGCTTTTCGGACTAAATTCCGAGTATCGATAAAATGTTTAAATATAAAATCGACTAATATGCGGGTTGTTACAAGATATCGATTTGATACCCTTCAACTTTCTCTTCGGAAACTCTGAATATTGAAGTCTTTGGTCGGACCAGTCTTGCTTAGCTTGGTCCAAATTGATGGTGGTTCGAGCTGGTGCTTTGGAGTTAGAGTTCCAGTTGCTGTTTGGAGTTTTGGTTACGCTGCTAGTTCATTTCGTTTTTCCACTGTTGATTGTTGTCTCTGATATTCTGTATCATATTGTATCAGTGTTGTTCCATATTTGGATATTGTATTCATTGGAGTTGTATATGATATTCATTTCTTTTCTTCCGTTGTGTTGTTTTACTTAATTATGTTATAAGCTCCAGCGACTCGGATTTGAACGGTCGAATCTGCGGCATTCGAGTACGATGCAAAGTATGGATGTCGATTTTCGAACGCGAAAAATCCGTACCGTCACATTTGGTATCAGAGCTGAAGGTTCAAACTTTAGCTTAAGAGTATAACACATTAAGTGGATCATTATAGATACGGTGGAGTATACCCTAGAATGAGTATATCCCTATGATATCCATTCGAATGCCTCAGTAAATTCCCTTGCTATCCACTGATGGTGAGTATGAGTGCAAGAAGAGGACGAGATAGGGGACATGGGAGTACCACTACAAATGATCTGTACTCTGTAATAGCGGAAACAACTTTCTCTATCAATCTCGTTTGATTCGTCTTTTCAATTCTTTAATGATTCTTGGTAGATCCAGGAAGAAGCTTTGATATATTTGCATGGGACACAAACTCCAGATGGGTCAGAATTGTTTGCTTGGATGAATTGTTTGCTTTGGTTGCTATGGTTGATTGGAATATTTTGGTTGTGTAAAAATAAAGGTTTTGGATTGCATCCATATATCTGTTTATTTTGTTGGGTCCAGGTATATTCAACAAGTGGTTAGTTATCTTTTGAACTAATCAATACCCCTGAATACTCGTAGTTCTGGTGACCCGAGTATCTTGATTCGTTCTTGAATCCATTGTTGATATTCTGATTTGGTAAGTCAAATGCAGAATAAATATTCAATTTTATCAGAAAGATATTTCTCTGTTTTTCGTCTATCCTTTGTTGTCTCCCTACTTTCAAATTTCGAGGACGAAATTTTCTAAGGGGGGAATCTGTAACGATCTTGACTTTTATGCTAAATTTAAATTGGTAATTAATTTAATTTTTGAATTTAATTGTGAATTAATGGTGAGTTAATTTGAATTATGGGTTGAAATTCAAGTAATATTTATTAATAACTATAGTAGTTCGAGATAATATTGGATTTGAAAATAAATATTTTAAATAAATTGTGTTTGAAAGAAAAACTCTATCTTTTAAAATTTATAGAGATTTGTTTCCTAATATATAACATACATATGTAATATGTATTTGGAAAATATATTTGAATTCAATATGGTAAATTTCTAAAAAATTAACCCAATAGATACGTATAAATATTTATTTATATATATGAATAAATACTTATTTAAAAGTACAATAGTTTGAAATATAAATAGAATTTGATTTAGAATTTAAGAAATTATTCTGTATCTATAACATGAAGATTTGGAAATTATGTTTTGAAATCGATATGAATAAATTCACAGAAAATAGTCAAAAGGTTAAAAAAAATCAAATGTATACACATATCTTTTGAAAAATTAATAAGATTTGAATAAAGTAATTATAAAATTAAATTTAGAATATAATGTATATGTAAAATTGTTTGGTAAATTTATAAAATGAGATTTAAAGAAATTGTTTCTAATTTTATTTAAACTATGCATTATAATTTAAAAATGAGTTTAAATATGATTTTAAATTTTTAAAACGGTTAATTAAGATTTTTTTTTCATGAGATATTGAAATCTTCCTTTGAAAATAAATAAAAAACATGATTTGTAAGTAAAAACATAAAAGAAGGTTTAAAACAAATATTAACAAAATAATTTACATTAGGGACTTAAATATAAATTTGTAAATAAATTAATAGAAAAGGATTAAACATAAAATTTTATATTTTAACATGTGTAAGAAAACCAACGAATGAAATTACAAGTGTTAAACAAAGTTTAACAAGTGGCATTTTAAATTTATTTTCTTTTAAATTAAAATGTAAATAGAATACAAAAGAAAAAGAAAATAAGATTCAGTCTAACTTTTCAAAACCTGAAACTAAACACATATCAAAGAAGAAAAATGGAAATCAACACCATCTCAACTCAAAAACAAGATCCCAAAAAAAAAAAATGAAACTCTGCAACTAAAATCAAAACAAGGCCTCAGTTGTAATCAGAGCTCAAGCAAGTTACAGATCAAAATTCAACAAAACAAAGTATTCTTAAAACAATCATGCAAATCTGAAAATCAAACACTTTCTGAAATCTAGAAATCAAGATCATGCATGCAGTTCTAATTTGGTTTTAAAAGCAACAAGATCAAATACAACACTAGCAAAAGAAGGATAGAAGTCAGCTGCTAAAATTCAATTCAACTGCAAGCTAATAATTTAATAATCAAATTTGGAAGTAAACTCACCAGATTCAACAGCAAGCTAAAGATCTGAAACAAATTTTCAGACCAGGCCTCTGTCTTCGTCTACAAAAATGTAAGCAAACCTTCTATTTTGAACCTATTACTGTTGTTTGGGAGTAATCTAATCTCTTTTACCCTCTATACTTGTTGTGATGATTGTGATGATTGTAAGCCTGTACATTTGAAATAAGATATGCATGTTGGTTCCAGGCAAATGTGCCTCTGATTCTTTTCATCACAGGGTTGATAAACCTGTTTAGAAACTTATATCATCCAAATACAATTCAGGTTAGGTTCTGATCTATAAAAACAAATTGTTTAGAATATTGTAAATTGAATTTTAAAAATAAATTTCAAGCAAGAATATCAGTAATATTCTAGAAAAATAAAAATACAGTGAGAACCTATAAATACGTTACAAACCAATTGGTAATTTTTTTTTTATTTAATCACATAACTTGAATTAGCTTGGAAAGTTATGATTTTTGAAATCAAAACCATGATTTTAAGTGAAGTATTCATCGAGACACCCACAGTTGAACGAATTTGGGAAATTTATGAATCCTCGGTGTTCGCGAATGAATTAGAGTTTAGGATTTGTTTCAGAGATGTTGGGAGGATTGTAGAATATGAGAAAAATGCAAGTTGAATTTTTAATTCATCATTGATGAAGATCTGAATCAATTTAGGGCTTTGGGTTCATTTTGGGTTGCTGTTGTTCACGATCAAATTCTGTCATCGTCACGGCAATCTGAGCGATCGCACCCAAGGGAAATGGTTCGTAGGTCGTTAAGGCAACTTCGGTCGAGGTGATGAAGTCTCTGATGATCGAGAATGGTGGTGCGAGACGATTGGGTCAATAGTTTTGTTTTCAGAATATCGTTCGCACAACTAAATTTTGATTTTTGACAAGATTGATTGAACTGGGTTGTTAAGTTGAATGATGAGGTCATCGTCGACCTGTGGCGACTATCGGTGATGGCCGGAGAGGCTCTGGCCATCTGTGCGCGTGCACTAGTCAATGGATTTTGGGTTGTTCGCTGTGGGTTTTGAGAGGATGGAGCTGTCTCGAGAACGAGCTCGAGAAGATGGTGATTGGGCTCGAGTTTCCTTTGCATTTGACTCGGGTAAAAAATTTTGTGCCTTAGGTTGTTTTACTTGCAGGGTTTTAAACCTTTAAATGTTTTGAATTTTTTTTTTTAAAAGAAGGAAAAGGAACTGAGTTTAAATGAAAGCCAGATGTAACATAGTTTGAATCAAGTTTTAAGCAGGGATTCAAATTAGCTTTTGTATCCTAGTTAAAAATCAAATAGGATTTTCAAAAAAGAAATAAAATAAAAAGTGTTTGGACAAATTAATGTTAAGTATAGTGGCCACAGGTTTTGGAAACCCTGTCTGTTCAAAATCCAGATCTAGATTTAAATTTAAAAACTGAATTTAACAAAATTTCAGAGATCAAATCTTGAAGTAAGGACTTAGATTAAGTTGTATACTAGTTGTAGTGTTTAAGTTTTATAAAATTGTGTTACCAGTTTCAACAAAATCTGTCATGTTCTGTTTTTATTTATTTATTTAAAACTGAAGTTTTAAAAGCCAAGCTTTATACCAGTTTAAAACTAAATTTTCAAGTCTGGTACAAGCTAGTTGAATCTCAGTTTTGAAAATTAATTGCAGTTTCAAACTTAATCTGTTTAACTACTTTAAAAATAATAGATAAGGATTTGAGTTTAAAATGAAATTTTAAAATGTAAATATGTCTTGAATCTAAGTAATTTGAAATCAAATTTAATTTGTATTCCATTTTAAAATAAATGAAAGTTTTTAAAATTTGAAATAATTTAAACAATCTTGTTTGAAAAGTGTATGATTAAATTGATTTGAATTTTAAAATGAATTTGGCCTAAATTCTTTTAAACTTATTTTATAAAATGGTTATTTCTTTAACATATGTGATAAAAAGACTTTGAATTGTTTTTTTTACTTTGTTTAGATAATTTTGTATTCATTTTAAATCTTGAATTTAAAATGAAATTTAAAATGGAATTTAAAGTAAATTTAAAACAAATTGTTTGTAAATACTTTGATTAAGTAAGAAATGTTTATCTTAAAAATAAATATAATTTAATGTTTTGGATTAATTAAATTATTAAGTTTATTTAAATGGATGATTAATTATTTAATTTATTAATGATATGGATGATTAATTAAGTAATTAAGAGATTTTAAATTAATATAATTAATTGAGTTTGATGGGATTAGTTGAATTAATTAATTCGGTTTAATTTATTTAAACACTGAATGATTTAATAAAAATTACTTGATGTAATTACTTAGTAAAGTAATTGATTAATAATTACTTGATAATGGAAGTGATTAAGGGTAATTATAAATTAAGTAATAATTAATTAGTTTTTGAAATTAGTTAAGAATAATTAATTAAGGGTTAATTATTAATTAAGGATTAATTAATTATTGTAATCAATTAAGAATAATTAATTAAGATGGTTTGTAGTTAATTAACATTATTAACTAAGGTTAGTGACTATTCTGATTTGAATTAATTAGATGATTAATTGTTATTGCTTAAGGATGTTTGGGTTCTATTGAATGATTGTATTGATTGATATTCCTGATTGAGATGTCCTGTTTTGATCTGAGCAATGTTTACTATGATTTAATATCTTTGATATGTACCTGTGATCTGTGAATGAAAGATAAGCGTTACAATTGGTTTGTACCGCTTGTCAAATATAAGCGTTATAGTTTATATCGCTTATAAAATATATTGCTGTATTTGAATCTGTGCTGATTGATGTTATGCACTGTTATCTAAAACCCTGGACTACACTATACACACACAAATATGGATTGCACGTGGAAATCAGTTAAGTCACAGATTTTTTAAAATAAACTTTGAATTAAATTTTTTTAAATTCAAATAGTTTTGGAAATAAATTTATTTTAATATGGAAAGCTTTGAAAAGGTGTTTTGAGAATGAAAGTTATTTTGAATAACTAATAGAGATTTGGAATTTGAATAATTCGATTTAAATTGGAATTCAATATCTGGAATTGAATTCTGTATTCGGTATATATGATTTAAAAAGGGGTAGACAAGCTTATATTGATTTAAACCATTTTAAAATGTTGTTTTGGGAATTTGAATTAACCCAAGGATTTTAACCTGTATAAATGAAATCGGGTTTTCTGAAATAAAACTTTTGATTTCAAATGATAAAAGCTTTTACATAAGTAATGAATATCCAATTCATAAGAAATTTCAAGTTTGAATTGAAATAGTTTTCCAAGTTATAAATGAATCTTTGGAAATAACTTTGAAAGCTATAAAATGAGTCTTTGATTTAAAGACCTGATGTGTTAATCCAATTTGAAATTGAATTGTTTTGAAAAGCTAGGAATGGATCTTTGGCAAAGATTGATGAACCTTGTTTTAAAATTGAAAGGGGTCTTAAAAGTGAATCTTTTGTTTAAAAGATTTAAATGTGGAAATTGTTTAAACCATTGAAGGTTGTTGAAATGAATCTTTTGTTTAAAAGATTGGAAATGCTGTGATTTGTTTTAACCATTTGAATGAAAGGTTTTGGGTTTTAAGCTGTGATTTAACTGAGATCCCATATCCATATATTTTTAAATATTGCGCTCACTATTCGGTTTAGCCGGGAGAGGACATTTGTGTCATATAGCCCATTCTGAATATGTGATACGACGTTATGGATAGCATTTGAAGACCGGTGGTGAAGACCGAGTGTTTGCGAGAACGATAGGATGACCTATCGATTGTCTCTACACTGAGTAGCTACGGTATAGAGATTCCCTAAGTGATGGGAAGTCCGATCGGGATTGTGAATACCCAGATTGCAAGGGCTTCTTTGGAAGTACCTTCGGTTCTGTTCAAACCCGGAACAGACTTGTATGGATGTGTGTTTGACGTTACACTTTGAGATGTAAAACCAGTTTCTATCAAATACATTTCTTTTTGGTGACGGAGATTTATTCTCTTAGCTTAACCCCCTTCTCTGAGACGTACGAGCCCAGAGGTTATGTAGTTGATGGTTACTAGTGATACATTCCCAATTTGGTAATGTGGCATACGAAGTGCTGCTGATCATTTGTTGATCAAAGCATGGCTTTTGTGAAAAACGTAGCTTTGTGGACGAGACTCCGTCAAGCCTCACACCCCGGAAATGGTCGAAACGGGAAAGATACAGTAAGGTTTCAGGGGTAGCGCCCCTAGGGTATGACCATTCCTTCTGGAAAAGTGTAGTATCATGGTATGGAGCCCAGATACTTACTCATGTAGACACTGTATATTTATTACCGTGTGATGTTGTTGTTGGAGGGCCCTCGGATGAAAGGTCCCAAAGGACCGGGGGTGGCATATCTTAGGTTTTATTCCCCGGGAAGGGGGTAGCCGGCCTTGTGTTAGCAAAGAACGAAGGATAGTTCTCGGGGCGTCCCTCCAGAGGCGTACCCATGTGGCAATGGGAAGTTCCTTGGCCTGACCATTTGTTGGAAAATCCAATCATCCAATACGTTCCCAGTACGGTTTTAGTTGTATAACCTGCCATTCACTTATGGTGGTCACCACTGTTTGGATGGTAGCTATAGTAGGCATAGTACGAAATGTCTATGCTGGCTAAGATTAATATTATACTTTCGAAATGTTTTCCACTATGCACTTATAGTAATAATATCAAAGGATTTCGCGTATTAAGCATTTTTGACTGTCACAAGGAGAAATCTCCTCCAAGTCTGCGTTTGCATTGTGTGTGTGGCGGGAGGCCTTATGGCAGTTTCATTTTCAAAAAGCATTGCGTATTTCAATGTTTTAGAATTCTTTTGTTGTTTTTAAAGATAAACTGTTTTTGTTTTGCTCATACCAGTCCCATGACTGAGCCGGAGTTTATTGTTCCCTTCCTAAACTCTGGGTGCCTACAATTTTCTACACGGGCAGTCTAGAGTTGGGTTTTTCAGATAGTAGATATCGATTTGATACCCTTCAGCTTTCTCTTTGAAAACTCTGGATATTGAAGTCTTTGGTCGGACCAGTCTTGCTTAGCTTCGTGCAAATTGATGGTGGTTCGAGCTGGTGCTGTGGAGTTAGAGTTGCATTTGCTGTTTGGAGTTTTGGTTCCGCTGCTAGTTCTTTTCGTTTTTCCACTGTTGATTATTGTCTCTGATATTCTGTATCATATTGTATCAGTGTTGTTCCATATTTGGATATTGTATTCATTGGAGTTGTATACGATATTCATTTCTTTTCTTCCGCTGTGTTGTTTTACTTAATTATGTTATAAGCTCCAGCGACTCGGATTTGAACGGTCGAATCTGCGGCATTCGAGTACGATGCAAAGTATGGATGTCGATTTTCGAACGCGAAAAATCTGTGCCGTCACATTCATGAACTGTATATTTGATTATTATATTTTATCGTTCTGTTGCAAGATTCTTTTTTTTCTTTCTCTACTTTTCTTATTTACCCCATAACAATCCGTCCTTCTGTATGGTTTAAGTCGGACATGTGTGGTTTATCGTCGATTTAAAGCATGCGGAAAGGCGGGATGTTACATCTGGTATCAGAGTTTGGTTTAGCGATAAACCTTAGCTTTGTGGGGTCTGACTCTTTATTAATACGGTAGTAATACCATATGATGAGTCGCTGAGTGTATATATATGAGAGAGCGTATTTGTTAGTGTTATAAAAGGTTTTAATATTGTGTTAATTTGTTCCGTTTTGTATTATAAATTCTGGTTGGTGCATGGGATGCTATGACATCAATAGGGATTTCTAAACACTTAATAGGACATACCGACATAATATTTGTTTTTAATATAGGCGAATGAAATAATTTTGCCTATTATATTTTCTATATGTATAAAGTAATTTTTATAAAGGTTACATTTGGTTGTATAATATTGGTTGTTAGGTAATGAAATATATAAATAATAGTTGAAATAAGATGTGAAAATAAAATAAATGAAAACTGGGGATTTAGAACTTAAGTTCCAGGGTTTTGTAAAATTCTTTCGAATGGTTTTGGAATAGAATAATAATATAATTTAGAAGTATTTCTGATTTAAATATTTCAATAAGTTTGAAAGAATTATTTAAAGGAAGTTCTTGAAAGAAATAAGTTATGTACTCCCCTCTCTGTCGCTGGAAAATAATTTCGGTAATGAGTGCACGCATCATCGACATTCATTTTTGAGTTTCGAAGTGGGAAGGCCACTGTGGTAGTTTTACTACGAATTTATTTTGATAACCAAATATAAATTTTTAATTGTTTTAAATATAATTGGATATATAAATACGTTTATCTATTACCTTTAAAATAATTTGAAATTTAACCCGGTATTAAATTCTTAAGTTTCCGTTAATTAATAGTTTCAATCAGTTAGAGAAATGGAACGTAGCTAATTAATAATTGAGACCTCTAAAGGAAATAAGAGATTTAATGATAAGTTATAAATTAAATAAAAAGAAAATTTAAATGTGTAACATATAAAACAAAGGATATCATTATTGAACATTTAATTAATTAAAAAAAATTGAGGAAAACTTGTATGACTTTCAATTACATTCTTAAAGGCATATATATAACTTACCAAAAGATATAAAAAGTTGAAATGTTAATAAGAAAATGTAATAGATATTATACAAGTAATAAACTTAAGTAATGAAAGTATCCAATGAATTTGCCTTTATAAATAAGAATTTAATGTTATAATTATTATAAACTTAAGTTATGACTGTAAGGCCACTAATTAAATATAATAGAAAAGTTATAAAGAAATGAAACCAAATTTAAGAAGTGTTGAAGTTATTTATAATAAAATAAATGGAAAGATAAATAATGTAAATAAATGATATTAAGTAGTGGATAAATGAATGTAATGCAATAAAAAGAAATTTCAAACTTAAGTAAATAAGTTGAAGTTATTTCTAAATAAAATTATAAGAAATAAATGTAAATTAAAAAGATAAATCATTATATGGATGAAAAAGAAATAAAACAACAAATATTATGAAATGAAACTAAAAGAATGAACTTGATCTATTGTTTGAAATTGTTGTGTTTGGTTTATGGTTGTTTGGGCAAGGATACTTTAAATTTGTTTGGATAAATGAATAATCTATTTAGTTTCACCTAAGACTGTTGAGTGAAGGGTACACTTAGTAGTTTATTTTTCATTCCGTACAATTTGAAGTTTTGAACCCGAACAACTATTTGTTTTGTTTGATATGAATGAATGATTGATTTGTGTTGATTTCTATGTGATGGTTATATACCTAGTTGCAAGTGATTGTTATATGTATTGATTGTTTGTTGATGGTTGAAAACAAACTTAAATATTTCATTTTATATAGTTATTAACTCTTTTGGATTATATAAGTGAAATACAGGATAGGGAAGCAATTGCTACTGCTTTTGGTTTCATAATTAAGCGTAATTGCCCGACTAATAGGTACGTTTTTCGGATTACGGTTTATATCGTTATTATATTATTTTTCCCGTGTTGGGATATATTGTTTTGGAAAATATATGTTGTATATTGTTATATTTTGATATTATATTTTCTCCCAAGCCTCTCCGTACAAAGGAGACTCTGCCGAAATTTTCCATAAATTTTGGACTTAGAAAATATTTTGAAAATGTTTTCCACACCTTATTAATATGAATATATAAAGATTTAATTGTTTAGAAATCTATATATTTTATTTAAATTATCCTATTCTGTAAACTTATTATTATGAATATAATGTTTTGAATAATATATATTGATTTATAAGTTCCTCTTTTATCTTCTTTTTCTTTTCGGGGACGAAAAGTTTTGAGTGGTGGAGAGTGTAACGACCTAAAAATTTTCAATAATTAAAATTGTTGATTTAATAAGATTTTGAAATTTAATATTGAAGTAAATAAAAATTTAGTGAATTATTAATGGAAATAATAACTTGGATAAGGTTGGTAAGTTAATTTTTAATAACTTAAATGTAACAGTATAAATGTAAGTTTATTGTTAATTATACTCTTATTGTAATAAAAGAATGTTACCAAGATGAAATGATTAATTTGATTTAAAATCTTAATTAATGGATGCATTAATTTATAATGGTATATAAAAGGTAAATTAATAATTTAAAATGTTGACTTACTAATAAAATAATGTATAATGAATGGAAATGGAATGAATTAGTGTATGAACTAATGGTAACACTTGTTGCAAGCTAATAAGTAAATTAAAATTAACAGTGCTAATTTAGGTTAATAATTAATAGGTTGAATGAAATGACAATTAATGAATTTATTTAAATCTGTAAAGTTATATATACTATATTATGATTAGTGAGTTTCAATTCAAGAGCACAGAGGCCTTCTTCAATTTGGTCATCCCAAGCGTCTCCCAGGTTATACGTGTTTTCGTCTTCTTTCATTCGCAAACCCTTCCCTCTTTCAGCATCTTCTTCTACCCTTCCACTTAACGCCGGCCCCCGCCCCCCGCCAATCGAGTAACCTTTCCGTTCTCTCTTCTTTTCTCCTTTTCCTTCATTCCCATCCCCAATCGATCGTATCCACTTCTCGCTTCTCCCGTTCCTCCCTTCCCATCAAAACCCTACATATCCACATCCCCGATTTAAGCCTTTTATCGACCGTTAACGTTGACCTTTCCTCCTACCAGCGTCGCCAACCACTTCGAATCCAAATCTCCGACTATTAGATAATTATATGCATAGAATTCCTATACATGCAGCACTCCTCTTTCTGTTGCCATTTTACATCTTTGTGCTCATGTCTGATTGCGATTCAGGTAAATTTGAATTCATCGATTGTATATAAGAGCAAGATTTCTGAAATTCATTTTACTACTTGCGCCATTCATTTCTGCATCAATCGGATCTACATCTGCCAACCTGTTATTGAAGACATTTTCGATTCCACCACAAATAACAAATCAAGCTCGGCTAGCTTGATACCAGTGTAATGCTAAGCCTGTATATGATGACGATATATTTGAAGGCATGCCTGAGATTAGGAGCACAAGTGGGAATAATATGGTATGATGATTTGCTTGGCAGATTGGGTTCTTCTAGGTCGAGAGTTGAATCAATACAGTATGAGGATTTTGGTGGTTTTGAGGAGTTGATTCCTAGATTTGGAGGAAGTAACCCACCGGATAGAAGGTGAACTTTTTTTTGGGTATTTTACTTTAGTGGTTATGTTTTGAAATGCTACTGTTCGATAACAATAACATGGGATGAATTGATGATAAAAAATAATAGATTTTGATATATTAAAGCATAGAGTATGAATAAATGGCTCGCTCAAAAGAAATTTGACATTATTATTGCTTAAAACAAATAAAGTTACTTCAAGTGGAAATAAATTATTTTTGTTTGGATGAGGTTTAGAAGATAGTTTTATGAAAAGTTTGATTGGGGTTTACAAAACTAAATCTAATTGGTTATAAGCGATGTTTTTCACCACCCCTTGCTCCCAAACTGATAGTTGATCAAAAGCATGTTCTTCTATACCAACATATCAGCCGAGCAATGTTTTTATTAGGATTTGTTGTAATCAAAAGAAATTTGAGCTCATGGATTGGAACCTTGGTATGTTCGATGGACGCTTGAAGCTAAACTATAGCCTTGATTGCACCGATTTAACGCGGGAGAAAGAATGACTTCTCTCGACAATAATAATCATTCTTTGTAATTAATTAAGAAATAATCTTGGTAACAAATATCATTCTTAATTAAGAAACTATAAAGATACTTCAACTGTGAATTAAGAATAACAATAATCTTGGTAACTATAGTACTTGTGTTGTGTTAATTAAGAAACTATAAAGTTATACAAGTTGAAAATGAGGACTGTATTAAGAGTCTTTGGCTCTGTTCTTTTTTTCAAATACATTACATTAGGATTAGGATTTCCACCTCTTATATACAAAGAAAAACACTATAAAGTGCCTGATTTTGAAGTAATGCTTAATGGATGTTTCCGATTCAGTGGAATATTTTATTGCCTTTGTGCATGGGCTTATTAGTCGTAGAAATTTGTTTGAAAGTTTAATGCAACATTCAAAGGCAATTTTAGAAATTACACGGCTATAAAATTTGCTCATCTTTCTATACCTATAGTTGTAATATACTCCCATTTACTTCATTGTCAAATTATAATAGTTAATAACAAATTAATAATTGTAGACTTATTTGAACCTGCATGGTAGTATCTTTTATGTGTGGGATGTCAGACCTCAACATGAGGTATTGTGTACTATATTAAATTAACCTGACAGTATACCCACGTTAATACCTTATAAAATGACTCAACTTTTCGATATAACTTTTCTTCCAGACAAGGTGCTCTATTGAACGAACAACGTTGCCTACCATAGGTGAGATTGGTTCTTACTCACAAGCACAGAGGTAAAAGATCAGTAATATTGTCGATTTTTTTACATAGGATCTTATAATATTCTTATTTCCTTACTGTTAACAGTTCAAACTTATTTTCCGCCTCCAATTTCTAATTAAGTCCCAATTAATTTTCTTTATGTCTACAATTTATCACCTTTCCATACATTCGTTCTATTAAGTTTTGTTGCCTAAACACAGATATAGGATATTTGACATGCTATTATGCCGACACTGAGAAAACTTCAACCAAAATTTCAGATTTTAAGTCTTAAAGATATTTTGTAGTTATTTTTTGAGGTTTGTTGCAAATATAATGAAATAATTTTGCAACTGTATGTTTCACGATAATTTATTCCAAATTCTAATTTACAATTACTATTCCGATGTTTTTGCACTCAACGTAACTTCTTATATAGATAGAAACTAAATATTTACTTTGCAAATACAAAAACTATACTTACATGTTAACATCTGTGCAATTCAATTCCTTAAGTGGATATGTACTCGACCTTAACCAAAAACTTATTCAGATTATACAGGAAAAAAAAGAATTAAACACTATCCGCAAATCTATACTATTATATTATTATTGAGTTGTATTTTAAGAGCACAGAAGCCTCCTTGCTATTTTGAGAAACCAACAGTCGCACTTTTTATACTTCCTCCTTTTTTTCTACCACTCTCAGCTTCATCATTTTGCCCAAACTAAAAATAAAATATGCTAGGTTTGCAGCTGATTCTTCTATCCAGTTTCTTCTAATACGGCTGCACTTGACTATAATCCTAGGAAACTATTGGCATCAGTACAGCATTGATCTGCCTTCGTAGTGCTACCAGCCACAACAGATAATGCAGCTACCTACATCGGGTATAACGGCTACCGTCGGCACACGTACAGCGTGGATCTTCCTTCGACCTACTTTTGGCACTGATTTCAGTTTGATTTTTGTTCATTTTTTCAAGTTTTAAATCAAATTTTGATGAAGCCTTATTTAGGTTCTTTTATATCTAGGTTGATTTGGATACAAATGATGCGTCTGTCCTTGGTAGTTTGATTTACTTCTGCAATTTTTGATGGTATTTCCTATCATTTTTCTACAAGTTATTTTATTGACAATTTTTGTTTACTTACCACTTTCTGCTAGAAAAAATTGTTTGATATCTTTTTTAGTTTAGTTTGGGTTTTCGGTTTCAAACTAAAGATTCCCATAATTTAGTTTCTTTGCAGCCGTAAGTTGGCACTGATTGAGTGGAACTTGATTTGTTACATGATATACAAATTACTGATTCCAGTTTTAAGTCTGCCCATATGAAACAGATGAGTCAGTCACCTAATGTTATATTTCCAGCATGGTAGGAATTTTTGTACAGTTTATACTCTTAGCTCATTTAGCATTCAATATAATGACAAAATTATTGTCCATGTTTTTTCCAAGTTGTGGGGTTAGGAGTGAAATAGTTAATTTTCTATCACAAATGCGAATGGTTGACGTCGACTGAATTTTCATCGATCTCGATGTTGAAAAAAGTTTATTTTATATTTTCCTTTTTTCCAGTGACTTCAACGCTTTGTTCTTTTGATAGTTTAATGAATTGAATGTTAACGATATTTAGCTAATAAGGAAAAATTGAGTACACAATCGATCTAGCAGTGTCAGATTTTGGGATATGTGAAACAATGTCCGTTTTCTTTTAACACTTTCAATTAATTTCAATATTATAATAGGATGACGGATTTGAACACCACTATTTTGATGCTATTTCTTAAATTACTTCTAGAAGAGAATAAGATAACCAAAATTTTGTACGTTTTCCTTTTGGAATTTGATATCCACATATAATTTGTTTCATAGAAGATGTTTAAATTTAGTTGTTTTGATCCTGATCCATAGCGATAGTCAGAAAATCCAGACAATCCTGATCTTTTTCATAAACAATATTTCAGTTTATAATAATCACTTCAGACATGTACTTGGATGATTAAATACAATATTATTTGCTTTCTTCCTTTTTTGAAAATTAGTATATTTTTATCAATAATATGACATGTTTTATCAATAATATAACATATGACATTAAAACATATGATAAAACATAATAGTACATATCCATAGCTAAAACATACACTATTATGCCATATGCATTTTGATTTCTTTTCGTATGATTAAAAGGATACCATATCTGAAATATCTTTTTCATGACTAATCCAAGCCATAATTAATTTCCGACCCAAAGTTTACTCTGCAGTAAACCCGGAGTATTGAAATAGTGATTGTTAGATTTCTCCACTCACAAGTGCTTGCGTTTGTTGTCACGATTTCGCCTCCTTTTCCCACTGTAACTTCTTTTGGCTGTGGTGCCCTTGCATCAACTGCATCTGATAGGCAGCTTGGTGTTTTTGTTTGTTAAGCTGACTCTGCCTTTGTTGCCCAATCGTTGATCCCACTTCGAGTAAAAATCCTAATTTGTTGGTTTTTATGGTTCAATTTTTTATGCATTAAAACTTTGTGTATATGAACTATATTTTCCCCCAGTTCCTACCTACCTGATATTTCAAACATACCTTTCACTTAGAATAAGTTTTAGCCATTTCTATTGGTCATAATGCTTTGTAAGCACAAATTCAGATAGGTGAGTAGTACAATTATCGGTTGTTAGACATCAACAAGTCTGAAATATTTATTGGTAATCGACTTAATCATTTTATTAATTTGATTGGTTCTGATATGCATTAACTTTATGTGTTTAGACTTGAATTGTGTAAATCATAATTAGATAGGTGAGTAGTATATTTAACGGTTGTTGGATATCATCAAGTCTGAAATATTTATTGGTTATAATCAGTTTTATCATTTTAATAAGCTGCTTAGTTTTGATATGCATTAACTTATGAGTTTAGACTTGAATTGCGTAACTCATCACTTGATGGTCATACTTGATCTAAACTTTCTTCATATGAAGACTTAATATTTTGAGGTAGCAGTATTCCCATTGTTATGATTGATGGGAAAATAATTTCAAGCTAATAAGGTAGATTTAGATAACATCGAAAAAGTAATTTAAACTTCAAATTCTTGCTTATTTTAACATATGTAACTTTGCTGTATTTTTGAGTAATGTTTATTCATGCACAAAAATTTTGTTTTCTTTTCCTTTATATCCGATGCTAGGTCATTTTTGGGGACTAATGCCTTAAACAAGTAAGTTATAGAAACAACATATCCATTTTTCTTGCTATGCTTAGAGCTTACGTACAAATATGAAGATTGTTATGCCTCCTAATCCATACAAAAGGAATGGATATTCTGCAATTAAAGGGTTTACAGAAGATGATCCAATAATATTTCTTACTCGATGATCAAACGGTGATGTTATGGGTGGCGAGGCTTTGATTAGATCTTTAACATGATATGACAACTCTTAAACCTAAATTAATTTATTTTTGAAGCCAAATGGGACAACCGTTATCGAAAGATAATAATAATTATTCTTACATAGTATTTAATTGTAATTTCATTATTTCCATTTCTCTAGGTGAAAATGGGAATAAGATTTTGATGGCTAACCAAGAATTTTTTTTATTATCAGCATCTATTACGTTACTCAATAAAGTTGTTTTATGTTTTTTTGGTTGAGACAAATGATGAAGATAATTTTCATAATAGTTATTAAACATGTTGTTTTATTTTTGCTGTCCTCTTTCAATTGTTGCCTATGTTTGATATTAGTACCATGATTTTATGGATATAAATTGAACCCTTTTCATATTACAAACTAATTTTTCATGTAGAATAAGAAGTCATATATTTGGTTCAATTCACATGTAAAAATATATTAGTACATGTTTGTTTACTGCAAATTGGTGTAAAATAGTTAGTTATTGGCCTTTCATACTTATTAGTGGAAACAGCTAGCTATATGGTCGGACTGAAAACTTTTACTTTATTTGTATGTTCAAAGCTATTTTTTTATGTCTTTCAACCATGTTATATTTCCAATATGAAAGTCCTACATCTTTTACAAAAGCTGTTAGACTATGAATGGGTCATTTTATATCAAACCAGGACAAAAATGAGAGAAAAAATAACCATTTGTTACCCTATATATGTCTTCTAAAATTTGTTGTTTAAGGTAATTTTGAGACATAATCTGAGTCAGCAATTGTTAAATTTATGTTGTTTAGGACAATTTTTACGCACACTGAGAAACATGAATAGGAAAATCTTCCTAATATGTTAGTTTTTTTAAAACTATGACGCTATTAAAGATTTTATTTTGGTTGTAGACTAAATAAACTTCTAGGCTGAGCAACACAAAGTAATGTTGATAGTTCATTAAAAATCTGGTTCTTATAGGTAGGAAAAAGTATGAAAAAGTGTGTGCCAACTTTTTAGTACTAAGAAATTTATCCTAACCAATCACAAATCGACAAATCATATTTTAAGTTATCTTCCCTGTGACAAGCACAGATTTTGTGCATGAGCATATGTTATTTTCTAATTTGTCGATAGCTTCTTCTATTGCTGTTCTCATATTGGATTATTCTAAATACATATAAATTCACATCATGCCATGCTTCCTCTTTTTTTAAATTTAAAAAATAACTCAAATATAAACTGCTTCCAAATAAATAATTTTTTTAACCTCTTATCTTCTTTCAATGTGGTAAGCTAGCCATGGAGTCGCAGAAGATGTTTAACCACATTTGCTGTCCTACAATTCGACGTGTATACTGCCATTACAAAGGTGCAATTAACTATTCCACGACTTAATTTTGGTTCTGCATTCAAGTTCTTACTATTTCTATACTGTTTTTTTTCATACATATTGCTTATACAGCGGTACAAGGAAGATTGTTCATCGCTGATCATTGATACCTTTTTCATTTTTCCATCTTTCTCCCGTTAATTTGGACAAGTGTTGGGAAGATGGACGAAATAAAGTCAATGAGCAGCTTCCATCTGAAATTTAACCAACTGCTAAGGACTAAGTATTATTATATTTTTGCTGTTTTTAGTTGTCTTCAAGGAAAAAAACCAGCAAAACAATGATTTTTGGACATATACAGTTTTGGGACATGTAGTGATGTTTTGATAATTGCCTACGGCTCAGGTTAGAATTGTTTGCTATGTTTTTATTTACTACTAGCTTAGGATAGCTTACTGTGGTAGCTTTTTATTGCGCTCTGTATGTAGTGCAGTAATACTTGTGCATATCCAAATGATAAAATTCTGTGCCTTCTACCACAGTACTGTTTTCTTTAGAAGCTCTTAACATATTTTGATTGTTCCGCACAATAATAGACATAACTTAGATTTATACAGATTGATAAGTATTGAATGGTTGGAGAGAATATTTCTTATCTAGGATTGAAGAAAATATGTATTACAATCCTTAATTATGTGTATTTTCTACGCTTTGCTGAAATGGTTGTAATTTTATATTGTACCATATGTACTTAGTTGTAAATGGGCCTATATATATTTGGACCATGTTGACAAATATAATTTGACAATGTATTATACAATGACATCCTATGCACCAAGAAGAATATTTCTGCACATTGTAGTTTCAGATTATGGCATCATGATTTCAGGAATATTCAATTTCTGATTCACATAATAAGAATGAAAGGTTTAATAGTCCTTTTTGGTGACATGCATTTCCTCTTCGTATAGCACTTTGATTTCATTTTTTCTATTCCCAAATAGAATGCACTTCAATTGTACTTTTTGTTTTCACTCACAAATTCTAACAGTTCCTCAGCTGAAACAGATATTATTCAGCTATGTCTAAACAATTACCAATTAGCCAATGCTACTTTCATGTGTAAAATCGCTCTTGCTGTTAGGCTGTAATTACTGCTACAAACCCCACCTATTCAGTTGAATGCTTATGTCTTTAATATTGAAACTTTATGCATGTCACAAATTTGCTGCCACGCCCACAGATTATTTTGATACAATTGGATTATCTATTCTTGACCCATCTCTTAATTGTTAAGTTGTTTCTATTGTTATTTTATTTATATACTGTACTATGAATCCTAGATATGACAAGGTTAATTCCTAAAAAATATATGAGAATCAACCGTCAAATGTGATGCTTTTTGTACCGGTTGTCAATCGTCTTCTTTTCATGGATTGTTTTACCTTTTGTTATCACCTTTTTTTAGTTATTCAATATTACATCATTTATTTGATATTATTTTATAATAGTATTCTATACTTATCATTTAGTCTTTGTGTTTATGCATTCATCATGTTTGTGGGTGCATGGGAGATACATAAACATGTTTATTCCTAAATTTAACTCTATTATAACAACAATAGGAAAGAAGAATGAAGGGACGCAATATGGCATTTTGGATCGGTATTATTTAGTTTTATGTAATTAGTGGAATAACTATATTATTTTTATCCTAATATCATTTGCAATTTTGACCTCTTACAGATATAGAAGGAAATTTGAAAGCATGCCGCTTTATGTTCTTTCCAGATACCTCTTTCATTTGACAAAAGAGTGCAGATAAATCTTTTTCCTTTAACAAATAACAATAAAAGTCAATATTTTTAAATAAAGAATTAGGTACAAAAATAAGGGTTCAGTCATTTCTTAAAATTCATGCGGCATGCTGAATAAGTGTGTATTCCTAATTATAAAAAATGTATAGTTGCAATCCGTGTGCGTAGCACGGGTTCGCACTAGTAATATAATAGATGGTAATTGGTTGGCAAGAATGAACATACAAGTATTTTAAAGGGTATAATGGTGACAAATGGTTGTTACCAGTTAATTCACCAATTACAAATGAAGATAATTAAATGTACCTTAATGATAATTAATATAATAACGGAAAGTGTGAATGTAAATTAAAAAGGAAACGTAAAATTTATTTATAAGATAGTAATTAGTGTAATAGAAAGCTAAATAATTTATTAAGAATATTAATTGTAATTGGATGTAGATTAAAGTAATAACATTAATGCAAGTTGATAATAATTAATTTAGTGCAATCCCAATTAATGGAAACCAATTGTAAGGTTATAATTGATTTAAATTTGTAGATTAGGAAATAAATTCAAAGTTATATTTATTGATTGTAAATAGGAATATTTGGTAATAAGTTTAATATAAGAAAAACAAATGAAAATATTGAATTAATCAACGAAGTAATGATAATAAATAGTAATTAAAAAAATTTGTAAGTTGGAAATAATATAGATGTTATACTTAGCTGCTAATTGAATATAAGGAAACAAGTGTAGATATTGAACTAATTGGTGAATTAGTGTAAAATTTGTGATAATAGGATGAAAGCGGTGTATGTAATCAATTTCAACACTGGTCTGTTAGTGATAACTTATAAGTGTAATTTAACGTTAATGGAACAATTATTATAAGTTAACCATTTATTTATTCTAATAAATTAAAATGGGTAATCAATTGCAATTAATCTAATTAAATGTTATGTAGTATAAATTAAGGGAATTTTTGAAATAGTGTTAATTCTTTCCTATTATGACAATTTGTTGGATTAAAAGAATGGATAACAAGACTTATTAATTTACTGAATTTAATTTATATTAATTGGATTAATTGGGAATTTCAAACTTAAAATTTCTGAATTTATTAAAAATTGAAATTTGAATACGATAACGGGTAAATCAATTAACTTGAATTGACATCTAAGTTGTTTAAATCATTATGATTGTTCAAGAAATCAAGAAGGATAAAATTTGTGAGTTATTAAATTCGAAACGGAAAAAGTGATTTAATTAATTTAATATTAATTTTATTTAATTAATGGAAAAATAGCAATTTTGGCCACTGACTCGGATTTTGACGAAACCAGTTTCATTGGATCTGTAACGGTGAATTATTGTAGGATTTCAAGTTTTATAACGATCGGACTTGTCATTTGATCGTATGGGTTTGAAACGCCTTGAAATCGATAAATTGAAAACAATTAGAAATAAATAGATTTTAGCATAACTTCTTCATACGATGGAATTTGGACTTGAAACTTTTCCCATTGCGTTTAAAATATTTGAAAACATCTATTTCGATATACGGGTTGACTCAATTTCGTTCCGGATTCAAAACGAGCTTTTTGGGCCACTTTGTCGTTAGCGCGTATATTCAATCGTGTCCTTCTATTCTATTTCAACCCTACCTATAAATATCATGTTATAAACCCTAGCCTACCTCTATTTCTCATGTGTCTACGTGTACAATTTCTTTCACCTCCTCATTTTAATGGCAGACAAATACCTAATATCAATTGCAAGTCAAAAATCAAAGTGAAATTTCAAACTCCTCATAAAAATTAAGAAAAATTATATATCGAAGCTCTCGATGGCGCATCTCAGATCTATATTTCGTTTTTGCATTTGGATAACCGATTGTCCAGAAATTCGAGGGTTATTCTCGGTCGTTCAATTGAACGCGATCACCCACGACCGATCGTCGATTCGTTTGTACCGCTGTGTGGAGATTCCATCGCGTAGCTCATCTATGGTATTCGCTCGGATTTTCAACGGTTGGATCACCGTATTTAATTCAATTGGGATAAAACCCTATATGCGGCTGCTCAAATTTTGGAGTTCGATGTCCATCATCGGCGACCGAACCGATGTGGGGAAGGTGTTCTGGCGACGGAGCATAGCCGCGGTGGGCCCAGCGGCGATCACAATCGAGATTTGTACGGCGGTGCGACTTTCGGTTGTCACGATATACAGTAGCAACTTAGGGTTCGGTGTTACTAGGTGCGTGCATTCTGTTGCGTGCGTGATGAAGATGACGTGGCAGGGTAATTGGTTGTTTTATTTTTATTTTTAATTCGATTTCAACTCATTTTAATGCAATAACTTCTACGTACGATGTCCGATCTACACGTGGTTTTCTCCGCTAGGTTCGTTTTGGAATTCTGGACAATTTGGCGCTGGTTGGGATGAATTCTAAGACTGTGCAATTTTTAGGTTTAAATTGGATTTAAATTCAATTTAAATTCAATTTAAATTCAAAAGGTGAGTGTTTTAACCCACTCACAACTTCTAAAATTTCTTATGTTCGTAAATTTAATTTCTGTTGTGATTTTGAATTTATTTATGACTGTTTGTATATTTTTAAATCATCATCTCAATAAATTTCATTTATTTAAATTAAACTGTCATTCAATTTATTATTGCATTAAAACTGCCAGTTAGATAGATCGTTTAATTTATTATTGAATATAACTGTCTATAATTACCCGTTATTTATTATATGCTCTATATTGATGTTATTGTTTAAATTGGATGATGATTGTAATAAATGGTTGATGATTGTTATTGGATGAATGGATGTTGTATTTCATATTGTTTTAAACTGCAAATTTGTTATGCACTTTATTTCATTCGGGATTGTGGTTTGAAATGATATATAACCGTATTTTTATTTTAAATTGTGGATTGAAATGATAAATATCTGTATCACTTGGCCATAGGATAGAAAATTATATACAGACATCGTGGTTTATATATAAAAATATTTTGAAATTATTTCTATGGTTTTGGATAGAATTATGCGGGTTAAATAAATATTGATTCTTTTGATATTATATATATATAGTTAAATTTATGTATATAAGCTATGTATAAATCTGTTTAATGACAATAAGTTAAAAAAAATGGAGTTTGATTTATTAAAAATAAATATGGTTAAGTATTTAAATCATATTTTTAAATAGAGGTTAAATGATTTAAATAATTTAAGATTTGGAAGTTGAAATATGAAATGGATGTGATTTAAATTATTTAATAATTTTACTCAAATAAAATTTGATTTAAAATTTAGATAAATTGAGATTTTATGAAATTGAATTTATTTAAGAATTAAACCAACAAGGTTGATGTGAAATTTATTTAATTGGAAATTTTAAAAGGAATAATTATTATAACTTGATTTTTGGGTCTAGGTGAATTATATGATTATTTCAAGTACAATGAATGGAAGGCAATATCTTGTTATGTGTAATTTGAGTTTTATTTAAATAATAAGGGGTTTATTTTATATAAAATATTTCAAAACTAAATAATATTAAATTTAATTGTTGAATCGAAATTATCAAATTTAGTTTCGAAATTTTGGAATACTTAAAGCCTTGAAATATATCGAAATTGAAATGTTTATAGAAATTGAAATATTTCGAAGTTATCAATTTCATAGCATTATGTTTTAAAGGTGTTAAAATTTCAAATGTTTTGTTTTGAAGTATAAAATTTGGAAGTGCTATGATTTTGAAAGGGGATATATTTGAAATAAAATGATATTATATTGAATTGAAATAAAAGGGATATCATATTGATTTGGTTTTTAAATTTGAAATGATATCGCATTTATATGGTTTTGAAATAAATATTTTATCCTGGTTTTGAAATATAAATTATTTTGAAATGACCGCGGTGTTATAATAACGTTGGGTTGTTAAAGAGACCGGGATCGGAAGTTGTCATACTCTCTGCCAACTCTGAAAACCACTTTAACAACCGTGTGCGCGGTGGAGATTCCAGAATGAAGTAGGATGGTGGCGGTGTTTCCTTGAGGTAAATACGTGGACCCAACTCCCATGAGTTGGCATAAGGTTGCTAAAACAGAAGCGATCGACGGGCTAATGAAATAGCACCTTTGATCGGACACATCCCTTTGATATTATACTTTGACTTTTGGATTTATTCGGTGGCCACTTTTGATTTCTTTGATTTGGGGGTGTGGCTCGAGGTGGACGATAGCTGCGGCTATGCGTTACCATCGGCCCGGAAGCGTAATTGGTATATCTACCCTGGCATTGCCTAGTTGTTCCGTGTCACCTACCCTAGCGCGCCTTGTGTGAGTTTATATTTATGTCGTACCTATGGAGTATCCTCTGGTAGCCTCCTGGTCAGGAGGTATTACGATACTGTATAGACTATTGGCACTATTACGTGTTGTTAACTCCGCCTCGGTTTTAACTCAGCGACTTGAAACGATACCGACCTAACAGGCTAAGAAGAATGCCGACCTAAGACCTAAGAGGCTAAGGGGGATGCCGACCTAAGGCCCAAAAGGTTGCCGACCTAACGCTTTAGCAAGGTTGCCGACCCAACTGTCTAAAATAAGGTGGCTACCGACCTAACGTGGGTACTGGCCTAAGGCCTAAGAGGGATACCGACCTAAGACTTAAAGAACGCCGACCCAACTGCCTAAAACCGAATACCGACCCAAGATAGCTACCGACCCAAGATTGCTACCGACCTAAGTCGCAGCCGACCTATGACTAATGTTAAGTCGTTCACAACCCAAGCAAAGGAAGACAAGTTCAGTGCAGCTACTTGGCACAGTGGCCTCTTAACTCGTACACGATCCAGTTGCCAGTCAGCTCGTTCACGACTCACGACCTAGCTTGAGTCGTCCACGACCTAAAGCCACTAAATGTAAGCCCGATGCCGTATTACTGATATGAGGTTGCGTTGACTCGGGGGCGACCTGGGACTTGTACAAATGAACCTATGTGAAACCATGGAGGGGCCAGATGAGTCGGCCACGACTTACCTTAGACCGGCCACAACTTACCTTAGACCGGTCATGACTTACGACCTAAAGGGGGGGATTTCCCCTATAAATACCAACCTACCTCAAGCATGAAAAGGACT
Organism: Allium cepa; assembly: GCA_030765085.1. Taxonomy (NCBI): domain Eukaryota; kingdom Viridiplantae; phylum Streptophyta; class Magnoliopsida; order Asparagales; family Amaryllidaceae; genus Allium; species Allium cepa. Next base: position 443,988,357 of record CM060935.1, on the reverse strand, counting down.
TTTGGCCGATTTCTTTAAGCGCCAATACTCTGCTGAATTCTCGACTCACTCGACACTTCAAGTTCGAAAGGCATCTCAACTAACTTCGAGGGAAAATCTAACGCAATCTACATGGATTCGAACAATTCTTCTTCATCAAAGTTCTAGTTGTTTGTCTCACCAGAATTGTAATTGAAGATCGTTGTAAAGTTGTAATTGATTCAGCAATAAAGAGAATTAAAGTGGACGTAGGCTTACCTTAAGCCGAACCACTATAAAAACTGTTGTCTTTTCTGCTTTCTCTGTGATTTTTCTACTTGTTTTTAGTTCCCGTTTTCATGGGTGGTGCTTTCGCTCAACTCCAATCTACACCGGGGTGTTAGCGTCTGATTTTCACGTTAACATTTTTGGTGCTTTCACTGAGAACCCAACTCAAGAAACTTCCACTATTGCTCCGCGAAGGATTGTTGAAAGGATTTCTTTTAAAACCATAAGTTTATTGGAAATAATGGCTCCTGGGAGAAAGCGAAGTTCTGTAAGATCCAATAATGTTCAAGAGAATATAGCTACCTCTCCTCCTTCAAGTCAAGCAGCTCCAGCTGTTGGAATTACTCGAGCAGAGTTGGACGCCGTAGTTTTGGGGTTGAATCAACAATTGAATGCTCAGAATGCGCAGTTGGAAGCCCAGAATGCCTTGATTATGGATAGTTTAAACGCCCTGCTTGAGATAAATCACCAACGACAGGATAATGAAACAATCTTTGCTGAAGATGCCCGTGACCCCCAAAAGAAAGGTATTCCTCAAAGAGCAGACAACACCGCTGCAAGGGCACCTTCCCAAGCTGAAGGGTCAAGGCCACAGCCAACTTTTCAAGCTTCCGAAAGGGCAGCTAACTTCTACTAGGCAAAGCCTTTAAACGATGAGGAGTATCTATCAGGGATGGTTCGCTCAATCATGAAGGAAAGCATGCAGAGGCAAGAGGATGAAAATGATTGGGGATTCGCCCCGAGCAAGACTTCGTTCACCGAAAAGATTTTAAAGGCGGAATTCCCCAGGAAATTTGTACCTCCTACCATCCCGGCCTATCAAGGAACAAGTGACCCTAACCAATTTCTATACAGATACGATTGGCATATGACTGGGGCACGAGCATCGGATGAGATTAAATGCCGATATTTTCCTGTATATTTAGAAGGGGTGGCTTTGCTTTGGTTCACTAAGCTACCGGTTCGATCCATATATCAATTCTCCGACTTAACCGAAAATTCAAAGAACAATTCAGGTTGTATGCGTCAAAGGCAAAAGATATAATGTCACTGTCCAGCCTAGAACAAGCACCCGGAGAACCCATCAAGTCTTTTTTGAACCGTTTTAATATAGCTTTAGCCGAAGTAGACAACGCGGAGCCCCGAATGATCCTAACATACTTAATGCGGGCCATCGACAAGTCAAGCGAATTCGGGATGTGGCTTAAAATGAAGGAACCAAACTCACTCGAGAAATTTTATAAAAAGGCCGACGAATTCATGCGCCTAGAAAATCTCTCGATGCCAGTAAAAGCAGTGGTGGCCGAAATCAAGAATAACGATGTGATCTCTAACAAGAGAGGATTTGGAAACCAGAAAAGGGAGAATGATGAAGGAAAGAGGCAAGGAAATAAGAAGAAACCTTGACGTTTTAACCCTTCAGATTTCACCCCCTTAACTGATACACCGGAAAAATTCTTCTTGGCAACAAAGGACGTTGTCAAATATCCTAAACCACCTGAGATGGGGAGGGGTGCAGTGCAAAATGGGAAATTCTGTCGATTTCACAACAAACCCGGCCACGATACTAACCAATGTCGCCAGTTAAAGATTGTGATTGAAGAATTGCTGAAACAAAATAAACTACAACAATATGTGAAGAAAGACGGAATTGACCCAACGTGGGGGCAACCATGTCCTGCTTATCGATCCACCCAGGCAACAGAACTACAGAACAGGAATCCGAGAAGCTGGTCATTGACTGACATATGAATCACAAGATCATGGAATGGCATTCACTTACACCCATATTTTACTTAATAGCATTGCTTAAACCTGTAAAATGATTATGAATGTATAATTCTTGTGCTGTTAACCACTGTAAAATTGATGTGACTCAGTAATGAGCAACTATAAATCTTGTGTTCCTTAATGCTGTAAAAATGCCTATATCATTTCGATATGCAAATATTACTAAAATGTTGATTTAGTATTGCAGGTTATCAAAGTAAAGCTTGCTCATTCAACACATCGTAAAGCGAAGCGATCCCTACAAATCACGGAGAAAACAAATGACAAGTCACAAATGTTCCGAATTCAAATATTTCGAAAGAAGTGCAATTCACAAACGATTGAGGATTCCACCAAAGAGGGCACCTTTCTAATAAGAAGGTTCCAAACCTTTGCTAATCAACCATGACCGTTTGTGTAAACGAACATCTGGTGAAGCAGCTTGCATCTGCCCCGTGAATTCGCTCAGCAATAAAGCACATTTCTCTAGCGAAAAACAAACGAAAGAACGGGACATGTACTTGAAGTGATTGCAAGGACTTGCTAAGAAGCGCAGCATATAAAGACACAAGCGCCAACGCTACTCTTTAGAGTCCAAAATACTCTTTAGGGTCGAAATGCTTCTCTTCGGAGACCCAACGCTACTCTTTAGAGTCGAAATGCTTCTCTTCGGAGACCCAACGCTACTCTTTAGAGTCCAAATGCTTCTCTTCGGAGACCCAACGCTACTCTTTAGAGTCCGACGCTACTCTTCAGAGTCAACTGCTACTCTTCAGGACCCAACGCTACTCTTTAGAGTCCGATGCTACTCTTCAGAGTCAACTGCTACTCTACAGGGCCCAATGCTACTCTTTAGAGTCCAAACCAAAGACCTCGAGCGGGCTTAACCAGAAAGAGAGAGATCTTTCTTGATACAAAGTTGCGGACTGATCGGTCGATACACTCCCGTGAATCCGTCCAACCGAGATAAAGTAACTCCAAACTTCCAGGCAAAAACCCTAATCAGAGGCACACGTTTCACCGAGATTGAAATAAAACTTCCAAGTGTTGAAACGTGAAAAGCCCTCTTCGGAGGCCCATTTCACCACAGTTGAAATGCTAAAAGACCTCGAGCGGGCCTAACCAGAAAAAGAGAGGTCTTTCTCAACATAAAGTTGTGGACTGATCGGTCGATACACTCCTGTGAATCCGTCCAGCTGAGAGAAAGAAACTCCAAACTTCCAGGCACAAACCCTACTCAGAGGCACATATTTCACCGTGATCGGTGATACACTCCCGTGAGACGAAATGTGAAAAGCCCTCCTCGGAGGCCCGCTTCCCAGCGAACAGGGAAAAAATAAAAGCTTCTCCCAAGAGGCAGAAACAAAAAGACCTCTTCCCAGAGGCACAATCAAACAAAAAAGACCTCTTCCCAGAGGCAAAAACAAAAAAGACCTCTTCCCAGAGGCAGAAACAAAAGGACCTCCTCCCAGAGGCACAATCGAACAGAAAGACCTCTTCGGAGGCACACGTTTCACCGAGATTGAAATGAAACTTCCAAGTGTTGAAACGTGGAAAGCCCTCCTCGGAGGCACAACTCTTCGGAGGCACACGTTTCACCGAGATTGAAATAAAACTTCCAAGTGTTGAAACGTGAAAAAGCCCTCCTCAGAGGTACGACTTTTCAAAGAAGCATTTCGTCAGAAACGCAAAGCAAAGATCAGAAAGCCCTTTACTAAGGCGTAATAAAAAAAAAAAAGCCCTCTTCAAAGGCACACTTTAACTTTCAAAGGAAGAATGATTCACCTATTATGGAAAATACTCTTCCTCAAAAGAAGTTAAAGTGCCCTTCAGAGGCCCGCTTTACCACGCAGAAGAATTCACTCAGTAAAAATGTGTGAAAGCACAAAAGAAAAAGTGATATCTTCGAAGGATGAAGCGTAGAAACTCATATGGAGTGAGTTGTACTCTATTTCGAGCAAAATAGTATTCATCCAAGTATGGAATAGTTATTCTCCAAAAAATAAGAGTACAAATCCCCTCAGAGTATAAAATATTGCAACGAGCTTATGGTATAGGGGCAACATGGTATAGCTACATTGGTAAAAATTATGCTCGAACAACATACCACAAGCTCACTGCAATATAAAGAAACTTGTACAAAAATGAATAGTAAATGCATTCTCAAATACAGACAGAAGTTTGTACAAACAAAAAGAATCATTTTATTCAACACTGTCAAAATTTTGTACAGGTACAGGTTTCAAAATAAAAATAAAAAGAAAAGCGGAGGCCGGTACCCGCACAATCTCCGGCCAGTACATTCAAAAAGCAAAAAAGTAAAGATAAATCGAAGCAGGACCCCTTACTTCTTCTTGCCACCACCCTTAGAGCCTTCACCTGACCTAATAGGCAGCTTTTCAGGACGGCTTGGGAGAGTCGGGGATGAAGGAGAAAGGGTTACTGTCGGATCAACTTTCGTTTCCTCTTCAGAAACAAGAATGTCTTTCCTTCTCTTCTTGGAAGTGGCACGCTTCCTCCTCCTCCTTGAAGAAGACTCACTTCCCGGAGTAACAAGAGCAGATAATTTTATGTTATCAGAAGTGGTTCGCTCCGGGGACTCATTGCCTTCTCCAAGCCCTTCTCCCCCGTGCTCTTGAGAAGCAATAGGATCATCTAAGCCATGAAGAGCCTCTATTTGCTCCTCTTGCGACCCGGGTTGCGAGGCAGAAGGAGGAGTGACCTGAAGAGACGGAGGAGGAATAACTGAAGGAGGGGAAGTTTGAACAATGTTCGATGCTTTCTCTATAGAAGAAAAGAAGTTAAAGTCAGTAAATAGAGGAGATAAAGGCTCGTTGAGGTTCAGGAAATAGTCAAGAAGCTCATCAAGCTCGTAAGAACAAATGAGCAGTCTACTTGAGCAAGATTGACTATAGAGTTACCTGGAGAAGTCGGCTTCCTGACATCAACCTCGTAAGCCTGTGCTTCAGCACTCTCGTCACCTTCATCTCCTCCCTGTATGCTTGTGATCTCAGTGATAACTTTAGTAGAGGATGGAGAATGAGAACTGGAGCCGATAATGTCGATTTCGGCCGAAGGAGAAGGCTGAACTGGAGCAGTTGAGATAGTTTTTCCTAAATGTTCCCCTACTGCCATTTCGGCTCTTAATTTTGCAAGTTGTTCTTTTCCTTTGGCGAGAGCGGCGCGAGCTCCATCTTCTAGATAATGTTCCTCAAGCTCTGTTTCGACATAGCCAGCACCTTTAGCACCAAGCATATCAAGTGCGGCCTCCCACACTTCAGCCAAAGTAATTTCATACTTGGGACCTAGAAAGGCGAGACTACCGCGCCCCAAGATGCTGTGCAGATAAAAGTCAAACAGTGTCGAGCTGATGTTGGTCTTTGTTGCCTCATGAGATTCTTCAGCTGCAATTTTACTGGCAACGGCCTCATCACGCTCTCTTTCAGTCTTGGAAAGTTGAAGCTTTAGCATTTGAATTTCCGCCTCCTGAGAGTTGACTTTCTCCCGTAACTCTGTAACCTCAGCACGATACCTTCCCACTGTTTTCTGTTCAGCTTCAAGTTGTGCCTCGGCATGTCGCTGAGCGGCGTGAGCATCGCGAACTTGCTTTTGAAGTCTTCTTCTTTTTGAGTATATATGGTAGAAGAAGTAGCAAGCTCTTATTTAAGTTCCTCAACTTTCGCTTCAAGCTCTTCATTATAAGTAGTGATGCTCCTCATTTCGGTATCATGCTGCTCAAGAACCTTCTGCCATTCGGCCTTATCATTCTCCATAGTAAGCATGGCCTCTATATTCGCACGGTTGACCCTTTGAAGCTCGTCAACAAGCTTTTGACAGTTCGACATCCTTTCAATATCAAGCCTGACAGCATCGAGATTTTGCAGCATGGCAGGCTTGTCAATAGGGATCAAGTCAAGATCGAACCGCACTCCCTTCAGGCACCAGTGCGGGAACCGGCTTTGCAGAGTAGCCAGGCCTGATCCAACTTGAAATTTAGGCCTGCTGATTATTGTCTGAATGTCTGTCTTCCTGAGAGCGGGAGAGCCAGAAGGAATGTCAAGTGAGACGGGGGCAGTGACCTTTTCAGGAGTTGTAGAAGCATGCTTTTCACCGTTCCAGGCACGCTTGCTCGGGTCCTCAACTATGTGGCTTTTTCCCCGATCATCATGCGACTTTCTCTTGTGAGAATCGTCACCTCTCTGGGAAGAATCATGGTGCTCCTCCCTTTCTTTTCTCTCATAACGCTCTTCTTGAGCCCTTCTCTCCTGAGCCTTTCGAGCGGCTCTCTCTTCATCGGTTTCTCTGTGAACGGGAAGGTAGCACCTATAATCATATTGACTGCGCCTCCCGTAGCGCTGAAAGTCGTCATAATAAGAGCCACTGCGTCCCATCAGAGAATCTGAAATAAAAAAGAGACAAGTCTTAAAGGTCTTCAGAGAAAAGAAGTGTAACTATAGAATCTTCAAAGTACAAAGAATTAGATGTATGAAAATGCCGAAAGATTCTAAGTGTGTGTGATGTGCAAACTACGCGCATCAAACTACGAACCACTCTTCGATTGCGGAGTAGTTGTGGGGGTGGTAGTTAACGTCAACTCTTGGGTCGACGGAGCTTGTTGCAAAGAAGAAGTCGCTTCCACTACTGAAGAAGAAACCCTGGAAGTGACAGGATCGTCTTTAAAGATCTCTTATGAGGTGGCAAAGAGGTCGCTCAACCCTTCGAAAGTGTCGTCCCCGCTCTGCCTAACAGGGCTTGTTTTCCTGGCTTCTTCGCCAGACTTCTGCGAACGTTGGGGAGATCCCTGAGGCTCTTCTTCCTCAATAACTGGGGCAAGTGTGAATTTGCCAGATGACCCCGCAACATCGACAGTAGTAGAGCATTTCACTAGAGAAGCTTCGGAAGCGGGATCTTTTGGTACGGGTGCGTCAGAAGAAACCAGGGCATCTGATGCTCTAGCCGGGGAGTCTGGGATCTCATGAGGATGTGTAGAGCGAGAGATGTGTAAAAGCCCGTACTGATGCAAAAATTCATCCCTCAACAAAAACTTTGCACTTCTCTCTTCTGCGGCCACGACACTTAGTCTTTCAAAAACTTGCTTATGGATTGGATCTCTAGAAGGGAGAGGAAGTGTTGAAAAGAGCAAAGAATGAGATTAGCAATTGATAATTCGGATCTCGGAAAAGTTTGGAAATGGAGAAAATAGAAGCAGGTAATCTTACTTCCTATTCTCTAGATGGCATAAAACCCTGGGGGGCAGCGAGCAAAGAAAAACTGGTTCAAAAGTCCGTGAACACTTTCGGTAAGATCAGAAATAAGCTTGCGGTTTCTAGCACTTCTCACAATAATAAGAGAAGGATGGTCTTTACTCTTTGCAAACGAGCATAGGTAGCGAATTTCTTCAAAACTCTGCAAGCGATCGAGAGTTCTCCTAAACAAAACACACAACCCCATCAAGATGGCATAGCCATTAGGATGAAGTTGGAACAGAGAGATTGTCAACCGGAGGAGAAGGGTTCGAAGGAAGTCGTTAAAGGGAGGAATCGCCCCGCTTAAGCACATTTGACGATTGACTGCAACAAAACCGTGGGGAGGACTGTCGGCAGTATCATTTGGTCCGGGAAGTAGAGCATCATTTTTAGCAAAACCAAACTGAGTACATAGCTGAATGAATGCTCTCGAAGTTAGGATAGTCAAAGTTCTCTCTGGAGGGTTCTCTACGGGAATAGCTATCGGAAAGGTCTCTTCAGCTTGAGCTACCCCTTCTTCTTCTTGGTGGGAAGTCATTCTACACAAACAACTGGATATTCAAACATGAAGGTGCACGTTTCCTAAAGTGTGTGGAGTGTTGTGTAAAATCAATCAAGCAATATGCAAATGTAACTGGAATAAAAACTAGCAAGTACTTGCCAGTTATAAAGTCCAGGGTTCATTGTTTTAATATGCAAGTGTAATGTTGATGCAAACAAATCAGTTCAAGTTAGCGATGCTTTGCATTAATACTTCACTTTAGTTGATTGGTTCACAGCATTTCATACAGTGTATTTAAGTTGATTACTTTATGAGGACTAATCTGTCATTTGATGTGGGCAGTCAATGGCAGTATATTCGCCTTGTTTTTTGTGATTGTTGTTTTCAGCAGGTTGTTAGCCTATGAGTTAATATGGTCTGTGAAATAAGGCAACAAAGTTAAAATAATCCAGGATTTAAGCAGTTCAGTCGAAGAATTCAAATTGGAACTATGCTTTCAAGTGAGAACTCGAGTTGGGCATCCAAGTGTTAACTCGGCGGCGACCCAAGGAGTCTCTCGCAAATGAAGATTAAGTTTCTAATTCTTTTGATCGGTGGCTCTTTAAGTTGTAAGAAGTAGGAAGGGTAAAGGCTCCGGTTCAAAAAGTAGTGTGAAATTCCCCAAGGGTTAACTCGGCCACGGTTTAAGGGTTAACTCGGCCACGGTTTAAGAGTTAACTTGGCCACGGTTTAAGGGTTAACTCGGCCACGGTTTAAGGGTTAACTCGGCCACGGTTTAAGGGTTGGATCGGCAGAAGGTTAGGACGGCAGTTTTCTCTCCCAATGGTTAACTCGACCATGATTTAAGGATTAGGTTGGCCAAAGGTTAGGTCACCCAAAATCACTGGGTCGCATCCAAGTCAGTATCTCATTCCTCTCAACCTGTTAACCCGTTAGCCACTCCATCCACAAAAAACCCTCATTCCATTCAAGCTGTTTCATTCATGCTATAGGATCATCCAATAAACCAGTTCGAAACCACTATAAGTTCAACACCTTGCAATCCTAGCACAAATCAAAATCAACTAGCCAGAAGCAGTAAACCATCTCCATCATCTCGTCGATCATTTAGGGCCAGAATCAAGCAAACTCGAGCTCACAAACTATAGGTGCAATGAGGTTCGCAGTAAAGTACCGCGCAAGGGGTGGGTTCGGTTTGAATGGAATTTGTGAATCGATGACAATAAGGGATCAAGAGAAGAGCAGGTTTTACTTACGTGATGAACAACAAAGATTATCGGTGATTGTTTGGAATGGAATCGCCTTTTGGAGCTTGAGAAAGTTTTTAATGGCAGAAGCAAGAGAGTAAGTAATGAGAAGAAAGGAGAGAATATACGACTTATAGTAGAGAGACCTGAAGCGGTGTGTGTGACCAAACTGTTAGGTCGTACACGACCTACCGACCTAGAGAGTGGACGAGTTAGAGGATATTGAAGCACACGACCTAACCAGTAGGCGTATACTTCGAGGGGCAATTGTTAACTCCGCCTCGGTTTTAACTCAGCGACTTGAAACGATACCGACCTAACAGGCTAAGAAGAATGCCGACCTAAGACCTAAGAGGCTAAGGGGGATGCCGACCAAAGGCCCAAAAGATTGCCGACCTAACGCTTTAGCAAGGTTGCCGACCCAACTGTCGAAAATAAGGTGGCTACCGACCTAACGTGGGTACTGGCCTAAGGCCTAAGAGGGATACCGACCTAAGACTTAAAGAACGCCGACCCAACTGCCTAAAACCGAATACCGACCCAAGATAGCTACCGACCCAAGATTGCTACCGACCTAAGTCGCAGCCGACCTATGACTAATGTTAAGTCGTTCACGACCCAAGCAAAGGAAGACAAGTTCAGTGCAGCTACTTGGCACAGTGGCCTCTTAACTCGTACACGATCCAGTTGCCAGTCAACTCGTTCATGACTCACGACCTAGCTTGAGTCATCCACGACCTAAAGCTACTAAATGTAAGCCCGATGCCGTATTACTGATACGAGGTTGCGTTGACTCGGGGGCGACCTGGGACTTGTACAAATGAACCTATGTGAAACCATGGAGGGGCTAGATGAGTCGGCCACGACTTACCTTAGACCGGCCACAACTTACCTTAGACCGGTCACGACTTACAACCTAAAGGGGGGGATTTCCCCTATAAATACCAACCTACCTCAAGCATGAAAAGGAATTTTGGCCGATTTCTTTAAGCGCCAATACTCTACTGAATTCTCGACTCACTCGACACTTCAAGTTCGAAAGGAATCTCAACTAACTTCGAGGGAAAATCTAATGCAATCTACATGGATTCGAACAATTCTTCTTCATCAAAGTTCTAGTTGTTTGTCTCACCAGAATTGTAATTGAAGATCGTTGTAAAGTTGTAATTGATTCAGCAATAAAGAGAATTAAAGTGGACGTAGGCTTACCTTAAGCCGAACCACTATAAAAACTGTTGTCTTTTCTGCTTTCTCTGTGATTTTTCTACTTGTTTTTAGTTCCCGTGTTCACGGGTGGTGCTTTCGCTCAACTCCAATCTACACCGGGGTGTTAGCGTCTGATTTTCACGTTAACACGTGATAAGGGGAATATTGGGTCACTCCTTAACGCTATTTAAAAGTAAGTTTATTTTACTAGTAAACATTATTATAATAGCGAAATATTACTACGTAGTAAATAGTTTAACGGATCCTTAGGAGATGTGAATCCCGAGCATCTCTTGAGTTACCGTACTCACGTTAGACACTGGATAGGAGATGTCAAATCCCGTAAACATCTCTGACGCCATTACACTCATATTATTTACCGTTGATTTAACTTACATAAGATCTTTTAGTTCTGACTTGAGTGTTTTGTCTTTTCAATTCGCTCGGGTCAACCTGAGCATTTCTGGAATTGAAGGCCTTATTTCTGGAGGACGAAGACGAAGATTGTACTATTACTATTATTTACTATAGTGATCCACTGCATCACATTGTTCCGCTGCATTGCTATTATTCATTGGTATGTGTAACTCTGATATATATATATTGTATAAGAATAATCTAATGTTTTAGTAAAACAGCTTCATGAACTGTATATTTGATTATTATATTTTATCGTTCCGCTGCAAGATTCTATTTTGTTTTTTTCTTTCTCTACTTTTCTTATTTACCCCATAACAATCCGCCCTTCTGTATGGTTTAAGTCGGACGTGTGTGGTTTATCATCGATTTAAAGCGTGCGGAAAGACGGGATGTTACAAAATTAAATAAAATATTGATTTTATTTAGAAGAGAATTTAGATAAGATCTAAATGTATTTAGACTCCATAGGCCTATTAATGATCCAAAATGGTAAATATTTTGAGATTCATCCATTTCTTCCACTGTGGACTGGTCTAGTTCCAACACTAAATAACCAAAACAAGACCCATCTTCCCCATTTAAAGCCGAGGCGGAGCCTACATGAGCCATGGTGTTAGGGTCAAATTGGTCACTAGTACCCAAATCCAAATGAAAGCACCAAGTACCAGTCACAACTTATAGAGAGAATATATGTGGAGGATGTTAATATGAAGAACAACAAAAAATTAAAATGAAAGAGGTAAAGAACAACAGATTTTATAGTGGTTCGGCTAACTCCGGCCAACGTCCACTCTAGGAATTCCCTTTTTATTGCTGTAATAATTGATTACAGTTACAATCCAAAATTTTAACAATGGCTAAGTGCCTTAGCCTTAGAGAAAAGAAAGTCAGAGAGCAGAAAGAAGATCCCTTTTCTGAACCCCCACATGCTGTATTTATAGGCAAATCTAGGTAGTTGGGCTTCCTGAATAATTCGGTCCCATCAAGGTCGCAGCCGAGCCACCTCCAATGGCGAACCATCCAAATGCCGATCTACATATGACGAGCGAGAATGTCGATCCACGTATGCCGAATGAGAATGCCGTTCCATATATACTGAGCGAGAATGCCGACCCACATATGCCGAGTGAGAATGCCAATTCACATATATCGAATGAGAATGTCGATCCACGTATGCCGAGCAAGAATGTCGACCCACATATGCCGAGAGAGAATGCCGACCCACATCTGCCGAGCGAGATTGTCAATCCCATGACTTGCATGCCGACCGACTCATTCCAGTGCCGAACGGCTCACATGTCGGTCCACTAGTGTCCCTTGTCCCTGACCAAACCACCTTATCTAGGCCGAATCATCTTACCAATGCCGAGCCGCCTCACTAAAGCCGAGTCATACCACCAAGACCGAACCACCTCGTCTAGGCCAAACCACCTTACCAAGGCCGAGCCGTGACACCAATGCCGAGCCACTTCACCTAAGCCGAACCACCTCACCAAAGCCGAGCCGTCAATGACGAATGACCCACAACTCCTAGACAGGGCCGCCAATGCCAAACGACCCACACAACTACACCGAGCTATTAGCCTATGTCGATCCCCTTGATTTAGTTAAATCCGTCTGTCCACGGCCCCATAAAAAGGTGGGTTAACATTTGCCCCCTAAAACATGCCTTGCTATTGAAAGATGTGTTTTAAATAGCCTCAATCCCGATATCCAAAGTTTGTATGTTATTCACATCCCTACTTTCTGATCTATGATCCAATCCGTTACCAAGTAGTCCTATCCGTCAACCAAGTTTTAATCCATCAATAACCAATAGCCAAACCTATGACCTTTCAGGATCGGTATCCAAACCCAAGACCGCTCCAGTCCTTTGCCAAATCCGTGACCTCACCGGGTCCATTTATCCTAAGACGAAATTTGAATCCCTTACCTCTACGGTTTTAGCCTTTGAATCCGTAGACCTCATTGGGTCACGTTATCCCGTTCCAACCTCGACTCTCCGGTCAAGGGCTTATATGCTATATGGCCTCGACTCTTCGGTCAAGGACTTTTTATATTCTCTGGCCTCGACTCTCCGGTCAAGAACTTTTATATTCTTCAGCCTCGGCTCTCCGGCCAAAGACTTCTTATATTCTCCGGCCTTGACTCTCCGATCAAGGACTTTTATATTCTCCGGCCTCGGCTCTCCGTCCTAAGACTTTCATATTCTCCGGCCTCGACTCTCCGGTCAAGGACTTTTATATTCTCCGGCCTCGGCTCTCTGGTCAAAGACTTTCATATTCTATGGCCTCGACTCTCTAGTCAAGGACATTTATATTCTTCGGCCTCGGCACTCCGACCAAGGACTTCTTATATTCTCCGGCCTCGACTCTCCGGTCAAGGACTTTTATATTCTCCAACCTCGGCTCTCCAGCCAAGGACTTTTATATTCTCCAGCCTGCTCTACGACCAAGGACTTCTTATATTCTCCGGCCTCGACTCTCCGGTCGAGGACTTTTATATTGTGTTTAAGTCCATTCCATAGCTCTCCGATGAAGGGACTCGTAACTTGCGATCACTGCCCCGTCTAACCGTCCGGGACTGTGATCGCGAGACATGTACTATCTATTACATTGATCCAAATCTGATCATTACAGAATTCATTTATCAAAGAAAAAATTCGTGCAACAAAGGGAGTTAAATGTTCGAAGTACCAAAGAAGAAACTAGAGTTTGCAGAAAAACTGAAAGAAAACAGGATTTCATAGACCCAAGCAGTACGGTTTTTCGTCATCTCAGAGCACGCCTAGGGACCGTCCTCGATCCCTTACGTGTGTAAGTGACCTAGCCGTATTACTTTGAGCTCTATTACTTATTCAAAACCATCAAACCATTCAGTTGATAATAAGCCGGCGGCCACAGATCCAGCACCACCTTTGTTCAAGGCAGGCGGTGGCCGCTCCCGTTCCACTGCTACAGCTCGATTCCTTATGTACTGTTGTAGGTGACAATTCCTTACATGCTCCTCCACGATATCTTTCAATTGCCTATAATTATTTGTGTTGTGCCTGTAACGACCTAAAATTTTCGAGGCCGAAAATTCCAGAAAGTTATGAAAAAGAAGAAAGAGATAGAAGAAGAAGAAAAGAAACACCAAACATCTCACATTCGCAGCGGATAAAATATAATAAATAATAAATATCTACAAAAGAATACTATATCTGTTGATTACATTTAATATACATCAGAGTTCCACACATATACAGTCACTGAATAAATCCAAGTATCATGTCTCAGTTTAACGAATATATAAATATAGCGGAAATACTCTACTCGTTACTGCCATCCAGCTTGCCTCCTGAGCTCCAGAACGTCCCTACCTGAAAATCTGTAATACTCGGTCTGACCCGAGCATTACACCAAAGTAACACCCGGATCAGGCTGGAAACCAGCGTGAGTAAACCCAACTAACATGGAATGCAAAAGTTTACAACCCATATAAACCCGGGTAACTTATATCAATATCCACTTCATAAGTTGTTATAGACATCACTTATTCCACACATCAATTTCTAAGTGCCAGAACTTAGATTTTATGGTCCAATTCACTTAAAATCATTCCAATATACCCTATTGATTCCACGTATCAATTTGTAAAGAATTGAAGTGATTTCGGGTATTAACTAATACCCGACTCCAGTCTCTTCGAATTCAATGTTATTAATTTACCTTCCCTTTTCACAATAATCACATATATCCTTGATTAAGTTCTCAGATTCATTAACTTATAATCACTTACATAGATTAAAATCCTTGAATTAATCATGCTTATAAATTTACTAACCCTCCATAAATTTTGTTACACTAATTAAACAAGTAATTAATCCTCAATTAAGTAATTACCAATAATTACCCCCTTTGATTTATGATATTAAATAATTTTTCGTCGATTGCTTTTATTAGTAAATTCTATTAACTACATTGATTAATTACCTTAATCAATCATTGATTATTCCAAATTATTAATTACTCTAGAATTAATTAACCTTTAATTGATTGTATTATATTAATTGTTCACAATCATTAACTACTCATCTTAATTAACTTCTTAGTTTCCATTAACAAACTCACTAAATTATCTTGAAGTTAAATTATCATTAACTGTTAAAACAACACCTTTATTTAAAATATCAATTTAAGTGAAAAATTAGTTATGTTATCTTTAACACCTGAAACATAAGTAATTATACCTGAGGAAAACCAAGCATTACTCAACAATACCCGAGTGTCCTCAGCTCTTCTGACAATTATTTTTTCTTCCTTTAACTTTACATTTGTATGTACAATTTCAGCTTATGTTACAAGCATATCCAAATTACTTAATTCTTGCTTTTATTTACATTTGTATTTTATATTTTGACTATCAAGATTTGAATTATATTCAATATGGTGTACTTATATTTAATACCCATCTTTTCTATGGTCTTATACCGCATTCTCGATTAATTCTTCTGTGTGAAAATACTTCTTTAAAGTAATTTACTTAGTATACTCAACCACCATGAAAAGAAACCCATCAAATTGTTTATCAAATCGAAGATAAAAATCTAACAAGTAAGGCATTTTCTTAGAAACAAACATGTTCATTTCGAGCAGAAATTTAATCCGAGCTTGCACCTCAAATTCATATATATAGATGGCCGAATTTTTAAAAGTGATACAAATTAAAGTTATAGGCCATTCCGTTAGCTTTTCAGAATGACCAAGATCATCGAATTTGGATCAACGGTTCAAAAGTTATGACCATTTTACTAAAAACATTAAGCTTAGCCTGAACTTATGCATTTGCAGGACAGCGACCAACAATTGCAATTTTAGCATAGAAAACATCGAAATCAGACAAAATGAATAAAGCAAAAGTTGTAGCTTAGTTTCTATTCTTTCCGGAACATTAAAAATTACCGAATTCCGATAAGAATTGTAAAAGTTATGGATAAAACAATTCTAAGATTTGAATTTCACAACTTCTGTCATTTTGTCTCGGGACAGCGATAAAAAATTGTAATTTTGGCCAAGATAACATCGAAATTTTGAAAAACTTAAAAGTTTTAGAACAAAGTCTAAGCTTTCTGGAACATCTAAATTTATCGAAATCGGTCGAGGAACGAAGAAGTTATGGCCAATTTAGTTTCAGCCTTAAGCACAGAGCTAGTATTGGTTTTGCTCTCGGGATTACAGTAGAAAAATTCAATTTTTACATAGCTAACATACAAATTACAAAAAACATCAAAGTTGTAGCACATGAAATAAGCTTTCCAGAACATCCAAGAAATCGAAATTTCATTAAGAATTGAGAAAGTTATGGTCAAATTACTAAGCTGCATTTTTTATAGAACCGAGCCACTTTTACTTACTACTATCATCTCTTCAAGAATAACATGAATACTAGAAATTTAAATAGTTTTTCTCACCTTACACTTGTGTATTTGACTTGACTCTTTTTCCTTAGCTCTCCAAGCTTTTCACTTTATCCTACTTTTGTTTTTGCTTTGTAAAAGTGAGAAAAAAAAATGAACATTTCCACCCTTTATATAGTAATTTTCAAGGCTAGTTTGGTAATTTTAGTTTTGGACACTTGTCTACTTCTCTTTGCACAAGCTTTAGAATGTTGACACATGTCTACTTAGGTGTCTTAAGATGTTTCTACACATGGACACCTAATGGGCTTATGTTTACTATTTTATTTAATCTTGTGACACATGTCCTTCATTTTTTTATGCAAGCCTTATTTCATGACACATACCTTATTTAGTAATCATTTAAGGTGTTCTAGAAATGTACACCAAAGTGATATATGTGTCATAACTCTATTTCATCTTAAGATAGGTGCATGGTCCATATTATGCCACTTGTCTTCACCATGTCAAGCCACTTATCATATACTTATAAATGTATACATACTTATACCTTTTGTATTATTTAAAAGCATACATATATATAAATAAAATAGAGATGGTGTAGATAGTATATTTTCAAAACCGAACAAATCACCTTTAAATTAAATTTCAACCATTCTATTACCTTCAGTATCATCATTATAAATTCTATAAGCCTTCAAATTATTTTAAACAGGCTTAGAAATTTCAGATTCAACAATTTACCCAATTTCAATTATTAAATACAATATATAAACTATATAATTCAATGATTTAATTTTCAAGTAAATACTTATATCTCAAATTCACGTCAAAATTAACTTTTAAATGTTTAAAATCAATTCAATTATCTCATTCTACATTGTTAAAAATTCTGGGTCGTCACATTCCTCCCCCCTTAAAAGAATTTCGTCCCCGAAATTACTAGTTAGGAAGAATGGACTAATACCCGTTTACCTTTTCTCCAAAATTCACAATTCAACACTCTACCAACAATATTTTATTAAAAGCCCACTATCACCTTAACTAATTTCCTAAAACCTTCTATAGTTTCAAACAACACCCCTTTGCTCAATCATCTAAATTTCAATTTGAAATCAAATTTTGAATTATCAAAATTTTCTCAAAATTTTTCTAATTCTCTAAATTTCCAACAATTTTTGCCAGCGTCTCCTTTGCGTGGCTATCTCGGTACAACTACAAAAGGCCTCTACGGGCTTCCAAATTCCAAAAGAAAACAAAACGCCAAGTGGCTAGATCAAAAACCCAATCCAATTTCATATAGAAATGTAAATACATACCTTTTTGTCGGGCAATTCACATTTATCTTTTGGAATCAAATCCAATTTCTTTTCTCCTTAATACATGCATATCTTACTTAGCAACAATATTCAATCGCAACCTTTCAAATTATTTTATACAACTCTTTACAGAAGTTTTCACATCTACTTCTATGCAAATTAGTTTTTCCCTTTTACATACGAATTCAATTTATTTTCATTTTTGAATATTGGATTTTAACTTCCATTTATAACTGATTAGTTTCATCTACTAATTTATTTTAATTTCCAATTTGTGATCGTTTCGTCGCTAACGAAAAATTTTCAAAAATCTCCAAAAAAATTCTAACTCCAAAATTTTCGGAAAATTTTGGCGGAGTCTCCTTTGTACGGAGGAGCTTTTGCAATTTGACAATAGATATAAATATGTATAGATCGACCCACACGGTCGGAAAAAGCAAAAACAGTTCATATTTCCTATTTTTATTGCGTAAGCGTACCTTTATTTAGCTTTTAAGCAAGCAGCTTATAAATTTAAGCAATTAGCGCAATCCAAACCAACCAAACAGTCTTCAAGTACCTGTACTATCTCAATTTAAATATGTAAGTGCCACATATAGAAATTCTATTACCAATTTGCTTACTTTTAAAGGCTAAACACAAGCATTTCAAAAGCAACAAACACTATACGCTTACCATAAGCGATTTATATAATTTAAAGTTAATCAAATTGCTTCCAACCAAATTTATATGCCATTACGTTCAATTTTAATGGTTTACAATGCAATTGCTTACATTCAATTCATTTGTAAGCAAAACAAACTCCTATTCATATCAACTGATTCAAAAAGCAATTATATTTGCTTCCACTAATTCATAGAATTTAATTAAATCTCGTTTACGTTAAACGACAATCATTTTTACGCAATTTGATAATATCCATGTGAATAAATAATTACTTAAGTTTTATAACCAATTAAAATTGATCCCAACTCAATTTCATTTAATTCAATTCCTTTTTAATTTATTCACAATCATTTTATTTAGCTCGACACATTCCATGCTTGTGTACTACTAACCATTCCCAAATTAATTTAAATCGAGCTTTTATTTAATGGCTTTTACCCTTATTCGAAGGCAAGCTTCCTTAAATTTAAACTTAAGTTACTTTACTTTAATTTATTCCAACATCAAACTTAACTTTACTTCTATTTGATTCTCATTTAATCAAATTCCATTAAACTCAGTTATCCCACCATTTCATTTTAATTCACCTCCACAATTTATCAAAATAATATCCAAGCGTATACTTAACTCATTTATACTTCAAATCAATATGCCACCGAACTTAAGTTCAGTCTGATAATCCAATTTCAATCACAACCTTGATTTTTTTTTTTTTATTCAATCAGACTTCGTCCATTTATTAATTAATTCCATTAACTCATTTTATATTTCACTTTCTTAATTCATTTGCGAATTTATTTTATTTATACAAAGCCATTCTCAATTTACTTGCAACTATCGTTAAATATTATTCATATCACGTTTGAATTTTATTTGTAATTCAAACCATCACTTTTCCAATCCAACTCTATTTTATTTCTACAACATCTCTTCTTATTTAATTCATTATCAAATCCAAGTGGAATTCTATTGACAAATTCGAATTCATTTCCAAACTCCATTATTAATTTACAATCCATTTGTTTTATCGAGTTAAATTTTATTAACATACTTATTTATTAGCTTACTTTCAACTTTTATTACGAAGAAAATTACTTCATTAAATTTTCCTGAGTTCAAAGTTATTTTCATAATTCCAGTTTGGAGTTTCCCTTTTATTTTCCCAAAATTTCAACACTTCTATTTTAAAAATTTAGAAATGCATTTAAACCCACCTCATACTATTAAAATAGGTTTTATAAAAATATTTCTTATAACTTGATGTCTCATCCAGTCCATCCTTGTTCTCACAGAAATTCAGCCATACGTTGATCAGGCGTAGGACTGAAAATCTATAAGTACTTGGTAAACCCGTTTGCAACATCCAGTGAAAATGCTTGGAAAATAATTTTATTGAAAATATAAGGAACGGTTTTTGAAAATAGATGAAATATCTTTGGTGACAATGCTCTGAAAATCATCACCCCCATCCATGGTCACAGTTACATTCCAGGGTTACGTTGTCGTCGCAGCAAAAGTCCATGCAACTGCAGGCTCTCCGCGGCCTCTCGATTACGCCATGGAACCCACACAACAGATCACAGTTACATCCAGGGTTACATTGCCGTCACAGCAAAAGTCCATGTAACTGTAGGCTCTCAGCGGCCTCTGATTTTCGCTGTCGAAATGAAACCTCTCCACTCCTACATAGGTCGTAGTCTGCCGATATAAAATCAAACACAAACTGTTGGCTCTCAGCGGCACACACGACTTTCGCTATGTTATACCATAGGTCGCAGTTACATCCTGGGTTACGTTGCCATCGCAGCAAAAGTCCATGTAACTGTTGGCTCTCAGCGGCACACACGACTTACACTATTGTATACATAACTCATAATCATCAGGAACTAGTTTTGTCCGGACTTCTCACAGGATCAACTTTAGAACCCCCCCTTGGGGCTCAAGGCAGCACCACCCGATGGCATTCCTGAGAAGTTCATTCCAAGGGAGCGCCTTTTTCCCCAGAGCCATCATCAAAACACTTTATACTATACGCATATAGGATCTTTCAAATCATAAACCTAGTATGAATTTTATCAAAGCTCCTTTACACAAAATCGATTATCCCAAAATCGATAATTCTCAAAATAGGCTTTCCAAATTCCATATAATGATTTTACCCAAAAATCAAAAGCCTTTCCAAAGGTTCCCAAAACCCTTTCCAAAATCCTCATAAGATCCTTTATATATATACAGATATATATAATTTTTAAAACTTTGGATCACTTTAAACTCGTATAAAATTCCTTTTATACTTCAAACACTTCCAAAATCCTTTTTCTTCCAACAATAGATTCAACCAAGGGAGAATATATAACAAAGATATAACTTTGTTTACCCAAAATCAAATATTCAAATTTGATTACTCTTTCTAATATCAATTTCCTTTCTATTCACATTCACCTAAAATTTCATTCACTTATTCACATTTTCCTTAATCCCTATTTGGATTATTACCTCAGTTCTTATCCCAGTTGGGTATTTAATCAATAACAGTTTGAACTCCGACTAGTTTATATTTAGAAAACAGCTTAAAAATTTTAAAAATAGAGAAGTAGTTGAAAAATAATTATTAGCTTACAAAATATCTATAAAATAGTTGGAAAATAGCTAAGTAGTTATTGAAATCTTAGATAATTGCAAAATAGTTGTAAAATAATAATTAATTCGTAACTTAGTTGAAAAAATAGTAACTAGTTTAGAAAATAGTTGAAAAATGGTTAAATAGGTCCAAAAATAATTGTAAAACAAGTATAAAATAATTTGGCTTTAAGAAAGAAGGGCTATATATATTTAATAACTTGGAAAAATAAGTTTATATTAAAACAATTTATATTGAAAACAATCCAAAATCAAAATTGTTCACTGCCCCAACATTTCAATTTAAATTTCCACTCCCATTTAAATTGACCCAATTCCAAATTGAATAATCTTCAATTTCCATTGAAATTGGTTTAATCCCAATTCAAGTTGAATTGATTCTCAATTTCCTTCCAACTTCAAATCAAATTTCGTTTGATCTTTAAACTTGTACAACTTTAATTACAATTCCTATCTTACAATTTCTATTTATAATCAATTACATTCACATTCTGCTTTTATCTCGGAATTATACATTTTATTTAGCCAATATATTATTCCATAAACATTTTAAATCAAGATTCCAGAGTTTAAAATTTTTTTCAAGATTTCAATATTACCTTAGAATTCAACTATATCCAAAATTCTTTGGCAAATTCAATTATCCTTTTGAATTTCAAAACCAAACCCAGTTCACAAACAACTCCAATTTGAAACAATTTGGTAACAATTTCTCTTCTAGAAACTCGAAAATGAACATCGATGATGCTGCAGTCATCACCGACGTTATTTTCCAGTGACCGAAAGAGTTCGATGGTTTTATCTCTTTAAAAACATTTCCAAATATTTTTAATTTCAAATTTCCCAGATTTCAAATTCAACACACAAAAAAATTGAAATAATACTATTATTTTTCCAAAACCTTTGGAAACCACTTCCAAATCCGAAGGAATTTAAATTTTCCCAAAAATTCCAAATTCCCAATCCATCCAATTCTTATTTAAACATTACTCTGGCATTTTCATCATACTTTATTTTCAATATTCTCTGGAATTCTATTTCAAATTATAATCTCATTTATTATGAAGTTTATTTCAATTTATAAATTACATTCACAATCTATAATTCAAATTCCACTTTGTCATATAAGTTTATTCTTCAACTTTGGTTATAAGTTTAAATTTGGTCGTATTTTATTTCTTCTTAACTTAATTCCAATAATTTAACAACCAATCACCTAAATATTCATTAGAAGGGAATATTGCTTTATATATAAAATATATCCTTATGCAAATTCATTTAAAATCTTCATAAGAAAATAACAAGTACGCCCTCATATATATATACTCAACTCATTCTAGAGTACTACGGACTCTATTCAATGAGTAATCCCCACCAGAGTCAAGGTTCTCGCTTAACCTTCAGCTCTGATACTAAATGTAACGACCCAAAATTTTCGAGGCCGAAAATTCCAAATAGTTATGAAAAAGAAGAAATAGATAGAAGAAGAAGAAAAGAAACACCAAACATCTCACATTCGCAGCGGATAAAATATAATAAATAATAAATATCTACAAAAGAATACTATATATGTTGATTACATTTAATATACATCAGAGTTCCACACATATACAGAATAAATCCAAGTATCATGTCTCAGATTAACGAATATACAAATATAGCGAAAATACTCTACTCGTTACTGCCATCCAGCTTGCCTCCTGAGCTCCAGAACGTCCCTACCTGAAAATCTGTAATACTCGGTCTGACCCGAGCATTACACCAAAGTAACACCCGGGTCAAGCTGGAAACCAGCGTGAGTAAACCCAACTAACATGGAATGCAAAAGTTTACAACCCATATAAACCCGGGTAACTTATATCAATTTCCACTTCATAAGTTGTTATAGACATCACTTATTCCACACATCAGTTTCTAAGTGCCAGAACTTAGATTTTATGGTCCAACTCACTTAAAATCATTCCAATATATCCTATTGATTCCACATATCAATTTGTAAAGAATCGAAGTGATTTCGGGTATTAGCTAATACCCGACTCCGGTCTCTTCGAATTCAATGTTATTAATTTACCTTCCCTTTTCACAATAATCACATCTATCCTTGATTAAGTTCTCAGATTCATTAACTTATAATCACTTACATTGATTAAAATCCTTGAATTAATCATGCTTATAAATTTACTAACCCTCCATAAATTTTGTTACACTAATTAAACAAGTAATTAATCCTCAATTAAGTAATTACCAATAATTACCCCCTTTGATTTATGATATTAAATAATTTTTCTTCGATTGCTTTTATTAGTAAATTCTATTAACTACATTGATTAATTACCTTAATCAATCATTGATTATTCCAAATTATTAATTACTCTAGAATTAATTAACCTTTAATTGATTGTATTATATTAATTGTTCACAATCATTAACTACTCATCTTAATTAACTTCTTAGTTTCCATTAACAAACTCACTAAATTATCTTGAAATTAAATTATCATTAACTGTTAAAACAACACCTTTATTTAAAATATCGATTTAAGTGAAAAATTAGTTATGTTATCTTTAACACCTGAAACATAAGTAATTATACCTGAGGAAAACCAAGCATTACTCAACAATACCCGAGTGTCCTCAGCTCTTCTGACAATTTTTTTTCTTCCTTTAACTTTACATTTGTATGTACAATTTCAGCTTATGTTACAAGCATATCCAAATTACTTAATTCTTGCTTTTATTTACATTTGTATTTTATATTTTGACTATCAAGATTTGAATTATATTCAATATGGTGTACTTATATTTAATACCCATCTTTTCTATGGTCTTATACCGCATCCTCGATTAATTCTTCTGTGATAAAATACTTTTTTAAAGTAATTTACTTAGTATACTCAACCACCATGAAAAGAAACCCATCAAATTGTTTATCAAATCGAAGATAAAAATCTAACAAGTAAGGCATTTTCTTAGAAACAAACATGTTCATTTCGGACAGAAATTTAACCCGAACTTGCACCTCAAATTCATATATATAGATGGCCGAATTTTTAAAAGTGATACACATTAAAGTTATAGCCCTTTCCGTTAGCTTTTCAGAACGACCAAGATCATCGAATTTGGATCAACGGTTCAAAATTTATGACCATTTTACTAAAAACATTAAGCTTAGCCTGAACTTATGCATTTGCAGGACAGCGACCAACAATTGCAATTTTAGCATAGAAAACATCGAAATAAGGCAAAATTAATAAAGAAAAAGTTGTAGCTTAATTTCTAAGCTTTTCGGAATATTAAAAATTACCGAATTCCGATAAGAATTGTAAAAGTTATGGACAAAACAATTCGGAGATTTGAATTTCACAACTTCTGTCATTTTGTCTCGGGACAGCGATAAACAATTATAATTTTGGCCAAGATAATATCGAAATTTTGGAAAACTTAAAACTTAAAAGTTTTATAACAATGTCTAAGCTTTCTGGAACATCTAAATTTATCGAAATCGGTCAAGGAACGAAGAAGTTATGGTCAATTTAGTTTCAGCCTTAAGCACAGAGCTAGTATTGGTTTTGCTCTCGGGATTACAGTAGAAAAATTCAATTTTTACATAGCTAAAATCCAAATTACAAAAAACACAAAACATCAAAGTTGTAGCACATGAAATAAGATTTCCATAACATCCAAGAAATCGAAATTTCATTAAGAATTGAGAAAGTTATGGTCAAATTACTAAGCTGCATTTTTGATAGAACTGAGCCACTTTTACTTACTACTATCATCTCTTCAAGAATAACATGAATACTAGAAATTTAAATAGTTTTTCTCACCTTACACTTGTGTATTTGACTTGACTCTTTTTCCTTAGCTCTCCAAGCTTTTCACTTTATCCTACTTTTGTTTTTGCTTTGTGAAAGTGAGAAAAAAAAAATGAACATTTCCACCCTTTATATAGTAATTTTCAAGGCTAGTTTGGTAATTTTAGTTTTGGACACTTGTCTACTTCTCTTTGCACAAGCTTTAGAATGTTGACACATGTCTACTTAGGTGTCTTAAGATGTTTCTACACATGGACACCTAATGGGCTTATGTTTACTATTTTATTTAATCTTGTGACACGTGTCCTTCATTTTTTTTTATGCAAGCCTTATTTCATGACACATACCTTATTTAGAAATTATTTAAGGTGTTCTAGAAATGTACACCAAAGTGATATATGTGTCATAATTCTATTTCATCTTAAGATAGGTGCATGGTCCATATTATGCCACTTGTCTTCACCATGTCATGCCACTTATCCTATACTTATAAATGTATACATACTTATACCTTTTGTATTATTTAAAAGCATACATATATATAAATAAAATAGAGATGGTGTAGATAGTATATTTTCAAAACCGAACAAATCACCTTTAAATTAAATTTCAACCATTCTATTATCTTCAGTATCATCATTATAAATTCTATAAGCCTTCAAATTATTTTAAACAAGCTTAGAAATTTCAGATTCAACAATTTACCCAATTTCAATTATTAAATACAATATATAAACTATATAATTCAATGATTTAATTTTCAAGTAAATACTTATATCTCAAATTCACGTTAAAATTAACTTTTAAATGTTTAAAATCAATTCAATTATCCCATTCTACATTGTTAAAAATTCTGGGTCATCACAGTGCCCATCTAGGTCATAGAATAAGCAATGCTTTCTCGATGCCCGTTCATACTCAGAAGGTTCCCTCCTTGCTGGTCTTCGATACTGGAGGTTCCCTCAAGGGTCTAATTAGATCATTTCTAGAGTCTCAGTTAGATCTGTGTAAGAAGAAAACTTTGACTCCCTCCACAGCCTCTTTGGAGTGCTACCGTTGCCATCCATTTTCCATTTTCCTTTTTCCTTTACTGTTATTTTTATCTGAGCTTCCGCTAGATGGCCCTCCATTCTCAGCCGCATTCACTTCCTTTAACTTCATATCTTAACGTGCATCTTCCCGCCGAAGGAATCTCTCAGCTTCGTGAAAGAATTTCCCAAGATCCATTGGTGGGTCTCGTATCGATGACACTTTGGAATCCGAATTCTCTCTGACTCCTGACACTACTGCCATTAAAACCATCGATAGATTCGGCCTATCCACCGAAGCAACTACAGTGTTGAACCGAGTTAAAAAAGCTCTGAGCGATTCCTCTGTCCTTTGTTTTACCGATGTTAGCGTCATTACATTCTTTGGCCTTTTGATATGAGCCCAAAACTGCTTTAGAAACCTGTCTACCAATTTGTCCATGTCTTGATAAATCCCTCTTCCAACTGTCTGAACCACATAGCAGCTATATCCATCATGTACAGTGGGAAACATCCGGCCATCACTTCCTCCGATACCCCCAGCACTTCCATATGTCTTATGTATCTCATCAAGTAATCAGTAGGATCAGCCTTGCCATTGTACACTTCTAGAGTAGGTAGTTTGGACTCTGGTGGGTTCTGGGCCATTCTAATTTCACGGGTAAACGGGCTCCCGCTTACCCCTTCCTGATCTCTTTTGGTTAAACCTCTGCGCATAGTCCGCCTGATAATCTCAGCCGATCCAGCATTGCTCGCCAAGGGTTCCCCCTGAGATCCCGAGGGAATTGTGGTATGTACTCTTCATCACGCACTCTTGTATTCCTGCCAACATCTCGTTGTGTGGTATCGCCTAGAGTTCCTTCAAGGATCGGTCCACCATTGCCAGGTGGTCCCTCTATCCTGGATCCATCTAGATTAGCAGTTGTGTGCTGATTAGGGGCTGCGCCCTATTGAGCTGCTTCGCTTGAT